>CM051029.1:6341903-6506903 GCA_027627225.1 Congeria kusceri | reverse complement strand
TGAGTAGTAGAGAGGGTGGTGTTAGGTATAGTACTACTATTACTACTACTACTTATACCACTACTACTTCGACTACTATTACTTATACTACTACTACTACCACCACCACCACCATCACCACCACCACCATTACTACTACTACTACTTCTACTACTATTACTTCTGCAGCTACTGATAGTATTTCTATATAAAGTACATCGTTTATATGGATCTGTATATATATTTGTATAAAATAAAGATACTCGCTCAAGAGTGCACCTGTAGGAGCATCTACATGTATATACATTCATGATGCGCCTCTTATTACAGGGGTTATGTTAAACATAATGCCTTCTGTACAAAACTAATTACAAATAAGTATTGTACTGATATAGTAAATATCTGTAGATTTCAGATTAAATTATTATTATTATACATTGATATTGCAAAGGACCTCTTCCCATATTGTTGTACTGTTTTTGATTATATATGATGTAACTGCATGATGTTACTGCATTTTAAAAATAACACATTTTGCAACAATGGCATTATCAAGTTTGCAATTTCTCGGGTTACATTTGCTGATAGCATTGTCCAAAACAATCGTTATACTCATGGACGGATCAATACGGGTAAATCAGACTATTCAAATACAGGCGATTGCAGTGTGCTTATAAAAATGTCCCCAGTCTGCAAGTAAATGGAGTACATGTATACACTATCAACTGAATTTAAATAGACTATACCTGTAGATGTGATTACCGAACACAAGGTTTGCAACTCATAATGCATAAGACCTTTTTTCATAAATGTTTCAAGTCGTTTGCATTAAATTTGCAATCTGATATGTTTACTGTCCAGGAAGAAAGTTGGACTCATTAATCTCGGACAAAACATACAGCAGTATAGTTCGGACAATTTAACCTGACCTTAATGCATAAATATATTACTAATCCGTTACGATGAAAATATTAGTTATTAGTTTCCGAACTGGAATCGATATAAATCAATAAAACAGTATCCTACTGAAAATGCAACTATGGTGTTCATACTGCAAATACTATAATACTGTTATTACTACCTGTACTACTACTACTACAACTATTACTGCTACAACAACAACTACAACTACTTTTACTTCTACCAGTAGAACTAGTAGTAGTAGTAGTTCAAGTACTTCTTGTACGTCTACCACTACCACCACCACTACTACTACTACTACTACTACTACTACTACTACTACTATTACTACTACTACTACTACTACTACTAATACTAATACTAATACTAATACTACTACTACCACTACTACTACTACTACTACTACTGCTACTACTACTACTGCTACAACTACTACTACTGCTACCACCACAGCTACTACTACTACTACATCTACTACTACTACTACTACTACAAATACTAGTACCACTTCTATTATCTGACGTATTGTCATAATTATTTCAACTACTTCTTCTTCATAAAGTTTTTTCATTACATGTACTTCTTATGTTTTTGAATAATTAGAAATTAGCAATTTATTTAAGATCACGATATGTTTAAAGTATTTGTATCATGGCCAGGTTTGATACTATGGGCTAAACAAATATTATCAACAACATGTTTCAAAGGACCCACAAAAAAGCACTTAAATACTCTCTTCTAGTGACAAAATTATACAGAATTCCTTCTATAAAGAACTCTTTGTAACATGATAAAGTACAAGTATGATTCAAATCAGTTGAAAGAATCTCCCGTAAATATATATTAACACGATGTTTTTACGGGCGCCAGTAATGCCCAAGTTGATATATGGGTGTCAGGACAGCCAGTAAATTAAAAGAATGTGTTTAACTTCAGTTGGTACTGGTTTGTTAGCAGTTCATATTTAAGAATTCATTGAAATAAGTTTTGCTTTGTGATTATATAATACAACATTATACATATCAACATCATATACAACATTAATTCATTATAATTATAAGCTACATTTCTATATAAAATCCATATAATATCGCGTTAACAGAACCAAAACCAACACTACTAATACTCTGACTACTACTAACACCACTACCAGTACTCCATCTACTGCTATTGCTAATACCACCCCCACAACCATCACCATCACTATTATTCATACTACTAACACCACCAGAACCAACACTAATACTCATACGACTACTACTGATGACACAACCACCACAACTAGGTCTGCTACGACTACTACTAACACCACCGCCACTACTAATACTCCGACCACTACTAACACCCCCACCACTACCACTACTACCCCTACTGCTACTACTAACAAATTCACCACCACCAATACTACTTCTATTACTACTACTTATACCACCGTCACCACCACTACAACTCCTATGACTACTTCTAACTTCTAACACCGCTGCCACTACTACTACTAACATCAACACCACCACTACCATTCCTCCGACTACTACTAACACAACTGCCATATATACTCCGACTACTACTAACACCACCACCACCACCACTACTACTACTACTACTCATACTAGTACGAACAATACCACCGCCTCCACGCCTACTCCTCCGATTACTATTAACACCATCACTACTTCTATACCTACGTGTACAACTAACACCACCACCACCACCACCACCACCACTACTTCGCATCCGACTACTTTTAACACTTCCATCATCACAACATCTACTACTCATCCGACTCCTATTTACACCACAACCACTATCACTACTACTACTCCAACTAATATGAACACAACCTGTACTGGCACATCTCCGACAATTACTAACACTACCGCCACCACCACCAGGAGTAGCATTGGTGGTGATGCTTCTGGTGGTGGTAAATTATTACTAGTAGTTACTGTTAGTAGTATTCCAAAGAAAAGTACCGGTAATAGTGGTTGTGGTTGTGTTAAAAGTAGTCAGAAAAGTAGACGTTGTGGTGGTAGTGTTGTTGTTAGTAGTAGTCGAAGCAGCTGTATTAATGGTGTTGGGAGCATTAGTTATGGTCGGGTGAATAGTTGTAGAGGTGGTGGTTGCGCTACATGTAGCTGCAGTGGAAGGAGCAGAAGTAGTGGTGGTGTTAGTGATAGTAGTAGTAGTAGTAGTAGTAGAAGAAGAAGTAGTAGTAGTAGTAGTAGTTGTATTGTCACTGATTGTGTTAGTAGTAATCGGAGGAGTACTAGTAGAATTAGTAGTAGTAGAAGAAGAAGTAGTAGTAATAGTAGTAGTAGAAATAGTAGTAGTAGTAGTGGTAGTAGTAATAGTTGTAGTAGTAGTAGTAGTGGTAGTAGTAGTAGAAGAATTAGTAGTAGGAGTAGTAGTAGTAGAAGTAGTAGTGGTAGTAGTAGTAGTAGTAGTAGTAGTAGTAGTAGTAGTAGTAGTAGTAGCAGTAGTAGTAGTAGTATTTGCAGTGATTGTGTTAGTAGTTATCGGAGGAGTAATTATAGTGATGGTGTTAGTAGTAGTCGAAGGAGTAGAAATGGTAGTGGAGTTAGTTTTAGTAATATTGGGAGAAGTAGAAGTAGTGGTGACGGTGGTGTATTAGTGTAGCATAGTAGTAGTAGTAGTAGTAGTAGTAGTATTAGTAGTAGTATTAGTAGTAGTAGTAGTAGTAGCAGCAGCAGCAGCAGCAGTTGTAGTAGTAGTGTAGTATAATTATAACTATAACTATATAGTAAAATTAGTAGTAGCAGTAGTAGTAGTAGTAGTAGTAGTAGTAGTAGTAGTAGTAGAAGTAGTAGTAGAAGTAGTATTAGTTGTTGTTGTTGTTTTAGAGGTTGATGTTGTTATAGAATTTGAAGACGTACTGCAGTAGTAAACAGATAGCGGTAATTATGTTAGTAGTAATCGGAGGAGTAATTATAGTGATGGTGTTAGTATTAGTCGAAGGAGTAGTAATGGTAGTGGTATTGGGAGTAGTAGTAGTAGTGGTGACGATAGTGTAGTAGTGTAGTACAATTATAACTATAACAATATAGTAAAATTAGTAGCAGTAGCAGTAGAAGTAGTAGAAGTAGTAGTAGTAGTAGTAGCAGTAGTAGTAGTAGTAGTAGTAGTAGAAGTAGTAGCAGCAGCAGCAGAAGTAGTAGTAGTAGAAGCAGCAGCATCAGCAAAAGCAGTATTATTAGTAGAATACTTAGTAGTGGTAGTAGTAGTTGTTGTTGTTGTTGTTGTAGTAGATGTTGATGTTGTTATAGAATATGAAGAATTACTGCAGTAGTAAAAATAATGATAGTGGTAGTTTCAGTAGTTGTAGCAAGTTGATGTTATTTTGGTGTGTATTGCTTTCAAGTGCCGTTAGCCTTCATTAGAACAGCTACTGCAGCCAAATTTAATGGTCCCTTTGTGGTCATTAATAGCCATATATCAAGCCTTGGCATGTTGGCACTATCTGAGCGGTAAATTTGAGCAAGATGTTTAAACGTGAATTTCTTTGTGTTTAAATACCTAATTAACACAGTAGTTATAAAACTGACTTGAGATCTTGAAAGTGTTTTCCTTTCATACTTAGCATGCACTCTTTGAATAAAAATATATATCGTAGGAGATAAGTAAATACATGTTTTCTTACTTTGCTTACATGTTAAAGGCAAAATGTGTAAGATTAACGTTTAAAAACAGTGTTGCTATTAGTTTGTCAGTTACTCACATACTAATGTTTGTTAATAAATGGAAACAATATGGTTTTTTTTTCAACGATGATAGTGGTAATTGTGTTAGTAGTAATCGGAGGAGTAATTATAGTGATGGTGTTAGTATTAACACATACAAAAATAATGGACAGGACATGTACATGTTCAGTAAATAAAAGTTCAACACATTGTGAAAAAAATATTATTAAAATCATAATAAATATGTTAATTATCATAAAGACATACTAAGTAAATGTTAATCTTTTGCTAAATGCTGCATCACAATAGTCCATAATGATGGCAAGTCAACATTTAATGTTAATAAACAAAGAAAATCATAAAAAAAATCATAATAATTGCTACAATCAAATAATCATCACCAGCCTTAGACCTTTTAAAAACACAATACATTTATTATTAACTGTATTTATTTGTTTATTTACCGGATATTAATACTAACTGCTTAATACGCTAGGCAGTCTTAACTATTTTCTTGGGTTAAAATGAAAACACTACTTTATTTTTGTTTCTAATTAGTTCAAACATTTCATAAACTGGAATTTTGATATTTTCACATTCAACAAAGTTAGGTTTAAAATCAGGTTGAATGATAGTCTAGATTTTTACACAAAGATTAACAGAGCGTAAAGTATCCAGCTGCCTGGTGTGTGTCTCATTATCGGGTAGTTTAATCTCCACATGCAATTTTAATAGCATTCTAGTGTATTAACACAAGGGAAATAACTGTGTTTTACTGTATATATGATTTAAATATAAAACCTAGTTGTTGCCATATTTCACCAATAACATATATTTATGGTGTATTATCGAAAAATAGGTGTCCTAAATTGTGGGGCGTTATAAACACCCCACAATTTTTGGACACCCCACAACAAGGGTCTTATATTGGAAAACACCCCGTATCTAGCGAATCTCTTAGTATATATATATATATATATATATATATATATATATATATATATATAACACTGTCAAAATTAAAACCAATATTCCAAACGATTCGCAGTGAAATGTAGTGGTTACTATTGGATATTTTGTTGAAATACACGCCTTGCAGGTACATGTATGTGCTATGGAAAGCAAGAAAAAATACGAACTAGTTAGTGTGGCGATGATGATATATATGAACCGACATTGCTACTTAAAGTGCTTATTATTTCATATGTAATTGCTCTACCATTTGTGTTCGTTTTTAGCTAAGATGAGTGTGTATTTATGGTCTTAGATGGATGCTTGTAAGGTCTGAGGTGTATATATTTATTGTTTGATATTAGTATGTGTATGGTCTGAGCTGGATGGGTGTATAGTCTGGGGTGGATGGGTGCATGGTCTGGGCCAGATATGTGTATTGTCTGACATTAGTATGTGTATGGTCTGAGGTAGATGCGTGTATAGTCTGGGGTGGATGGGTGCATGGTCTGGGCCAGATGTGTGTATTGTCTTACATGAACTCGTGTATGGTGATAAATATATATCACCATACACGAGTTCATGTAAGACAATACACACATCTGGCCCAGACCATGCACCCATCCACCCCAGACTATACACTATGTGTTATTTCGGTAATTTGTATTCTGCATTTTGGGCCGTAGGCCTATATTTACACAATAATCTGTTGTCTTGTCTTATCTGGGCTGGATGTATGCATGGTTTAAGAAAGAAGTGTGTATGGTCTGAAATGGATTTTTAATAACTGAATTTAAGTAGTTTATGTTTTACATAGTTGTGAACGTTCGTAGCTTTAAACTACTTGTTTAATTGATTAACAGGTTTTGTGAGCATCTTTCACATAATATCAAAATGTTCTTTGCGTTTTTATAAATGGATGTGTTAAATCGATTAATAATGTATAGTGATACAATATAGCTGTGTATGATTCTAAGAGTTCTCTGATATGAATTGGCTTTCGGCATCCCCATCCATAATTTAATCAAGTAATTTGCACATTAGATATTGTATAGCGTAATAAAACAATCGTAATAGGATAAATGTATTACACGTTATATTATTCCGTGTAACTGGACACATGTGTATTGAAGCCCCAGTCACACTGAGTTGTAGAACTTTAGGATTGCAGGACCCTTGACAGTGTTCACGTGTTTTGCCCAAGTCACAGGACTAGCAACTATATACGAGTATTTGAACTAGAAGACAGTAATAAACGATCAAATGCATGATTGTTTATTGAACTGTACGATAATCAGTCCACAGAGCGACAGCAACAGGTTTTATATTAAATTACAAGAAACATGTTTTCATACGTAGTAAGAATATGTTTCAGCAATGAAGTACATAACGTTGGTATCCTCGTAGTCAAAAGTCAGTCAGCAAGTGCCCTTCCACGCTTGAGCTCTGTCTTTTATTGACGTACAACCACATACGTAGGACATATGCCAAGTTAACTTACGACTTAGCTGATTTCAGATTTCTCCAAGATAACGAATGTAGTTACCCACGACGGTCTACGTCCTACGCAGGTTCACGCAAGAATATTGCTTCATTTTTGTGAGGGTTTTGAGCATGTTCAAAGCAGATTACGACATCTGCAGTGTGACTCGGGCTTTACTCATTCTTTAAAGATCAAGCTTAGTCTGAGACTATATGCAACTATAACAACACTGTTTTCAATATAACCGCTTATATGGCTTTGTGTAGAAAAACGTTTTGACACGTTTGTTGTACACGTTGTTGTAAAACAAATCTTGATATTTCAGTATCGATGCTTAAGATAAATGTATTACTGTTTATTAAACTTATATCTCTACAGTCTACTTTACTAATAACACTTATATCTCTACAACATGAATGTCGATGTAATGTATCCAAAAGTATATAATATTAACGCTTTGTAAAAATACCTAATTTCAAATTATATCACATGAACATTCTATGTTGTATTACTTGTTTAGCTGTGAAATATGCCAATACATGAGAGTGGTTAGTACTTGTAAACATGGTTAAAATAATTGCTGCTGCTGTTGCTAATATTTGCCATCAGCAGATTAATACAAGTTTGGACATAAGTTTAAATCGCATGTATTTAATGATGACATGTGTCCTATGTTGCCTCTTTTAATGAATATATTTAGATGGAATACCCTTAGCAGACATATTGATAGCTGTCACAATTTATGTTTTCCTTGATGTAGTAATGTTGTTGATCGCCATAGTCATTATTATTTCAATACACGTTTCAGGGTGAACATTACGAACAAAAGACTAGAAAATCACATTTTCTAACATTTTCTTTGCGATAATGGTTCAGGCATTAGACCATACACACTAGGACCACGTCCGGTTGTTTTGAGTTGTCCGACAATGCATTCTTGATATACATTTATAATATATTGCCATTGTTTCGCATGCGAAATTTTATAATAGTATAACCCTCAGTGGTTTCATTCCATAATCGAGAGCACTAACAGAAGGTGTATGGGAAATACATCCCTTATGGCTTCATATCATATCATAGCTGTATATCCCATATACCCTCAGTGTAACGAACATACCATACCGACTACCTTTTACTGGTCTCTTTTAATTGATATCTATTGACAATTAACAAAAGGAAATCGAGCAAAATACAACGCAACATTAAACTTCTTTGGGCTATCAAAATATATATGCCTTGGTGTTTGGCAAATACCCCATATCCATGTGATCGCCCTTAGCCATTCGGATCGCGTCATTTATGTAGGATGTGAGATATATAGCCATGTACTTTACGCTAGTATAATATACACATCATAAACAGCTGATCAATGCGTGTCCGCGCGATGTTTCTCAAGAAAGTAAGGATTTTAATGGCTCGTGTATGCTTGACACTCGTGTAATCTAAGCTTAATTCATCATATCAAATGCATTAAACGTTTTATCAAACTGCAAAGTCGTACAATGGCTCTTTTGTTAAGAATGACAAATTTATGCTTTCATTTATGCAGTAAATTCGAAAAAGAAACGGACTCTTTATCAAGCCCAATTCGTCGGTAAACCAAACTAGGAAGATAACATCCAAATTAAGATTCAAATATGGAGAACACATCTTTATTCATTTGAATAAAATTCACAACTTCAAAGTTAATCTCGGCATTTTAAATATCACACAATACACAGTGATAACCGTTCGCCTAATGCGAAGTTACGTATGTCTAAAAGTGACAATTATTTGGCCGGATTGTTTTGAATTTCGAAAAAATATCAGTATTATTAGCAATATTTTATATTGAATATTTTATGCTGAACAATACTGTACAAATAATTTCGTTGAGTTACATACATTAATGCCCTTAAAGCATTCTATTTTGTTTATCTGCCTAAGTTGATGCTCAATTATATCATAAATAACTTGTATGGTAATATTTCAGTGACAACGGACTGTAAAATAGATAAAGCCCAAATAATAAGGTGATACATTCCAAAATTAATTTTAAACTGAATGGGCAATAACCAAGCTAGTAATAAAGTTGTTTGGCAAATGTTCTGCATTGTCTTGTGCGTTTAACCTATTTTGAGCATGTATTGGCCTTGCTGACATTGCAAGTTTCAATGACTTATTATAAAATTACTTAATCAAAGTAGAGCAATTATAAATTAAAGTTCCTATTGCATCTTTACAACGTTTAAATTACAAACATGCAACACTTTTATTCAACAAACAGTGCTAAAGTAAAACACAATGGACAATTTCAAATGTTGCTACTGTCGATAAATATTTAAGTCTTTATTAGATATAAAGCACGATATACCCTAGTAAGGTAATTTTAAACATCAAAGAACATATTTTAGATGAACGCACGTCAGACAACAACTATATTCCTACAAATAAAGGATGGAGATAGACACATTAATTTTAACAGTGATATGAATGTTGTCAAATGCAGTACTATTGCTATCATGTCACCAAATCAGCTGCAGCAGAGGGACAATTCAGATTGTGATAAGAACAAGTGAAACAAGCCAGCAGGCGAGATCTAAATAACTTATGTTTACTCTATTAACAATAAAAACGATTGTAGAAATACTACAATAATTGATGCATTACTATAAAGATGAGCATAGTGACACTTTTTTACAATACATATTTATTGTGTATTTGATACATTAATGTACACATATATGTTTACAAATCCGACACGAAGGAATTTATTTTATAGTCCACTGGATTATACACCGCTAACTTAAGCTCGAGAACAATATTTACTATTGTAGACGGGAATTATCACAAAAGTACTGGTATACTCTATCGAGACACATACTAACCATGTAAACATCACAATTATTATCTTTCGCAAAACGTGGTAAATCTTTGCGTTAAAAGTAAAACATAAATTATTTAAAGTAATTTGCAATATGATTTAATTTTTGAACATAAAATAAAAGCCAAATATATACACGAAGTACAAAGCTATACAATATAAACGTGTTCTTCACGACAGTGGATATCACAATTTTCAGATCCGATCCGATCCACGAGTCGGGGATAACGAATCGCAGATCGAGCTTCGCATAAGGTATTACACTGTGTAATACAGGAAAACACTTTCATGAGTCATGAAGACTTATACCGATATCATATTAAACCAATGTATCGCCTTCTTCTCGTCCTTTTTTTGAAATATCAAAGTATTTCGACGCTTGGGATGTACATTTTGCTGGTGGTTTGCGGAATTGTTGTTGCGCCATACGTCATGTACTTGCGCATGTGTATGACGCCATTATTTTGATAGCAATTTCGCATTTATGTTTGTCTTATCTTTTTAAATTGTTTTGGGATTTACGAGCACCAGAGCATATTTTGGCAAACGTGAGCCGAAACTACCTGTATTGTGTCGATAGCTAACTGTTATTGATTTTTTTCCTCTACAAATGTTTTACTATTTAATGTATTGTAATGTAGTTTTTATTATTAGGTATATAATAAACTGTAATTATTGAATTTTTAGTGTCTTATTTCCACCAATAGATGAACTGTTAAATATTGCCCCGTTTCGTAACCTTTAAAATTACTTGTTTATGACGACACTTACTTTCCTGGAAAAAGTAGTCCGTCAAAAGAATATACACGAGGGTGTCAGATAAACCTTGCCTGTCGGATAAAGCAAAAGTTCATCTGACAGGTAGAGTTTCCTTCTATAAAATCATTTAGCGATAGGGTAAACTACCGTCATATGATGCTTATTGCGACAAAAACAGCACCCTTTAAAGAAATAGTGAAGTATAAAAACAAACGTAAGCAACATAAAACAAAGTGAAAGCATTTACGTCCAATCTGAATCAATTCCTGAAAAAATAGTACAGATGCATGATTCTGACAAGAAAACAGATACCCATGTGTGTCATAAGTACATATTAAGTTGTAAATACAATGGGTCAGAAACATAACAAAATATACAATAATGACTGCAATACATTTAATGTAATACGTTTCACATATGTATGTAGTTTATAGAGATAAAGTCATAAGTGTTGTTACATATTGATAATGGCGGAAGTGATAGAGGATATTTGTTTAATGCAATGTAAGATCGTATTTTATTTAATGAGTGGTGATAGAAACAATATTATTTTCACGAGTGACGCAGTCACGAGTGAAAATGTCTAGTTTATATGACCACAAATGAAATAAAATACGTTCTAACACTGTATTTAACAATTTTCGTTTTAATTTATGCTCTTGAACGATAAATAAACAAAATGCGCGAGATATGAAAAGCGCTACAAGTTCTGTGTATTATGACGTCATAAATATGATGTCATTATGATTCCACAATTGTTGATCACTTTTGCAGCTTTAACTGCGACGTAGTCGCTTTTTTATTTTTGTTTTGAATTTAATTATGTTTTTTCGGTTGTTGTAAAAGGCCGTTGTTTACACTGACGATTACGGTATTCACATATTTAAACAAAGTAAACATAAAAACAAAGTTAAAAGTAGTTACATATACCAAGAGTGAAATGATCATTCACTGGTATTCTATACGCATGCACTGCATTGCATGAAATAAACATTCTTAATTATAATGATGATACCATATCAATACTATATTATCTGTTTTGTTTTCCTTTCTCGCTTGTGTAGTTTACATTGAACCTGAAACACTAAAACACATATATCAGCAAAACTAACATCGATGATTTGACATACACATTGAGAGTTGAATTCAAACCGGTATGTTGTGGAGTATGTACAGCACTTTAAAACATGTATTTACATACACTAGTATGTTTCTAAACTGTTTCACACATGTTAATTAAAGAGACAAGCACATATAATGCTTTTATTTATTGATCATCAAAGTAAAGTTATTTTGATAATAATAAAGGTCTTATTAAGCCCTTTTAAGTCACTTCTATACCATATTTCTTCCATTAATAATGGTGTACAGCAACAGCAACAGCAACAACAACAGCAGCAATAGAGCCAACAGCCAAGCCTACAATTAGGCCTGTTATTTTTGCATCCGACAGATCTGATCAAGAATAACTTTTACATGCTATATACTGAATTTTGATAAAGCTATATGTGAAACATATGTAACTGTATATTATATTTCGAACATGAAATGCGTAGTGTGGTCTAAACGTTTATAGGGTTGATGGCCTATAAATGGATAGTCACAGTATATGCCACGTATACATGGAGCAGGACAACAATACAAAATACCACTTACGGTGAATATATATACGTATTAAATACAATCCTTATCTTCCTTAATAAGATTTATCGGCTTGGACTTACTCTATGCATGCATATATTACACATTAAATACAATGATGAGAAACTATAAATTTTAAATATCACGTGTTATTGTTTTCAATATAAATTTGAAACACACGTACGATTATAACTGATAAGACTGTATACTTCAAAATAAAAA
Source organism: Congeria kusceri (assembly GCA_027627225.1). NCBI lineage: Eukaryota > Metazoa > Mollusca > Bivalvia > Myida > Dreissenidae > Congeria > Congeria kusceri. The sequence goes on along the minus strand of CM051029.1, from coordinate 6,494,383 downwards.
CATATTTATATGACATAAGCCCCTCGGACAACAACTTCTATAAATAATTCATTAACGGCAGTTTGTCCGAGATTACATTTCCATAGTATTAAGAACAAAATATGCACTTGTTAAACCCGAATAAATATATTAGATTAGAATAAACATATTTTGGACAACTTTCAACCGTCATGTGCGAAACATTTTTATATAAACGATGTTTACTTACCGTCACCAGTTGGCGTTATAGCTGAAGATAGAAGGATACGCATGGTGATCTTAAACATGATTGCATTAACAACGCATATATCAGTTATACTGGCAATTACGTCAATTAATTACATTTTATAACAATACACTATTTAATGGCGGACATTCCGTTTACTGGAATTAGTATTTAAACGGCCTTTTTAAATAAACCTTTTCGGGCCATTGTTGTAGTGCTTTTCCAACAAGTAATCAATCAATCAATCGCTAAGAAATAGAGATGCAATGCTGGTTTGCCAGAATGACTGTGCATTCGAGCATTATACCGCATAATACAGCAATTGGCTTGGTGACGTTACTTGTTGTGATTCTTCCAGCGATTTAAATATAGGATCTGATCTGACACGAGTTGTCATTTCATACCATATTTTATTAAATCGATTAAAGGACTTTTGTTAGTATGCAAGTCATTGGCGATCTTATTAACCAGTTTCCTGGACGACTTTAACACAGTATGGTATGAAATGACTACGAGTGTCAGATCTTTTGTATCACATGCTTTTAAACGAAATGCATTTTGTCTAATGTTACCAAAATTAGTCGGTCAATCATGAAAGTTTTGTACTGACATGACGTCAAATGTATCCAAAAAAAAACGTTATGTGATTGGCTAGTCAAAGAATATGTAGCTATTGAAAACGCCCAGAATGTTATCTTACAAGGTATAGAATGTGATTAAAATAATGAAGTTGTATATAAGCTCTCACAATCATGGTTTAGTATTTTGATGTTGTAACATTGAAAAAATCATAGAGAGACACAGGTATAATATATTATAAAATATTTGTGTTATTCTGTAAAATCATTAATTCACCGGCAGTTTAACTACTTGTAACTTCACTTTTAAGTAGATATGTGATAAAAGCACACCAATTGATCATGTGATTGGACCGTCGCACATGTTTAAAAGAGTTCTAGAGGTAAAGAAGAGCTATAAAGTTAGAAGATATTAAATGCAATTGTATTAGTTAATTCACCAATTAACGAGTTCTTACAAAAAGATTGTAAAGAGATAGTGTGTACAAAAGCTAGACATCACAATAATATATTTGATGTGAACATAACCTGAAAACAATAATCAAAACATATAGACTTGTCGGTTCGCTTGTTCGTGAAAATTGCCCGGACATAAAACAAAACCCGAGAATTTCATTGGTAAATCAGCGTTCAATTGTCTTACTGTGGAGCGGATATACCTCACCATTATCATCATCATCATCATCATCCTCATCATCATCATCATCATCATCATCATCATTATCACAATCATTATCATCATCATCATCATCATCATCATAACCATAATCATCTAACGTAACGTCATAATCATCAGCATAATCAACATCAACAATATAACTATCATCACTATTATCATCATCATAATCGTCAACATCATCATACTCATCATCATTGTTTATAGAGTACATACGTGATGGGATAGGATGTTTGTTGCTGTATGTTGTAATTCCTTCTATCGCAGCAGAACAACCCCAAAGTTGACCTTCGAATGATGTGTTTAGTTCCTTGATAAAACACGTATACATAGTTGTCGAATATCAGAAACTTTCTAAATACTCAGGTGTCTCGCCTGAATGACACATGCCATTCGCATATTCCTGAATCACAATTGTTGCCTGCGTGGTTCCAGTGTATTTTATCCAATGAACTTTGTATACGTCTTCCGATATTGTGCATACAAGAGGAAGACTTTCCTCAGTTGCATTCCCGCCCATGTGAAGTACCATTCGGCGCTGAAAAATAGAACAAACAAATAGAGCAAATGTATCAATTTGACTCGTTAATCTTCACAATACAATTAAGGATGGTATGGTACTAATAGGCATATATAGTTAAGATTTATGTGTAACTATGCCGAACCTTGAGAGTGGTCTCCTTGCAGGGCGACATTCATATCGCTGCAGTGAGGTATGAAGACAACGGTGAAGAGTTATACAATGATCATGTGTTTACTGCTAATTTGTTTTTCAATGTGTACATTTGTTTCTTGTATAGTATTTACCTACCGTAATAAATATCATAATTTTATCTATACTTGTAAATTGAGAGGGAATTCTTATTTCAATTCCCTATTGTCCATTTGTATATTGCATATTTAATAATCAATAACGTAGCTGATTTAACGAACGATTTAATATGCTAATATTCAAGTAGGAATCATTGATGCGAGTGTAGAGATTAAAAGGCTTTTGACGTGGATGTAAGTTGTTTCTCTGCCTGGCAAGGCGTAAGAATTGTATTGGAAGGTAGAAGTGTCTGCTACATGTTTAGGCTAAAAAAATAATGAAGTGTTTCTAAAAAATCAGGAGGGATGGCGAATTTTTGTTATTGAAGTTTGTTTCTACTACACTTTTCTATTGGCAATATGTAATGGCTTATTAATACAAGTAAATAATTGCAGATTAAAGACGCTGTTAAATTTTCATAACAACATAAGCATATCTTTTTATAAAATTCTAAATATAGATTTATAAATCACAAACTGTCACTAATGCAATCTGACGTAAAAGAGCAATCAACTTGAATGTTCATAATTAACATAAGTGCCTTCAAATTGTGATGCCATCAGCATTAAAGTACTCCAATTTAAAGAATTTAACTTTTCGTAATTCATATTTGTATAACTATCAACAATAGGAATGATTTTTGCAATAAATAACCAATACTTTTTGTTAAGGAAAATCAACACTTGTCAATGAAGCTTGCATTTTCGTTTGTTTTCATAGTACTTAAATTGACACAGATTTTCTTAAACAAATATGGAATGCTAAATATTACACAAGCAAAGGCATATACGAAACGAAAGTTTAAGTCAACAAACAGACGATATTTATATGGTTTAACAGTTCCTAATCGAATTTGACTTTTGTTTTAAAATTTGCACAGTACATGTATTTCATGTAATTTGTGTATAACCGTTTTATGTAATTAAATCAGACAGGAAAAAAAATAAGGGTACTGGAAATAACGAAACCTCTACCGGGTAACTCTTCTTCTGCTCTCTTAAAATTCGGATTCGTTTAAGCTGCTGCCCATGGGATCGTAATTAATACATCGACATTTAAGTAATAGTTATTAAGAAAGTTTATAGTCTGTTTTGTCCGAAATATATTACTTATTGAAGAAAAGGCTTTGTTCAAAGCACTTTGTACGAACGGTATATACTATAATATATATGTTAGTGTACCCAAGAGTCATAACCAGTTTTTGCATCCAGACGATAGCAAGTTGCGAAAATGTTAATAATAACATACATATAATTTCAAGTGTTAGCTTTTGTATTTTGTTCCGTGACATGTCCATTAAAAACACTATCTGAACAGTTTTGTTTGTATTAAAATACAATTCCCTTTAAACCCGGGCGCGATCGTCAAAATTTTTAAATACATTGTTTTTGGTATTAAATCAAATTCGTGGAGGGCCATTAGAAAACGCTGCGGCGCTGCCTGAGAAACAAAACATTAATTAGTTTAAGCTTTAAACTAGCATTTGTGCGCATCATTCCTGTGCTCCAATCAGTTTATCGTACATGGAAACATTCATATTTATATAGAGAATTTGGGGAAAAACTAAAAAAAAACATGCAAAATATACCTATAAAATTGCCTATAGAGAAAAAACAACCACAACATATCGGTTATATACCTGGTGACGGAATGCATATAGTAAACACATCCTCGTTGTTGTTTTATGAACTGTTGTACGCACCTGCCGATTTTTATTTAATTCTATTATATGTATGTTAACAGACGTTAAATCTCCGTTTGACGATATATTAGTATATATCACCGTTCGTTTCCGTCAACGCACACTCACTAATCGATGACGAGCTATTACACTGTCCAATGGGCGTGTATTCTCTGTAACATTTAACCTTTTTAATGTCATTACTCGCCCATGTGTAGTTGAAAACCAGCTGACTGTGTTGTCCAACCTCCGCAAACTGCTTATAATTGCAGTGGATGAAAGTGTTATGTATATCAAAACTATATAATAAGAGTAATAATTTCTTAAATATAAACAAAGTGAAACTCTTGCTGGAGCAGCAGGAGAGAACTCTTACTAGCAGCACATGGTCTTTTATTTACGGAAAGAGACTTATTGCCAAAAACAGCACAGCTCAATACAAAAAACCCGTAACAAAGACAAAACACAAATACGAATAAAACTCAGGTACATTTAACCACCTTGGAACGGTCAATGCAAAGAATTGGGAATTTAACCCGGTTTCTTGGACGCCAAACCTCACACTTAGCCCATAATTCACTTACTTAAAAGGCAATTGTACACAAAAAAGGAATAACACTGAGGTGAACCGTTAATGCAAAAACACATTGGAGCTTACGGGCGTCGAACACGAAACTTGTCACAGATATACTCATAATACATGTTCATGTAAATAAAGAATAAAGGAACTATGGCATTGAAAAGGGACCCAAGGTGGAACTTTCTTAAAACAAAATTGAAATCAAGATATTAATACTGCCACATAACGACAGTTAAAACTGAATATATATAATGGGAAAATAGTTGACACATAATGAGGTAAAAATCAATTTAAAATGAGGGTCTTGTATATTTGGCCCTTTTCATGTTTACATTTTCAGGTCCTACCTTAGAGCATTTGGGATAATCACAATTCATTACCAAGCGGAATAGCTTGGTTGGTTAAAGCGCTGTGTACTGTTATTTCTTCGTATGGCTCCTAAGTCGTGAGTTCGATATCCACTTAAGGTTTTAATTTGTTCAAACGATTTTGATAATTTGCTTTTAATAGACTATCGCATAGTGTATTTTATTTGGTTAATGCAAATGTCTTAGTATAGCTCATTTCTATCATCTACTTCCATTTAGAGTGCAAAATGAAGTCAATAATTTGTTAACATAGTCCCTTTAACCTGATAGTATCGCAATTCATAATAAATAACAATAGCATGTAATAATTATTAAATTTAATTACTCGTTTGTCGGATGTAAACCAGAGTAACAGAATTGCGACTTTCAGAGACACGATGAAATGAAAGAATCAAGTACATGTACCAGCTGCACCATTTCTTATTAAACAGATTTAATGACATAGCATCATAAAGTTCAATTTTTAAATAAAAGTACACTACAGTAATGGGCTGTAAAATTGGGTTTAAAATCCACATTTCACAGTTTGGTTGTATATGGTAATATATCTATACAACTTATACTTTTCAACTGAATAAAACATAGTATATAATATTATTATATACCTATGTATAAGCACTCCTTATTGGACGGTCCGATGATAAACATACGATAATGTCCTAGTACTCCGAATGGGAATGAATAGGCAACTTTTAGTTTTACCTCATTTCTGACTCAGATCTAATTCTAATGCTTTGAAAACATCTTTTAAATTCCAGCAACAGTTTTTTTTTTAAATTATTTTCATATATCCACAAATCTGTAGTTTGTCTTTTTAACCGTACTAACTAGAAGCGCGATTTGTTTTCGAAATCACTATATGCATGTGTGGTCAGAACGTATGTGTTTTGTTGTAACGATATAACCATATATTTTTGCTAAAATACGTGTGTATTTATGTTTTGCTCTGGACAAAGTGGAAAGGTTGATTTCTTATATTTGAATCTTGACCTTGAATTGTGACCTATAATTTGAATTTTGACCTGTGGATTTGTTTCTTACGCGCGACACTCCGTCACATGATGCTAATTGCGTACGCTAATGTATTTGAAAATGTATCCATGCTGGAAAAAATTATGCACTGAACAAGTGTTAAGGATTTTTTTCCTACATCCGACTTTTGACCTTTGACCTTGAATCGTGACCTTGACCTTGGACCTAGGGACCTGGTTCTTGCGTGCGACACCCCGTCTCATCATCCTTATCACTTCTGCCAAGTTATATTAAATCGGTTATAAGCATGGCGAAATATTGGCGAACGTTATCGTGTGATTAAAAGAAATAATATACAGTTGATGAAAAGTGTTTCAGCATATTCAGATCACATAACGGATACATTTGAGGCATAATCTGAAACAAATTGTGCAGTGGGAACACAAACCAGTTTTCAATGGACTGATATTGTTGCATAGGGTGGTTTTGTGTAATATTTAAAAACAGAATTAAAGAAACCACGCAACAGTGATGTCTAAAACTACGTGCTGACCAGTGACGAGTCAATGAGAGTTTGAAACCACGGTTAGCACTGTTCACTAGAAAAATTGAAATACAAATGTTAAGTTTTGTTGATACACATATGAATTGCAAATACTTGTAGCTGGCTATTAATTGCAGAAATGACGCAAAAATGCCGTGGATCGACGTCAGCGCTTTAGGGGTAAACATTGCATACAAAGTCGTTCATTGTTTTGTGTTTTAAAAACAAATATCGTTGTACTATTTTTAGCTCCGCGCAAGGGTGATATGAAAACATACATCACTCTATTGTATAACTTTTGGTCTATTCGGCTTGTCCAATATGGGTCCAATATGGTATGCCACCTGTGTACTCGTTCAAATATATCACCGTATTGTATAGAACGGTGTAAGAAAACCTTATTTTTATTCGACATTAAATTTTGTAAAATATAGAAATTTCCTGCAACAAAAATTGGTTTAACTTAACGAACGTTAATCGATTTAAAAGAAAAGTTGACAACGACACCGAGACAGCGAAACTGTTCCGATTCCTTTGGCGTAAGATGTGCAAAATACTTGATGACGTAAACATTTTAAATCGAAAAGACGTAAAAGCTACTTATCCACCAGATTGAAACGATGAAACGAACTATTTTGGATAGATGCAAGTAATTCCGAATGGAATGTATTTAAGGTGATTTATAGTATTTATGCATTACCTCCCTTTGATAATAATTAATTACCATATTAAAAAGAAATAGTAACTTTTGAGCATTCATTTGAACATATTTACAATTTAAAAAATGCGCATTGTAGAGCTATAGCTGTACACATACACTGTATGGTTTCTTTCCATTCATTTATTTTACCAGATTCTTCAGCTTGTCGTCAAGGCAATACGTATGAGACACTTGCAGAACTATAATTCCGTGAATACTCGAGGCTATCTTCCGTTGAAAGTAATCAAAACAATACGACTTCTACAGATTGTCTAGGACAAACTGTGGTGTCAACTGATTATAGAGAATTCGTTAATATGAAGTTGTCCACTCTTTAAAGGTTATGCAAGTGATTTGCTGAAGATTGTTACTTAATCAGATAAAAATGTTTTGTAGGCAATAGTTTATTATTGGGTTTTTCCATGCAGTTATTGAAATGCCTCGAAATGTATGTAAAATTATATATAGATATGATATTTTATTAAATGTTGGATGTAATATGTACAGACATTCATTGCCTTATAGCATTATTTGATTAGAGTATTATGCATACCTCAATTTAAATGTCGGCAGAAGAATGAAGCAATATGTATAACATACGTCAATTGCATTGTCGCTCATATATGAAATGCACATGTATAATGCTTACCTTATCTAAATTGCCGTTTATATATATGAAACAGTATGCAATATTTAATTTAATTACTGCGTGATATACATAATTTCATGCATAAGCGAATTTAATTATTGGATGATATATGAAATCTTAATTTAATTGAAAATATTGGTGAAATATGAAATAAAGTGCATAACTGACTTAAATTGTTGGCTGTTATATAAAATATTATACTGAACGTAGTTGAACTATTAGGTGATAAATGCAACATTAAGCATTGAATAAACGGATCTTCGGATGATAAAAGAAGTATTATACATACTATACTTGCAGCGACACGTGATGTTTGTTTTAGTTTCATTGTGTTAAAGTATTTGATTGTATTGATTGTGTTTAAGTTAGCCGTATGTTGCTAATCCGTATATGAAAGGTACGAATAAAATACTGAAGAATAGGCCGAATGCATTATACCATGCACATTGAAATAATTTCAACATACATGAGCTGATTGCTGTGTAATGAACATATGCACAGATAACGTTTATACTTACAGTTTAATAACACTAAATACATATACGTTTGGCTCGTTGAAAGTTCAGTAAATAATTAAATGTGTATAAAAATAAAACAGGGGTCACGAATTAACTTATACAAGTCAAAATATGTATCATTATTTAACTTCATTTTACAATGATCATGGTTGTATTATTTTTCTTTTGAAATATTGTCTACATATATAAAAAAACATTGCGTTATGTATATATAACGTAAGACGCATTGACAAAATATCATGTGATTTCTGTTATCATCGACGTTCGATCCTAATTTCATAAAGCATAATTATGTTTTGTTACGTCTGTTTTCTGTTTACTCATCTGTCTTTTTAAATTAACCAATTCATAAAACAATCTTAAACATATAATGATTGATGTTTTCAAAGACCTGCCATTGACGTTGTTGTTGTTGATAAAGTTTTTTATTCCAATAATTTGCTTGGCTTCTGTCTGCTTATACATGGGATAAACTACAACCAACTATTAAAATAGTTCATTTTGATATTATGTGAACATTCAACATGTCTGTTTTTTGAATTGCAGAGTTTGTCAATCGCAGAAAAAACGTGTAATAAAGTGTACATTAACTTACAGGACAAATTCGGAAAGCATTGGTGGAATAAAATATGTATGCTACACATTAACACTTCGCACTAAAGCACACATGTTCAAGCGTTAAATAAAGTTCGTCAGTGTCAGGACGTTTTATCCATTTATCTGTTGGATAAGTCCCAGTCATAATGAGTCGTAGACTTTCGAGTCGAAGGACTCTTACGAATTCAGACATATTATACCAAGTTGCAAGACTAGGGAGACAAAGACAAAACAACAATTAAGTGCTGCGTTGGCCCTACGTTTGTCTTGCGCCAACGCAAGTTGTATAGAAAGACAACGCAGTTCAACTCGCCGTAGGTTGACGTAAGTTATCGTACGTTTTGGACGCTGGACCACGCGGAGTGACGTAAGCCAACGTTGACATGTAGTTTTATGCTACATAAATACGACTACGTACGTCAGCGAAACATAATCTGCGTTGTGATAAGTTGATTTCTATTACGACGTACGATTTTGCGTAACACACAGGTTGTCTCCTGAGATATATGCCTGTTCATTATTTCGTCTTTTTTTGAATAATTTTATTCTCACGCATTTACCTAGTTGCCAAAAGGGCGACAATACATATTGCCATTATCTCTGGGATGCAATTTTACAATATAGTAATTATCAGTGCGGCAATAATTCACACTCAGAAGCCAGACATATAAGAACGTTTATGAGCTAAAACTTTGCAAAACCATGTTACAACAATTATTATAGGGAAACAAAACTGAAACACATATTTAGATAAACATGCTCTTACAAATATATTCAATGGTAAGCCCAGTCACACAATGTATCTGCACAGCGTACTGAACAAATAGAAAATTGCATTAGAAACAGCGCGCAAAACATTTTGCTGGTAATAATTAATGTGTTGTCCATGTTAAATAATGTGCATTTGTTTATTATGTTAATGGTAATATATGAACTCTGAAATAAAATTAAGTGTTCATTATTGTATTCTTAGATATTACGGTCTTTTCAGCTCAAATACCGGTATTGCAACTGGTATTTATTAGGTCATTTAATACAGTAGGCAGTAATAAATATATAAATGTTCGAGTCGTGAAGCAATGCGAACTACTATCAGTTCAAATCAGGGTAAATCAGGGTAACGGCATATTTAATTAACTATCATATTAATTACTATACAAAATGGGTTTCCAGACGTTATCAAATTAATTTCAGCACTTCCATACGAACCGCAAGTGTTCTCGGCGTAGGCGTAGACATACATGGACACAGCGACGCAGGACAGCACAATAATGTTTACATCGCCGAAGGAGATATGTATCGCAATGTATGACACCATCGCACGTAAATGCAGGGCTAAATAGGTCCTTTGTTACGTCGACGTACAACTTCTTGAATTTTAGAATTCTTAAGAACGGAATAGGGCATCACATAGGACGTTCTACGTCTTGGGCTAGTTAACGCAATACTATGCAAGAATCGTGCCTCCAGCTACGCTTGATTTTGAGCCATGCGAAAACGCACGACTTTTTAAAACTACATAGGAATACGCAGTACTCTTTAAAATTGTAGAGTCGCAAACCTGTCATATACCTGTGAAGTGAAGTGACACTGTAACTTAAATCTCATTGATGGCCAGCCATACACGAATTACATGAATACATTAAGTGTAGATGCATGTTTGTTTTGTGTCTGTTTTTTTCGAATTCAGTTCGACTCGCAATACACCTGTAACGTGTACTTAGCCGAAGCATATTCGATAAGCCTATAAACCAGTGCATACTAGAACTTAAAAACAGTCCACATGAAATGAGTGCTCAAAATATATGCGGAAGTCTAATTTTAAGATGTTGTACACGCTGGTTTGACAATTTAAATAACTCATATAACGCTGTGTACACCATATACGTTGCAGATAAACAGGCAAAACACTGACATATTTAGTGGATATTATCTATAAATACCAAGTCACATTCGCATTTAGAAATTTGCCATTATATTTCGTAAGTTAACATGAAAAAATGACAAATAAAATAGGTGTTTGTCAAATATCAAGTCATTTTTATGATTTGACAAGTGTGGTTGATTTTGTGGCAAGTGATTTGATTTAAAAAAATCATTGCTGAGATATACAGGAAAGGAAACGGGAAAGTATTAAACCATTTAAACATGTTTGTTGGAGTTCAATCTAATGACAGTTATAGCAGTCTCGGATTATGGTGCCTTTAGGATTTAATCTAGTAACGTAGCTAAATTCCGTGGTCTTGATATCAAGGGGTTAGTAGAAGGTGTTAATTGCCATATAACAGAGAGTACTGTAATGGTTTTGGAGTAACTGACAGAGAGTATTTGTGTTCGCTCGAGAGCAGTGTAGCAATATACTACCTTCACATTCCCCGTAATTGAATATGTAGGAGTTGTCTCCCTTGATAAGGTGAATCGAGAATGAAATGTTTTATAAACTAATACAATGTTGTTGTGTTTTATGAAAGTCGTCGCTGTTTGTTAACTTAATTATATATATGCGGACATGTTTAAAAATAAATAAATAATAAGGCACAACATTTACTTATTAATATGCACAAAATAACCAAATCTGCGTACGAAACAATGTATATCATTATAATTATATGGCTTTTTCAAACAATTACATATTCAGATCTAACTTGTTGATGATTGTAGCAAGTCAACAATTGTTGCAGTCATTGCAATTCGCATACTTAATCAGTAATTGCTAAATTTATAAACAAAAGCAGTTTTTATTCCGGGTCTTGCCAATTGCCAGTACTACTCTGCCTTTAAATGTTGCTTGGTAAAGTTGCAAGCATACACAACGTTTTTATTTTATTATGATAACTTGTTTTCACATAACACAAACAAGCAATATATTTCCATTCTAGGATATGATTTAAATTAAGTAGACACATCTTCTATCGAACACAAGTATTTAACGACAGGTCATACCTTCGATGTTCATGTTGCCTTAGCGTTAGCGATGCACTCGACGCAATTACCCATATTTTGTCAGTGCAATGTCTCTAGTTGATTTATTTTACTTTAAAATGGTAAATAAATAAATGACAACAGTGGACCACTTCTGAAGAATATGGGACGCATACTCAGGCTTTTTAAACAATCGAAGCACTTGTTTGTATGTTTATGCTGTATTGTACCAGGTAACTCAAGTTGAAATTATCTTATTGAAACTAATATATTTGATGTTAAACAAGGTACTATGCTTTGTATAAGAGAGAAATTTGGTGATGTTAACTGTACATTTATGGTTTTAGGAGATTTAAATTCGCGTGACGGCATGTTAAGTGACTTTGTTCAAAACGATAACTTAGATCTACACAATCAGAATATTTTTCATGACGATTATAGCACAGACAATACATTGCCAAGAAAGTCAGCTGATTCCTCCGTAAATCAAAATGGGCGTGTTTTAATTGACATTTTGATTCACACAGGTTAAAGAATAGCATATGGTCATGTAGCCGAGGATATTGGATCTACTTATGTCGGTAGAAATGAATCCAGTGTAGTTAATTACTGTATTGTTGACGAATGTTTTTAAAGTCATTTAACCCAATTTAAGGTGCATAGTCCTAACATTTTATCTGATAATTTGCCCTATTTTGTTTTGATTGTAAAGATTATTAAATGGAAACTAATTGTACATATCCTGCAAACTATGAACGGATTTCATATAGTTTTAGGTGGGATAACGAAACACAGGATCTATATAAGCAATCCCTAAGGTGTTCTTACTTCATTAATAATTTATAGCGATTGAAAAACACTATTAAAATCAGTCATCATGTTAAGAAATTGACTCAAGTCTTAATGAATTTCTTGAAAGAATACATGACATATGCAAGCCTCTATTCTGAAAAAAGCACATCCATCATAAATTTAATAATATTACTAGTAACCGTTTTAAACACAATAATTTTACTAACGAAATGTATGCAGATGATAAAATATTTTTTTTATAACACATTAAATAACTTTACAAAAATAATTCTGAAGAAAATAGGCACTTAATGACTGAGGCAAGAAGTAAATACAAGAGAAGCGTGCGGGAAACTGCACTTTTATCAGCTAAAGGATAACTAAATACAATTTAATAAAGCTAAATAAAAAAACGCTAAAAGAATTAATGGAATTTATTAAAGGAAGGCAATTTTAAACACAGGCAAACTAAGCTGAGTACAGATACTTTTACACAATATTTTAGATCTATAAATTATACTAATGATTGATTTTCCTAGGCAGACGACGATATTATTTATTTTAATAACCATATAATGCAAACTGAATTAAATTCTATGTTTTAGGAAATCGACACTACTGTTACTATTGAAGAATTACCCAAAGAAGATTTAAATGACCTGAATAATTTTAGAGGGATAACTTTGTTAAGTGTCATGGGTAAATTGTTAACAAATTTGATAAATAGTAGACTATCAAACTGGGCTGACAATTACCATGTATTGCTTGAAACCCAAGCTGGATTTCGGGGAAAAAAGGGAACAACTGGTAACGTATTTGCGTTTCAAGGTTTAATAACACATATTTTAAGCAAGACAAGCAGTTATATTGTTGTTTTATTGAGTTTACAAAGGCATTTGGTTACATTGTAAGGGATAACCTACAAAAGAGGTACACAATATACAGGCTCGGTATTCGAGGACGACTGTGTATTGTTATAAAATCAATTTATACTAATGTGTACACACAAGTAAAATACCAGAATGATAACTGCAGTTGAGAGGTATTTAGGTCTAAGACAAGGAGAGCGTTTGTCCCCGATTATTTTTTCTATGTATATCAATGACTAGGAGGATATATAATTTCCAAAGGTGAAAGTGGTATTGATATAGGCATGCTAAAATTCTTCCTACTCATGTATGCGGACGATATTTTAATTGTTTCTGATTCTCAAAATCTTCAAAATAATATTGACATTCTTTGTGATTACTTTAAAACCTGGAAGCTGAAGGTTAATATTAGCAAAACAAAAGTATTAATATTCAGACAAGGTGGAAGAATAAATCAAGACCTGCATTTTCTGTACAACGGAAATATTGAAATTGGTAATAAATGTACTTATCTTGAAATTGTATTTACAGCAGGTGGTTCATTTCAAGAAGCAATCCAGACATTAACTGGGCAGGCTCAAAAATATATTTTTAAGCTTAAACCGTACCTAAGTAAGTTTGTTAATATAGCCACAGATCACAAAATGGAGCTTTTTTACAAGCTTGTTAAACCAATATTACAATATGGCTCTGAAGTTTGGGGATTTTAAAAATGGCGCACATAGAACGAGTGCGTACTATGTTTATGAAATATATATACATGTCAAAATTTGCACACACAATGACTTTATATTATCAGACACATAGAGACTTGACTTTTTAACTATGAGTAAAATGAATATGGTAAAGTACTGGTTTAAGGTGATCTGTTCTCCGGAACATAAATTCATTAAAATTATATATACAATTTTGCTAGACGATATTGAAAGTAACCACAAACTGATTAACTGGGCAGTTCAGGTCAAATCTATTCTTTGGGATTCTATCATGTCTGGTTGGCACTAGGGTGTTGGTGATCTTAACGGTTTCTTTTCCGTATTTAAACAAAGAATGACTGACAATATTGCCCAAGGTGTAGAAGGAAGCATAAATGGCTCTTCAAGGCCATTATTTTATAATTTTACCTGAAATGTGTTAACATTGAGAAGTATAGAATTGCACTCAGCAAGTTAAGATTGTCGTCACACAGATTACTTATTGAGATGGGAAGGTGGAATGATACTGATTAAAAGAGTTTGCCCAGTTTCCATGTTCTCGACGATGAATAGCATTGTATTTTTGAATGTAACCTATACTCACAAATAAGACAAAAATGCATACCAGTATATATTATAGACGTCACCCAAGCATGTTAAAAGCCAGAGAGTTCTTTTCCTCAAAGAATACAAATACGATTAAGTTACTTTCTGTTTATGCATATAGAGCGTTTGAAATGAGAAACAAAGTAAACCTATGTTATTTACGTCATTTAGTACTATTGCATTATGTCTTATACAGTACATATCACTTATATGTACTAGTTATGTACATTTTTGTTTTTCTGTGTGTGCATATGCATGAGAATACAGTACATATTACATTTATGTATTACCTAAATATAAATTATCTGTGTAAAATATGGGAATATTGTACTTGTTACTTGTATGTATTACTTAAATATCAATAAGTTTTGTTAAGCATTTGAATACAGTACTGATAACTTTTATTTCTTACATATATTATTTTTTTGTATAACTGAGATATACAATATTTTTGGAAAACATGATACTAAACAATATATTTTTTTTATTACTTACATTTGACTTGCTTTTGTAAAACATAATAATACAATTCAAATCGATTTTATATATGATTTGCATATAAACAATTTTTGTTAATCATGAAAACACTGTACAGTTTACTTTTATGTATTGCTTTGATAATTATGATTTTTTTTTAAAGCATGAAACTACAGTACCGATAAATTGTATGAATTACACAGAAATTATTCTTGTAAAGCTTGATAATACAGTTCAGATTTCTTTCAGCTATTACTTGGATATTTATACAATATATTTCCTTTTTCAAAGCATGATAATATTTTTTGTTCCCATTGTAAAATTGTAAAATTGTATAATAGTTATTATCATGACGATCAGGGGCCATGTTGGCCTTATGTCGTAATGTATATGCTACATTGTACAAATCTTGAATAAACTATCTATTTATCTATATATCTACAAACAGACGACAACACGCTTCAAACACACATCTTATTTAACTTGAAATCATTCGTACTATATTACCAGTTTATCAATTCTTGTTAATTACGGACAAGGCAACATATACACATACATCCGTTTCTTGGTATATATTTAAATGTATTAAGGCTATTACTTAGACGTTCTTTTAAGTTCCTTCTTTTTTCAATTATAATGTTCTATTCGTTCTATTCAATGTACCCATTTGTATACTTTAGTTTGTTATAAATACCGTTATTTCCTTAATGTATTATTCAGTTATGTTTAACCAACCAATCGTGTTTGTTTACTTGTGTATTTCAATATTCAGGGGCTAACCGCCAGTAATGGGGAAATAACTTTTAGTTCAACCCCTTTTTCTCTCTATATGCTGTATGAGTTTATTTGTATCATGGTTGATGTAAAATATAGTTACACGATGGAAATAAAATATGTTTAAACGTAAAGTGTGTAGAACAACAACTTTAACTCTTCCACCGATGGTGATTGTTTCATGGCCTTTTTTCAAGTTAGGAATTCATTTTGACAAAGAATTTCTAACATAGATGTCTTAAAAACTATAGAACATGGAGGCTTAAAACTTGGTAAAAAAATTGTACTATCAAAATACTTATTCAGTATAATCAAATTTAATGTGCAGGACAATAATCATAACTCTATCGTGCATAGTGATTATTGTATGTTATTTTTAACTTGATTTTGTTGCATCATAATGCACTTTTCTAACATGTTTTGAAAAAAACAGTCAGTGACGTCCCTTAAACTAAGTGTGTTCATCAGACGAGCGATAGCACCACTAGCAGTGCTTTTGTGTATAGAGTTAAAACTTCCATGTATAAAATATTTTCGATATACTAAGTTTGTATCTTATTTTAATAAATGTCCGCATTTTCGCAAAATAACGTCGATATTAACTTCATCAATGAAGATTCTGACAGTGGACAATGAGAGCAAGTGGTATACGTCTGCCTTCAATGTTTAATCAGTTATGGTCGTAGGTGTTCATATATATGTAGAGATCATTGAAAGGACGTACACAGTATAAACAATAATAACTTTGATATCTACACTTACTCTAAAATATTTATTATTTCTTCACCAATTACTTACTGGAGATTTAAGCGTGTGGTGGAAAGTCACACACTTTGTGTCTTATAAAGCTCATAGCTAGAAACGTTTTAAAGGTAATTCAACAAGAAAGTCTTTAAATGCTAGAATCCGTGCAGAGAATGCGCATAGAGTCTAGACACAGTATCAGAATTTAAAATATTTTCTGCATGAATGACCTCTTTTTAATTGTCTTGTACATGTTGTTACTCGAGTAATATAAAAGGGATTCCGGTGAAACTTCATTAACATGACTGAGGACATTGAATCCAGCAAGAATCATAATTTTGACACAGTCCATTATTGTGATTTATTCGAAATCAATTGGCCTAAGTGTCTGATATGCAACAGTCAGTTGATGTGTGATGTATTTCTTGCAAGTGTTCTTTGTTGTGTTCTCAAGCGATCTATTTTTAATACCGCTGCCCCGCATTATTAATGTTTATGACATGTCCGTTGATGTCTAATAAGCTATTTGTATATGCTGTGACTCTGCTACACTTGCTTCTGCTAAAACTAAGCAATGCATTGAAAACATTTTGGGCAACGACATTAATTTCGTCCACTAATAACTTATTAGCAATAAATTTTCTCAACACCTCGAGCAACCACAGTCATACTATGATAAACTTGATCTTTATTACAATGGTCACCATATATAGTTCCAATCTTCAGTAAAGTGTATTGAAGTTAATATTTATCAAAATGTGCCTGTTGATTTTTAGGGTAATATAATATTCAAATTTTAATACCATAAAAAGTTACTTATATTTCTTACTTAGCAAACCATGTGCTTATAATATTTTCAACGATCAAGTGACGTTTTGACTTTGTTATCATCAGCCTGGATTAATTGTTTCACAGTTGACTTCCATGTGTCATTCTGATAATATAACGTTGAATTACGTGGCTCATTTATTTATGCATGCATTGTATTTTAAGTTGGTTTATATCTTGATAGGACATATAATGTTAATTGACGAGGCTAATTTATAAATGTATTTTATGTTGTGTGTATGTCCTGATAGGACTTATAATTTTGATTGACCTGACATTGTATTTTAAGTTGTTTGTATCTCTTAATAATGTTATATTGTCAGGCTACTGTCTATTTATGCTGAAATCAATAGATATGTCTGTCTGTCCGTCCGTCTATCTGTCTGTCTGTCTGTCTTTCCGTCTGTCTGTCTGTCTGTCTGTCTGTCTGTCTGTCTGTCTGTCTGTCTGTCTGTCTGTCTGTCTGTCTGTCTGTCTGTCTGTCTGTCTGTCTGTCTGTCTGTCTTTCTGCCTTTCTGTCTTTCTGATGTTTGTCTGTCTGATGTCTGTCTGTCTTTGTCCTAGGTTTCCGATGTGTAGGTGAAATAACATCCATTAACGCTTCACGATGTATGGTTGATAGTGTTCTTGTTCAAGCTATCAATGCTTAGTACATACTGTTACAATTTCTTTGAAAACGTTGACAATATATTAAGCGATCAGAATTCGATGAACAACCTTTTCTTTCGAGAACAGGTTTTGTGTATGTAATGTGTTGGGGAGGAAACCTAAACTACCGAAAAGTACCTCGGTGGATCTTTATGAAAATAGAGCGCTACAGGTAAATGACTTTTTTAGAACAATGGTCAGCTGTGTTAGAATCATAATTATAAATAAACGGCATGGCTTGTTGTCGAATATCCGCGATTTGTAGATGCGCGTTATCAACTGACTAGTGCGCTTGTGATTTAAATCCGCATCTTAACTTCCGCGGGTTCTTCGACAACAGTGTCGATGTAAATTTAGTATTTATTAAGATGCATCATGACAAAAAAGCTTTGCATGACTTTGATTTCGTTTTCATTATCGTGAGTGTACGTTTCACGAATTAAAGTAAAATGAGCTATTTTATGTAAAATTATTGTTGTCTAATGCTTAAAAGTATGTGATAAATCATATAATATAGTTAAAAGCCGGTCATTTTTGAAAATCTACAGAAACAGTTGTATAACGGTAAAAGCAAACATACACGATGCGTGCAATACACACTTGTATGATATACCCATTTATATCTTCCAATCATATGCCCTCATTCGTGCCCCTTGACCGTCCAATATGTTACCAAATTGGACGCGCGTGCGTACACTATTTTCCGTATTGGACGGTCCGACTATAAACATAAGATAATGTCCTAGTACTCCACAACGAAACTGTATTTTACCTCGATCAATGAGTACTCCGATCCACTTATTGGAAAACGTGTTTTACAATCCAGCAACAATCATTTCAATTCCTTTTTTTTATATATCCACGAAGATTATTATCTTGTGAACCGTGCTAACCAGAAACGCGATTTGTTTTGTAAATCACTTTTTCTGGTGAGCACGCACGCTTTGTGTAAACGTTAAGTTGTCTCCAAACCTATATCCGATTTTGAATGTCTACTTCCAACATTATTCTTTAATTATATTTAACTGTTTGAAACGTTACCTGCACATAAATAAAGCCTGCAACACGACATACATCAATCATACAGTTCTGCAACATCTGGTTTTTGTCGTATTTATCCATTTATTTTACATATAACACCACTAATATAAAAGTATATAATTAAGTTATTATAGTTCTGAATATCCAAGAAACACTTCCAATCAACTGTAAAATATTTATTTTGACAACTTGCATCAGTCACCACCACCTTTTAAACATGCACGTCTAAATATAGTTTTTACACACTCAATGTTTCAATTTGTACAAGGTCATGATCGCTTTCTGTGAAATATATTATAAAGTATATAAGGCTGCTTCCGAATTTAACATTAATACAATCATTAGCTGTTAGTGCAGGTTACAGTATAAAAGACAAACATACATGTTTGCATATTATTCATCACGTAGAGCGACGTAATACAACTATATTACTAATGCGAGCGCGCGCACTGTTCCACGGACGGTGTGTTTTAATGTAAATATTATACAAATAATACACAAATAATATCATAAATTGGTATATAATATAACTATTATTGAACAGCGTTCTGTACAATACCGTGATATATTTGAACTCGTAAACAGCTGGAATACTCACATTAGACTATTGGCTTCGGTAAAGATCGCTGTTAAATAACCTAATATTACGATACAGGTGTCTAAAACGTTTGCACTCATTAAGTTACATATACAAGATGGATAACTATTATATGGATATAAGACCTTTTAAAAAGATAATACAAACACTGGTAGGCGTTTTAACGTTGAATCAACATTGAAACAACGTCCATATTCGACGTTGATAAATTTTTTGGTTAAATGGAATTGCCTTGCAAACAAACATTTGTTTCAACGTCTGATTTATAGTACATGTAAATCGTTTCAACTTCAGAATATGTGATACGAATTATTATTTGATCGACACCAAAGCATGTGTCCTGCCTTGAAAAGAAACTATAGAAGAATAGCATTGATTACATATTACATAATTCACAATGAGCGATGCAATACTTGTTATTGTTGACGTATGGTTGAGCTTGCAAATAACGGTATTTTCTTCACGTTACAACGCCGCTTAAACTGTAACATCACAATTTAAAATATTAGCAAATATAGGTTTGAACACCTGAAGCAGACACAAACTTCTGTCGAGTCTTATATTTATTGTCAATCGCACATTTTTATTTAAATCCGTTTTTTTATTTTGCAGCAGCAGTATGTAATATCAATTTGCATATGGTTTAGTATATAACCTACAATGTGGACCGAGGAGCTAAACAGTGTTCCCGCTTCGGGCTCAATTTTTAGTAAAATGTACTTTAATAGGAACACATTATAATTTCCTTGTATGAAACTACAAGGACTAGGTTTTTATATTAGGTATAATGTTTTTTAACCCAAATTATAAAACTGGTGCTTCTGGGCTAAAAAGAGGCGCCATCCCGGGACGCTGATTCATATATTGACTCTTGTAGGTAACATACTTCAAAATTCCTCTTGTACGAAACTACATTGCCTACAGCTTTAATATATTTGGCATGTATGTATGGTATTGTACCAGTATTGTTCTGAAGTTGCCCCAAGTCCAGGGGCTCATTGTTTTACAATAAATCTCATCTTGTCTGAAACAACAGTGTCTTTGATATGTCTTACGTATCATTGCTTATATTCCTATACCAAAATAGTTAAAATACCCGTGGCTCGATCATTTGTTTTATAGACTTTAAATAGGGAATTTACGTCAATAACGTTCCTGTACAAAACTAACTAAACACAGATCTAGGTCATGTATATTTGGTATGCAGCATGACCTTATAGGAATGTCTACACTTGTTTCAGTAATGTTTCTAATCTAAAGGTAGCCCTAAGGGCCAGTTGTGCGTCAGGTCGTTCTGGGCCACTTGTATTTTCTCAGCATGCATAAACAATGTTCGCATTAAATGTACATTGTTTTCCTTTTCTATACCATTATTAGCATCTTACGTTTCATTTGTAGCT
This sequence comes from Congeria kusceri, assembly GCA_027627225.1. Lineage (NCBI taxonomy): Eukaryota > Metazoa > Mollusca > Bivalvia > Myida > Dreissenidae > Congeria > Congeria kusceri. Next base: position 6,473,110 of record CM051029.1, on the reverse strand, counting down.
TCACTGGCCGAAGGTAAGCGAACGTTTGCCATAGCTGTTCGTCCGTCGTGCGTGACTCCGTCCGTCTGTACTTTTACTTTTCCTTAAAAAACGAAATCTGAAACGGTTCAACCGACTTTAATAAAACTTCATAGAAATGTTCCTTGGGTGCTCCAAAGTTGCTTGAATGTTTCTGGTCCACTGCACTAGACGACCACTAGAGCTCTTAAAAGGATACAGATTAAACCAAATCCCTTCCTAAATCCCTGGTTAGATGTTCTAACGGTTATCCAGTAATATTTCTGGGTAAGCCCTTAACCAAAGTTACTCCAGTGGTTCCGCTTTGTTGAAAAACGTGGCCGACAGGTGGCTAGGTCATTTTAACTAATATGGCTATATTTAAATTTTTGAGAATGTTCCTGTCATAAACCACTGGTTATATTTCGAAATGATTTGACAGAAATGTTCATTGGATAGTTAACTACCAAAGTTGTTCAAATGGTTCCGGTCGGTTGAAAAACTTTATATAAAAAACCATCGCTGAAACTTTGAAATAATTTAACAGAAATATCCCTTATTTGGCCCTCTACTAAAAAGCTTTAAATCGTTTTCATTCATTAAACAAAACAGCATCGCCAGAGGGCAGGACCTTTCTCAATTATATAGCATAGCATGGTCCTTTCGCTTTTGACTCTCCTTACTTAATAAGTCATGGGAGCGATACAGACACTTGTTTGCCTACGGTTCTACTGATATTGGCCTTTGCGCAGAAGTTGTCCATTTTAAGTCAATGTTAATAGGTGGTAAAGACTTTGCCAGAATTAACGTTTTAAATAATAAAGAGGCAGATCGAAGCTACTAAGCAAATACAACAAACGTGTGTACTATGTCGTAATGAATACATATATAACCAATCATATATTTTTTTTATAAAACGCTATAATATACGTGTGTCATATTATTTACACTCAACAAAATAATCACTACTATATAAGTATGTTACGGAAATAACAAATTTCACATTAAAACAAACGAGTTATTCCAACGTCTTCGTAACAATATATGTACATAATTTATATTTATTGTTTGAAGATTACATTACACTATGGTAAGTGTGTATTTAAACCAAAACCACAGTTCGTGTTTACAACAAAAATAACACGTCGGCGTTTGTTTAAATTATAATCACACACAATGATAATATTGTTTAAAGAGATGCACAACTGTTTAAACAATATTTATGGCAATGACTTGTCTGCTAAATTTCACTCTAATAACTGCATACTTTCTTTGCACATTACCAATTGGATACTACCGCTCTATCGACTGGACACTTCCCAAGCACACTACCAACTGAACACGTCCTATGTACACTAACAACTGGACACTTCCCATGCTCATTATCAACTGGACACTTCCCAAGCACACTACCAACTGAACACTTTCCATGCACACTACCAACTGGACATTCATGTTCATTACCAACTTGATACTTCCAATGCGCATTACCAACTGGACACCTCCCATGCTCATTACCAACTGAACAATTCTCATACTCACTACCAACTGGACAATTCCCAAGCACACTACAAACTGGACAAATCGAATGCACACCACCAACTGGACTCTTCCTATGCAGACTACCAACTGTACACTTCCCATGCACACTACCAACTCTACACTTCCCATGCACACTACGAACTGTATACTTCCCATGCACACTACCAACAGTACACCTTTAATGCACATTACCAACAGTACACGTCCCATGCACACTATTAACTGTACACTTCCCATGCACACTATCAACTGGATACTTCCCATGCACAGTATCAACCGGACACTATCCATGCACACTAGCTACTGGATACGTCCCATGCACACTACTAACTTTACACTTCCTTAGAGACCACCAACTGGACACTTCCAATGCACATTGCCAACTGGATACTTCCTATGCGGAATAACAATTGATCTCTTCCTGTGAACAAAACCAACTCGGCACTTCCTATACACTCCTGCAAATTGACATATTCTATGCACTCTACAAATTTGAAACATCCCATGCACACAACCAACTGAACAATTCCCATGTCCACTCCACTACCCCATGAACACTTCTTATGAACACTACCAACTGAACAATTCCCATGCTCATTACCAACTGGACACTTCCCAAGCACAATACAAACTGGACACTTCCCATGCACACTAACAACTGGACACTTTTCATGCTCATTACCAAATGAACACTTCCCATGCACACTAACAACTGGACACGTCCCATGCACACTACTAACTGGACACGTCCCATGCTTATTACAAACTTTACACTTCCCATGCACACTAAGATCTGAACACTTCCCACGACCACTACCAACTGGACACCTCCCATGCACACTATCATCTACACACTGACTATTAACACTACCAAATGGACACTTCTCAGTCACAATACCAACTGGATAAATTCAATGCACACTAACAACTGGATACTTTCCATGCACACCACCAACTGGACACTTACTATACACACAACATGTACCAGCTGAACACTTTCTATGCACAATATAAATCGACACTTCCTATGCACACTACCAACTGTATACTACCCATGCACAGACATTTGTGACCATAGAAAACGGGTGGCTGTATCATGTTCTATGGACACTCGTGAAATAAAATAGGATCTAACACCAAAATGAACAAAAACCATCTGTATATATGTACACAGCTGACAAATCATATTGGACGTGCCGATAGAGTATGTCAGCTGTGTACCAGTGCAACCGCACATGTTTGTTATTCTAAAAACGTATTGTCAATAGCATTTACGTTATTGTCAACATTATGTATGGAGTTTTATTCTCGAACACTTTTTGGAGTGCTCGAACATTATCGCATGTTTAACCATCGTCCGTCTGATATGGAAAATATTGTACGCAAGTGGTCTGAATGGCACCAGCTAATTGGAGTATATAAATAGGTATATAATAATATATAATAGGGAACATAATATAAACATAATAAACATACTATAAAGATCAATCATGAAAAAAAAGAACACATCGATAAGCAGCTTACCGGTAAATAGTATTATTATTAATCCTTTCTATTATTATAATTTTAATTTTTATTTTTATAATTATTATTACTATTATTATTATTATTACTATTAATATTATTATTTTTTTTATTATTATTATTATTTATTATTATTAGTATTTTTATTATTATTATTATTATTATTATTATTATTATTATTATTATTATTATTATTATTATTATAAGTAGTATTTGTTTCAGTAGAAATAGTAGTAGAAGTAGCAGTAGCAGTAGCAGTAATAATAGTGAGAGTAGTAGTAGTGAGATTAGTAGAAGTAGTAGTGATAGTAGTAGTAGTGGTAGTAGTAGTAGTAGTAGTAGTAGTAGTAATAGTTGAAGTAGTAGTACTAATAGTAGCAGTAGTAGTAGTAATATTAGTAATAGTAGTAGCAGTAGTAGTAGTGGTGGTAGTAGTAGTAGTAGTAGTAATAGTTGCAGTTGTAGTAATAGTTGAAATAGTAGTAGTGGTGGTAGAAGTATTAATAGTAGTAGTATTTGTTTCAGTAGACATAGTAGTAGAAGTAGCAGTAGCAGTAACAGTAGTAGTAGTAGCAGTAGTAGTAGAAGTTGTAGTAGTAGTAGTAGTAGTAGCAGTAGAAGTAGTAGTAGTAGTAGTGGTAGCAGTTGTGTTAGTGGTATTAGTAGTAGCAGTAGTTCTTGTTGTGGTTGTTTTAACAGTAATAGTTGTAATAGTAGTAGTGGTAGTGGCAACAGAAGTTGTATTAGTTGTTGTTGCTGTTATTGTTGTAGTGGTTGTAGTAGGTAAATGTCGTAATATAAGTGGCAGTAGTAGTAGTAGTAGTAGTAGTAGTAGTAGTAGTAGTAATTGTAGTAGTAGTAGTAGCAGTAGCAGTAGTAGTTGTTGTAGTAGCAGTGATAGTAGTAGTAGTAGTAGTAGTAGTTGTAGTAGTAATATTAGTAGTATTATACGTTATAGCAGTAGTTGTAGTATTAGTAGTATTAGCAGTGGTATTAGTTGTAGTAGTAGTTGTTGTTGTTGTTAAAGTAATATTGGTAGTGTCGTTATACTTGTATCGGTATAAGTAGCAGATATGGTAGTACTAGTAGAAATAGTAGTAGTAGTAGTAGTAGTAGTAGTCGTAGTAGTAGTAGTAGTAGAAGTAGTAGTAGTAGTAGTAGTAGTTGTATTAGTAGTAGTAGAAGTAGTGGTAGTAGACGTAGCGGTATTGTAGTGGTAGTAGTAGTAGTAATAGTACTAGTACTAGTAGTAGTAGTAGAAGTAGTAGTAGTTGTAGTAGTATTAGAGTCGTAATGGTAGTAGTAGTGGTAATAGTTGTTGTAACAGGTGGTGTTGTTGTTTTTGTAATGGTGTTAGTATTAGGTAGATGTCGCAGTAGCAGTAGTATCAGTAGTAGTAGTAGTAGTAGTATTAATTGTAGAAGTAGTTGCAGTTGTAGTAGTAAAAGTAGTAGCTGTAGTAGAATTAGTAGCAATAGTAGCAGTAGCAGTAGTAGTAGTAGTATTACTTGTTGATGTTGTTGTCATAGTAACATTGTTAGCAGTAGTAGTAGTACTGAACGTAGTAATACTAATGGTAATATTTGTTGTTGCTGTTGTTGCTGTAGTTAGTAGTATTAGGTGGAATTTGTGTTATTTGCACCAGTAGTAGTAGCAGTAGTAGTAGTGGTGGTAATCGTAGTAGAAGTAGTAGTAATAGTAGTAGTAGTAGTACTAGTATTAGTGGTAGTAGTTGTAGTAGTAGCAGTAGTAGTAGTAGTAGTAGCAGCAGTAGTAGTAGTAGTAATAGTAGTAGTACTAGTAGTAGTTATAGTTTAGCAAAAATCTAGGATACTACAAGGTACAGGGTGCCGCTAAAAAGTATAAGGGCTGAAATTCGGAGCAGTCTGTTGACATTTTCTAATGATTTGCTTAATCCAGGAGATTTATTTGTCTACTGCTTGCAATTAAGGTTTTAAAACAAATTTCATATGGTAAGTAGCATTAATGTGCTGACGAACCCAGAGGGGCAGAGAAGGGAACCAAAATGGATCAGGGGCAGCATCCTGTTATAGCATTTGTTGTAGTAGTAGCTTAGTGGTAGTAGTAACAGTAGTAGAAGTAGTAGTGGTATTAGTAATAGTGGAAGCAGTCATAGTAGTAGTAGTAATATTAGTAGTAGTGGTTGTAGTAATAGTAGTAGTAGTAGTAGTAGTATTAGTAATAGTAGTAGTAATTTTAGTAGTAGTAGTAGTAGTAGTAGTAGTAGTAGTAGTAATAGTAGTAGTAGTAGTAGTAGTAGTAGTAGTAGTAGTAGTAGTAGTAGTAATAGTAGTAGTAATGGTAGTAGTAGTAGTAGTAGTTGTTGTAGTAGTAGTAGTAGTAGTAGTAGTAGTAGTAGTAGTAGTAGTAGTAGTAGTAGTAGTAGTAGTTGTAGTAGTAGTAGCAGTAGTAGTAATAGTAGTAGTAGTAGTAGTAGTTGTTGTTGTTGTAGTAGTAGTAGTAGTAGTAGTAGTAGTAGTAGTTGTTGTAGTAGTAGTAGGAGTAGAAGTAGTAGTAGTAGTAGTAGTAGTAGTAGTAGTAGTAGTAGTAGTACTAGTTTTAAAATTAGTAGTAGTAGTAGTAGTAGTAGTAATAGTAGTAATAGTAGTAGTAGTAGTAGTAGTAGAAGTAGTAGTAGTAGTAGCAGTAGTAGTAGTAGTAGTAGAAGCAGTTGTAGTGGTGAATTGACAATACCAGTGCTTAACAATACTAAAGTTTTAGTTTTTGTACTTTATAAGGATAATTTTTATCTTAATGTATTTACTTTTATACGTTCTTTTACAAGCATATATAGAATTTCAAGTATTGTACAATCATACTGATATATGTATTGAGGATGAAAATACAACTTTTTTTTGTTGTGTCTGGCTTTACTGTATGTTACATTTCACGAGCTTTCAAGCACAACAAACTAATTGTATGTCTCACAACAAACAGTATGTCTGTCATATTTTAAACATGAGCTGTAACTTAAGTCAGCATGGGATATGTTCAGGATACACTTATCAATTACAGTTTTCACATTTAGGACTTGTTAGGTACAATCTGCTTGAAAATGAAGTATACTAAATCATGTACTTGAACATTAGTAAAAAAATTAACACATATAGTTCAATAAGAAGTGCATAGTTATATTACACGTTATAAATATATTTAAACGCTAGATGTTAATTATATTACTGTAAAACCAGTTTTGTCAAATGTAAAATTAGGTCATTGATTACTACAAATCTAAACATGTAAAAGCATGTGACTAGTACTGAATATATCTTGATTGATATGCATATTCGTTTTATAAAATATATATGTCACTTTAAAAAATGCAAGAAAATGCAAAAATATATCATTCAAATAATTTCTTATAGCAACTAGTAACAACATTAATTGTGTTCCCAATACAGTGAAGTAGAATGAATATTATTTTCTCGGCTATACCACAATGTGTATTAAAATCTAAAAAGTTATTATTGAGACTGAATTATTTTCATAAATTATGCTATTTTCATAAATAATGCTATTTTGACTGCAATTGCTTTGATGTGTGGTAATTAAACACAGAATTATTCAACTGGGATTTTTGTCTGCCAATCTGGCTTTATAGAACTATTTTTTTTGTAAAGAAATCAGCTGAAAGAGGATTAAGCAGTTGTATGCTGTTGTATGGATTGACCTTATAAACATAGCATGACTTTTTGTGTTAGGATATTCCATGTTACACTCACAAAATGTAAATACTGAAATAAATGTGTGATGTTACATTGAGTAAACACGTTTCAAGCATTTTACATAATATTGTTATCCCATTGTGGTGAATATCTATTTAATACAGACACGAACAATATTGAACCGAAATACTACCTAGACTGTTATGTCCGGAATACATTCCACGTGCAGTCTCCACTGTTTTAGCATACACATGGCGCGCACTATAAAATGACTTTACTTCTTGTAATCTAACATAAATTGGCTTTACAAAGGCCATGTGGCTTCTGGATGGACACATTTGTGTCAACATTGCACTACTGCACACAAACCATTACGTCCGACATTCATAGGTTTGTGCCAGGCGTACTATCTTAGCACAACCCCGGAACCAGGCTATAAAATATAATATATAATATTGCTCACAGAGAGATACAAAGCCACGGGCGAAGAAGTTAATATTAAAAACTAAGCTTATGTACTTAACTTAATGCGACATGTTTGAATACACCTAATACATAGCATTTCGTGCCGCTTTAAAATGAAATGTTCATACAAAACATTCATAATGCTACTGCGAGAGAGTGAGTTAGTAATTGACTAAATAAATGAGTGAGTGAGCGAGTATACGGGCGTGAACAATGAATAAATGATATGTGCTCTAAGGTTGATGTTTATGATTGTATTGGTCATACTAATGTTTAAGTGACATTTGCAGCAACATGATAGCATTCCATTATTACGACAAGAAAAACAGTACACATGTACTAATCGATTTAGTTTTTTGCGCATGTGCATGTGCACACGTATAATAAGATGTATACAACCGAAAGTGCAAAGGATGACAATTATAAGAGTTTAAATAAACTCATTGCACTGTGTGATATGATATATACTTGTTGAATTGTTAATTGTATACATATAAACAAATGTACATACCAAGTAGTAAATGCGCGACAAAGATCAAGACACATCGAAGCTGAAGCATACTTGGTTTACTGCAGCCTGTGTTCATATTGTTATAATTTCCTTAAAACACTTTCAACCGAAACGCACACAGCTGCTAATTAACTTTAAATTATGCTTCCTCTATGTGTACATTTTCGTAACATTCCTTTGAGTACACGTATCTATTTGCTATTTGTGAACACAATACAGAATTCAATAAAATCACTCCTGATTTCAGTTAACGCATATATGTATACTTGCTTCTAATTAATCTTCCGTGTGTACGTGCTCAATGATTATATGCTATTAGCATGTTGAACTACACACGTGTATCAATCTTTAAAACTAGTATTTGACATACTATTTGTGGGCAGATCATGGGTACATGTTATCATAGCACTAGTAACACAATCATTAAACCTTAACATTAAATCATACATTTAACCCGGCATTACTATGTCTCAACAACTATAATCTGGTTGCAATAGCAATTAATAAAGTAAGTCAAATGTATATACACATTTGAAAGTAATTATTTGTTACGCAGATTTGATTACAAGTAGGCATACAACAACCGATTACATAACATGGCACAGATCTTAAAATCATGTACAAAAGCCTAAATCACATTACGCGCATATCACACGTTTAACGAACGGACAGAGTTCAGTTGCATTTAGTGCATATTTATATACATTTTACACACGCATAAAGAAACAAAAACATAATAACGTATGAAAAAAATTACAAACATGTACAGGAAAGAAACACTTAAATGAAATAAATAAATACATATCAGTATAGTTGTCATTGTACTAGTTGTACAAGGTTTGAAACTAGTTTTACATTCTGAATGTAAACATGTACATATATGTCGAAGTTTTAGTTATGGTTTAATGTTTAACATACAAACTACACGTACATGAGCGCAATAGTGACATAAACAAAAGCATTGTTAGGTAACATCATTGGATTAATTTTGGTCTATTGTTGAATATACACATTTAACGTACGCGAGCTCAGTAGTGACACACTAGTTAATTTAAGTAATCAGTTGCTTGATCTTAGCCGTAAAACTAGGATTAATGTAAAGGGGCAATAATCCCGTGCGCACTACTTTAGTAACATGCATCGTATTATATCCCTAGATATGAACGAAATGTAGTGACTATTTCTGAACAGTAGTACACACTTTGTGAAATATTAAATATACTTTAGACGTTGTTTCACGTACATCCGGGTACATCTTAGCTACATTAAATCTGTATCACATGATACCGCCTTTGGTAATGCCCTTGAATGGTAAATCTGACAGTGATATGACTACTGTATCTTGAATACTAACAACTCCATTTCGTGCAACTAATAGTTGCTATAATTGGTATTGATTCAATTTTTGTAATCGCTGTACTCGTACAAAAATGATGGTAACATAAAAGGTCGAATACCATGTATTATTAATGTCTCCATTTGTCAATGCCTTGTAGTGTGTAGGTATCAGTAAATCAGGTAAAGACATGGCATATATAGGTAAATATGAACGATGTCTGAATACCATACCATAGGACCCTTTGTGTTTGTTGTTCATTTTGTTATGTCTTTTGCAATTGTGATATTGGCAACTTGCTTGGCAAAAATGATCGCATGATGCAAAAAGTGTTTCTGTTGTTTCATCCAGTCATTTTTCATACATCTGGAGTGTCATAGTTTAATATTGTATTACTTACCACTTCTCTAACACGTAATTATTTTGGGTAAAATCCTGAATTCTTATCAAGCCATTTCATTTTCAGTTTGTCTATGCAACATAAAGCTGCGTCCCGGTAGATTGCGGGCAAATGTATTATTTCATACATATTTTCGCGCAGATAATAGCTTGTTTTGGTTCACATAATTATTTTTTTTAAACAGGCTTGCAAGATTGTTTTTTTTTATTTACAAGCTTTAGATCCGTTTTATTGATAAACCATTCTTACAATCGTATTAAACTAATGTCTTACTATTATCGGAAAGTTTTAAAACAAACATTGCACACATTTAATCTTTAAAATCATTTGTCTGAAATGTTTTGAAAATAGTTTTACAAATAATGAATATAGCAAATTTGCATCAGAGATGTTTAAAATCAGTTCATTCAAAACGACTGTCATACAGAGATGGCAGTTTAGCTAATACTCCTTATTCATAATACATGATAAATAATGGCATACATTAGGTAATAGGAAGCGCGATATTAGAATAAGCATTCAATTACATTCACTGTATTGATAGTACTGTAATAATGTGCACAGTAAATATTGTGCATGCGGTATGTCAGCAGTGTGTTGTTTTAATTTGCATAAATGTGTGTAGACTCTCTTTATGGAATTAATCATCCGGTACACGTTATAATTTATGTTCGTACATGTTTCTTAGTGTCATTAGTATTATTCAATGTAATCATGGCCGCCTGAAATGTAAGCAAAATCAAATCCAAAAATTATGTTGCCGTAAAAAGTATGTGTTGATTGCTAATCGCTTAAATTTATATAACTCATCACACTGAAATCTCTATTCCGAACTCACATTTAACGATATGCATGTTCATGTTTTTCATTTTGAATGTGATTAATATGTTGATTTACAATATTATCATCTGTCGTTGTTGATATCTTTTAAGCAGGCAATCCGGAACATATGTCTGAAGACCTTTCCGCAGTACAACTTTCGCACTAACGATACAGATATGACACCAATAATAACTTGAAATACGTGCACGAACAAACCTACTATTAATATAGGATATATTTCAAGCGTGTATTGTGCTATCATCATTTGTTAGAGGATGTCAAATTATATCGCCTTGAATGCTCAGTGGTGTTAGTCAAATTATGTTCTTTCGGTAAAGACGTAGCATCCATTTAATGAACATTGGTGTGTTCTTGTCATTGGATCTTTTTATGGACGATTACCATCAATAATACACAGATACATATCTACGAAATCGCAATTAACATGGTAAAAATGAGCATTTAGAATAATTAGCGGTGTAGTGAAATTGTGATTACTTGTTATATGTAGAGTGTTTATGAGCAACTGCCCATTTCATTATATTTAAAGAAAAAAGGAAAGAAATGTTTTCGACTTAATCAAATAACATAAATATACAAATTGACGTATGTGTATTGATTTCATATAGCATTTATTCCCACATACAATAATATACTTAAGGGAAACTGAATTCAATTCGATCAATTTGTGCATACGATATTAACCCGACCATTCAGTTAGATTATGTATAAAATGTTATTTTTGACAATTAATATATTATATTACTACTTATACCATCTGATACAAAACATTTGCCTACATATACATGTGTTGATTTGTTTCCTGGCGTTTAGAATACAGGCAGCAGTATCGAATTGTAAATAAAACATTTACAGTGCAGAAAGCTTCATATTAACATATTCCCGATCGTCGTCTGCTGACACGATTTGTCCTGACATGTCAGGTTGGATGTCAGACGAAGTGTTGATCGCTCGCCGAGTGTCCTCAGAGTAAAGAGTCGCATATTCACGGACTTCTAGTTCTTTAAGTGTCTCATACTTATTGCCACGACGGGTACCTGGAGCATCTGCCATAAAAGTAAACAACAGTGAACATAATTGACGGGATTGGTATTTAAATAGTGGCGCTCAGACATTTTACTTATTTAATAAGGGGTAAATGAATTAAGCGTTACATATTTAACATGCCTGTGTCCATCCAAACATATATCAGAATGAGTAGCATGTCAATACACTTTATTAACATAGTGGGCTTACGGACTTTGAAATTAATAACGGCAATTATTTTCATTACCCAATATGTAGGTTGGATAACTTCCATCTGTGTTTGAGGCGTTGCTAGGTTGCCTGAATATAAAACAAACATTTGCAATATGCGTTACTTTTTAAATCGTGTTGAAGTGATTCATACTAATATGCATTATTTATCTTCATATGCGTAGACAAGGACAAAGCCAATAATGTATCACATTACCCAATTTATATCATTTCTACACATATATAGTAATGTCGGTCATACAATTACTTACGTTTCCATCACGAGATCCTCATATTGGATTGGTATTTCGTACTGTATGGCTGCGTTCTGGCCTGCAATAGCTTACGATATAATGATTTGTTTTATACAAACTAATCTGACTTATAACGGTCGGGTGTTATGTAGTATGTAATGTTTGCGCGTGACTCTGAAATGAATATATTTTAAAATCAATAACCATGCACGATTTTTGATCTCAAGATGTACATGTTTAGTAGAAATACATACATCAAGTGTAAATATATGGATTTAGAGTTTTGACTTTGGACAGAGTCTGGCTGTGGTACGTATTTCACTGCATGATTTTCGGATGTTTGTGTAATGGTTCTGCTTAAGTGTTCAGCGCATTGCAGTTTACAACATTTATCTCATTTTAATAAGTAGACTATTCAAACTTATAAAGCAACATTTTAATGACTGGTTGCCATGGATAAGGCACTTCTATTTAAATTTAATTAATTAATCATTACCTACCTATAGTTTCGTATGTTCCGCCTACATTGACCTTCAACATATATTTAATATATGAAATTCAACTAATAAATACATTGCACTATCAAATTATAAATTACTAAATAATGCAAATTAAACGCATACATTCCATATAAATCGCTACTATTATCTTCTTCAATAAAATAAACATGAATCAACCATACATATATATTTGTTAATAAATTAAAAGCAATTTTTTTTCAAAACGTATTACCAGGCGATTATATGATTTAAACTAAACGCTAGATTAGTTATACCTTCTCGTTAGTATTTGCTTTGCATCAGATTTTTGCAATGCTAAAAGCACACAATAAAAAGTACATGTACATGCAAAGACATTAGATAAAGTAAATAAAAAAAAAGAAACTGTCGTAGTAAATACTGAACTGCGTACATTATGTTGATGAAAATATTATTTTGCATGTTTTCTTGTAAACAAGTAATACGTATTTCTAAACAATAAAAAGTGTACGATTATATTATAGACGTTTAATAACGTACATTTACCTCGTGTTCTGTATCTCCATATCCCAACTATGACGACGACAATTATACCAACTCCTGCTGCAGCACCTATTGCGCCACCAATAGCATGTGCAGCCGAGCGATTGTCAACTGTAATTACACAAATACATTTGAACTATTGTAATTGTACACCATACAGATCACTGCACATAATAAGTATTAATTTGTCGATCTTCAGACTAAAGTTGATATAAATGTTTTCACCACTTGAAATTACCTCCATCCATAAGAGAAGTTTCTGTTATTTCCTCTGTCCAACCTGAATTGCCTATGTTGTTTTCCGCAAGCATTTGGATTTGGTATGTCGTGCCTGTTTTTAATCCTTCAATGGTCCAGGTATAGTTTATAACAGAACTTGCTACGTATATATCTCTCCAGATTTCAATATCGACTTCTTTGTATCGAATAGTGAAGTTCTGATCCTCGCCGCCATTAAAACCAGGAACCCACGTAATAACAATGTCCATTTTTCCTACTCGGTCAATAAGCAAGTCATTCGGAACATCTGGCATGGCTAGAAACATTGTACTCGTACAATAAATAAAACGTATGTACATACATATGCAATTATAATTGTGAATATGCTTACATATTCAACGTTGTAATATATACATACATTGTGCGTGTAACGTAAACACTTCCGCCGTTGAACCCATTGTGTTGGTAATGTTAACCATATATTCTGTATAATCTTCAACTTGCACACGGACAATCACCAGTTGTGTCTGCAATTTGTCATCAGATATATTGATCAGAAATGTGTTGGAGTCAATGGACGCATCCTTCCATTCATCGTCTACACGCCTGTACCAAGTGAAGTCGGAATACTTGGGTTCAGGATAGGCCTTTATCGTGAAAGTTAACACAGCTGAGTCGTTGGGAGCTCTGTACAATTCTGTTATAGGAGGAGAAAAGGGCGACGCTCTTGTAGAACCTATGCCATACAAATTAAAAAGTGTTAATAACTATATAAACTTACATTGTGAAATTTTACATAGTTAATACCTTAAAAGTAGTGATATATATATCACTTACAGTTTACTACGACGGCAAGAATGTTTTCATGTTGTTCCGTGTTATATTTATTGTATGCCAGACATTTGTACGTTCCACTATCATATTCACAGCTTGCTTGACGAATGTAATATTTCGCTGTGTGTGCTTCTTGTTCTATTAGAAGTGAATCAATCCCACGAGTTGCGTTCACGATACGAATTAACGGCTCGTGGTCACCAACGGCATAGCATACTAGCTCTATTGATTCGTCCTGGTCAACGATAATTTTGATTTTATATTCATTTGCTTCGAATGCCTGTATGTGTGCCTTATCTGGAAGAAGACGTTATGGTTAATTAAAAAATCATGCATTTGATCATTAATTTGCACTATTCATGTAACAATTACGTTCAACATTTTGTTCACAATTTCTACAAATACCAATATAATATTTGGGAATGCGTCTGTCCAAACAATTAAATTAGCAGTTTATAAAATAAAACGATATTATACAAACATAAAGTAATTCGTTAATAGTTTTAAAATTAAAATGTTTGTTTTTATACGAAAAAACAACATTATTAAATACAGTGGGATACTCATACAATTTACACTGAACATTTATATAGAATGCGGTCTTACTAAACCCGTACACTACTTCGCTTCCAATAGGCTGCATTCTGTTTGTTGCATTACATCGGTATTGGCCTTTATCTGTTAATTCGACGCGGTTAATCGTTAATGTCTGCATTGTGCAGACAGTAGTATTGGAACCATTCCTTAGCCATTTGTAGTTAGTTTCTGGTGGGTTACCAACACTGGTCAAGTTGCACACCATTGTGAAAGACGTGTTGAGAAGAACGGTTTGATTCGCTATCTGCTGAACAGTCGGTGGGTCTGTAGCAACAATACAAGAACCATATTGTACATTTTAGTTGTTTTAAGTTTATGCATTATTAATAAATTTGAATATTTATAATTTATAAAGTTTTTTGGGGGGATTGTTACACACTGCGTACTTACGAGGCACATATGATGTGAATAACTAGAAGTAACTACAAGCAAATAGAACGAGAGGGTACATGCTCACTCTAAAACATGATGATAACACTGTGCACAACATGCGCATACGTAATAATAGTAACTTACACAGAACATCAAGGATAACAGGAAGCTGTACTGACTTGCTTTCTCTGTTTCATAGACTATCTACCTTGGAGTTCATTGCGGTGCATGTGATGTTCTTGTTCCGGACCCTGCTAGCGTTGCTTATGGACAATACATTCCCCACCTGTGTTCCAGGACCATACCAAGAAATACTCGAGGCTGGGTTACTTTTGGCCGAACGGGATATTTCAAACGACGAGCCTTCAATTACTTTCACCACAAGGTCTGTTTGTGTGATGTTGTTGTATTTTGCCACAATGTTCGCTGGACCATCTAATATTAGAATTTTAGATAACACGCAGCTTACAATTTGTTTAAAAGTCTTGCTATTGCATGTTAGGAGACAGTCATTTCGATATAATAATATACCCATACTTACACAGAATATAGATACGAACTGTTGCATTAGCTCTGCCCGTTACGTTTCCTCTCAGAGAAGTAACCATAACATTCTCAGCTGTGCATGTGAACGTGGCATCTCTTGAAACGTTTGATATATTACGTACGGCATTGTTATAAGCTGGATCCCAATGATATGTGGAAGTCGGGTTAATGTTAGCCGAACAGGTCAGCTGTACACTTCTGCTTTCGATCAATGAGATGGTTCCATTGGCTGGTACGGTTCCAGTGTAAGACAGGTCTGGCAATACGCTATACCTTACAGTAGGATGGTCAGGTCCATCTTTGTTGAAAGCAAGACAAACACATAAACATTACGTAGTTACATGAGACGTTCGGGATAACAGTTTTTGATAAAAATGAAATGTTTGAACCACAGTTCGATAATATAATTAACGCAATGCACCCTATAATTGAAATAGTTCTAACATCTAAAAAAATGGTTCTATTAAAGAACCTGACAAGACGCATGCACACAGAGGCGCATGGAAGAAAATATTATCTAAATACACAAAACACCCCGCAAATGCATATACTTACATAATACTGAAGCCGACAAAGTCTGTTTCATGAGTTTTTGTGTTCTCTGTCCATTTCCGACGAGAATAATGTTAAAAGCAAGACAAGTCCAGGTCGTGTCCTGCTGTATATAAGTGACAGTTAATGTAGAATAATGCATCTGCTGCCCATGCCAGAATACGGTGGCCTGTGGATTAGCGTCCCACTCACATGCACTATTGATGTCGTCACCTTTTACTAGTGTTATGTTAATATCAGTAAAAGTATACCCATCGTTCTTGTTTACGAAGTGTTTGTAGGATGGCGGGTCTGAAAATGTATTCGTGTATGATTAGCACCTTTAAGTAATAAGCATAATAATTGTATAACATGTTTTAACGAACGGTTACAATTATTACATGTGGATTTTAATTAAATAAACTTTGAACACTATTCAGCATTATTAATGTTTTCTACAAACACTACTGTTTACTACACCAGAGCTTCCATCAAACGCATGAACTCACATGACACATTCATCTTTAATGAGGTCATATCTGTTGTTGACTGTGTACCAGTCGATCCGTTCAACGAATAATAGACGTTAGTTGCCACACATAGGATTTCTTGAGCAATGGAAGAACGATAAAACTGTAATCTCACAACGTCTCCGGTCTCGTTGCCACCAGGGTAGGTCCAACGATAAGACGGAGGTGGAAATCCGGATGAGGAACATCTGAACTCCACAGGAACATTTTCTGGGATATATACTGTTTCGGAGACGGTTTTGTTATTCATAGCAACGACGGGTTTGGAAACGGGGTCTAAATAAGCATATAAGTCCTATTTCAATAAATGTTTTGGAAACATATCAGTATATGTGCTTATTATGAAATTTGTGTAAATGTCGACAATACTTGCGCACTTTACATATATCTAATGATGCATTCCTACGTAACTTGGTATTTTCTATTCAATCGATATATTTTAAGGATCGTAACTGGAAGAAAAATGACCTGCTAGCTAGAGGCATATGCAAAAACAATATTCCTTAATTTACCTTATTTTATTTTAGTTTACTAAAGAGCATTGATAGTATATAAAAGTCGTTATGGTTTCTACAGGGTAACACTAGTAACAACATTGATCCAACACGTGTGACAGAGGTTTCGTTTATACACGCTACTTCCAGTTCATACGGTATTGTTTTCGGTGTTCTTTCCTGTAATGATAAAACATAAGGATATTACTTACACTGGATTTGTAAAAGCGTTTCATTCTGTAGATTTATAGTACTGTTCTTGTGTATATAGGTGGCCACACACGGTAATGTCTTGCTGCTGGTTGTGCTTTGTGTATATCCTACAACACTTCTAGCCATATAAGAACTGTATTTTCATAGCTTGATCTCTCGGTGATGTCAACCCCATCTTCCAACCAGTGAATACTTGCCGCTGGGCTGCTCTGTGAAGTGATGCATGTGAAAGTTGAAACGGCATTGTATATAGGGTAGAACACGGCTGATACAGGTCGTGGGAGCAATGTCAAAGTGCTGAGTTTTACTGAAAATAAAACATGTGTGACTCTATTGGCATATTATCAACTTCCCAACTTTCATGGGAGACACATATATGTTTAACACGGACTTCACAAGTGGATGTTGAAATTTTGAATTATAATTATACTATATCCACCGTCTGCCAAACGAGTGCTATCATTAATGATATCTTCGGAAATGTAATACTTAGGACAGTCTTTGCTGTTTGTAAAAAGGAATCCAAAGACAGGAATTATATTTTTATTAGTCGAAACATATACTGATTTCATTATATACCAACTTATGTTTTTTATTATTCACCATAACATCACATTGATATTGGTGGTGTTACTTTGAATTAAATATATACGCTTACTTAGCAGACTGATTTTGAAGCTGTTGCTGTGTGTTGTAAATCCATTAATTGCAGCGGAACAACGCCAACTATCCCCATCATTGGACACGTCAACAGCTTTTATGACACACGTGTACACCGTTGAATTACAGAAACATTCGAAATTATCAAGCTGATCCGTAGAAGTACATTGGTCGTTTACGAACTCTTGAATTATAACGATATTTTCAACATTTGAACCTTTAACTAAACGTCTCCATTTAAGCTGAATAACTGGTGATGGTGTAGAACATTTCAATACAAGTCTGGTGTTGATATATACATCATCCACATCTACCTCTAGTTGTAAGCTTTGAGTGTCAGAAACTGATGAAAAATAAATAACGCTTTTAAAAAATATAATAAATCATTGAAACAAGATTTAAATATAATAATGACCTCAGTGGTTGTAGTAACATGTAATTTAAGTATAACAGCTTACCTTGTATTGAACAACTATTTTTTAAATACAAGAATGCTAACAAAACATAACCATTGTTATAATCTCATTTAAACAGTATGTTACGTAATTTTCCTCAACAGTCATGTTAACGAGCTGTATTCGTCATTCGTGAAATCTACTCGATAGCATGTTTGCCCTTTTCACGAGAAGACCACTGGCTGAAATATGACGGATTATGGTAATCTGTAGATTTTGAAAAGATTAACCTCACGGGCTGAATGAAGCTTACAAATAACATTAAAAACACTGTTAAGTAGATATTATTTGGAATAATAATGTTGTTATTATAATAAATACAGATACTGGTAAACAGGAATAACATGCATATCCGTATAAGTAAGCCAATGCAGGAGTAAACATTTTCTATTACATACCAAATAAGGTTTTTTTAACATATTTGTTCACAGATACAATTATGTGCAAATAAACATGAGAGAAAAAAAAAGAAACAGATGCAAATTAAATTAGAAATCGTATTACCACAAAAAAACTATATAAATATGCCTTTATAAAAAAACAACAAAAGACACACACACACAAGCAAAAAAAACGTTAACACCGTGCCTTTTTTGAACGATATCTATGTATGTAAAATTAAGAAAAGCCTCTCAAAAACAATAACAAGAACTTCACTATTTATATCGCGCATCATAGACAGCTATGAATTGCATGGCAAAAAAATATAACGAATTTTAGATAATTTATATATGTATATGCAAGTATGTTGTGGATAAAATCTTTTGACATCCTAAGTCACTTATGTTCCGGCAAGTGACCAATTGCCCATACAATACAACACAACACGAAGAAAAAAGCACAAAACAAACACAGTACATAATTATGATTCAAACTGGGATCACCGCATTGGAACGGTCAATTCAAAACAAATGAAGGCCTGTAACCGATATAAACGCTAGTAGAAACACAAACTTGGTCCATGTTTAATCTTAATATATGCCAATTCAATTATATTAATTACTCACGGTTGTACTTGAACCAGACCCGATGTTCACAAAGCTACTAAGGTCATTACAATTATAATGTCATTACATATTATGATATAATGCATATCTCAAATCATGCCACTCACTACAATAAGAAACAATAACCTTATTTCTAGAGAACGTTCTTGTATAGCCAATTATGAACTTTTTTTATAATGCAAAGGGTGCTTAATAACCAAAAGGTGCATATCTTAAAGGGACTATGTCAACGAAAAATTGGTTTCCTATTGCACTATGAACGATAGAATATGATAGAAATGCGCTAACCTAAGACAGGTGTATTAAATCAATAATAAATAATCTAATTCATAATGAGATATAGGATGAAAACAAATTAGCAAAAACAGTTTGAAAAAAGGTAAAACCTCAAGTATTACCAAAATCACGACTTAGGAGCCTTAAAAAGAAATGAGAGTAGTCAGCGCTTTAACCAACTGTGCTATTCTGCTTTGTAAGGGATCGTGTGAAAACTATGGTTATACACAAATACTCACAATTCTGACGTCAACATGTAAACACGAAAAGGTCAAAACAAACTTGATCCATATTATAAATTGATTTTTATCCCAGAATCGGTACACTTTTCTCCCATTGTAAATACCCTGTTTAACCGTTATTATATGCTAGTACTGATATCTTAATTTCAGATTGTTTTAAGAAAGTTCTCCTTTGAGGCCCTTTTCGATGATATAGTCGCTTTAAATACAAATTTGATATTGTGATGTGCTTAATGCAAGGAAAGGAAGGTATCTTAATAATAAGTTCGGATACCTTATCTAGCGCTCTTATCATATTGTTTTACTACCGTCTATTATAGTTTTCTCACTGCACTTGACCGCATCCTTTTCCCTATGTCAAATTTGCCAGCTTTCAAAGGAACCGTCAATTACTTTCGATATTTAACAAATATATAAACCTTACCGTGTTTTCAATTTGAAGGTGACAACTAAACTGAGTAACATTTACAATCACTAATACAGGCGTTGAAGTGTGAATGTGTGTGTACGTGAATTTGTAAGTATGTTACACAAATATTATATCGTTTATTTTGTCGTTAAATTTGGAAAATATATATTTAATTCTGTATCTAAACATTATACGCCGATCATGTCTTTGATTAAACTATGAGCAGTGTACCTTATATCAACTTTAGTAAATAATTAAAAGAGTGCGCTTAGCGCCTTGATTTTCGAAAAATCTTGGGCAATAGCATGTGTGTCTAACATACAAGTGTCTATACTATAATGATTTTTTATTCTGTGCTGGTCGTTTTTGCAGCTGTTTTGACAACATACAACATTGATGGTATATAGTTTGTTTACATATTTTTATAATAGTTTGGTCACCAGTTTTGGTTACTTTACGTATTTTCTTTTCATCTAATATTTTAATTTCAGCTACCTGTTCTAAGCAGTACGCTTATTATGGAGCGAAAAATCAGAAGTTGGAGTTTAGTTACAGTTGGCCTAGCAGTGGACAAAAAGCAGTCATATGTTCAAAGGATGTAGTAGTTATTGGGGAGTGTTCATTGACTTCAGTTATTATCTGCTCTTTAGAATAAATCATTGCTGGTGTATACACTGTTTCCTCAAATACGGACTTGACGTCTGTAACTATAATTGTTCTATAATTCAACTAAACTACGTCAGGAACGTATAGCTGTTCAAAATCCAGCAATACCGACACAGAGACGATTTGCTTTGAAAAAACACAAGGTACATTGCTTTTTATTATTACTATTATTATTTCGATATATTATGACATATAAAAAAAATAAAAAAATAAAAAAAAATAAATAAAAAAATTATTATTATTAATTTATTATTATTATTATTATTATTATTATTATTATTATTATTATTATTATTATTATCAATGACTATTATCATTATCATGATTATGATGATGATGATTATTATTATTATTATTATTATTATTATTATTATTATTATTATTATTATTATTATTACTTTTGTTGCTGTTGTTGTTGTTACTGTTGTTGTTTTATTGTATTTTAGTTATCATTGTTATCGATTTATCGATTTTATATTTAAAAATGTATTTATGTTTTTAGCCACAACACCTTCAACGCTAGGAAATGCACCAAGAGGTAAACGTTGTTGTAATTGTTGAAAATCCATTAAAGACAGATATGTCTGTTTGAATAAAAAATATAGTTTTGATTATTTTATAAATGGAAATTATAATCGGTAAAAAACTGAATTTAGGAACGTTTGTGTCGTTTCAGAAATATCAAACGACTACTCAGTCAGACAAAAATAAAACTCAAAGAAAACGCAAATCACACATTATGTTATGGATTATTGCACTGATTTGCCTTGGAGTCGTCGTTGTATTAATGCCTTTAGTAATTAGTATTGTAATTTGTTGTGTGTTAATCGAATGCGTCTCCTCCAGCGGTGTAGAACATAGATTAAACGGCAAAGGATAAACCAAACGAATCGATAAACACAAATTACGTTCTGGATAGCAAGCATTCAACACCGACACGTCACCTGAATTTAATTTACATGCGTCCGTAAAATAAGATTTACTGTGTGCAAGTTGTGATTATAAAACACTATATGTAGCTACACATTATTTAATAGTTTGTAATAAAAACACTAAAATAACATTTAAGTATTCGTTTTCTATAGAGTTAGATGTATTTTTCTTAAGCAAATTGTTTGCATAGTTTTTCCAATTACATGCGCATGTTCCCAACACACACCAGAATGGAAATCTTCGGTATCGCAATTGGGTGTTTTGTATTCCTGGTGGCTCTGGTGGCGATTTTGACAATAATGTGCATACTTTTCAGAGGCAATATCATTATATTTGTTGGTTACATGTAATAGAACAAAAAAAAAACGTTGCTGTCACATTAACGTCATAGATATGGAAATCGTAAAACTAATACACCCGCCAGTACACTATATTTTAAAATACAATACGGAAGATTACATGAATAAATTAATGTAAGCAACGTGTATGCAATAATCAGAGAGTGCACCAAATAAAACATTATTAACTTGCTTCCGTTGTATTATCTTACAAAAGTAGAAGCAAAATGAGTCTTCCTAGATAAAATAAATTAAATAATACACATCTTGTCTTTGAAGGGTCTAAGACATCACCAATCTCCCAAGCATATGAAGATGAAAAGGCGATACTCAGCGATGTAATTGACCATGTAGTAGGCAGAAATGGTAAGCAAAAACAAGACAACTAAAATACGTGTAAAATTATACGTGGGAGTCCTATATTTCTCATAATCACAGTGCTTTCGGTGTATGTACTCACAATTTAAAATGTTCTTAAGTAAAAAAGCCTATGCAATTATTATAGAACGCATTCAAAACAACATCCATATTAGGATCCATTATAATCAGATAGTTTTTAATCATGACTCATTTAACACCATACCTGTATTTGAAATATTGCGGCCATGTGTTTCTATGATGTTGCTGCGATATGAAAGCCCCTGCACATGGCAGCAGCGATGTTACATGTACAAAATAAACAGAATAATCCTTCTCTTGATAAACATGTTCACCATAAAATGGTGCGACATATTAAGACACCAAAATCATGTGTAAATATTTTAGTCATTATTAATTAAATATCATACTTATTCTAATTGAGTGGTCTGTATTTAGAGCACAGGGAATCAAATATATTGGTGTGGGGCAAAATTTAGGGATCCCCACTCAGGAAGCGTTCTCATTATCTTTCCAAAGACACCAAGTACTGGCTCTTCCCGGGAAACGGACTCGAGATTGTATTCTTAAGCCTAAGACGTTCGATATAATCGAGCTAATAGTAAATATGTTTAAAATAATTAAAGTTTTCACTGAATAGCATTGCTGCCGGCGATTTCTCGTGTACAATGTAAAATGTTTCTAGACACAATGAGCATATGTGATTAGTTTACGATATGTTACACACATCTCACATATTTACATAAAGTAAAAACATTATCAGTAAATGCTATACGCGATAATCAGAGGACGCACTTTACTTGTAAAATTATGAATATATTTCTTAGAGTCACATTGCTTCTGAAAATAATACAACACACATGTTAATATATCAAGTCATTATTAATTAAATGGCATAAGTCTTTTATTTGAAGGACCTGTAGAACAGGCGACAACAAACGAATGTACATAATGTAGATGGCAGCAACAATGTAAATGGTACGCACTTATCAGAATACAAGAGATATCTGTGAAACCATTCACACAATTTTCACAAATATACATTTTCTGTTCAATAATCTTCAAGTCAAATCTAACTATTCAGAAGGAACCTATGTGTTCGTTTTACAACAACAACCATATGTACTTAAGGTTATATTATACTTGTGTTCATGTGGTATTCGTGAAATGCTGCACGTCTTGTTTTTGAAGGGGATGAAGTAGGAGTGAAGGACCAAGAACGCGGAAAAAAGAAACACCAAATAAAGCAACAACAAGAAACCAGTATTTAGCTCCAATACGTAATGCCCATTCCATGTAGCAGCGATATGAAACGAAAAGTAAAATGTAGCTTGCAGCGTTGGCGTGGTTGTGTTGGCTCGAGAGCTAGTCTAAGATTAGACTGATAACACAGTTTACCTTTTCATAAAAGCTGGACTATTCATTAACTTACCGTTACAGTAAATAATACTCAATTACATTTTCACTTGACATGTGAATTAGAAGCACCTGTTTGCCTAGAGTAGCATAATGCAACATCAACGTTTGTGACACAATGGTGGAGCTGTCGTGTAATTCGTCGTTTTGAAAATAGATATAGAAATACGCGTTGTTCTTTACCACCAATAATGTATGCGCA
The DNA here is from genome assembly GCA_027627225.1 of Congeria kusceri. NCBI lineage: Eukaryota > Metazoa > Mollusca > Bivalvia > Myida > Dreissenidae > Congeria > Congeria kusceri. The sequence goes on along the minus strand of CM051029.1, from coordinate 6,448,976 downwards.
TACTGCCAAGCTTATATATCGAAAGTCAAAATGGAATGACAAGTATATTGACTCAAGTAAAACTGTGAAAGAAAAGTGCTTAATGTTGCTGGAGATCTGACATGTATGTTTACTGTTGTTTGTATTATTTATATATTTCGACAATTCCTACGTTTAAATCACGATATGCGATTCTGAAACTGCAATCGTTTCATTACAGGTATCTCTACTCCAGACAATGTATTTGTTCAGTATAATTAGTAACGTATCCATACTGTCTTAAGTATACATTATCTATAATGTGTAAGTGTTATTGATACGCATCTATGTCTCCTTTCCGTCCATGTGAACTACTTATTGTATTAGATGTTGAGTGATACCTCTTAGATATCAAGGAAAGTGGTAGTCTTAACATGGGTATACGTGTCGAATACCATAAAAATGATCAGCTGTTTATAATTATATATATCATATAATATACCAGCGCAAATCAAATAGGTATATACTAATTATATTACTATGATATACATTCAATTATCAAATGCAAATCTCTTGCCATCACATACAGTAGGTCTATAAGGCCTATCAATTAACCTGTATCTAGAAATATGTTGTTGTTGGTCTATACGAAACAATACATATATTTTGTAATGCTATTGACTACATAGTGTTTGTTATGATCACAATAAGAAAAGGAAGGAAAACTGCCGACTGTGGTAATGAATGTAAATGAACAGTTTTTTGCCTTTTTTCATTTGGAATATAGGTGTTAAAACGTATTAGAAACACAATTGTGATCTCAGTATTCTGAATTCAAAGAGGGACACTCTGGTGGAAATTATGACATTTTGTGATAGGGTTTATTTTTCCTGACCACGGTCATTAAAGGACACATGCCATCGTTAAATACGTGTATTAAACGATTGTGTCGACTTGCAATACCTGCTGAATTACTACATGTAGTATATTGAAACAAAAATAAGCAACATCAAAATCAATTCCGCTAACAACGTTTATATTTACCATCATGCTATATAATGTATTTGCATACAGTTCAGCTTAACAAATACAAACAAAAACACATTGTGTTTATTTAATAATCTTAATAGTAGACGGTTACAATGAATGTATATTCATCAACATTTTCAGGAAAAGTTAAACACTGTACCAGTGAACATTTTCAAACAGCATTGTCTTATTACTTTCAAATGTTATTTATAATTGTCTCATTTAATCACAAAAATAAAATTATATAATTAAATAATTATATGTAACTTATAGGTAAGGTGTATGTTATTTCACAACTCTAAAACATCTTGCAAAATTGTTAATTACAACTTTTCCGCGCTGAAATGTTCTTATTCTTCAATTTGGTGTTTAAAGCACAACGTTTCTACGTGATTTTAAAAACTAACTTAAATTAGGAATAGTGGTCTTCCCTAAACACGTTCAAATCTAGAAGTGTTTCAATCGCGGTGGATGTGCAAAATGAAGAAGACCAATGGGGATGTTACCGCTGCGAGGAGTCTTGCATAGCTTCCCTTGTTTACTAATGACCCTCGTAGAAAAGATGCTTTAATGAAACGGACCAGCCTCTACACATTTTTGACATAACGAACCTGAACACAGCAAGCATAAGTAACAACCAGAGTTAAGTGTGTTCATACACAATAAACATATTTAACAACCGATCTTAAGTGTGTTTATGCCTTGCTCTACATGTAAATAAAACACAAGTCATGGACGTTCACTCAACCTGGAATTCAATTATATCGCAACGCAGCGAACGTGTCTCACAAGTCCACATAGTGTGGCATTTGATATAGTTATTTAGTTATTTATAGCCAATTGCTTGTGCGCGTAAGTCGTAATGTTGTTAAGGCGCTTAATTCATAAGTATCTGACACAGCAACACGATGTATGCATACGTCAACGGGTAATTGCAACGCAAGTTTATTAAAAGCATCACAACGTGGTAACTTACCTGTAAATCTCGCCAAGATCAATACCCATAGCAATGTATAGTAGGGCATCGTCCCGGCTTAATTCCACACACAATAGATTATAAACAAACGAAAATAATGGCATACTTAATGAAGGAATTGCGATATTTGAATATAATCTCAATTTAGTCCACTGTATTGATCATAATGCATTGATGTGCACACAACATAGTGCGCAAGTGGTACGATATCAGCCTATCAGCACTGTTTAATTTCAATGTCCATACATGTGAGTAGACTATCTTTATGAAATTAAGCTTCCGCAATGAATTCAGTGCTCGTTATGTTGGTAGATATTTCCTGTTCACACGAGTAACAGTCCAGAAGCATATGTTGCAGTAACAAACATATATTTTATGACTGCTCGTTTGAATTTAAATACCGCTTCACAGTATTATATGTATTGCTATTGGACATTTCTCCGTTAGAACATTTCATCTCCAAACGAAGTACACTTACAGCGCTATTCCAAACTCACCTTTACCGATGTGCATGTGAATGTTTCTCCTTTTGAACTTGATTATTATGTTGATTTACAATACGAACTACGTGTAATGTTAGATATGAACTCATGCATCGAATTGGGTTCACATATTCAATTAGAAAACATGTCTCAATATTACTTTCGCAAATAATGGTATTCTACAATATATGCTCGCATTCCGGTATGGTCAGCAGATGCACTATTGTTACTTTAAGATATACATTATGCAATGTGTATGCCATAAATGTTGTCAAAATGTGGCTAAGTACTTAGTTATTGTTGGTCTCATATGCTTTATATAATTTGCTTTGTGTAATGGAATCAAGCTGAATCGATGTATTCCACTGCAGATACAGTTATGACATCAATAGAAACGTGAAACATGTACACGAACAAAACGGACTATAAATATAGGATGCATGTAGAAGTTCTACTTAGTTTTACTCCTGAGTTCATGAATGTCAGGTTAATGTGTCCGAGCTATACTCAGGTATATTTCATCATTTGTTAGTTGATGTCAATAGTGTCGCCTTGAATGCTCAGTGGTGTTAGTCAAAGTATGTTCTGGAACGTTGCTGCGTTCTTGTCATTGGATCTTTTTTGGACGAGTACAATTAATAATACACAAATACATATTAACGAAATCGCATACTTAACTCGTAATTAACATGGCGTAAATGAGCATTTAGAATCAGTATTGGTGTACTGAAATTGTGAGTACAGTGTTTGTGAGCGACTGTCCATGTGATTATACTCAAAGAAAAAACTAACGAAATGTTTTCGACTTAATGAACTTATTTAATGTAAATATATCAATTGACGTGTGTGTACTTATATAGCATTTATTATCTCATAAAATACTATATTTAAGGAAAATTGAATTCGAATCGATCAATTAAAGCATATGACTTTAACCCGACTATAATATTAGGCTGTGTATACAATGTAATTTTTGGCAATTATTGTATTATATAACTACTTATACCATCTGATACAAAATATTTGCCTCTACATACATGTGTGATGTGTTTTATGTCGTTAAGGATACAGGCAGCAGTATCGAATCGTAAATAAAACATTTACAGTGCAAAAAGCGTCATATTAACACATTCCCGATCGTCATCTGCTGACACAATTTGTCCTGACACCTCAGGTTGACTGTCTTACGAAGTGATGATGGCTCGCCGAGTGTCCTCAGAATAAAGAGTCGCATATTCATGGACTTCTAGATCGTCAAGTGTCTTCTACTTTTTGCCATGACGGGTAGCTGGAGCATCTGCCATAAACAGAAGCAACAGTGAACATAGTTGACGGGATCGGTATTCAAACAGTGGCTCTCAGACATTTTACTGATGTAATAAGTGGTAAATGAATTAAGCGTTAACGATTTGACATGCCTGTGTCCATCCAAATATCAGAATGAGAAGCATGTGAATACACTTTATTAACGTAGTGGGCTTACTGAAATTAATAACGGCAATTATTGTCATTACCCACTATGTAGGTTGAATAACTTCCGTCTGTGTTTGAGGCGTTCCTAGTCTGCCTGAATATAAAACAAACATTATGATTTGTTAATATCTGCAATAGGCGTTACTTATTAAATCGTGTTGAAATGATTCATAATATTGTGCATTATTTATCTTTGGATGCGTAGACAAGGACACACCCAGTAATTTATCACATTACCCGATTTATATGATTTCTACACATCATTACAGTAATGTCGGTCATACAATTACTTACGTTTCCATCACGAGATCCTCATATTGGCCTGGTATTTCGTGTTGTATGGCTGCGTTCTGGCCTGCAATAGCTAACGATATCATGATTTGTTTTAATACAAACTAATCTCATTCACAATGGTTGGGTATCGTGTATTATGTAATGTTTGCGCGTGTCTCTGAAATGAATATATGTTAAAATCAATAAAAAAGGACGATGTTTGATGACTAATCCAATTAGAGAAAAAGAAGTGTCAATGTGAGTGAATGACTGGTGAACAGTTTTTTTACTAATGTCTGTCCCATGCTTTTATAGTGAGATGTTTATGATCAATAGGTGTAATATATTTTTCTATCTTAGTGCATTCACTATTTGACTTTGTTCAAGATAGGTCTCTGTATGGCATTTACCATTTGCCAATAAGAATAACTTATTTTATATTCAAACTATAGGGGTTGGTCACTGGTGAGTGTATATATATTATTTTATTACATAAATTGTATTGTATTTATTTGAATTGTTGACATTTTTTTATTTAATACTTGTCCTAAATTAATTAATATGCATTACAATGAGTTATTGAAATTACTGTTATTATCATTGTAATATGTTGTATTATAATAATTGTTATTGTTTCAGGCCATCATTTGGATCATACGAATTAATCATCGACACAATAAAGTGTATAACTATACCCACGAGTGGTTTTTATATCACGCCCTTGTACACTATCAAATTAAAAATAATTAAATACTGCAAAATAGACACAGACAGTCCATAAAACTGCCGTTCTAATATTTTCTGCTTCAATAAAATAAACATTAATCACCCATTCATAAATATTTGTTAATAAACTAAAAGCAACTTTTTGTAAACTTCATACCAGACGACTATATGATTTTAACTAAATGCTTAATTAGTCATGCCTTCTCGTTAGTATTTGCTTTCCATCAGATGTTTGCAATAATAAAAGCACAAAATAAAAGTACACGTATATCAATAGTACATTAGACTAAGTAAATAAAACAAAAAATAGACTGCCGTAGTAAATACTGAACTGCGTTTGTTAATGAAAATATTAGTGTACATGTTTTATTGTAGACAAGTAATACGTATTACTAAACAATAAAACGTGTAGGATTATTGTATAAACGTGTAATAACGTACATTAACCTCGTGTTCTGTAACTCCATATCACAACTATGACGACGACAATTTAACCAACTCCTGCAGCACCTATTGCACCACCAATAGCAGGTGCAGCCGAGCCATTGTCAACTGTAATTACACAAATACATTTGAACTATGGTACTCAATACAGATAACTGCACATATTAAGTTTTCACTTGTCGATCTTCATACTACGGTTGATATAAATGTTTTCACCAGTTGAAATTACCTGCATCCACAACAGTAGTTTCTGTTATTTCCTGTGTCAAATCTGATTTGCCTATTTTGAGTTGGTATGTCGTGCCAGGTTCTAATCCCTCAATGGTCCAGGTATAGTTTATAACAGAACTTGCTACGTATATATAGTTTCGGCTTTCAATATCCGCTTCTTTGTATCGAATAGTGAATTTCTGATCCTGGCCGCCATTAAAACCAGGAACCCATGTAATAACAATGTCCGTTTTTCCTACTCGGTCAATTAGCAAGTCCTTCTGAATATATGGTCTGGCTTTAATATATGTAATCGTATATAATAAATAAAACTTATGTATATACTTATGTATATACAAACGCGATCTAATACCTTAATCAATGTTTAAACTCTCTAGTTAGGTTTAACTATGTGCTGTGTTACAACATAATTTACAAAAACAAACATCATCTGCAAACCTGTACCAGGTGAAGTCGGAAGACGTGGGTTCAGGATAGGCCTTTATCGTGAAAGTAAACTCAGCCGAGTCGTTAGGAGCTCTGTACAATTCGGTCATTGGAGGGGAAAATGGCGACGCTCTTGGTGAACCTATGCACGAACGCGCTTGTATAGTTATGCACTTTTAAAGATTGATAGCCAATGTATTTACTCGTAATCAAGTACGGAATGATATACTTCATTACTTACATTTAATGAATAGAGCCAGTAACTGTTTGTGTTGTTCTTTGTTATAACTGTGTTTTAGCCAAGCATTTGTATATTCCAGCACCATATTAACTTCTTGCTTGGTTTATGTGAGTTTTGACTTTCTGTTCTTCTGTCTCAACTAGGCTTGTTTCACTTCCACTAGTTGCATTGACGATACTCATATCAGGTTGAGGGTCACCATCGGCATCACATACCAGCTCCAATGTTTCGCCTTGGTCAACAATAATGGTAGTGTTTGATTCATTTGCTCTGAACGCCCGTATAAATGCCCCGTCTGGAAGAAAACTTTCTTGTGAAATATATATTTGAACGCAAATATACCAATACAAATAATTGAAACTTTTTTTTTCAAATAAAGTAGACATTGTGTATATATTTAAACACTAATATACCAATACACATAATTGACATATTTTTTCAAATACAGTAGACATTGTGTGATACACATCAACATATATTAAGGAAAATATAGCACAAATAACGGAATATCAATTAATAGTTTAATGTGGTTAATATCACTTCGGTCAATTATACGTTAACTTTCCAAACGTTAAAAAGCTTGAACAAAATACGCAATGACGAATAGTCATCATAAATCACAAGTATGTGTGCATCGTGTCCCGTATTTGCTATAGAAACAATACACGTCCAATCCAATGTTGTTGATTGTTAGTGTGTGTCCTGTTTGTCCTGTACCCACCACTGTACTCTTTCCTTATCCATGTCAAGGTTGATCTGGTGGATTACCAGCATCCGTTAAGCTGCATGTAACTGTTAGAGACGTGTTGAGTAGAACGCTTTGATTCTGCAAACGTTGAACAGCCGGCGCGTCTGTAAATTCAATTAAAAGTATCATACATTCTGTTTAATTGCAATTAATATTAAGGGATGAGTACACATGCAATTATTTATGGAAACCATGTTGATGATTTGAATCATGGAATGTAATACACTCGCTAGAAAAAAGTATATTTGTATTCAACATCTAAATCAATAGTGATATGAAAAAAATAACCATGTATGCATATGCCCAATATTCGCTAACATTATTTACATAGCACATCAAGGTTAAATGTCAGATGCGCTGTCTCGCTAACGCTATGTCCCACAGTTTCATGGTGTTAACTGCTCTGCATGTTATATTTTTGTTCAAGTCAGTGCTCGCATCAAATAATGAACAGGACATTTCCTTCTTGAGCCACAGGGCCAAACCCTGAAATACTAGAAGCTGGATTACCGCTGGCAAAACTTAAAATTGAGAACGATCAGCCTTTCATGAATATAAGAACTTGGTCTATCTGTGTGGTTTTGTTGTATTTGGCTATTATGTTGTCAGGTCCATCTGTAAAGTAAATTACCTTTCAATTTTTTAATAAATAAGTTTAGCCTGCTATATTTTATTTCACTTCAATTTATTGTTGGATGAATTATATAGACGATTCTAATACTTACATAGTAAATTAAGATATCCTGTTGAAGAGTTTCTACCAGTTACCTTTCCTTTAAATGTGGTGTCCATGGTATTCTTCTCCGTGCATGTGTAGTTCGTGTTCGTTGTGCGCGTGACATTAATTATTCGAATACTCCATTCGTGTCCAGGACCCCAGGAATATACGGAAGTCGTCATACTGTTAAATGAGCGCACCAACTTAACGGCACGTATTACTATAACTCTTATAGTTTTGTTTATTGTTGCAATCCAACTTTCATCTGAGTGTGGTAGAATGTTATAGGTGATCGTAGGTACAGCAGATAGGTCTACAAAGATATAAAGTGTCATCAATTTGTTACAATAAACAAAATCGTTATTAACACTTTATACGTTTGAAATAAAAACAGTTCGATGTAGTAGTCAGTGTAATGCTGAAAGAAACTTACTTCCGAAATAACATAAATTAACTTTTAACTTTATGCAAAAATTCCAACACGCTTATTGTTTACTGTAATATTCAAATTATGAAGGCGTCAATATGTTTAATAATTATTGAGTGACATAATATATGGCATCTGATGTGTGATTGTCTGATAACATCCAAACATTTAATCTTTATAGTACAAATCACAGAAACCATTACTCGTCTTGTGTTCCTTGGGAAATAAGGTTGACAAATTAAATTTGATAGAAGACACTATACTGCTTTTAAAAAGCTAAATTGTACTGGGCAATGCTATTGTATTAGTGATACGAAACAAGTGCAAACACAAACATGTATATGGTTTTGTATTTCTAAAGAAGAGTTGTGTAAGTTAAACTTCAACATACTCTAGTGCGTGATATTCTACAGGCGATTCATTTTAGAAATAAACCCGTTTATAAAATGTTCCCATTTAAGTGTAACGATGCAAATAAAATTAAAAATTCGAAATATACTGTAAATAACTGTAAATAATTATGTATTATCGTTGGGTAAAGGGCTTTAAATATGTATCGATTAAAAAAGAAACAGTATCAGCTTTATAACCTATCCACAACGCGTTATAGCCGATTAACAAGTAAGTTGTCTACGGCACATGCACAACAACATATTAAATGTAGTAACTGATTCACGTTTTGTAGAATTAAAATGTTTTCATTCTTCTATTTGCATAAGTACATGTAGTAATGATCGTTTTAGGTGAATATTTAACTACTATTTCAATTATATTAGTTATAAATATTAAACATATACAACCAATCTATCTAATATGGCCTTTTATAGCACGTTTTACGGGCTTCTTCCCAAGGATGCACGACGATGCTCTGTGATTTCTACTATATGATGCTTGGTCTTGAAATCTTGCCATATAAAGAAAATTGCAATTATGTTGCTCTGGTGAACATTAAACAAATGAGTAATTAAATTTTAATTGAATTGAATTAATATTCTATTGTATTTCTATTTAATTTGAATTGCAATGCTATGACGTTTAAGTTTATTTAGAAGTGCGTGTTTTGTAATTAATTCTGGTGTAAATGTGAGGTTCGGCATGCCTTTAAACCTTTTTAAACCCCAAAGCTTTGAATTGACCGCTGCAATGCGATGACCCTAGTTTTAATCATTTGTTATGGTGTGTGTTGTGTTGTATATATTGTTCTGTATTGTATAGTCAACTGGTCACTTGCCTCAAATAATGGACCTGCGGATGGTTATAAGGATTTCTCTCCTGACGGTGTCTCTGGAGTTTCATTATTCCTATATTCTATTACAAAATAGTAAAACAACATTCATCTTTGCAATTGTAAACGTCGTTAGACACCGTTTTAACGCGTTTGTAAGATAACTGCATTTGATATAGCAAATGATTCTATACAACTCTGATTATATTGTGAAAGAAAATCAGTAACACATCTACTTATAAGAACGATTAACATTTACTCGGACTATATATATTTGTACTTACATAATACTGGAGCGGACACGTTTCCCGTTACAGACTCCGTGGTCGTCGTTCTGTTTTCTTCAACCATGGTGTTCGAAGCAATGCATGCCTATGCCGTGGCATGCTGTATACTGGGGACGGAAAGTAAACAGGACTTTGCCTGCTGCCCCTGCCAGAATACTGTGGGCGGAGGATTGGAGTCACTTTCACAGACAATGTCGATGTTGTCTCCTCTAAGTACTCTGATATTATTGTCAACGTTTGTCAGTCCAAGGTCTTAATTAATAAATTGCTTGATAGAAGGCGGGACTATAGTGAATGAATACTAAGATGTCTTGTGAAACCGTGACATAAGTCAGATATAGCAAAACTATGAATATTACAGTAAGATACTTAAAATAATTACTTCGCGTGTGCTGTGTTAACTTTAAGACATGTGTTATCCAGCGTTTCTTAAAATATTCACAATAAATTTAAAAGCATCAGCAAACAAACTTACATAATACGTTGATATATAAATAAGTATGAGGCCTAGTCTGTGAAGTGGTGCATGTGAACGTTGATGCTTCGTTATAGATAGTAAAGGAAACGTCATTATGTGGACGCAGCGTAAGCGAAGAGAGTGGTACTGATACAAGAGAAACACCATAAACAATCATTAGAGTACACGTGAACCACGCTGTGTGTGTAATCAATTTACAAACTACCCTTGAATCCAACAGCTGTTGTCGTCCATTAATAGTATTAGAGTATGTACTAATTTAAGTTAAATGCTAAAAACTTACAGAATTTCCGTCTTTGTACGAGGTTAACGAGCAAAAGTCAAACATTTACTTCATGAAACATTAAAGCAAAGCGATTATTAAGATATGTCGCAAATATACCTCACAGAGAACATGTCGTAATTACTGATAAATGGATAAATGATTTCGAAACTTAATAAAAATTGTTGCACCAGAATATGATTCGAATGCCTTTATACTTTTATAAAACCACAATGGTAGCACTATTATTAGTCAAACGGCCTTTAATAAACCTAAACACACCTTTGTAAAATGTATGTGGTCTGAAATACTTACAACGGATATTCTATTAAGACGTGTAGGATATTGTTTTGAAACGCAGTTTGTTGCTCGATGCGGATTTGCAAAATATCATAATAGTTTACAAAGGCTTCCGGCGGAAAATGCATAACAATTCATAATAACATACATGCATCACGAGAACAAGAGATACATACAGTGTTACTGTATATAGAACATGATAATATAGGTATTATACAATTCTTATTAAGAGCACGAGATATAAATAAGGAGTTTTGAGAATTTACAATTTCATGAAGATGATATTTATTTACAACATGATATTTGTGTTTATAATTGCGGTTTACTTGAGGCATGCACTTTTATGCTGTTTGCAAAAATGACATCGTAGTAGTAGAGAAATATTAGAAGAGTAGAGGTAGTAGAAGGGGTAGCAGCAGTAGTCGTAGTAATAAGTGGTGGTAGTAGTAGTAGTAGTAGTAGTAGTAGTAGTAGTAGTAGCAGTAGTAGCAGTAGTAGTAGTAGTAGTAGTAGCAGTAGTAGTAGTTGTTGCTGTTGTAGTAATAGTAGTAGTAATAGTAGTGTTGTAGTAGTAGTAGTAGTAGTAGTAGTAGTAGTAGTAGTAGTAGTAGTAGTAGTAGTAGTAGAAGTAGTAGTAGTAAGAGGAGGAGTAGTAGAAGTAGTAGTAGTAATAGTCGTAGAAGTAGTAGTAGTAGTAATAGTACAAGTAGAAGTAGTAGCAGAAGTACAAGTAGAAGTAGTAGTAGTGGTAGTAGTGGTAGTAGTAGAAGTAGTGGTATTAGTAGTAATAGTAGCAATAATTATAATAATAATAATAGTAGTAGTAGTAGTAGCAGTAGTAGTAGTAGTAGTAGTAGTAGTAGTAGTAGTAGTAGTAGTAGTAATAGCAGTAGTAGTAGAGCAGTATTAATAGTTATAGTAGTAGTAGTAATAGCAGTAGTAGTAGTAGAAGTAGTAGTAGTGGAAGAATTAGTAGGAGTAGTAGTAGTAGTAGTAGTAGTAGTAGTAGTAGTAGTAGTAGTAGTAGTAGTAGTAGTAGTAGTAATACTAGTAGTAGTAGTAGTAGTAGTAATGGTAGTAGTAGTACAAGTAGTAGTAGTACTAGTTGTCGTAGTTTGGCAAAGAATAAATAATATATTAAACTTTTCAGACTAACGGTGTAATAGTCGCTTATCGCTTCTCAGCCGTAAAATGCTGCGCTGCATCTCCAACGTTTCCCATCATGTGATAACGTTACTGTCTTCAGGACACATGTATACACTGATGTAGAATTGCAAATGCATTCTAATTAATTTGAACCTTGAGCACATTGTCCACCGAAAAAACTGTTGGCACATGACTGTTTCCTCGGATCCTTAGTCTGTGTTACGCCAGGAAACCGTTGTCACTGGAGATAATGTAGAGCATGTGATTGTGAGGCTGCTGTTTACAAACATTATCGTCCACATTGGTCGCTAGGTGGATAGCCGAGTCCACGCCAGTAATTAAATAGTACTGAATGTTAAAAACGAACCTAATCTAACGTAAACTTATTAAGAGATATATTAAACATGTTTGTGCAATAAACATACATAAACAGTAAGCATGTATATCATTTACCTTTTGCTAAGTTTTCAATACATATGAAGATAATGGCTAAAAGTTTGACATCCATATTACCAATTCCCACTGCTATTGAATGATTTAAGAAATACAATGTTTGGATAGCGCAGGGCCGTTTTCGTTATGCACATTTACAGCCGATTGCCATGATATCGCACATAGTAAAATGTCAGAGTTCTATAACACTGTCTGGGCGTCTTGCATTTAAATTAAACTGTCTGATAATTTAACATTTCGCTTCTAGTTATATTTAATCATAATGTTAATGATAATATATAAATAACATAGGCAGTTGAGGGGTTTAGTATATTTTGCACCCCAAGGAAATTTTTGTGAACCGAGGCCGAAGGCAGAGGGTGACATTACTCTTCAAGGGGGTGGGGGGCATTATTTAATATACCCCTCAACATGCCTATGGTATTTATGTTGTTATACCGAACAATTAAATTTTAATATAAAGAACAAACTTGTCATACATAGTTACAAATCCAAGCGATCATCGTTATTGCTTTGTTAACAACATTTTAATCAGCGCCTACCGGTTATTAGCTAATATGGAATTCCCGGAAATACCGGTTTCTAGTTTTAGGCCCACGAGCGAGGTATATTACCATGCGCGTTATTATGTTATATTCCAACGCAATGGCATATTAAAAGTATGCAGGGACGATAATACGGGATTTAAACAAGGACAACGAAAAGTTTAGCAATATAATGATAATTATAAGATTAAGTAAATAATGTGTATACGCAATACAATCTATTAGACTCTGAGTGCACTTCAACTAATTTGATCGTAAAATGCGTAGACTTGGAAATATACTATGTATCATACTATTAGGATTTAAGACTGATATACAGCTGTCTTGTACATTTTGCAATGTATTTAGCAAGTACATGTTTATTAGTCAATATTTGTATGATGGTGATTGTACTCGAAATCAAGTGGAATGTCAACAATTTAATTAAAACTTGTTCATAATCAGCGTACCAAACAATTTAATACCAAGAACCAGTATATTTTATTATTTGTAATCCCCATAAAGCACACATAATTGAAACATTAACCTAACCGCGTAAATTGCTTTTGTAATGACGTCATAATTGGAACAATAATTGGATCAATAAATTATCCATAGAAAGGTATTTCAATAATTTCAAATTAAATGACTAGCATCATTAATGGTTACGCAGAATGGGTCAATGCTTCGTTTCATACATGCATACCAAATTTTAAACACACTAGATATCTAGTCTTGAATCGGTATTTTCACAAAAATGTAAATTCTAATTTACTACTCTAAAATTACGTCTCAAAACAATTTGGAACTGAGGGTTGCATGTGTTTTCCGACCAATGTGATCGTTGCGATCCAAATATGTATTTTTAATAGCTTATTTTTATGAATTAACATATTTGATATATGTGTAATCGTCGAGACTGTTGTAAGTATTATTAAGAAATGTTAACATATGATATTATCGAGTCAACTTTTATAAACCAATTACTACGTGTACGCAAACTTGCGTAAAAGCTGATTCAGCAAAATCAGCTCTGCTCGTTTATATATTTTGTTATAATAAAACTCCGCTGGTTTGGTGTAATTTTTAGAAAACCGTGGTATAACAGGTTACTGACTGGCTATGTGTAATATATCAGGTTTTGAACGAACAAGCTGCGCAGTTATATTAATATAAGCCTTAACTGATATACTACGCCAAGACGTTTCTATATTTGTACCAATTGTTCAATTACACAATTCGAAGTTTGCAACATTTCAGCAACAGTAAATGAGGTTGAATAAAACTAAAATAAGTTAAGTGTAAGCTTTGATAGTTGCCAACGTTAATCCGCATGTGTGTATGTATATCTTACAGGTGTTAGATTAATGTGTGTCTTGTCAGATAAAAACAAAACATGCTATTGTAAAATGAGGTCTTCGGTGTTTACCGGCGTTTTAGCACTTCTCGTTATAGTGCACACACTTCCAGGTAATTAAGGAATTTTTTAACATTCAGACATTGAATTGATTTCCAGAACACTAGTTGACAACAAGACTTGATGCTCGCTTACAAATTTATTATTTAAGATGAATATTGTAATTTCAGGTACCTGCATTGACCGATTCGTTAACGTTGGTGAACAACATGTGAGTTGATGATTGCCGTTGTTTTTGCTTTGACAACGTATTAGCAATAACAAAAGAATTTAATTTCTTCTTATAAAAATGTGTTTTATGTTTCAGTAATGACACTGCTTGATTCTATATTTTATAAGGCACACTATTCGAATTAGTTCGCATGGGCCAGGCGCATAAGGTAATGACATACCAGGTACAGTTTCTTTGATGGAAGACGTTTAAAAACTGTACATGCATTCCAATATACCTACCATTAATGGTGAATAGTAGTATGCCGCAACGAAAGGAATTATTTACCTCCCCCTACTCAGATTTGTTTCAAGACGTAAGCGAAATCCACCTATTACGTTTGCTTGGCCTAAATAACTTGAACTGCGATAACACAAAATGATTTGTTGTTACTTAAACATACATATTTCTTTTTCAAATATAAATACCATTTGATTTACAATATATGCGATACATATTAAATATTCATATTGTTAAATGCTCAAACAGGAATAACTGTGCATTTCATGCTTCTTCTTGTTTGCACGATGGGTACACGTCAAATCTATTACCTGAATATAATCGCTACTAGGTTATAGCAACATGAACACGGGTAACTCCTAGAAGAAGCAGAATGTCTCATACAAACACTATGAGATGATATCAAAAACAACGTAACGATCAAAGGTTCAGTGCGCGTCTACCAAGAAGATTTCCTGAAAATCCCGGCCCGTGGAAAATAAGGTTTAGTAATGGTACAACAACTTTTTAAATTAATTTGATACAATTGCAGTAGAATCTGATCTGGTAGCCTCGTGACTTTCAACAAAAAGTTTTGAATGTTGAGCCTTAATAGTTCAACGTCTTATGATTCTAATGAGTTGTTAGATAAGCCAACATCATGTATAGGTGTAAGTATTCCATTCATGGTTGGATTTCGTATGGCATGCGTTTTGGGGGAATGATTTCCATTTATTGATAGAATTGCCTCAACGTGTGAGATGATACTTAGCACTTTTTTGGATTGTGAAAGTGACTAACATAGGACATCGTCCATCTCGTTCATGAATTTAGAGTTTTTGGACAGTTCTTGGTTGCCTTTGCTGAACGTAGCTGCCTATAGCCTAAAACACTTCATTACACGTCTCTGGCTTAAAAGCCTGCATGACGTAGTACAAGCTATTGCACGAACACATAGATTGGTGTAAATCTCAGACAAAATAGCTACTGCCAACAAATGGGTGATCAGTTTTCCGAGGGTGTTCTTCCCGAGCGGTTTGTTCTGGTAGCATATTTCATCATCTTTTTTGAAGGAATAACTTCATCTTGAAAAATGCCTGCACATGCTTGGTTGCGTCTACTCAGATATTTTTTGAAACTATAAACATGACATATGTTGTTTCCATGCTTTGCATATATGCGCACTCACTTGTCTGTGACGTCTCACACGTCTGCCTAGTGGTGTTGATGTTTGTTTGTCTTTCTGAATGCCATATTTAGTTCCTGATGTAAAATACAGTTCTTTATTATGTATATTACTACAAATAGTAACACATTTGCACAGAAAATAAACAATAACCTTTAGCTATGATAGTGCCAATACAGGTAGTTCCGGTTATTTGTGCCAGTGCAAAATAACGTTCGTTAATGACGCAATATATCAAACGATAATTATTATATTATACCGAACTAAATCGTACCGTTTCTAAAATATACTTTAAAAGTTAGACCGCTTAGAAATAACACATTATAAGTTTATGTTGTGTGCACATTGAACAGTGACGTCATTTCTATATGTGTACAAGGGAGGCAATTATAGTAATGGTATATAATAAACAACATATTAAACAGCACAGCCGTTACCGAAGTGGTTATTGGCTCTCCAAACCTGTATTAGCAATCGGGCTAAAGCCCTCGTACTAATGCCAGTGTTTCGTGCCAATAACCAGTCCCGGCACGGCCTTGCCGTTTATTAAAATATTTTTAAACACAAATTAAATTGATAAAGTTATATGGCAGATATACAGTACCAGACTGATGTAAACTAAAACAATCATTTAAAACTCATGTTACGTGTTAAATGAAACTTATTCGTGATAACGTTCCTTAAAATAGTAAACGCATGAATGAAAAATGCTAATAATGGACATATTACCATCTGCGCCATCATGCCGGACCTCGAACATCTGTTGATTTTCTTTGATCAGCGCTTTCTCTCATACATAACAACATTCAGTGATGGAACCAGGACTTTTGAAAGAGATCGGCGTGTGTTTTTTGGATCAAAAGCCATAGAGTTGTAAAATATGTAAATGTCAGCTTTAGCTGTCGAGTTTTAATGCTCAACATTACCTTTGCCGTCTCTGCTGACTGTCTTAAGCATTGATAAAAAACATTTCAGTGGAATATGTAAATGCAAACCCATTGGCAATTCCAGCTTACGCTGTCCAAACAATACCTGGATAATCCTCTGCAATTAGCAAGCGTAATGCTTCACTTGTACATTTCACTTTTGCATGTTCTCATTTCTGCATATAAGTCCCGAAGTTAGATGTTCAACGTCATACAATCAATAGTTTCATAGTATTGTACATGTATGTTTCCTCACATTTTTTTTTGGAATGTAGAGTTAGACAATGTGATTGCTTATATTGTTGACCTCTTTTTCGTCGACGAGAGTTGTGTTTGTGTTCCTCCGATAAACTGGCAACAATACCGACCGTTTTCTAATGCAAAATAATATGCTACTGTTTATTATGATCGACGTATTAAGAAAGATACAGTTGTCGTTCATAACACATATATAAGGATATTTTATTGTAACAGTTTTGGAATTTAATAATCGATACCCTCATATGCAAATTACTTATATATTTAGATATACTTGAAATTAAATAGTAACTATATATAGGCCGGATGATGAACAAGTATAAAACCAGAGATCAATAGAAGAAGGTAAGAACTTGAATTATTTAGATTCCATTTGTGTGCTTTTTTTGAACGCAGTTTGTAGGATAATTATGAATTATGAATAACAATTCCAGCAATTGAAGGCTCCTAATCATTTACAAGTATTACCTACGTTACAACATAAATGCTAATTAAGCGCTTTTTTTGCTGTTTACCACTTTGTTGAAACAAGCTCCTCCGAACAGGCAACATTTCATGATGTTTCATGGTTTTGTATCGTTATGTTTCCCCCATCATTATTCAAAGGGGGGCAACCTGCACATAAAGTTGCACATGTAACTGTATGGTCAATTGTATTTTCGCAAATATTTTATGTTTAAATGCAACATTACAAAAACTAATTATTATTCATTCAGATGACATTAAACATGTTTTGTTCCATGTTGTGTTTTGTTCTTATTGATTGTTTAATTTTCTGACTGCTACTAACTATTACAAGCAGGACCCAGATTAATGATTGTTATATAATGTGTTTGTGTTGTGTCACACCTATCGTTATGTTAGTTCGCTTTGAAAAAACAAAACAATTAATTGTTGGTTTTGTTTAGTTATTATAGGGATAATATACATTTTTGAGGTCATTAACGTCCGCAAAGTCCAAACAAATGGGTTAACGTATTTCAAGGGATTCTGCGGACGTTAACGACCGAAAAAAATGTGTATTTTTAGAACATGCATCCAGAGTAATAACACCGAAACAAATTGGTATTTTACTATAAAATCGTATTGTTATAGAATAGAGTAACCAAAAATCGCGCACATGTTTTCAAAATATATTATTTAGGCTGCGTTCATTCTAGATGGAATCGCACTGGTTAGTAGGCATTTTGTTTAAGTTTGTTCATCGATTCGAATTTTAGAATTGATTTTGACGTAGAATTCAGCGTTATTTAGTACATATTATACACATTATACAATCATGATAGTGTGTGATATCGACCAAAAGTACGCATTTGCCAATTTTAAATAATGGACTTTTAGTAGCAAGACAGTCCCGGTTTACTCGTTTGTAAAAACCGGTCGATATTGGCGCGTGACGATAACCAACCGGTTTTTGTTTGTTAACACACCCCTATAGCGGACTGAAAAGGGACTTTTTAAGCTATGATGCAAGTAGCTGATTACGCAGATATTTTATTGTCATTTAGGAAGAGTCAAATACTTCTCCTGTAGTATCGGGGGCAACATTGTGAACTGATTTTTCCAAAGTTCACCCTCTACTTCAGGAGCACAAAATGACTGTTCCCAAATGCCAATGCAATATATGTAAACACGTGTATGTAAATATAGCTCCATAGCATTGTACTGCATTTTAAAACACACGAATCATAAATGAGCGATTGTCCCACTGTTCATAGACATTGCTGAGAGTTAGAGCTGCTTTATTATTTAACTTTTTTTTTTCTTAGTTCCACCAATATAGTGAACAGGTGTAATTATGGCATATCTTAATAGAGCAACAATACACTAACCACACAAGCAAACATCATACAATATACCATTATTCAACAGGACCACTGGAAAAAGGAAGCGATAAGATAAACTTTCCTCCAAAAGTTGATACGACAAAACCCAATACAAATATGAAGTAAAACATCGCAACGGCTTACTTCCACTTCATTTGTTTAATATGCGAAATATAATGGCAATTCTAAATAAATACGGTGTTTGGTATTTGTAGATAATATCCAGTGAATATGTCAGTGTTTTTGTCCTTTTCATCTGCGTACATCGTTATATAAACACTGTGTTATTTAAATTGGCAAACCTACACTATCTTAAAATTAAACTTCCGCATTTAATTAGTGCGCTCATTAAACAAAATCAATATGTTTGTAATATAATATGAACACATTCACATACACAGGCTAGCATAAAAATAATTATATGAGACGTTTAATTATCGTATTTCATTCAAATTCATTGATCCATTCACGTACTGTTTTACACATGCCAATTTAATGTCGCTTCATGTTGTTTATTGAATTTTAAAAGAACCTAGCGTATATGTGATTGTTAATAAAATATCGTTATATACGTTATGTAAGCATATGTTCGTAACATCGCCATTAGCTTTTGGAACTTGAAATGCAATTAAATGCGAATGGTGTAATTAATTCGGCTCAATCTTCAATACGTTATTCGTACATTTGTATCTGGTTCAGCAACATACGGCAATTTAAAATACAATTGATACAATTCAAGGATTTTAACATAATACAATTAAAATAAAAATCATGTTCCGCTGCAAGTATATTATGTATAATATTTCATTTCTTATCCGAAACATATAATTATGCTATACGAAATGCGTAATATATCACTCAATATTTCAATTTACTTGTTTATGATATTGTATGCATTACCCAATGCTTCAATTACGTTATGCATCATGTTTCATATACCTAAATGTAAACGATATTTAAGCATTAAGCATGTGGACTTAATATATCACACGACAATTCTATTAAAGTATAACATATGGTATACATAATGTTTCAAGTATCAGCCGATATATCAATTCACGTATGCATAATATATGATCCGACACTACAATAATGTAATGCATGATTTTACATATAACGCCCAACAATTAAATAATGTTATGTATAATTCTACATATATATCCCGGCAATTCAATACGGGTATGCATAATTCTACAAATACAATCCGAAAATAAGCTATTGCCAACAAAACAAAGATCCCCTGTCTCATTACGTAACAGTTAAGTTTCAGCAAATCATTTCTGCCACACTTAAAGAGTTGACAACGTCATATTAACGTAGTCCCGATCATCAGTTGACGACACAGTTTGTCTTAATGCTGGCATCCTAGGCTGATTATCTGTGGAAGATGTGATGTCTCCTTGAGTTTCGTTAGGAGTTAGACTCGAATATTCAAGGGATTGTAGTTCTGCAAGAGTCTCATACTTATTATCATGGTGAGAATCTGCAGACTCTGGTAGAACATGAAACGAAAAAGTAATTGCCAAGGAAAGCAACACAGACAGTTAGAGGAAAAATTAATTAAAACTGAGGCGAGGTAGATGCGAAACAACTTATTGTTTTGTTGTGCTGTTTTTAATCTTAAAGATGACACTTGTTAAAAAATATAAAAGCAGAATCATAAGATGTATTCTCTTTATTATGTATCCGGGTTAGATATAGTTGACATCAATAATTAACTGATATACAAAACCTTACCAATTCTACATGTTTCATAACTTCCATCTGTGTTTGAGGCATCGTTGTTTCGTCTGAATTCACCCATTTTAATATCATTATTAGATGTTATTGTATGACTAGCACACTGATGTGATTAATTACCTATGTTTTTGTAGTTACCGTTGACAACGGTTTATTTTAATAGAGTGATAAATCACACACTTACAAGTTATAATATTTGCAATTGGTCAAATAATTTATATGCTATATCAACGTGCACATTTTTGTATATACATCGACTTACGGTTCTCTGACAAGATCTTCGTACTGGTCAGTCGAGTTGGTATGCGTTTGGTACATGTTGGATTCGTTTCGCCCTAAAATAATTGAAGTCACTATGCTATTATTGATATAAATAAGTAACTGTCTAAGTAATTGTTTTATAATATGTTATGCATGCTACACGTTGTGATTTGTTATTTGTATATGATAATTCATTAGCAGCCAGTTTTGAGATCGAGTACGAATTCCACAAATACACTTGTTTAATAAACTGCAAAACACTAGATCTCCTAAACTCGTTCGGCTGCTACACACATAACTGTCATCTAGTACATAATAAACCACAAACCAATATATGAATGAGCATAAACATGTATATGCAAATTTATACAGCTCCATACAATGCAACACGTATTCACCATGCGATATATGTCTCCATAGCAGGATGGACACAGCAATCACGATGAAAACAACCCCCAAGACGCCACCTACTACACCCCCCACAGCTGACGTTTCAGGGCTACTCTCAACTGAAATCAAATATTCAATATATACATTATATGACAATGGAACCATTTAATTGGTTTTACTTATCTTTGCTAATATCGAGTTTATCAGTTATATTTAATACTGTAGTGAGAAAACACTGTACCTGTGTCAACTAGGGTTGTTTCCCTTATTTCTTTAGTCCACTCTGATTTGCCTATTTTGTTTTCTCCCAGCATTTTGATTGTGTAAGTCGTGCCAGGTTTTAATCCCTCAATAGCCCAGGTATAGCTTATAACATAACCTGCTACGCATATAACACTCCAGATTTCAATATCGACTTCTTTGTATCGAATAGTGAAGTTCTGATCCAGGCCGCCATTAAAACCAGGAACCCATGTAATAACAATGTCCGTTTTTCCTACTCGGTCAATAAGCAAGTCCTTCGGAACATATGGTTTGGCTAAAATAATTGTACTCAAATAAATAATAAAGCCTATGTATATACGTACGCGATTATTACTGCGAATCTACTAACTTCATCAATATATAGCTCTAGTTAAGTGTTACTATGTGTTGTGTTAGACATAATTCAAAAAACGAACAAACTCAACGTTGTTATAGATACATACACTGTGCGTGTAAGGTAAACACTTGCGCTACTGAACCCAATGTGTTGGAAACGTTCACCATGTAGACTCCATAATCTCCAACCTGCACACGGAAAATCACCATTTGAGTCTGCATATTGTTATCCGAGGTATTAATCAGAAAGTTGTTGGAGTCACTGGACACATCTTTCCATCCATCATCTACACGTTTGTACCAACTGAAGTCTGAAGATTTTGGCTCAGGATAGGCCATGATTGTGAAGGTAAACACAGCCGAGTCGTTAGGAGCTCTGTACTGTTCTGTTATAGGAGGCGACAAGGGCGACGCTCTTGGTGCACCTGTGCAAGAACACAGTTGTATTGTATGCGCTTTGACATATGTATAGAGAAGAAATGTACTCGTTACTAAGCACGGTTTAATATACATATGCACCTCATTACTTACAGTTAACGAATAGAGCCAGTGACTGTTTGTGTTGTCCTTGGTTAAAACGGTTGTTCGCGAGGCATCTATAGCTTCCAGCATCATATTCACATCTTGCTCGATGTATGTGTGCTTTGGCTTTATGTGCTTCAGTCTCAACAAGGAGTATTTCATTTCCACGAGTTGCATTGACGATACGAACAGTAGGTTGAGGGTCACCATCGGCATCACATACCAGCTCTAATGTTTCGCCTTGGTAAACAGTGATGTTAATGCTTGATTCATTTGCTTTGAATGCCCGTATATATGCCCCATCTGGAAGAAAACTTGATTGTGAAATAAATATTTGAACACCAATATAACACTACAAACTTTTTGAATAAAGTGGATATTGTATGATACACAACAGGAACTATTTAGGAAGATGTGGTAGAAATAACGGATACATAATTACAGTTTATAGTGGTTAATAACGCTTCGGTCAATTATACATTAATTTTCCAAATGTTAAGAAGGCTGGGACAAAAAGCAAAACGCGGAGTGGCGAATAACCATTATAATACAAAAATATTGCACCGTGCCAGTTATTTGCAATAGAAACATTAAACACACTTTTTCGAACATTTTTCTCACCACTTCTACAAACGCCGAAATTGTTTTAACTCAGATACGTATTTGTCTTGATAATTTAACAACTTTATATGTGTGATGCCAACAGAATGAATGTTATTTCCATATAATTTTCTAATGAAAATAAAAACATTTGTTAAATAAAAACGTAGTAATTATTTAACTTACATTCAACATTTATAAAGAATGTCGATTGACTAAATCCGTGCACAACCTCATTTCCAATAGGCTGCATTATGTTTGATGCATTACAATGGTATTCCCCTTCATCGGTCAATCCAATGTTGTTTATTGTTAGTGTTTGTCCTGTACCCACCACAGTACTCGTGTCTTTCCTTATCCATGTAAAGGTTTTGGCTGGTGGATTACCAGTATTCGTTAAGGTGCATGTAACTGTTAGAGACGTGTTGAGTAGAGCGCTTTGGTTCTGCAAACCTTGAATAGCCGGTGGGTCTGTAGCATCAATTAATCGTGTCATACATTTTTAAAACTATGCAATTAATGTATAGTTATACATGCAGTTATTTATGAAAACCATTTTTATGTTATGCATTTTTGGGTGTAATACCGTCGCTAGAAGGAAATCAATTATGGGCATTCATATTCAAAATCTAGAACAAGTGTGATATTAAAATAAACGAATCTCTGTACCAACAAATTCAATAGTGGCTAACATTACTTACATAGCAATCGCTGTACATGTACAAATAAGGTCAATTTTGGCTGACATTACTTACATAGTATATCAAGGGTAATTGTTAGGTGCGCTGTCTCGTTTACGCTATATCCCACGCTATCTACCATGGTGTTAACTGCGTTGCATGTTAAATTCCCGTCCATGTCAGTGCTCGCATTGGTAATAGACAGGATATTTCCTTGTTGAGCTGCAGGGCCATTCCAAGAAAAACTAGGAGCTGGATTACTGCTTGCAAAACATGCTATTGTGAACGACCAGCCTTTGGCAACTTTAAGTAGTTGGTCTATCTGTTTGATGTTGTTGAATTTTGCTTCTATATTCTCAGGACCATCTGAAAGTTAATAACTATTGGCTAATAATTCGATAAAAAACAACTACATATGTAATGCCTTAATATTGAATGGTGAACAAAATAGTCGGCTATAATACTTACACAGTAAGTTCAGGTTTACTGATGAATGGTTGTTTCCATTAACGTTTCCTGTAAATGTGGTGTTCATGATATTTGTTACCGTGCATGTATAGTTCGTGTCCGTTGTGCGCGTGATATTAGATATGTTTCGAATGTTCCCATCGTGTACGGAACCCCATGAATATCTTGAAGTTGGCACACTGTCTACTGAACACACCAACCGAACAGTACTTCCTACTATAACTCGCATGGTTTCGTTTGTTGCAATCCAACGTTTGTCAGAGTGCGGTAGAATGCTATACGTGATCGTAGGAACAACAGGACCGTCTACAATAAAGCACTATTTTAATTTCTTATAAAATATTACATACTAAAAAAGAAGCTTAGAATCTCTAACGACACTTTGGAAAATATCAGAAGATTTAAAATGCACTTCGCGTTATCTCATTTTCGTGGTCCTGTACAGGCCAGAATGCGACTGGTGGACTTAGGGTTTTACACAATCCATCGTAAATATTTAAGCTTAAATTATAGGCGAGAGCTTACGTAATGTCTGTCACTAAGACACATACCGTTGTGTAAAATTACACCATTTTGCTAGGACTAAAATGTGTTATTGATTGATTACTTATCAAAACCAGCCATGCAGCATCCATATTTTGCAAATGTAAACGTGCATTGAGGCCGTTGATAGGATGGTGATACTTGTTTCTGTACGAAATTACATGATTATATTTTGACATATACCAGTAACACATCTAGTTTATATAAATAAAAGAATTGTTAACATTTTTTTCTTAAAATATGCGTATTGCGCTTACATAATACTGTAGCGTACAAGTTCCTTGTTACAGTTTCCGTTGATGTCGTTCCGTCAGCTTCAGTCATAGTGTTTGTAGCTTTGCATGTCCACTCCGTGTCATGTATAGTTGTAATGGTCAATGTAGAGGAATTGACCTGTTGCCCCTTCCAAAATATCATAGCCGGCGGATTGGCGTCACTCTCACATTCGATGCTGATGTTGTCACCTCTCAGTACTCTGATATTGCTATCAACTAGTGTTAAGCCGATGTCCTTATTAAATAAGCGTTTAATGGATGGTGGATCTGTAATTGCAGATACAACATTATATTATTCAATAATATTTATTAATAAGTAAAGAATCAAATTAATGTCCATATCTAACTGGCAGCGAATATATAACACATAAATTACCGGTTGGGAACCCTTATGATATGAAACAGTATAGTAGTACCTTTCACCAGAGCTGCTCGCCTGGCTTCATACGCACCAATTGTTAATAAATGTTTTCATTAACATGACATTAAAAACAACTTACATAGTGCATTTACATCGAATGCGATTAACTTCTCTGTAGACTGTGTACTGTTGGTTCCATTCAATGAATACATAAAGTGAGCTACCCTGCACGAAATGCTTCCGTTATTGCGAGTGAATTTTAACGACAGCAGGGCACCGACGGACTGTCCTCCTGGGTAGGTCCAGTGATAAGAGGGAGGTGGATATCCGAACGAGGAACAATTCAAATATACCAGCCTGCCTTCTCGTATATTGAACGCGCTAGATATACTTATATTGTTGACAGTCACTATCGGTTTGGAAACGGGAACTGAAAATTACACATGACAACTGTTATTAAAATACTTTATTCGCATCTGATTAACACAATTACTCTGAAAATAAAAAGCGATACTTGTACAAAATCACCATTTACATGAATGACAAAAAAGTATGATGATACATTAGTGTACACACTTACCTCCAATTTTCGTTTTACCGTGGTATTATATCAAAATAAACAAACACAAATGGAAATCAAACGAAAATAAAATAGAAAAACGTACATTGTACTCTGATGCTCTTATTGGTTGTTAGAACCTTGTTGATGGCTTTGAACTCATAACTTGTAATACAAGACAAATTTCCTCCACTGTACGCGCACGTGTTCGGTGTGTATAGCAATCTACTTATTGCGACGTCATCAATGTAGGAATATTCAGCCAGGTCAGTGATGTTCACACCATCATTAAACCAGTGAATAATAGCCCGTGGACGGCTGGTTGATGTGATGCACGTGAACGTCGATGTGACATTGAAAACAGGGTACGCAACTGGTGTTTGTGGATCAATGGTCAACGATGTAGGAGGAACTGGAAATTAAGCAATTCACAGATAAACAACATATGGTCAAATGCCCTTATGTATTCATTTTTATTATTGTATTGTATAAGTTGGAAGACTATGTTACTATCACAAACTTATAGGTCGATTTGCGAACATTAGTTTTGATTTTTTAATCAGACTTAGGTTTTAACGCATTGTTCGAACACTTTCTTAAATGAATCTTTATTGCACGACATGCATTCTTATTTCTCACATATATTTCTACATTTATATCTAAATCCAAATTATTATGGCATATACAGACATTGTGATATTCAATACACAAATAAAGAGTTCAGTAATAGTTTTACATCGAATGTTTATAATTTTCTAAACTGTCGCAAAAGTTAATTAATAAGCAAATAATTGATTGACACGGATTTAAACGTTATCGGTACAAGAAATTAACAGCCAGTATTTTGAATTAACCTCAGAAAGTATGTGTATGTTGATCGCATTCATAAATGTGACTCAAAATTTGGATATCAATAAAAGGGGCATATTCACATATTTGCAAATTAACAATTTCGATGTTGTTGTCACATTGTCCAAAATTTACTTAACATTTGAATAGCACTCATAAAGCAGACATTTGCTGATAACAATTTGTCGCTTGCGAATAAAAAACAATTGAAATAGTGAAACTTGAAAAATTCTGCTCATATTTTGATAACACATGTATCTTTTAACATACTTTATACCTGTTGCTTGTAGGTTCCATCCCCAGCATAATTTATTTTGCTTTTGTTTAAATAATATTAAGGTTGACTGGTGCTGATTTTATATTTTGACATTTAAAAGAAATTTAAATGTATATACATACATTCGTTTATTGTTTGCAGTAGACCCCGCAACATATTTAATAATTGAAACACTGCAGAAGCATACAATACATCTACACTACAAAGCACTAAATAGTATCGCTGTGTCAGCCTAGGAAATACGCGAAATACATTGATGCTATTTATCAATTGCAATGAAACAAGACGCATAATCGGAATCGGGAAAAATTATAAGGAAGAGCAGATTAAGTTGGAATCCATGAATTGAATATCATACTCATACTTATCAGTTTGTTTGTAAACTTCGCGTTATGTCGCGTTATGTCGCGTTATGTCGCAGATGGGTCATAAGGAAGACAATCACACAGTTATCGTGTTTCATTCAATTATTGTGAAGGATATGTAGAAGTGGGTCTTCATATTGTTATCACGGAATTCCGAATGAAGACAACAACATACTTCCATCAGCTGCACAAAAATAAAACATATTAAGATGGTCTATTATAGTTTAAAAAGCACAAGAACTTAAATTATAAGATATATTATTTATTATAGAAATGGGGGGGGGGGGCGGGAGGTCAGAAAACTCGTTGTGTCTACACCGGTCTGACAGACCTGTGTACTCACGCTCTAAGCATTATGGGTATGCGCTACTTTCCAGCATAGCTCGCAATGGTTGATTTAATATCTAGTTGAGGTTAGATACCAGTAAATCAATGTGTTTTCCTCCGTTTTACATTCGAAATATTGCCTTTTACTAGAGTTCCTTTTTTCTTCTGCTATAAAAAGCATTTAGCAACGTCAAACATGCCTTTTTTGTTATTTCTGATATCCTCAGTGTGCTTGGAACCTGTTTGTGCATTTCTTTGGAGGCTAACTTGAAAGATGAAAGTTTGGGGTGTGTTTACTGTGGCATGGGGCTAATGTCGAAATATTAATGCCGAAACCCTAGTTTATATCGGTGTCTGCATTCAGGTGAGACGCAGTTTTTTAGAAGTAACAGCTATATCTTTTTATTGCAATTTTCGGAAGAGGAAAGATTCAACTTTAAACAGACACCAAGCTTGCACAATTGGAAATCTGAAAGTTCGCCGTTTTATAATGGGACCCTATGGGAATTGCATTTACTGGCATCAAACATTTAATTTTCAAACAAAACGAAAGTGAAAGTAGCTTTTTGAAATAAACTCGCTAAACAGCGTTAATCACGAACTACTGTTATGTTAATTAACATAAAAATATATTCTACTATCAGTATTAACTGAATATTAGACTGATTAATTGTATCAATAAAGTCATTACATGACACAACTTTCATGCGCGGGATTGGTTCATGCGTAAGCACATTTCGCCGTTTGGGTAGTATTTACGTTGCATTAAGGGTTGATGTCATACAATTGTGTGTTGCAGTCGTAATTTACGGATAGTTATTTTATTTCATTTATTTACTATTCAATATTTATATAATTTACATTACTATGAGATATTTTTATTTGCATACTAGTAATAACTTTTAGACCAAGTATGATATACAGTGCGCGTTTAGGCAGGTTTAAAATAATTGAAACTGTCCGTTGTAAAGCGATGACCCCTTTTTAAATAAAGTTTGTGGCTAATGTTCTTTGTCTGTGTTGCAATGTACAGTTTCCTAAAAAGATGTTTCAATATGTTCAAAAGTGTTTATGTAAAACGTATGACTTGGGCACACTCGGTGTGCGTGCGTTTTTTCTCAAAAGCAACGTCGCTGCAACGACCGCAGCAGACACTCCGACTAGCTACTAGGCGCACGGGCGTCAATCATACATTGTGCAGCCACCTTGCGGTCATTTTGTGGTCAACCAATGAGCATCATACGGTTTTTATTTAGAATTTACTAGCCGCAAGAACGCACGATGCACTTGCGGAAGAACTATGGCGTTTTTTTTGCATTGCATGCTTGCGATAAACGTACCGGTGCCATTAGAATGAAACTGACACCATACAGTCACCACTGGATGTATCACATAGTGACCTCGCGGCACCATTAGCTTCGTATAAATAAATGAATTTAGTTTCATGCTTTTGTCAGGATGTTGTCATTTAACATAATATCCCTTTATTTCACGTGTGCTACTTAAATGTACATTTTATAACAATTTGCAAATTTAAAGAGTTTATTATATAATCTTCATGATAAAAGCCTACGTGTCAACTATCATTCGATAATGGCACCAATACTTGAAATAGCATTACAAAATAGTGTTTATATTTGCGTTGCTTTCGAAATACATGCGAACAACTTGAGAAGACTATGCGATGTCAAAAAATAAAATTTAAAGTAATTGACAATAATACGGCGGGGCACGGCTATCGTAAGATTCATATATTACATATCTAACATTAAAAACGCACGGCAGACGTGCGGTGACCACACTGTGCCCGTACGATTTCCGCAAGATTCCAGTGCTTTTCCAAATGAGTTTTCAGACATCATGCGTTTGTCTGAAAAACGTGCGATTGATCTGCGGTCACCGCAATGGTATGTGACCGAAGCTTAAGGCAAATTTAAATAATAATTTAATAAACAAATCAAATTATAAACCTAACAATGTACAATATTAATCATGGGCAGGCCTATTGAGAGAAGATGAAATCTCGTATTCACTGAAATATGATAAAATCCTAATTACGAGATGGCTTTATTCTCACTATTTTGGAAAAAGATCGGATCTGTTGATATCAGACTCTAATCGGAGCATACATCAAGAACTATTATATACAAAATATAACATGGACTGACATATACAGATATATTTTCAATAAATATTACGCATGTACGCATTTTAATATTACAGGCTTAAAATTGCCAGCAAGCATTAATCTTGCAAAATTACAAACTGATTAAAAATTCAAAGCACTGAAGGCACAGCAGTTGTTCGCCATTGAGTAACATTGGGCACAACTCACTCTATTTAAATGTTTATAGCAAAACAAGTTTACATTTAACATTATAGATTCGAAAGTTTGATTGAGATAGTGTCTAATCGAAAATCTGTGTACAGTTTAGAATATTAGAAATCAAAGATAACATTACATGACTGTTATAACATTCGTATTAACTAGTGCACTGTTCAATATCATAACGTCCGATGGATCTTATCGACTCGTCCAAATAACTTATGACAATAGGCGGTTCAGACACTGGAAGGTGTTTTGCAGACTGTTATGCAAATATATTGAAATTATATTAATATTTAAATCGTATATTAGAACCAGTGAATAAAATCAAATTGTAAGAATAAATGACCATAACATAACTGAAAATAAAAACACCGACGCGTTATCATAGACAATCTGGGAGGTAGGCCATATCATATGTACCTTAAATAAAGTGGCTATAAACTTGTTTTATGTTTTATTGGTAAAATATTATAAATGCGCTAATAACTCGTTCAGTGTTCTTATGTGAAGAAAATAAAAATCACTGAATTTAAATTCTGGTTAATAAGCCAGAACAAGCAAACACGACGAGTTATACATAATAATATGCTCTTTCCACAACGTCAAACATTAAACGAAAATATTCGTAAAACTTCATTTAATTGAATCCTAGATCCCGTGTTTTACCATAATATTTGTGTCAACATTACTACATGTACAACTTAAGCAGATACTTTGCTTTGCAATCTATAATCTTCAAAATGCGGTGTGAAAATAAATATTGCCTCGAAATAAAATCAGACTTTAAAATGAGTATCGCCATTGTGTAATTAGGTTAGTTTTTGTCTCTCAATTGTATATGAAGTCAAATGTGCATCTGTTGAATTGAGGTCCATTGTAAAACTAATTGCGCCAATTAAGGTAGAAAGCCCCTAATTGGACTTTTTGCAGACATTGCCTTTCTTATTATCTTTGATCATTAAATCTATTATGAGACTTAACTGTGAAATATAAACAAAATCTAACCACACGTTTTGACAAAAGTGCGATTTTTGTTATAACCCCTCAATTTTCCTGTTCATCCTAAAATTTTGATGGGGTACACTTACAAAAATAACTGAAATATTGTCCAAATGTATTTTATTTATTCCTGAATAGCTTTAATTTATACGTTAAAAATGTAACTTATGAAAAAGATAAACATAAGTAGTAAAGTTGACCAACAATACTTGTGACATTACATTTGGCTAAGCATATGGTAAAAAACTACAGATTTCGTTTGAATAAAAATACGCCAAACACCGATTTTTGTATTATTGTTTACCTATATTTCATAGTATGTCAAAATCAGTAATACAGAAATATAATATAACCTTATCTGAGAGGGAAAAGGTATAAATTGACATAGATTCACCACTAAAATCTCAAGGTATAACCTTTGGAGTGAAGCAACCCAATGTTACATGCAAAAAATGAAAATTATGAAACATAAGATATGCTACATATATTAACTTGTTGAACGAGTGTGAATTGCGGAGTACTTGGTTGTCAAACGTCAGGTAATTATTACAACAAACTGGTTGTAATGACGTATGGTTATAAGGAGACTCCGTTATTAACGTTAAACTATTTTTAGCACAATTTATAATACGTCTTAAAGGCATCTATATTTCTCAATGGAGAAGCGCTGTGGGACAGTCTTGTGCACTTCAACTATTTAATGCTTTAAAACCGAACTTTGAAACGTCGGACTATTCAATCACATTGGAAAACGCTAAACACATTCAGTCTCTTGCCAAAATAAGACTGTCCTCTCATAAACTATCGATTGAACAAGGACGACGTCGTCACATTGCCCGGGAAAACAGGAATTGTGAATTCTGCAATCCCAACAAAATCGAGGACGAGTTTTAGTTCGTGCTTATATGTGACATTTACTAGGAATTACGAGAACGCATTATTCCTCCATACTATACGCGAACACCGAGCACGTTAAAATTTGAACAATTGTTAAATGTAAAGAAAAAGACAATGCAACATCGTCTATCTAAATACATTATTAAGGCTTTTAAGATCGGGAACAATTTGATCAACGTTCAAGTGTTATAAAAACAAAATAATAAATTATTCTCCCTCATATTTACCAATACTTTTCGCATTCTATATTAATAAACTATCACTACATTTATTTTAATTGTTAATTAATGTTTTAGCACTATGTGTTATACTCAAGCGCATGCACTATTTGTAAAATGTATATTAACTTTTATAATAAGCTGTATATATGCTTAAATCAAAATAAAATGTTCTGTACTGTTCTGTTTTTACCGCTCTTGATTAATTAAACTACAGCTATTTCATTATTGAACTTTGTTTTCATGATTAAAATAAGAAATGTATCATTTAATGTTCATGTTCAGTAAATTATATTTGATATATTTATGTACAAGTTTATCTTCGTTAAATAAAGATTTATTATTATAATTATTATTAGTATTATTATTATTATTATTATTATTATTAGTAGTAGTAGTAGTAGTATCATTATTATTATTATATTATTATTATTATATATTACATAACAAAATTAAATATCCAATATTATTGGTATAATTAATGTTATTACGTACATATTAGACTGATTGTGTAGTTGTTGCTAAACGTCGCCACAGTATTCGCTCCTCCTGCCGAACACCGCCAAGTTTGCCCATCATTTGATAACGTTACTGCATTTAATACACATATAAACAATGTCGTAGAATTGCAAAAGCAGTCCATATATTTTGTATCTTGATAACATTTTCCACCGGCATACTGTTGCACAAGGACTATTTCTTCAGAGACACCTTTTTCTGTCATACCCCAGTAAACAGTGGTAAATGAAGATGATGTTGAGCATTCGAGTGTGAGACTGCTATTCAAATATACGTCCTCATTGGCCTTTAGGTTGATAGCCGAATCAACAACTGAAACATATTTAGTGACATATATTACATTCTAAATATTTGTAATTGTAATATATTAAACAAACAAGTAACGATTATAATGTGTACCTTGTGTAAAATATTGCATACATAGCAATATGATGGCTAACACATGCCTTCCATATTACATTTACAACATGTTATCGTCTGTACTGTGATACAATAAATCCAACGCTTTCATGATGTTCAGGGCCGTTGTCGGTATTAATGTTTTCGGACTATTTACTTCGACGACACCCATGTATGCTTGATAATACCGGGTGTTGTATGGAACATACTCCTCGTATAATTTAATATTAAGTCGAAGTATAAGTTGACATAAAATCCTGCTTTCCGCACAGTTTATCGACAGTTCATGTTATGTTAAATTTCAAAATAAGATTATCTCTACAATATTATAAACATTATATAATTAAGATACTTTTAAAAGCAAAATTAACATAATTACGTGAATACAAATTTCGGAAATATATCAATAAATATTCAAATCAGAGTTAAATTATGTCATAAATTACAATGCACATACGTGTACATATATCAAACCAAATGAAATCTTATTAAAATAGTATTTAGTTTAAGACACCTATATTGTCTTCTTGCTACAGCGTCAGCGGATGTGGCGTACGTTAGGATTAAGATCTCATTTCTTTTAACCCGAACGTTTATTTGCATGAATAAATTAAAGCAAGTTCAAACCAATTAATATTTCATTTGTTTTATTTCCACTAAATATATATTTTATTCACATTTATGTATTGTACTAAGGGTGGTATGGATTTGGGACAATGCCAAGAAAACAACTCTCGGAGGAAGTTAGTTCTGTACACGTGGACATGTCTTTCTAGAGGATACCAGAGGGGCAAACATTCATGAATAGAATAGGAAATAAAGACTCTATCATTCCGATAACGAAATTAAACCTAGAAAGACAAACAGGTTGGTATGCAATAAATATTTATATATCGCTGGAAATACCGTTGTTACAACGTCAGGACACACACATCATGCCGAATATGAAGATAACATATTATTCCGAAAATAAATAATGTTATTAGGACCCACATGTGTCAGGTTACATATCCCGGAAATAGCAATATTTGGTTGTACAGTACCATGCAAGCAAACATTACGATGAATTTAGTGTGACATGTAAAAACGGTAATTTCTGTGCGATATGCAACATATACTGATAGGAAGAGATTTACGTCATACATACTATTAGGTGTGGGCTTTCATAAAGTATATGGATATTTGATTTTTATCTGGGGAGATCGCATTGATTTTAACAGGAAAATGCTCATTTGAGAATTAATTTCCTATTTTGTCTGCACAGTTCTCTTTTTTTCAGATTATAAACAAGAAGTAAAGTTTATATGTCATTATCATCTCGAAGTCGTTTATTGCTTTGATATATATCAATTCGTTTGGGATATTGAGGTGTTTATGTGTGTGCAGTCCGCAATCGGTAGCCAAGTAGACGCAATCACCTAGTACATACAAACAATGACTTTATCGGGCATGTTAACGGTAATTCTGACAGGATATTTGATCGTTTACACAATCTCAGGCAAATATAGTTTCAGATTTTATGCAGCATTTAAATGAATCTTATTGCAAAAATACACTTCGAATTATGGCAGATATACTTTAATTTGTATTTAAGAAGAATTTGGTATAATTGTTGACAACGTGAAATTATTGTGTATATGTTCATTACATTAATCTATAATATATCAACCAGCCATCCCAGTTACTTATTTCAGCACGTGGAATAAAGGAATTTTCTATTTATTGGCATGTCATTTAAAACAATGCCATAATTGTCCTTCATTATGTAATTGGTGAACATGACTGAGGTACATATAAACTGCATACACTTCTGAAATATTTTTTTTAATATAATAACGTGATATTCTCTGTACAAAGTGCGCACACACGCGTATACAAAATAAGTATGTATTTCAGATCAGAAAACACATCCGCTGTAAAGTGTTCTTTCTTCTAGCTTGATATTAAAAATGTTTAAATCGCATGTCGTTTAGTTTGAGCATTTATCGTCAGTTTAATATACACCTGTTAACATGCTTAAAGAGATTAAACACCGAGACCATATTGCAGTGATGAAAACGTCAACTTCGTATGTCCAGGCCAACAATCCGGCATTCCTGTTGGATCAACTTAGCAACAACCGCCGTACGATTCGTAAGAGAATACAAAAACTTCACAAGAGATACTGGGGGTACGCATGTGTATATAAGAGGTATTATATCATTTGTTGAGATAACTTTTTACAGTAAGGTATTGAAACGTGTTTATGTTTATAATATGCTGCATTCTACAGACGTATTTCACTATCGAGTGGATTTAACCATTAATTAATAAATACTTAATACAAGTACATACAGTAAACCTTGTTCTATGTTTTTGGTCTTTAAGCTCTAGTTGTGACCTTGACTTTTAAACTCAATGCAAGGTTCTTGCATACCGTCTTAAGATGGTACTTATTTCTTCCAAGTTATTTGAAAATCCCTCATGCCTGAACATATTTGACTTTTAACCTTAAACTGTGACCTTGAACTTTGACCGAAAACCATGGGTCTTTTATGCGACACGTCATATGTTCATGACAAATACTGATCTTAAGTTTTTGTTTTAAAAATCCTTTCAAGCATTTAGTGATTATGAAGTGGTAAGGAACTATGGATGGACATTTTAATATTTTACTTTTGAACTGGAAATTAATGCTGCATGTCTGGTTGTTGTGAGCGGCATACCAACACATGAGGATTGTTACTTTGACGAGTCTTTTAAAATCCAAAATGTATGCTCCTGAACACTATTGACATTTGCACTAGAATTGTAAAATTTACCTTTGACAGACAAGCATCAATCATGTACGCTACACATCGTCTGGTCATGGCAAATATAATACTGATGTTATATTATAATACTTCATGCATTTAGACGTTTTGGAGCGTTGACTTCATATGTACGGACGTACAGATGAACGAACGTACATATCTAAATACGAACGAACGTACGGACGTACATACTAACGGACGTACATATGTATGGTCGTAAGGACCAACACGCGCGATTAATAAAGCGCAAAATGTGTGTAAAATAAATATGTTTCCATGAAATGACAAATGAAATTCTATTTCATTACGCATACATAAAATATTTACATGTAAACTAAATAATATTTACGCAAAATTACATAATTATTATACAGGAAGATCGATCATTTCTTAAATATGTGTCGATCACCAATCGCAACTTAGCGTACATATAGAGAATATATGGTTGGTGACTTTTGATATCATGTGATATAAGACGAGTCTGATATCACATGATATCAAAAGTCACCTACCATATATTTTATTTATTATGCCGCGTTTTGCAAATAGTGTTTTAATAATTAATAAACTAAAATAAACGATTAAATCGCAAACACTTAGCAATTAACAGTACAACACAATATGCAAAGGAGACAGTCTGATGGCGTCTACTAGCGTCGATGCATAGTTACGCATAAAAATAATTCTTGATAAAATCTCCAACAATTAAACATTTTAAAACACATTTAACCAATGAACAAAAAATCGAAACGAGATATTGCTACATATTGGAACATTTAACATCATATAAATATATTTGTCTATTAACACCCACACAAGAAGAAGACTGCAGTTGACATAACAATAACTGCTCAATGGTTTGCAGTATGTGTGTTCTGTGAATATTCAGCAACGAAACAAATTTAAACGTAAAACAACCATTGGATGTATTGTCAAGTAAGTCGTTAATCAACTTTTCCATCCATGCATAAATGCGTTCAAAGTTAAGACGTGGACGATTGCTCTGGAAAACTATCCGCCACATATTATGTCAAATTGGGTGGAGTAAGTAACAGCAGTCTGCAGGAATCAGAGATGCAGCCTGCCGTGTTTGCGATGTGGGCTCGTATTTATGCTGCACAATATTGGTGGGACAGCAACCTTGAGTGCACAAATACAAGTCAAATTATAATCTTTTGCCTTCTTTTTTGCCTATTTTAGAGCCATAGGGGCTTATGTTTAAATATTTATATAATTAATAATGTCATTTATTTACATATGCTGTTTTGCTTATGTTATTGTGAGTTATTTTCAAAAGGTGGCAGATTGTCTTTCATATTTTCAGGGTCACTTCCATTTTTTGACATGTTTTTTTATGTTGTGCATAGCATGTTTTTGCATAATGCTAATTTGACATCATAACTTAATTGTTGTTAACAAAATAATTTTTAAAGGTTTTGTTCTAGTAAATTTTATTTTTGTGAATTAAAATTTTGTAATTGTATAGATCTACTCTTTGTTAACATTTTAACGACGTAAGTGACATCCCATTCCTACAAAAAGTAGTTCATAGAATTGGGCGGGTCGAAACAATCCTTGCACATGACACAGTAGCATGCTATTCGTTAATGAGGGTGGAGCTAAAACGTGTTGTCAGTCAGGGACAGGATATTACAGAAAGTTGGCGGGGTTAATTTGTGTTATCGGTCAGTGGTATAATAACGCTTAAAAATATTGGGTCAGCATCTTCAACGTAATTGTGCACTAGTGGCATAATAACATTTAATAACAACTAATGACTGCGCGAACAGTCGCAGCTAGACATACAGTCAATAAACAAACACTGAATATATGAAATGGTAAATAGCTAGGCGATTACAAATATAATTCATTATGAATTTATATATATTGTAAAATAAGTGTTTATAGGTTTAAAGCAACACAAAGGTTTACACATTTACGAGAAATTCAAAGAATTACATGGACCTGTATTCAACAAGTTTTGATCGTTTGAACATTGATTTATAAACGAAAGCACAATTTCCACACACATCATAAAGCACATGTGTGACAAATGGGACCGTAATTAAAATGTCAGTTTAAAATCCGTTATATTTAGCCTAAAGGTAAAAGACATAAGCAAAGACATGTGTGACAGTAAACCAAACATGCATGTATGTTTCGTTTTTCAGCCATACCAGTTACTATTATATTTCGTGCATATTTCGTTCGTATTTACAATTGCCGAGACTTGTAATTGCAGTATACCTATGGAATAACCTCAGTCTTTTCTCCTGCTCTACTTGTGTTTTTCAAAACACAACAAACTCATAATTGCAATACCAGACGAGCGATTTGAAGCCAATTTAAACAGAACTTGGTAAAAGTGTCCAGTCTAACCAATAAAAGACGACTAAATTGAACTAACATTAAAAACTGGTATGTCCTGCGTGAAAACGCCTGGTAGAATGAGCTCTTCACAACATAATATAATGTTTGAGATCCTCGTGCAAGACTGACCAATCGTTTCATTACTGTTAAACAGTCACGTGTCGAATAAGAATGACCAATCGTTTCATTCAGTCACGTGTCGAATAAGAATGACCAATCGTTTAATTCAGTCATTTGTCGAATAAGATAAATATTTCACGCTATACTATCGAAACGCGTAAAAAAAATATTCTGTATAGAGTACAAGAGCATTGTGTTTGAGTGATGGTTATTAAAATGTGTATTATATACAACCAAAAATGCAGATCTATTATTTGTATTTAGTATTATATATGTGAGAGGTAATTGTAGAGATACACTCTTGTTTACTAGTAAAGTCTGTAATAAAAACAGCAGTCCGAACATTACTGCAATCTATAATTATTAAAGTCATGGCGAGTAATACTGTGCTAAACTGTTTTTTTAAGAAATTCACCACGTATGTAAAATAATCATGCGTTAAATGTTATTATGCATCGGCACAATGTTATGTTTTTCACCGCCATTAGTATGATAACTCTCACGGGGGTATTGTGGGAAAAGCAAGACTTCCGGTTCATCTTAATGTTTTCACGGTCTTGCTAATTTCACGCTACTTCGGTTTTATCACAGTAGCATTTGCGCTTTTTCCATTTACATGTACAGTACATTCCACGCGAAAACCCGCAACGTTCACGATATGCGACAACCAATTTTAACGCGAAGCGCTCGCTAGCGATGTCACGAATGATCGCTAAATATCGCGACACAAATTCGCGCGTGTTCGAGAACTTTCTTGGCAATTATTTTGTCTCACGACGAATCGTGACGAGAAAGTTATTAGTAAAATTGAACACCTGTACGAAATTTTTTTAACTTCGAGGTGTATGAATGCGAATAAAAAAATCTGCAAAATAGTTACTTGTGTATATGAAACTAACGTATTGTATTTACAGATTCCCTCAAATCACTATGTGACATTTGTTGAAAAAGAGTTCATAAAGAAATTAAATGTTGATTGTATATATGTGAACACGTATTAATGTTGTTATAAATTAAATTAAAAATTCAGTATTTGTTGTATTAAATCATTTATCAACGATGTGTATTTACGGATAATAAGTGTGTTATTCAGATTCAATATTTAAATATGAAAAATGAGTTAAATTTATACTTTAATGAAATCATACCTTGAACATATTCACTCATAGAGATGTACGTGCATATAAAGCACATTCAATGCAACTCCATGTGTACATCCTTATTTTCGTGTGAAACGTTTATGATTTGCAGATTTATGATGATCATGATGACAAATATGATACATATGATTATGCTGGTATGTGGTGACGATGAAATATATGCAAACAAATGAAATCACTGGCTGTTCTAGAAGTGGGACAGTTTGAAATAATCACACGCATGTCGAATCAGTCAAAATCATTTCATGAACCCCGTGCACACATTAGCATAACAATAAAAAAAACAATCCTGTTAGTTTTAGATTAATTTATAACTGGTTTAAATACATTCAATTAGTGACGTCAAATTCAAATTAGGCCAATTAGTGAAATTTAGCGTATGTATTAACGGGGCGGTTATTTGTAGTGAAAAATGAGGACAATGTGTGCATATTATATAAAATGTGTACATATGATATAAAATGTACCATTATATATATATTTGGCGCAACGACCGTTGTTTGGAAATTGTGGCGAAACACCCAGGATAAAAATCTAGAGACGAAAAGACTGCGAATCGTAAAAGCAATACAGTTCTGGCATATTAACCCACAACTTTCAGTCTTTAGGCCATATGGATATGTCAAAATCTGCAAATACCATTTATATCACTTCAAATTTAATAGACTATAATGAGATGTCAGTTATATTAGATAGTTAAAAAGCACGACACACTGTGTTTCCAAAACAGTGTCGGGTGTCAACAACGCAATCTGTTACTAAAAAGGTAATCGCCGAAAGTCACTTAGTGTGTCATCATATTTTGTCCATTGTTGTTTCTCAAAATGTAAATATATTTGACACATAGACGTCTCAAAGTAATAGAAAAGAATAGAAAAAAAACTATCATCTACTAATATATTATAAAGATCATACAGTTTTATACACTGCAGAATATATAAAAAGAAAAAAAAATCAAATTAACTCATATTTAGCATTCAGTTTAAAAAAAAAAAAATTGAAATGCAATTAACTGTTCTAAAGTAAAAGAAATTATTACTACGGTTTTTATATGCTTTGTGAAACCATGTGTTGAATCTGATCCTTGCTTTTAAAATGTAAACTTTTACCAACAATAAAAAAAAACATTTGCAATAGCTGACGTTTTTTTTTAATAACCAATTATAGAGTTACAAAAACATTCACAATTGTAAGTTTACTAGTAAGTAAAATGAGTGTTCTCTTAATGTTAATTTTATACCTGTACAAACTTGTTTAATTATAGAACCTATCAAATCATATTGATTTATCTTACTACTGACATACAGCCAAACTCGCAGATGAACAATGAAGTAAAAACATGCTATTTGTGGGTATGCATGATATGCATATATTTATATAGGATTGCTCTCAGATTAGTATACATTGCTAGAGCAATCTCATTAAGTGATGCACACTCTACGTTATGCTGTTGAATATTTTGGTTGTATAAATGGCGACAGACAGTGTGCTAGAAAAGTTAAAGTAGCAAGTTAATAATAGTAATTGTTTCAGAAACTGTTATTGTGATCAATCAACTTTAGAATACACTGAGACGCGGCATCTTAAATAACTTGAATGAAAGTAAAACGCATGGTATTATTTTCATTCTTTTACAATATTAGTTAATTCGAAATGTGTACAAAACGAAGTTAAAACATATGTTTCTAGATTTAAGTTGAGCTCAAGAACAATTAAGACATTCTATGAATGAAACCATGATATTATGCAGTCATGTGGAATGTGTAAGGATACGATCTTTGTCGTTAAATAATAGTAACACTGTTGTTTTGGCAATTCAGTTCAGTGTGTATACATTTTGTTACAATAAACACATATTTAATCTTCTAAATCATTCAATGTCTTGCACAATCAGCATCAAAACCATTATAAATGTAAAATGTTGTGTTGTAAATTTTATTTTCAGAAATGTAAATTTTGTTTTTGTAACGAAAAAAATGTCGTATTCATTTGTATGGAATCTATTCTATAGTGTTTCAATGAGACTTATTTACAACAACTGTGTTGTAATAAGTTATAATGTATTATCAAGTAAACTGTATAATAACAGTATTTTTTAGATGACATTGCATTGAGTAATATGGCTCAGTCGCCTAAATTGTTTTTTAAACTGTACATGCTATTTTTATTATCTATAATGGCGTTCAATGGTTGATATAGAAACCATCTAAAGTACATTTTCGCTATCCTAGGCATACGCAAACTCTATGTGTGTGGATGCAAGATCCCACGTCACTTAAATGTATTGCTAAAAGCCTCAGAATTTAGTATAAAATAAAAACAATATGCTCCTTTGTATTACAGTATACTACTTATAATTAAATAATAATACACAATGTAACCTTGTAATGGTTTACGATAAGGTTTACTACATTTGATCTGCAAAAGAAGTGCCAACTATGATAGCAATATTGTTTCTTTCACATACCGAACCCACCATATATTAATACGTGTTTAATCATATCGCATGTTTTTGTAGTATTATTGGTTCGATATCCGTTTGTTGATATGATCAGAAAGTCAATCATCAACATCATACATATTTCCGTGGTCATAGTTCGAAAAAAACAGATAGCTTTTAGAGATTTGAAATTTGTTGCGGTAAGTTTTATTGTTGTTAATATATTTACCCGGTAATTGAAATATGAACTAGAGCGAACACACTTATGTAAACATCTATGGCGAAGGCTAATAATATAACAGAGTGTTAACTTACCTATACATCTCGAAAATACGAAAACACACACACATTTAAAGTAGAACATTGCCACGACTTAATTCCTTACTAAATACATAAAAGGAAATATGACGGCACACCTTAAAACATATGTAATCATATATTTGTATATAAAATTCCTTTTGTTCGTTCACTGCATTGATCTTCCTGTATACATTTGCGCAATAGTGTGTATGCGTTACATGTATATTAACTATGTGCTTAATCAATTGACATGCGGGTGTATACACTATCTTTATGAAATTAATCTTCCGCGTTCATTCAGTGCAATAATAATAAGTACTCAGTAGATATTGACATTTAAATAATGTTAGCATGTTCATGTTAACACTATTGTACTAAATATTTACACGTTCGATTACAGAACTTTAAAGTGTGGGGATGGGTTCGGAAGCATTCAGTAACTACCAAATAACCAAACTACAGCATGTATTTAAGATTTGAAACGCTCTTTTCGGCGCTTCATCGGTGTATTATGGTCAGTTTTTAGGTATGTAATTTGCATAAAGCCGACGGCTTTATGTACAAATTACATACACAATAAATGGCCTTCATATGTATGTATACTTTAAAATTTTACCTTATAAGAGAAAGAAATTATTTTGGATTTCTTTTTTGCAATTCGCGCATCAATACATTGAAATATGATCCGTAGGCTCCGCCCATTGAACTGCAGTAGCATTGTGTCCATTT
Organism: Congeria kusceri; assembly: GCA_027627225.1. Taxonomy (NCBI): domain Eukaryota; kingdom Metazoa; phylum Mollusca; class Bivalvia; order Myida; family Dreissenidae; genus Congeria; species Congeria kusceri. The sequence goes on along the minus strand of CM051029.1, from coordinate 6,406,017 downwards.
CATTCATTAAAACGCTATATATCGGTATCTTAAATCATAGTGATAACTTTTTCTTTTAATTTACGTTTGTAGGGAAAGATCTATGATCAAGAAAGGTACAGGGTGCCGCTCAAGAGACGCAGGTTGGAAAGCCGGTCCAGTAAATTGACATTTTCTAATAAATTGCTAAATCCAGGTTTTTAATGTGCCTAATGATTCTAGTTTAGGTTTTTAAACATAGTTTATTAATTTGCCATTGAATAGCTGCAAAAATGTATGAAATTTTATAAGACATTTAACATTTAGGTGGTGACCAACCCAGAGGGGCGGCAGTGGGGAGCCAAAAAGGAGCAGGGTGCAGCACCCTGATATTTCACTCTGGATCTTTCCCTCCTTTTGTTTTGGTCAAAATCTCGTAACATCAATTGTTATCCTTAATACGTAGCAATAGATGGAAATATTTAGACGCTTTCCAGTTTAGATTTATGACAGAAGTCTAAAAGAGTCGAACGTTGTTTTCAGATAGTTGCAATTGTGTTAACATTCAAATACATATGTGGTTGGAACCGTACTGTAGGCGTAAAATATGTTTAAGGTTTTCAAACACAAATGTGCTTAATGTTGTTCCCATCATAATCTATTATCAATATGACACTGTTTTTGAAAATTTAAATCATGTTTACCGTGTAATAAAAAAGTCATTAGCATTTTTTTAATGTCACCCTCTTGGTCAAAAAAATTGCTCGAGCGGACATGATCTCATATTAGAAAAAGCCACAAAACCTGTTCATGTTTTTTATTTTCAGCATATTTTAAACTTCATAACAGTTACATTGACATTTATAAGCAGAATAAAAAACAACTGTGTGATGTTTATATAAACAATATAAAGAAAAAAGATATGTATAGTAACCCTTTCGAAAATAAGGACACATTTTCCTAAATTGAAAATGCGTGTCCATAGGTAAAAGCTATAGGTGAATTTAGCCCATTAAAAATATGTACATACATATGCAAATGAAATACCCGAAAATGTATTAACTTTTACCGTCATATAACATAAATATTTGCATCTACAGTTTACAGGGGTAGGTTTTTAAAACCTAGTACAGGAACGTGCCAAATGCTGTTTTAGTACATATCACAACTGAACATGTCACAAAACTTCATAAATTATAATATTCTGATTCCAATAACAACTTGTTGACTTAAACTATTGTTTTAGACAACTAAGATATCTAAATAATGAACATTGTTACTATAATTAAGTATTAGAGGCACTCAGAAAACAGTCGTCAGAGAAAACTATATTCGACACAAATGCCAACATAGAGGACCATGACATCTAATAACTGAATTAATTATCCAACCATCTTTTAACCTAGTATTTATACAAAAACATACTGACATGCTTGTGTTGCAAAGAATAAAATCGCTCAAAATTAATCCTGTAACAACATATATCGAGGTTATCAAATTACTAAAAGTAAAACACAAGAACAACTGAAAAGTTTAAGTTTTTGTTGATCTAGCATATATCTGTTTATGTAGTTTAAAATTACATTTATTTCCGTGTATATACAATAAAAAAAGACTATACACTATCATAATTATACATAAAATATACAACATTGTGATGTTAACAGCAATCGTATATTGACAAATAAGCAACATGTTAAAGTACCCCATCTAAAAGCAAATTCTAACACTTTTATAAAAATGTGCTTTCAACTTCAAATTGAATTCTGGACTATTGTTTAAGTGTTTAAAGTGTATTTGACCCTCCAAAATTAATGTTATTGGTAATACAAATACACAATGCAAAACTATAAACGTTTACAGTCGCTAACTGGAAATATATGCTGATCAATGAAGTATGGAAGGTCGGGTTTGAGCATTTACAACAGGCATTCGTAAAATAATATTTATCAGACATATGTGAACTAACATTGTCACAAATTACTTGATTAAGTTGAGATAAATGTTTAGTAGATTTACGTGTTATGTTCGCTTAGATTAAACACTGAAGCACCTAACTTATTTGCTATTTAACTCAGTAGTTACTCAAAGTGTATCAGCAACTTTAAAACAAAATGTTGTAATGCAAAATATATACTGTACATTTCTATACAATACATTTAGTTAATGTCTTTGAGTTTTTATAATGAATAATATGTAACCGACATTAAATAATAAATAGCTATTTTATAGGTTATTTTGTTCATATAATAAACCATGAAGAAATCTTACTTAAGCATTTAAGCATGGTAACATGTAATTGCTGACAAGGGAACATTTTCAAAAATTATCAAGTATTAATATAACTAAAAGATGATACTTAAAAGTGTACATCAATACTTTTGTCAATATGGGCACAATAATGCAGATCTTTAAATAAAAAATGTTCAATCCAATAACAGAAGCACTGTAATCATGATGATTGTTGTTGGAAATTCTTTTTGTGCAATATAGTTTCCCCGATTTGTGTGTTCTTGTGAAAACTTGAACTGATGCACTGTTTTGTTTTCTCAAAAGTCCATTGATGATTTGTCCAGAATAAGTTATAAATGCTGCCATTGATGAGACATCAGGGAACCTGAGCCAGGGAGCTGCAAATACAAAATTATTAAGTATATTTGTATATGTACAAGTAAATAAAGCATCATTGTTAACTACATACACTGAGAACATTGCTAAATTTATTAGAATTTAGAGTCAAAATATATATTATTTTGATCAAATGTGATTCAGTTTACACAAAATATTTAGGAATCCGGTGCAATATGTACATATCAAAAGACATTATAAATTATAAAAGAATTAAATATGTTTCAATAGAAAATGGTTATGAATGAGAACTGAATAAATAAAAAATCAAAACAATTGTATTAATTCACTTATTATTTATGTTGATATATTTAACAAATAAAGGAATTCCAAGTACAACCACCATTGTCAAACAAACATGTGTGCCATGTGGTACAAATCAAGCCAGTCTTCTCTTTAATTCAATTCATAACATGGATTGTATGCAAAATTATGGTTTATGGTGTGACTTGCATTTATACAGCACTATTCATTAGCCAACAGTCTCTATTCTGGTACCGATGTAGCTAGTAACGTCCAAAGGAATACAAATGCTCATCACATGTCACCAGTCCAGGATACCATTGTTCGATATGGTTGATTATTTTCAGAAATAAAAACACCAACAAATTCCACAGTTCTTCATAAGGCTTTCACCTCGAGAGATTTTGTCACTTCGTTAATAATTACACCAGCATAGATAACAGTTCAACACGCACACTATGATCATTAAATACGTTTACGAGCCTTTTTGGTGCACACTGTTTGTGTTAAGACAATCTATTTTAGTGCTTATAAACTGACAGCATAAACGGTCATGAGCGCCGCCATTTTGATAATCACGAACCCAAATGCAATGTTTTGTATCTATTCTTAACGAATGAAATATACGTTAACTTAATTCTGTCAAATAATCACATTATCTAACAAAAAGTAAATGTTTCTTTTTAGTTTATGGTTTATTTAACAAATGCACGATGTTTATTTATGTCACTTTTTGAGATTATCTTCGTCCGACGTTGTTCCTAATCATACCGGAATACAACGATACGTTTACGAAATGAGTCGTTATTACCCAATTTCATTAGTGTGCAAATACCTTATATAAGGAATGCTTATTTTTATGTTTCAAACACAATGTTTCATGTGTACTTTTTATTTATTTCTTTAAACGATCAGTTTGGCCATCGATGTAAGTCAATGTTTACACCAATTATATAATGCGTTTTAAAACCGTGTGCTGAGCAAATATTTCAACAACACAATTGTTTGCACTTCGTGTTGAAACGTTAAATTGTGTAAGAAATAATAACTTAATGTGTTGAAATAAAATCAAGAAGATAAAAAGCTAAACATATTTTATTATTTACTACTGATCAGAATATCGAATCTATGAAATTGTGTGTCATCGGCCGAAAATATCAGACTATACCTTTCCTCAATATGTGACAGAAATTGAAAAGGAAATTGTTTATGCATGTTATTGCAATATTTGCATATAACTTATTTATTTAAATTTTTTTGTTTCAGCTGCTGATGAAACTACTGGTCCCGTGTGACAAACTGGATGGACAAGATATACATTACGCCTTATAGCGCATTGTGTATGGATAAATGTTCGAAAGTAAAGACAATACACCGGTGGATTGTGTTGCTTATGCTACATCGGCCAACGTGAGCCTACTTCGAGGAGTGTTTTGAGCTTGGCATCTAGCGTGTCATTTGCGTACATGAAAATGAGATTTCACAATGTTAAATGGGACATTCAGGTCTCAGAGGTGACACTATAACGCGGTAGCACTTTTTTTTAGGTGTTCGTATGGTATTCTTTTGAAGATGCACGGGTTGACTGCATAGCATTACCGTGTTCGCTTGGTTTTCGGGTGGCTTAATTGTCAAACAAATGCGAGACGTTTGTTCAACTTCAAGTTGATGCCAGTTATTTGACTGAAACCTGTTGTTTCCAAACCAGTCTTAGCTCCAATCTGTAAAATTCTGCGTTTTTATGTTTGTATTTTTCAAATTTCGATAAATTTTCCTATTTTGATAAATATTTTGATCCCAACTTTATGTTTTAATGTTTATTTTGACATTTTATTATACGTTTTTATTCTTTCTAGCATAATGCTCATTAAATAAGCTAAAATCATAAGAATCATAAGAAACGAACAATATACATTTTACATATTTATACTTTATTATTTATTTATTTTATTTATTTATGTATTTATTTATTTATTTATTTTCACAATGTCATGTATAAATAAGACAGCAATGCATATAAACAACAATAGAAAAGTAGTCACTCATGAATATTAATAGAGGCAACAGACTTCATAAAAATAAAAGCCTGTCAGCCAATCAGAACACTGTAAAATGATAAAAACCAAAGAAAAATGTAATTATTCTGCAATGCAATGTTATTAATTTTCATTTTGTGAAAGTGCGTTTTAACTAGCTTTTGGTGTCTGTGCAACTAAACAAAATAATAAAAATGCGATAAGTTGTCGAGACTGTATTTGATGGCAATGGTAGTATATATTTGTGTTAGATACCACAGAAGTTTTTGTTCGTTTTGTTTAACACTAGACCTTACAACGAAAATATGTATTAAGATATTTCGTTCATTCTTGTTAAATCAGTAGTTGCTACGCTTCATGAATGATGCACATAATAGTGTAATTTGTGATATCTATTGATTGCTCACGCCGTATAATAATAATAATAATAATAATAATAATAATAATAATAATAATAATACAAATAATAATAATAATAAATTAACAACATAACAAACATTCGATAAACGCCGATTCGGTTATATTGTTATTAACAATGCATCTCACTTAAACATGTCATTCCCGGAACATGAATTCTTTTTCTGGACATTCACAGCCAATATGTCGTTAGTCTCATTTTCTGTTCACTCAATGGAGATACATGGTACAGAACTCCATAATGGGTTTATTGGTCAATGATAACTAATTACAACTGGACCGTGGAATAATTTAGCAATGCATTTTTTCACTATTAAATAATGACAAAGCTGTGCTTAATGGTACGTCTTTCATGAGTCAACACAATGCTATAACAAACTTCAGAATAATTGTTAAATTCATTCGGCACATTCGTCAATATCGTGTGCGTGTATTCATTTTATTTCCCGATTCGAATCATAAACGTACGAAAAATGCAAAGATAATTACTGAACATTTTTTAAATAAAGACATCATTCGATGCAATGTTTAGGCATACTACTTTATAGATTGCACACCAATCCAAATGTAAATGCAAACTTTTACAAGGGTCACGCGACAATTCAAATACATATATACATTGTATGGCACTTCATATTCCACAATTGGTAACTTAATACATGTGTGCATAGGCTTCAGTCATTGTACTACACCAAATCTGCATACGCACGCACCATTTTTAAAGAGTGGACAACTTAATGTTGACGTATTCCCGATCATCAGTTGACATCCAGTTTGTTTTAACGAGGTCATCGTATACTGAATGTCTGTACAGGTCATGTTGTATCGCAGAGTGTCATAAGAAGATAAACTCGGGTATTCGCGTAATTCTAGTCGGCTAGTATCTCGTACTTATTGTCATGACGAGAATCTGAAGAAATTCTGGAAGTTTATAAAACATCAGTGAACATAATTGACGTGAACTGTGAAACGTAAAACGTATGGGAATATTGCATTTATATAAATACTTAAACTGTCTTAGAGTTGGTGGCCTTATTTTTAACATGAAACGCAAATGCCCATCTTAATAGAATCATTATGTGGAACTAGTGTTGTTATCATTAGCCATCGAACGACTTTTAGATGAACAACTACTTGTGTTTAACGTTACCCAATCTACAGGTTGCATAATTTCCATCTGTATTTGAGGCCTCGTTGTTTTGCCTGAAAACACGCATCCCCTAAATAAAAATTATAACACGATCCGGACAGAACTAGCAACATGTTATATACTGTATATTTGTAGTTTGTATTAAATTATTACATTGCTTAGGTGAATTTATTTACGACATGGACACTTAACAATACATAATAATTAACAAATTCAGCATACCTTTTTTGTACTGATTGCAATCACTACAATTCGACGGTGACCTACAGTTTAAGAAGTATAAACATGAGTCGACTTTGTCACTTTGCTTTACAGTTTTCAGCGTAAAATGAGCCTGTTACTAACATATTATTACATTTCACATTGTTTATACAGCAGCAATTGTATTAGTAATCGCAAAAGAGTCATACACATCGTATTATAATAAGTTATAACAACAATTGATAAGATACTCTGACTTAATATCAAAACTAGTTCATATTACCTTTGCATTTCATTTTCCTCCGAAAACGTCCGTTTTGAAACTAGGCGGAAAATAGAAAAAGTCAGATAAACATCGAATTATATGTTCCTGTAGACCAGTTCGCACATTTATAACATAATGCATGTTTATTGATTCCGACAGCGAAAGTTGTTTTCGTAACACTGACGCAACTAATATACATATATAAATGTAAGCTTACCGTACACTATGTATCTCTATATCACAATGACCACAGCGATGATGACAGCAATCGCTAAGACGCCACTAACTGTATCACCAACAGCGGATGTTCCAGAAACACTGCCAGCTGTAACCATATAATTTCTCTGTTATTATCAAGCAATGCTATGCATATAATACCTTAAAATAAGTACAAATTACTGTGTATGTACCTGTGTCCATGTTCACAAGGGTTGTTTCAAATATTCCTTCAGACAATCTTGATTTGCCTATTTTATTTTCGGCCTGCATTTTTAGTTTATATGTCGTGCCAGGTGTTAATCCCTCAATATTAATAATATAATAGAACTTGCTACGTAGATACTCATACAGCTTTAAATATCGACTTCTTTGTATCGAACAACAAATTTCTGATCAATAACACTGTACGTTTTTCCTACTCCTTCAATCCGCAGATACTTCGGAACATCCGGTCTGGCTATAACATTTAATACTAGTGCATTAAAAAAACGAATGCATACACAATTCGACAGTCTAATTAAATAAAACACTCTATCAACTGAAGTTTTAGATGTTTGACAAACATAACTTAAAGAAAACCAAATTCAACTTTCTAATATATTCCTACATTGTGCTTGTAAAGTAAACACTTCCATCCTTGAAACCAGTGTGTTGGAAACGTTCACCATGTATTGTGTATAATCATTAACGTGCACACGGGTAGTTGCCCGTTTTGTTTGCATTCTCACTTCAGTGATATTGGCTATAAAGTTGTTGTTTCTGGACAAAATAATCCATTGGTCATCAACACGCTTGTACCAAGTGAAGTGAAGGCGAACACAGCAGAATCGTTAGGAGCTCGGTACAAATCTAGTATCGGGGGTGAAAAGGGCGACGCTCTTGGTAAACCTATGCAAACACGCAAGTGATAATAAATGTATAAACATACATTTTAAACTGATGTGTATTTATTAACTTCCTAAGAAACCGGATACGGCATTAGAGTTAAAACTATTACTTACAGTTTACGAAAACCGCCAGCATGTGTTCATTTCGTCCATTGTTATGACTATTATTTGCCAGGCATTTATAGTTTCCAGCATCATATTCACATCTTGCACGATGAATGTAAGCTTTAGTTGTGTGCGCTTCTTGTTCTATTAGGAGCGACTCAATTTCGCGCGTTGTGTTAACAATGCGAACTAAAGGTTTAGGGTCACCATCAGCATCACATACCTATGGAAGCGTCCTGGAGCCATTTGTAAAAATAAAAATAAATAACAATTAATCAATATTAACAAACTTACCTCGTAATTACGACTTTTTATCTCGTAATTACGACTTTTTATATCGTAATTACGACTTCTTATCTCGTAGTTACGACTTTTATCTCGTAATTACGACTTATTATATCGTATTTACTACTTTTTATCTCGTAGATACGACATACTATATCGTAATTACGACTAAGTATCTCGTAATTACGACTTCTTATCTCGTTATTACGACTTCTTATCTCGTAATTTCGACTTTTTACCTAATTACGAGATAAAACTGTATAAGAGCCAAAATTTGATGGAAGCAATATTTCATAGATCTAAATAGTATCGTGACCTTACTTTCATCAGACACATTGGTATGGACCTTCACATTCGATCATTGTTCGCATTGGGCTTAAATTATTCCGAACTTCTAGGATGTCTTGCAGTAGAGAACGATCGAGCCCTAAATAGCAGGGTGCAGCACCCTGCTCCTGTTTGGTTCATCCCTGCTGCCACTCTGGGCAGGTCAACAGTTGAATATCTTCAGAAATATCATATATTTTTGCCAGTATACAATGACAAATTCAAAGTCAATGCCTAAAACCTTAATTACATGTAAAAGCATTAAACTTATAAATTACCTGGATTTACTTAATTACTAGAAATGTTCAAAGAACAGGTTAGGCTTTCCCCCTGCCCCTATTTTAGCAGCACCCTATACCTTTTCTGATCCTAGATCTTTCCCGATTTGCTGTGAATGGCTTAAACATAAGCAGCAGTAGTAGTTCTTCTTCTTCTCCTCCTTCTACAATTACTATTATTATTACTACTTCTACTACTACTAATACTACTACTACTACAATGGCCACCACTATTACTACTACGACTACTACTATTATTACTACTACTACTACTACTACTACTACTACTACTACTACTACTACCACTACTACTACTACTACTACTACTACTACTACTACTACTACTACTACTACTACTACTACTACTACTACTACTACTACTACTACTACTACTACTACTACTACTACTACTACTACTACTACTACTACTGCTACTACTACCACTACTACTACTACTACTATTGTTACTGCCAATGTTGCTGCTGTTCTGCTGCTGCTACTACTACCACTACCACTACTACTACTGCAACTACTACTACTACTACTACTACTAGTACTACTAGCACTATAACTACTACTAATACTACTACTACTACTAATACTACTACTGCTACTACTATTACTGCTGCTGCTGCTGCTTTTATTACTTCTACTACTACTACTACTATTAAAACTACTACTACTACTACTACTACTACTATTACTAATATTCCTTCTACTACTCCTACTACTACTACTACTACTACTAATAATAATAATAATAATGATAATAATAATAGTAATAATAATGATAATAATAATAATAATAATAATAATAATAATAATAATAATAATAATAATAATAATAATAATAATATAAGTAATAATAACACTATGAATAAATCTTTATTAAATGAAAGTTTCAATTTCAATATACAACAGCCTGCTTGTATCACACTTGGCTTATGCGTCATCACTGCCCTCTTTTTATCTCATAATTACGATGGACTAAGGCGTAATTACGAGATACTATGCCGTAATTACGAGATAAAATGTCTTTAATACGAAATAAAATGTCGTAATTACGAGATACTAAGTCGTAATTACGAGATAAAAAGTCATTATTACGAGATACTTAGTCGTAATTATGAGATAAAAAGTCGTAATTACGATATACTAAGTCGTAATTACGAGATAAGTTTTATAATATTGAGTATTTTGTATATATGTTTATTTTTACATCTGGCACCAGGACGCTTCCATACATACCAGCTCGATTGTTTCGCCCTCTTTCATATTATATCCAATAAAAATGAAAATAGAACCCTACCATTACTGCATACCTCCTTTGCTGAACTGTGCGACATTATTGACTGGAATCGAGCATTGCCACAAATCGCCGTCATATTCATCGCTTATATCAGATATGTTGCAGCCCAATTGACCATGACCTAGACAGCCGCATTGCAAATACCCTGGTAGAGTGCCGAATGTCTTTCTGCATCTATTTGCCGTACTGGATATTTCCGAACTCTTTTCAAAATCGGATCCCCACACAGTTTTCCGATACAACCCCACTGAATAATAACTTTGGTCAGACCAAGTACACGACAGGCCTATTGATGTTGGTGACCTCTTTGTTGCACTCATTTGGATGTGCAAAAACATGTAAAGGGGCATCAGTATGATGATGAGAGATACTAATTTTATCTTATTTAATGAAATAATTATACATATATTACATAGTTTAGTCGAAAAAAAAAAGTAACCATGTGTATGTTTAGTTATAACGTACCTGCGACGAAACAACCAAATGTGAGGCACAGCAACATCCACATAAACGACATTTTTTCAGTTAAAAAGAAACCTGGAAAATATCATAAACTTGTATTGACTTCCATCACTGTCACTGTAATGTATTTAATGCAATACATTGGCCTATTTACCTTATTACGCGTCTAACGTAAACGGAATTTAAAGTCATTGTTTAAAGAAGTTGGCTTTCACATAATTGATTTAACTTATGAAACTAGATTGAGCATTTGGAACGTTAGTTAGTATGCATCTACAGTTCACATATTTATGTAATATAGTTTGTTATTCAGTATAGATTATCGATGTCTTATTACGGTGGTCTGCACCCTGTGGGTGCTTTCATGTATATACGAGTAGTATGTAATACCATTTATATAACAAGCGTTTCAGGTTTTGCATTTTTATATGCATACGTTCTTAGACTATGGATTGGCTGTATAGTAGGAGCCTGTTAATACGTACTTTGTTTTTAGCTGCAATTATTGCGGCAGTGTAGAACGTACACTAAGGAAACAAATTGTTTGTTAATATTTATTCGGTTTACATGATGATGTATAAATCGGTGGTGTAAGCCTTGCAAGACTGTACACGTCCTTTTAAGAAATCTGAGTACGATATGACACCGGGTCGTTGAAATGTGTACGTACACTATATTTATGAATTTCCTATTAGGAAAGGTTCATGTACGTACTGAAAATAAAACATGATTGGATTGGGTATTTGACCTTTTCATGAAGTTTAATTACATAACCTTCAACAAACCGATTGTAATGAGCATTTCACCCTGCATCGTTTTCTCTAATATTTAAAATCAATCCAAACACCGTACTGATTTATTGATAATAATTTCGTTTCATGAGTGCGTGTTTGTGTACGCGTGCGCGTCTGTGGAATACATTTATTGTGCATGTATGTATTATTAAAATGGACAGTGCGACATGTAATCGGACTGACGTAGAGAAACCGTATCCATCAAAGAAACAAACAGACAACTATGTGCTATTTATAATGAACGATTCTTACAACGCTTATCCGATTACTTCTGCTGTTTCTGCTGTTACATGACCTCTGCAAAGCAACATATAGAACTGATGTAATTTCTTAAGCATACCCTAAATTCTTTCATAACGAACTGACAAACAGTGTCCTTTAATTGCTTTGTTAGAACCAGTTATTGTCATACTTTACATTGAATCAGCCGTGTATTAAACATTCATAACCTTGCGTTCTTATGAGTGAACTAAAGTCTTACAACAGTAGGAGATATATTCATGTTAATACCTGGTTTCACACATTTCGAAATACCGACACTGCACGTAACATCTAACCACTGGAAGTCAACAGAATATCGAAAATAAGCGCAGTCCTCAGTATTATGGTCACCGCCATCTCCTGGTAGAAAGTCTATAATGATAATAACTGGCTAACGCCTAATGGTTTGCAAAAACTGGTGAGGGAAGTAATATTTGAACAATTAGTTGAAAACAAATCGTGTTTATAGCGTTAGACTGTTGACGATTGTCCCATATGTATCTTTTGTGAATATTACCGAAGCGGCTAAACATACCCGTATGCTTAGTTGTCCCCATTCTTCTTCAACTTAATTGTCATTCATAATGGATGTCAACTTAAATTAATGTTTTATTACGCAATATGTTTGATTTTCATTTATAACTCATACCAGTATAAACAATTACCAAACGAGCGTTAAATCCGCGTAAATGTTCATTTTTACATAAAACGTTACAAGGTGAGCTTACGCACCTCAGACAACATTCATTTGTTGATGTTATTTAAATAAGTTTTATTAACAACATCGTGACGTTACGAGTACAAACTGGCAAGCCGACATGTAACATATGTAAATTGCTATTTCATAAGCACGTATAACATGTAAACGTTGTTACCTCATTCGTGACGAACAATTTCCAAACACCTTCTATATCTTCATCTGTTATTCCAACCCACCAAACGAATTACATTTGTGTTAAATAATATTGGCGAATACATACACGTTGTCATTAAAAACAGCATGTTATAATATACAAACAATGATCTGATTTTTTTTATATAACTGCAACTTTATTTAAAGTTTTCCATTAATTGGGTATTTCCTGCGTTTAATCTCATGAACTAATGACTAACAATCCATGAAATTTTATATGCATCATCACGTCCAAGAGTACATGCGTCCTAGACAAATGTTCACCTTTGAGCATTCGTATTCGGTTTTTTAAAAAGCTGTTTTCTTTCCTATCATTAACATGGACAAGATGACTATGTTCATGCTGTCGACATATTTGCTGCAAAAAAGAAGTATTTCAAAAGGAAATTAAACGATTTATATATTTTTTTTAACACACGCAAATGAGTGTATGTTACTTTCAACATGAACAAAAACAAAACGGTTGTGAAAGCGGTGTTATCAATCACTTTGTGTTGTCATTATTTGTTCTTTCTTGTGTTTAAATATTTAAATAAAGTTGTGCATCCATCCGTGGTCTTAGTGCCTATTACTTAAGATGTCCTTTGCTCTTCTGGCAGCAATCTCGGGCACGCCTTTTGTGGTTATGTCTTATATCACATGCGTGTCTGGAAGATTTTGGTGCATTTCATCGCAGTCTAACTTAATAGGTGAACTTTGGGGGGGGGGGTTACAGTTGTATGGGGCTTTTGTCGAAGTATGCCGAAACCCTGTTTCCTTCTGGTGTCTGCATTCAGATGAAATGCATTTTCTTAGAAGTAACATGACATATAGTTTTAATGCAATTTTTGGAGAGGACATGGTTTCATCTTTAAATTGATACCAGGCTCGCACAATCTGAAATAAAGGAAAGGCTAGAAAAATGCATGGAAAATTTTCCGTTTTTTAATGAGACCCTATGGGAATTAGAATTACTGTTATCTAACCTAAAGCGAAAGAAATGCGTTACCTCAGCTGTTGTAAATTGCATTGCTGGACTTGGAATAGGTAGCAGGAATCCCTGAATGGAATGCATCCATATTTACACGTCGTTAATACGACATACAACCCGTTTCAATTGGTAGTGGAATTAAAATAAGTATAGTGTTGACTGTATTATCAGCTGAAGAGCACCATTGCAGTATAAAGTATTTAAAATTACGTGGTAGCACGCAAATACAATATAATAATCTTTATCAGGTATACACAAACATAGCACGAAGTAAGATGTCCGCGTCCAGATATCGCTCTTCCAGTGGAAAAATTTCAGACACCGTCTTTTTCGTCCTGTGTTTTCTATATATTGCCTTATCAAAGCTCATCGACCTAGTTCAGAGACTGCCGCGTTAATATATCGAACATTATGAAACTGCATAGATGTATTGAGATTGCTGAAATAAATAATAATAGCAAATTATATGTTGAATGTAGAACCTTATGATAAAAACACTTGTTATTGCACAAATGTTCGTCATAATGCTTACAACAATTGACATTTATGCTAAAATGTGTGTTACTTGTTGTTTTCATAACATTTTCCTTATCACATCAAATATAGTAACAAAACACCAGGACTAACAAAAATAATGTAAGTTTCCAATTAAAGGTGCGTATAAACGTTATTATTTGACAGAAATACATAATCTATATTTTCAGAAGACGTATTGGTGCTTATTCGTGACACTCAACCGATCAAACATGTTTTGGACATTGTAAAAGCATCCGTGAATGTGTCTGTGTTCGTTCTTTTGTAACGTCGACATTGCATATACATATATATGATCATAAACAATTACTCATCTACATCCTATCTCGGTCATAAGGTTTGCCTTCCTATCAACTATGGATGCACGTATATTGCCAGAACCCAGTCTCTAAATTGATTATCACAAATATTTGCCTGTATTTTTCGTTTTCATCACACGATTGTAATAACGTGTCGTCAACATCAATAGCAAATTCTTTAACATGTTCAACACTCTTTCATATGTCAAGTCTGATTTGACATCCTGTCTTATCCGACACAGTAACACCAGCCGAATCACTATTTACTCACTATAGTATAGTGAGTAAACATTAAAACAATTATACCCTTATTTAACTAGTTTTAACTAATTAGAACAAAAATAACAAAGCAAATAGTTATATGTAATATTAGTATACCTCACGTGACTGCTCTATATATTTTGTCCATATACCAACCGTAATGTCACAGTGCTAAAATAGATTCCGTATTGTCATTAGAATGTAGAATGTTAACATCGGCATCGTTATTGCGCCAATAAAATGTTAGCAAAATTATATAAATTATGTAAATTAAGAGTTCAGAATGAAATTAATCAATGTTTAATTAATGTAGATCTAGTATAGTTAAAATGGTTATACTCATTCGAATCACGGAACACGCGAACAGACGTTACAACAACGAACACAATGACGTCATTAGACTGCGCGTGTTTGCTTTTATATTCAATAGTGTTGAAAGAATCGTTTTTAATATGTTACAGTTTGTTTGGTATAATAAAATAAATAATAAATGGATGAAAGAAATATATTATCAACCCTTGAAACGGCATATCAACCTCGGCTACCGCCTAGGTGTACATATAACATTTCTCGGGTTGATATATGTTTATATCATCCGCTCAGATATGTGTTATTTATATAATATCAACCCTTGAAAAGTCATTCAACCTCGGCTACCGCCTCCGTTTATTTAGCATTTCTCGAATTGATATTATTTCATATCACCCTCTCAGCCGTGTGTTATGTATATTCGATCGGCAGCAAATTTCACATGAAATCGAATCTTGTTTGTAGCCGTCTCTTGCGTCTGTTCACAGTAGTTAAGGTTGCTGTCCAGAACGGAAAAATACCATAGTAAACTGCCTTTGCCGTTTATGTAAATTAGGCGTAATTTGCCCGATATCGATGAAATGCACGAAATGTCTCCTTAGTAGGGACCGTACAATCTGGGGTCCGAGAAGTCTCCTTAGTAGGGACCGTACAATCTGGGGTCCGAGAAGTCTCCTTAGTAGGGACCGTACATTCTGGGGTCCGAGAAGTCTCCTTAGTAGGGACCGTACATTCTGGGGTCCGAGAAGTCTCCTTAATAGGGACCGTACAATCTGGGGTCCGAGAAGTCTCCTTAGTAGGCACCGTACAATCTGGGGTCCGAGAAGTCTCCTTAGTAGGGACCGTACAATCTGGGGTCCGAGAAGTCTCCTTAGTAGGGACCGTACAATCTGGGGTCCGAGAAGTCTCCTTAGTAGGGACCGTACAATCTGGTGTCCGAGAAGTCTCCTTAGTAGGGACCGTACAATCTGGGGTCCGAGAAGTCTCCTTAATAGGGACCGTACAATCTGGGGTCCGAGAAGTCTCCTTAGTAGGGACCGTACAATCTGGGTCCGAGAAGTCTCCTTAGTAGGGACCGTACAATCTGGGGTCCGAGAAGTCTCCTTAGTAGGGACCGTACAATCTGGGCTCCGAGAAGTCTCCTTAGTAGGGACCGTACAATCTGGGGTCCGAGAAGTCTCCTTAGTAGGGTCCGTACAATCTGGGGTCCGAGAAGTCTCCTTAGTAGGGACCGTACAATCTGGGGTCCGAGAAGTCTCCTTAGTAGGGACGGTACAATCTGGGGTCCGAGAAGTCTCCTTAATAGGGACCGTACAATCTGGGGTCCGAGAAGTCTCCTTAGTAGGGACCGTACATTCTGGGGTCCGAGAAGTCTCCTTAGTAGGGACCGTACATTCTGGGGTCCGAGAAGTCAAGTAACCGATCATCTTAGTATTCTTGTATTATAATTAGGGCAAACAATGTCATCTCAATATTAATTTTTACGCCGATTTTCTTTTTTTATAGACATTTCTTGTTTATAATTTGGTTAATCTAGGTTTGTTATCCTTTTAAATGAAGGGTTTAAACATGGTGTCTTTATTTACCGTTGAATATTGGCCAAACTATAATAAATTTCAAAGAACAGCCGGGTATAACAAAAAAGGAGCGCTCTGGATCTCTTCCTAACTTGGTGTCTAGATCAGCCGAACGACATTACGTGTACTTGATGTATTTAACTCACGCGACTAAACAAAAACCATATTTATGTTATCTATAAAAAAGCTATAGAAATGACCAATCTTCATGTTTTCTATCAAGAGAAATATAGAAATGAACAACAAGCATTCATACAAAATAAATCTCAGTGTTTGGATAACAAAGTGTCGTACATGGTTTTACAGAGCGTGGAAAATCTGCCCAGCGATAACCATAACCAGAATGAAACCCAGCACAGTCCCCAGCATTGTGGTCACCAGTATCTCCAGGCATGAAGTCTATTAAGAAAAAACACACAGCCTCGACATTTCACATAATAGCGAGTGAGACACTTTTAACTATCACGACAAGGCTTTAATTTAATAAAAGACTTGGGAGCATCCCACAACTAGAAGTCATTTTTCATATCAATCTTCGAATTGGATCAGAAGATTCACGCGATAACAATGTTTTATATCTTGTCCTAAACATTTAAACCTCATATTCTTGCTACAGAAAAGGTTTATGCTCATATGTAATTATCTGTAAAGTTCATGTATTACAATGTCTTACGACTAAAAAATCAAATGATACTTCACATAGAAGAGTTCCTAGCTGATTCATACATGAATATTATGACAGCTGTTTACACCAGGATTTCATGTATAACCTCTAAATTGTACGGGCTCTCTCATGAGTAAAGAACTGTTTAATCATGTCACACGGTTGCACAGCTGACGTTTGAGAAGTATGAATACCCCGTAAACGTTGCCACCTCAGTCTTGTCGAACCATTTCCAGTACCCTTCTTTATCTTCATCTGTTACACTTATCCACCACTGAGAATCTACATGTATATTATCCAACGTTACACGTATATATAAATATCGTTTATATTTTTTTATGAAAGATATACAAATTTTGTGGGGTTTTTTCTTGTCATTTTTTTCATACGCCCGTAGGAGATTAAATGAATTTAAATGAAAACAAAACTATAAGTTATGATATTCATGTAATTGTATCTTTGTAAACGTTATCGTTCAAGTTAAACGTAATTGTACTAAATGTTACCTTTGAACGTGCTGTCGACATAATTGCTGTAAATGTTATATGAAACATTGTATTTAACATTCAAACAAGTTTGAGCACGTGGCATGCGTATGCGATCTGAAAAATAATTGAACGTGTTAATGATAAATGTCATATTAAAATAACGACACGATGAAATGTAATATGATCTAATAAAAATACAGAAAGAGACGGAATATGCCCAAGACAAAACACATTATAAAATTACACACGCAAATATGTTAACTAAGAAAAGGTTAGACAGCAATTACAGTTGGCAAGGTATTTTCGTTATATTGCATGGAAAAATATCGCTTGAAATCCTGATATGAACACGATAACCTCTGAACTGTATTTGTATTAGTTCATATCATACAAATTACGTATGCAAGAAAATAAAACGATTTCAAAAGGGACGTATATGATTAAGCTATGCTGGCTCTGTTGGTAGAGCTGCCATGACTAACAGTTCCTGTGGTGTTCTCTCGTATGTGTCATTGATAAAAATCAGCTTGCTAAAATAAAAATAAAAATCACAGAGATAAAGGTACCAGAAAAAAACACGATATGTAAGATATTTTCTTCATATCTTAACCAAACATATTCCGAGGTTACACTTATGACAACAAATTATATGTCAATGATAAATAAAATCGGTATATAGTGCCATTCAGAACGGAATATTTTCTACAAAAGAGTAGAAGTATTCGAAGACAACGCGTATGTTCTAATGCAAGGGCGTTTATAAGTTGTGTCATTGTGTCGAAAATACCAAATAGTAAAAAAATGTGCATGTTTAATGACCTCCTTTCGACACTGGTGACATATTAATCTACTTGTTTCCCGGAAACCTATTTTCTTAAATATAAATACTGTTGGAATTGGGTCGATTTTGCGAGCTCACTGCATTGTTGGTATGGGGTCGATATTCCCAGCTCACTAGACTGTTGGTATGGGGTCGAGTTTGCCAGCTCACAGCATTGTTGGTATGGGGTCGATGTTGCCAGCTCACTGCACTGTAGGTATGGGGTCGAGTTTGCCAGCTCACTGCACTGTTGGTATGGGGTCGAGTTTGCCAGCTCACTGCATTGTTGGTATGGGGTCGAGTTTGCCAGCTCACTGCACTGTTGGTATGGGGTCGATGTTGCGCTCACTGCACTGTTGGTTTGGGGTCGAGTTTGCCAGCTCACTGCACTGTTGGTTTGGGGTCGAGTTTGCCAGCTCACTGCATTGTTGGTATGGGGTCGATGTTGCGCTCACTGCACTGTTGGTTTGGGGTCGATTTTGCCAGCTCACTGCACTGTTGGTTTGGGGTCCATTTTGCCAGCTTACTGCATTTTAAGTAAAGACGTGGAGCCTAAGCCTTTACAAAAATAAACAAAAACAAATGTAAACCGATCCTACTAGCTTTGATCCTACTAGCTTTGATCCTACTAGCTTTGATCGTTTTTATCAGCACATACTTATTGACTCCAAAACCACCTAAATATGTGTATAACCAAGTAAATGCACGAGCTATATATTATAGCAAGTATCTAAGTAACAAACATAATGCCTTAAATTATTAAATTAACTCTATTTATAAAGTTAATATGTTACATGTAACTAAAACGCATCTGTATTAGGCGGGATTATTAACCTTTACACAATTGTGCAAACATTACAAAATGATTTGTCGTGTTATTTGATATAAATTGAGAATTTGATTTCATGAAATGTGTTCATCTCTTTGTAAAGGTTTTACTTGAATCAAAAACGTGGAATCTATTTCAGATAAAAAAAGAAATGAAATAAACAATACCAGTACAGGAACGAGCTACAACAACCAAAAAAAAGAGAAAAACACGTACATATCCAATATTAAATGGCTTTTTATGTAATTAATTTACATCAAGGAAATAATAAACTATTGGCACCACTACCGGTCTGAACTCATGAATGTTACATTGGCTGCACTTTGTAAGGTAAAACTTCAAACATAAGTGGTATATCGACCTCCAACGAACCGTATATATTATCATAGCTCACAAGCAGTTACTTTATGCCCTTACTACCATAATTTTGTGCAAATCGGGTGTTTATACATACACAACAGTATTCGCTTGCTGAAATAACCTCCATGAAATGTTATGTTTCCCGATATTTACCTACTTTATAGTAACGGAAAGGCATCCCCTAAATATTTGATGATAAATACCGGCTAATTCAAGAAGGCGAAGGCATGTTCTATAATAAAGTTTAAACCATCTGCAGATGAAGTACTTCTGTTAGTATCGTTGTATTGTATTTAAACATTATTTAGTATGTATATTGATATGATTGTCATATCAGTGGTACTTGTAACGTTGTGCAACAACACACTAAGATTTACTTGATTACATGTATTTCGGATACTCGGGTTGTTAACTCAGTCAATCAAACATATATATTGGCATATTTAGAATGAATTATCTTTGGAAATACATACGCGTAGAGTGGTGATAGCGTATGTAGTTGATGCCAGTGAAACTGATTTATAATTGTTATGCAAGTTCCAATGATTGATATGTCACTTTTAAAGCTGCTGATTAGTTATTGATTCCTTGATATAAACTGCATCACACTAGTAATAAATGAATGTGTTATGCAATGCTTATTGTTTTGAGAAATTTTTAGAAGTATATAATCTGAACTGTGCAGAGCGTTCTGGTATAATGTCATACATTCATGTTTGTGCTTGACTGGTAAACTGTGGTAGAATGTGCTTTCCGTCTACAGTGGATTTATGTTTAGAAGAGATTCAATTGAAACAGAAAGTACCATTACAGCGAAATGCATCGGCTCGGAATAGCTTGTGCGGACTGCACAGGATAATCCAGGACGGCTCTTTAGCCACATGCATTAAGTCCGTTTTTCCCACGACATGCCTCAATTATTTTTCATCATATCCGGTATTTAAATAAGTATCATATGTACAATATTTATTATGGTTATTCAAATTGAGATGTAGGCATGTCTTACAGACATAGGAAATTGAAACTGAATTTTACAATTTATTGAAAATGCATATTATGTATAAGTAATCAACTAGTTAGATAGTCACTATATAGGTAAGGTGAGCTTTTCATATCATACTGAGCATCTTGGTGTTGCACTACTCCATACAATACGCGCCTTTTATTATACGAGTTGTTTGATGGATTTACGGAAATTGTTAGTTATGACAAAACGGATAATGCACTAACGGGCAAATTGTTGTTTTGGGCCATATTGGAGACATATTCAAATATATATGTGTCATCTTGATGACGATTATGATAAAGAAGCGTGCAGCACTTCAGAAACGTTCTTAAGCTGGAAAATATACGAGATAAAAACACATAAGTAACCGATCTCCGGTTGTACGAAATTCATTTTGTTGTTCATTTTCGTTGAAAGACATCACAAACATATTTTTAAGCAAATCTAAACATAAACATTTTTATGAACTTGTTTAGCGATTAAATAGTTGTGCCGGTAAGCAACAGTTTTCGCTCTTCTGTGGCATACTTTGTAGTGCTTTAATTTCCAAATACAACCGTTTTTAAAATGCGAACTTGAGTTGACCATGCGATATGGCAAATGTTAACAAATATTCAAGACGTTGAGATAAACCATTCACATACACGTGAGTACCACGAGGTAATTTTGTTTTAAACTTCGTTCTTAATGTCCTTTTACACTCACAGTTTGCTAACAATTTGAAAAAAAATTGTTGAATAGTAGTTTTCTCATACTAAGACACAACATAATGTTGACAGTGTATTGCATATAGGAACTCGGAAGCTCCTTCATAATTAATACTTTAGGTGACGGTTCCTATAGATATCTCGGACTTGGGCTATCACTATTACTATTGTTCCAAATGTCTGAATGTTTTATGAAGCGAATGTTGGTCGCGTATAATAATTAATTTATTTTTAAGTGACTTTGGTAACTGTATGGATGCGTTTTCCTCAACAACATGCTTGTGACATCCACTAGTCTACTGATATGTTCTACTTAAACCGGTAATTACTAATGTAGTTGTGCTACCTATGAATGATACACATGATGTTGCAATGATTAGAAAAAATACAAATATAAACACATAGTTTAACATTATAGTCACTTTCATTAATGAACAACAAGTAATACTCAGGGAACAGCCACACGCAAGAAATAGAAATTGTGTCCACACAATCATGTCGATCATATGCACATAAATCGGTTTATCTTGGCATTGCATTTGGATATCGCTTGATAAATGTTCAAGTAAAACCATTGTAGTTGGTATTGTCTATACTTTATTCAATCATGTTGCATTCTTGTCGTCTTTGGTATGTCAGAAAATGAAAACGTAAGCCGGATTTTGTGCTAAGAAAAGGCATGTCCCCGTGCTCATGAAAATATTCAAACTCTCTTCTCTCTCTCTGTTTTAAACGTAGCCCGTCGAGGTACGGTTATGATAGTCACAATACCATACATTTCGAGGTGTTAAGAAACTGTTCATTTGTATTGTAAACATTAAGCATGACTTTCTATTACTTTCTCCATATCTCTGGCAGTAAATGACATCGGCGGACGTCACTTCCAGTACGAATGGTTAAATGACGTTCGTATGAAGTTTTGTTCAAAGATGAACAGACGTGAAAATTGTTTTATAAGTTGCAATCTTTGTAATGCTTTCCCTAGCACTATCATTTTGTACTTATCTGAAATCTTACTATTACCAACTGCGTAGTTGCAACGACTGTCGACGACCACATGTAGTATTGACTTCATTCAAGCTATATAATGTATAATATAGTGTAAGCTTAATTCACTAATTAGTCCTTGCATATTAATAAAACACTACCGTGGAGTTTTGCTAATTTCATAAATGCCCCAACTTTCGTGGTATTGTTATAATTGAACAAATACATAAGCTTGCCATGAAAAGCGACAGGCATTTTTAAACTTCAATATTATATATATCATAAAAAATTTGATCCGGGTAATTCATTACGCCATCTCACAAACGGACACTCAGAAATATAAAAACGAATAATCTAATACCTTGCCTCATTTTTAAATATAATTTGACGTCGTCGAACGTCATTGTGTTCACATAAACACAATGCAATCGAACGCGTGACCAGTACCCGCACGTTTTTCATGACCTGCACATGGCGACATAATTTTCGACCGCTTTATGGTGAAAAATACGTTTTGTACTTGGAGACATATCAACGTATTTGTTATGTCGATTAAGAGCCGCGTTTTAAAGTATTTAGTAGCAAAGTTAATGTTTTCGGCTTTTATTATTCGCATGTAGTATAACTGTATAGAAAGATGTGTATTGTATAGATGTTTTTTTTGTTTTTTTTTGCAGCCCACCCCCCAAAAAAAAATTAAATGAAATATACATATTTTTGAAACTACTGGCTGTCATAACATAATTTAAAGGCGAAACACACGGAGTCAAACGTTACAATATCCTGAGGGTGGGGGGGATGACAGGGATGCCGACATACCTTCAAACAACCTTCGGGAAACCCTTTATACGGTCTGTAAAGTGTAGAAACATTACTTTTCTTGTTTACTGTATGATGCAAAAATATCTTCTGTGCAATGTCTTGATGTTTTGAAATGTGTTTTGATTTTGCGGTATCATAAATTGGCGCAAGTTGCCAAATGAAAATTATAACTAAACGATTGCGTTCCCACTTTTCTTATATCAATAGTTGAGAGAAAGGTGTGATTATTATGTCGCACTTTCGTTTTTCTCCCGATCGCATGTTCGTTTAAAGACCTACTCACTCACTCACTCACTCACTCACTCACTCACTCACTCACTCACTCACTCACTCACTCACTCACTCACTCACTCACTCACTCACTCACTCACTCACTCACTCACTCACTCACTCACTCACTCACTCACTCACTCACTCACTCACTCACTCACTCACTCACTCACTCACTCACTCACTCACTCACTCACTCACTCACTCACTCACTCACTCACTCACTCACTCACTCACTCACTCACTCACTCACTCACTCACTCACTCACTCACTCACTCACTCACTCACTCACTCACTCACTCACTCACTCACCCACCCACCCACCCACCCACCCACCCACCCACCCACCCACCCACCCACCCACCCACCCACCCACCCACCCACCCACCCACCCACCCACCCACCCACCCACCCACCCACCCACCCACCCACCCACCCACCCACCCACCCACCCACCCACCCACCCACCCACCCACCCACCCACCCACCCACCCACCCACCCACCCACCCACCCACCCACCCACCCACCCACCCACCCACCCACCCACCCACCCACCCACCCACCCACCCACCCACCCACCCACCCACCCACCCACTCACTCACTCACTCACTCACTCACTCACTCACTCACTCACTCACTCACTCACTCACTCACTCACTCACTCACTCACTCACTCACTCACTCACTCACTCACTCACTCACTCACTCACTCACTCACTCACTCACTCACTCACTCACTCACTCACTCACTCACTCACTCACTCACTCACTCACTCACTCACTCACTCACTCACTCACTCACTCACTCACTCACTCACTCACTCACTCACTCACTCACTCACTCACTCACTCACTCACTCACTCACTCACTCACTCACTCACTCACTCACTCACTCACTCACTCACTCACTCACTCACTCACTCACTCACTCACTCACTCACTCACTCACTCACTCACTCACTCACTCACTCACTCACTCACTCACTCACTCACTCACTCACTCACTCACTCACTCACTCACTCACTCACTCACTCACTCACTCACTCACTCACTCACCCACCCACTCAACCAACCAACCAACCAACCAACCAACCAACCAACCAACCAACCAACCAACCAACCAACCAACCAACCAACCAACCAACCAACCAACCAACCAACTATCAACACTCTACCACTTAACCACTCTCCCACCTAATAACTCTCCCACTTAACCACTCACTAAACCACTCAACCACTCAACCACTCAACCACTCTACCACTCAACCATTCTACCACTCAACCACGCAACCACTCAACCACTCAACCGCTCAATCGTTCAACCACTAAACCAATCTCCCACTCGACCACTTAACCACTCGACCACTTAACAACTCTCCCATTCAACCACTCACCTAACCACTCAACCACTCAACCACTCAATCACTCAATCACTCTACCAATCAACCATTCTACGTCTCTACCACTCTACCACTCATCCACGCAATCACTGAATCACTCAACCACTCAGTCAATCACTCAACTCCTCAACCAAGCAATCACTCAACCACTCAACCACTCAGTCAATCACTCAATCACTCAATCCCTCAACCACTCAACCCTCAACCACTCGAAAACTCACTAAACCATGCACTCAAAAACTCAATCACTTACTCAACCACTTAACCACTCGACTACTTAACCACTCGACCTCTTAACCACTCACTCAACAACCAACCACTTAACCACTCAGCCACTGAACCTCTCAGTCAATTGCTCAACCACTTAAGTACTCGACCACTTAACCACTATCTCAACAACTCAACAACTTAACCACTCGACCACTTAATCACTAACTCAACCAATCACTCAACCACGCATTTATTCACCCTGTACACCTACCGTCATCCATACATCATGCATATACGCGCTTCAGTCTCTACAATGTATTTTCTTTCCGTGTATATGTCATGGCTTTGACTGCTCATTTTCAGGCAATTATTGCATATCTGTATTATCAATCCCAATATAAATACGAATATATACTGCTTCCTCTGTACCTGTCCCTAAAGACTTGTTTTTTTTTTTTCTTAACTAATATAATGAAGCAAACCGTCGACTCAACAGTGTATTATTAAGTGCATTAAATTTACTTGGTAGAAGTGTATGTAACTTTTTTGCGTAATAAAGATAAATACTATAAATATCTATTCAGCACAGCAAATATATATGGTATACATGGTTTTGCAATTATTGTTATTTAATCAATTTATATTTACTTATTCCGCGGAAGGGTAGAAATTGCCAAGCTTAATCTAACAGCCTTTTTTGTTTTAATAACGGTAAGAAACTCAGGATCAACACTGATATAACTTTAATAATGTATATTCAATGTATGGAGTTTCTTCCATAAAATTACTAAATGAACTTTGTGTATATTTGCAATTTTAAGTTGCATTTGTATTTACTTCATTGAAGTCTTGGGTTATAGTGTAAAGGAAGTGTTTTGGGGTAGTTTCTATTGCATGTTTTATTCCTTGGTTTGGAATACAGAATATATTTATAAAGAAATCATCTTATAATGTTCATGGTTTTATATTTAACAAGGTATGCCGTCGTCTTCTTACCCTGTTCTAGGCTTCTTTTTCTTTTAAATACATGTATTGTCATGCTCAAAACATGGATTGAGTTTCAAAGCACAAAAGCCCTGCACTACCCGACGAATATCTTTGCAAAGCATGAACGTATTTCATATTCCATTATTAACCTGTACGCTTAAGAACAATCGTATTACCTTTGTACTTCTCATATGCTATAAGCTTAACAGTTGTTCGATGTTTTCAATTGGGCCTATTGTAACAATATGAATAATTTCTAGTTAATTATTAGACATTGTATGCTCTTCACTTTATGGTTAGTAAATATCGTGTACAATATGTAAATTGGAATACACTGAGTTTTTATTTCACCGAAGTGTAATACATTGAACATATCCTAGGTCTTTTCAGAACAGGTTCGATGACAGTTTGATGGTTTTTGTTCTTTGTGTTTGATAATATATATTGTTGAAGATATCGTTTTATATACACAATGTGTACATTTCGATCTGTTAAATCATAGAGTCGCCTGATTTGATTCGAGTATCACTATGTCCGAATGATGTTTCGTTTATATAATACTTGCTTCTGTTACACTACAACAATTGACTACACATTTATCACAAATTCATATGCAACGTTATATATTACTAGTCGTACATCATCTCATGAACTTAACATCATATCCATGAATTCTTTGCGAAGTAGACTTTAACGGATATTGACAAATGTTAAAAATGACCAACTTAAATGAACATATTAAAATTAAAACAACTCGAGTGTGTCTGCATATGAACTAATGCAAGTTAACAAATATAATTTTTTTTATTTTTTTTATTTTTTTATTTATTTTTTATTTTTTGTTGTTGTAACTTCTGTTTATTTGCATTTTAAGTGTACAATCGCATATATGCATACACCTTTACACACAAAATACAGTATATTGAATTGTACATGCAATACATGCAAATAGCATTAGTAACTAAGTAAAAAACTTTTTTTAACAAATGATGGAAAGGGAAAATATGATTAAACATGCATACATGCATAAAGCAATGTTAGCAAAATGAAGTATCATACAGACCGTTACATTTTTAAATGTACAAGAAACGCAAAAAGGCAAAAAAATATGAGCAAAAAGCATATATAAGGTACTTTTCTATTGGCAATTAATAATTACATATTTAAGGAAATATCACTTCTTTTTCCTTTTCTCGATTCTATAGAAATTTTCACTCAATGTTATGTTCCACAAAAATATTTGGTTCACATATTAATTTTACCAGCGACCAACCCCTCGTTTCCTTTTCTGTGAGTTTAAATGAATTGTATATTTTGTTGGTAAAAGTTAAACTATTTATAAGACCTGTATAGTTTGGTATTATGTTACCTTTTTTACACGTAAATATGTATTTTTTAACTTCGAGGCAAAGTATGTTTAGATTTTGCTTGTTTTTGTCTGAATTACCTAACATCAATGTTTTGTAATCAATTTCTGTCGTATAACTTCTATTATTTAACAGAGATTCGTTTAATTTCTTGATCAAGCATTGGACATTTTTGCAAAACCAGAAAAGGTGACGAATCGTTTCTTCGAATTCATGGCAAAAAGTACACATATTATCATTTACCAGTTTCATTTTATACATAAGGGAGTTTGTACCCAATATATTATAAATAATTCTTGTTTGAAACCACTGTATGTAACTATCACGTGTTATGTCAAAAACTATTTTGAAAATATGTTTCCATTCCTCGTTAGTAGTAACAAAGTCAGTCCATTTGCTTTTACAAACGGGTTCAATTTCAGTTTGGATAAAACAGTTATATATTGTCTTATCTTTGCTGTCCAGGCATATAAAATATTTTGTATAGCATGACAGAGACGGGCCGTATTTTAAAACATCATTGAAGTTAAAATGTATATTTACTTTCCGAAAAAATAATTTTATTGTTTTAACTAGTCCCTCATATTGGAGGAAATTAATAGGTTTCCCCGTTATACTTTCCATTTGAAAGTTTGTTAAAAAAATTGTTGAATCAATGACAATATCTCTCACAAATCGTATGCCTCTATCGTACAGTGTTTTTAAAAACAGGGGTTCTTTACCAACGGTAAAATTGTCATTATAAAATAATGGCATGCTAAGAACATGTTCAACATCAATAATTTTTAACACATCTAGAAATTGTTCATAACACGTAAATACCTCATACCAGAAATCATTTTTAACAGCGCTCTTAATTATAGCAATATATTGTTTTCCAGTGTTGAAGAGTTTACATACATCTCAATAATAGACCTCATAAGAATAACACATTTGCTTTCTGAACATGTATGTAATTTTCTAATCCATGACACTTTAATTTTTTTACAATAAGCAAAGATGTCTACCATTTGTAATCCACCATTTTCGTAGCTTTGTGTAAGGGTCGAACTCTTAATTTTGTAAGGCGCATCATCCCACACAAAGTCGAATAACATTTTATTCAATTTATCAAGAATATCTCTTTTTGGAGTAGGTATTGCAAAGAAACAATGAGTACAAAGAGGTAGTATAAGGGATTTAACAATGGTAATTCTACCAATAGGTGTTAGTTTTCTCTTTTTCCATTGGTTAATAATATTACTAGTTTTAATAAATTTGTCGGAAAAGTTTAAAGTAACAATCAGATTGAGATCGACATCAAAAATGATTCCCAACAATTTAAATCTTGTTGTTTCCCATGTTAGTTTGTATTTTGTTTTAATCGCTCGGGTGCTGTACTTTAAAGATCCTATCCAAATTACATTAGTTTTATCGAAGTTTACATTTAATCCGGAAAAGTATGCAAAATCTTGGAGTGTGTCTAGAGCGGAATTTAAAGAATTTTCAGAACCATCCAACAATAAAGAAGTATCGTCTGCAAACTGAGAAATGTTGTATTCTATGCCGTTAATACATATTCCTTTTATATTATTATTATTCTTAATTTTGATTGCTAAAATCTCTGCACATAGAATAAAAATATATGGTGAAATCGGGTCTCCCTGTCTACAGCCGCGGCCTACTGTGAAGTTATCGGACAAAAATCCGTTTAACTGAACACATGTCCGAGTATCCTTTAGAAAAATCGATACCCAACGCTTAAAGCTTGGTCCAAAATTAAAAAAGTCCAACGTTTTTTCAATGCAATCGAATGACAAGGTATCGAAGGCCTTTTCAAAGTCTATCATCATTATTAAGCCCGGTATTTTATTGTTTTCAGTATAATTCATTATGTCGTATATGAGGCGGGTATTTTCTCCAATGTATCTACCTGCAACAAAACCAGTTTGATCCCTCGATATAAGATTTTGTAACAGAGGTTTCAGTCTGTTTGCAATTGATCCAGAAGCTAGTTTATAGACGGTATTAAGAAGCGTAATAGGTCTCCAATTTTTTAAGAACTGTCTCGGTTTGTTATCTTTTGGTATACACGTTATAATGCCCTGTTTTTGAGTTATTGAAAATGAATTATTTGCATATGCAAAATTAATACTTCTCATAACAAAAACACCAATTCTATTCCAGAAGACTTTAAAGAAATTTGTTGTAAAACCGTCCGATCCTGGGCTTTTATCATTCTTCATATATTTTAGAGTATTTGTTATCTCTTCATATTTTAACAAACCTTCAATTTCGATTGATTGTGCTGAACTTACTTTATTTATATTAATATTTTGTAAATCATTTAGTATATAGTTTTCTTTTGGCTCAACTTTTTCATATAGTTTTTTGTAAAAATCACACGTTTCCTTTAAAATGTCAGATTGATGATATATTATCTCCCCGTCTTCTTTTTGAATAAAAGGTATGTTCTTATTAACGTAATGTTGCTTTTCAAGTGAGCAAAAATATTTTGTATTTTTTTCGCCTTCTTCAATCCACTGACCTTTGAATCGGATAATATACCCTTTAAGTTTAGCATCTCTTATGCTGTTTAATTCCGCATTTAGTTGTGCAAGTGTTTCTTTGTTTGATTCATTAAGGTTTTGTTCTAGAAATTCAATTTTATTTAACAATCGTTGTTCGTTTGATTTTGTTTGTTTATTTTTAAAACTCGAATAAGAAATAGTTTTTCCCCTTATTTCCATTAATAAAGTTTCCAAGAAAAGCTGATCAATTATTGTAAAACATAATTCATTATTATTTATTGTATGAATATTTTCTACGTTATATATTGGCAGACAGTACTGTTTTTTAATTTCTTCAATTTTACTATTTATACAGGTTAAGTAATCAATATCATGCAACAGAGAGTTATTAAATTTCCAAAGACCTTTACCATGATCAATATGATGAAAATCCAATGAAATATCAACAATAGAGTGGTCAGTTTTAATACCTGTTCTGATATTTGATGTTTTTAAAAAGTTGAGCATGTTTGGAGTTATTAAAAAGAAATCCAATCTTGCTTGTTGCAATGGGTTAGTACGTCGCCATGTAAAGCGGACACAATTTTCATGTAATTCCCTAAAGGTATCTTTTAGATTTCTCGTTGCAATTTCCTTTAAAATAAAGTTCCTGGAGTTTATGTTATTATTTAAATTTTTATAGTTACTATAATCTAGTTGTTGATCTAGTACCAAGTTAAAATCCCCACACAAAATAAAATCTTCATTTCCAAATTCATCAATAATGTTAAAAACAGTTTCATAAAAGTGTTGACTATCTAAATTTGGACCATAAATGGTAATTAACGATAATTTTGTTTCACCAATAGAAATATCTAATCCTAATAAGTTTCCAATTTCATCATGTTTTATGTTATGGACTTTTAAAGCAATATTTTTTTTGATTAAGATTGCACAACCTCTGGCATTTGATTTTCCATGACTAAAAAAGCATTGCCCATCCCAGCTAGAGTTTATTTCTTTTTCTAATTGCTTGGGCCAGTGTGTGTCTTGTAAACAATAAATATGATATTCCTTATTTTTAAGAAAATGTAGGACATCAGTTCTTTTCTTATGACAGTAAAGGCCGCGGCAGTTCAGGGAGGCAATTTTTACAGAGCTCATATAATTTCAAGATATAGCAACAGAATACAGCAGAATAAATCTCCAATAAATAAATTAATATACAGGTATGTGGAACATATTTTGAGTGGATTACACACAAGAACAAATGTTTTATGGAAGTAGTGACAAAACCTACGTAAAAAAGTATACTTAGAATAAGTTACCATCATATGCATCAAAAAACAAAAAGAATACAAAAGTAAACACACACAAGTAAGTAAATATTTACATTTGTACTGAGTAGAATATTCAGAACAACAAGTTCTCGGTCTCATGACAGTTATAATGTGTTCTACAGTTTTATAGGTTACAATATAAAGTGGATTTTTTAATATTTTCCCCTATTAGACACCTTCAATATGTTTATATACATATTACAAGAGTTTAGACACAATAATGTATGGAAGAATTGAAAGTGTTTGAGGGGTCATTATTTGAAAAAGTTTTGATAAGAAGCACTACAATAACACCTAAACTGGGTGCGAACAGCGAAATAATTTAGGTGTTGGAATGCTTGGCAGATATTGTGCTATCAAGATATTAAATTAGTATGATTTAAACTTAAGTTTCCAATCTCAAAGAAAAGACTATTAAAGTAAGTTGGTAGTATACAAATACAGATAAATATAAGTTGAAGTTTTGACCTTTAAAATTATAAACGAACCCGGGTATACCCTATGAACAAAAATAAACAACCAAAAAAGACACACTTCTCATTTACTTGTTAAAATAACTTGTACTATTTGTTTGTTTTTAAACATTATTTCCAGACTATCTATAAGTGCATAATACGTTGAACATAAAAAACGTGCTAACCTACCATACTTTTCAGTTTATATCGTCATAAATTATACATATTTTGCTAATTAAAGTTGACAAAATAAATAAATTGTTTAGTAACAATGCATAACAATGCAGTAAGAATTAAATCAATAATCAGTTCCGGCGTATACATGTAAACTCTTTTTTGAAAAATATTTAAAGGCTATTTATAGTGCATAAGCCATAGAAATATTAGAAACATGTACACATACCATATTCTACATTTTATGTCGTCATAATATTAATATATTTGTGCTTATTAAAATATCTTAATTGTTTAAGTTAATAAAATAACAACGTATAACTATACCGCAAGAATTAAATCAATACACTGTTCCTGTATTTACGTGTATATGCAATGTTAAGCGACGTTTATTTATAAAAATATTCCTGCTTTTGATAACATTATAAATAGCAACCATTTTAAGGTTTATAACGAAAATTGTAGGTTTAGCTATTCTTTATGAATGGATAGACTTATTGTGTGTGTGTGTGTGTGTGTGTGTGTGTGTGTGCGTGTGTGTGTGTGTGCGTGCGTGCGTGCGTGCGTGCGTGTGTGTGTGTGTGTGGAAGTGTGTGTGGAAGTGTGTGTGTGCGCGCGCGCGTGTGTGCGTGTGTGCGAGTGTGTGTGTGTGCACGTGCTTGCGTGCGTGTTATGTACAGTCATGTGTATTTTTGTGTGGGATGAGATGTATGCCTTTGGATTGCTGAATTCGTATAGTTTTGCTTGTATATATCGTGGTGGTGCAAGTTATAAGCATAACTAGTTTAAGACAACACCAATGTGTGTTAGTATTATGTCAGTTGAATTTGGCTAATCAAGGACCAGTTTCTTGCCACCATTCTACTGTTTATTCTTTATGGGTCGGTGTAGCCTTGCTACCAGAGGACAATTTCCGGGCGTAAGTTGTATTATTTGTAGCGGCTGCTTTGTTAGGCCATGGCATATCAAGCCATGTTTTGTACTTGTCAAACGTAACTAGCTCGTTGCGCTCCTGTCCCCGATAACGGACAAACAATTTTCCTTCATAGGACCATGCTTTTTCCACACGGTCCGGTTGTTTAAGTCTCAAGGAAGCAAATACTTCGGCGTTGATTTTTGTAAGATCTTCGTTGATAAAAATGTTACTGCCTTTAAGTAGTTTGGACCTTTTCAGCACTTCAATTTTGGTTTGCCGCCTTACGAATTTTACTATTACCGGGCTGTTTCAAAATGTTGGTTTCAAAGTCGTCGTTAAATATATATTTTAAATGCCATGTATTATGTAACCATTAGGTTTGCATACTAATGACATAACGTATACAGAATAATATTCACCCATTTTCAGTATTTCAAGCAATACCTTGAAACCATTGCTCAATGCAACCAGGGGAATAAACATGCATGTATTTGATATGAAATGAAGTTTATTACCTCCCTCTTTATAAGCCAGCATGAGCAGATAATAATACACACAGTTTACGCAGTTTGAGCGGATAATAATACACACAGTTTACGCAGTTGTCTCATATTAATGAGACTGTCTACAGATAACTATCGTCAGACTTAACACCACGTAAACCTGTAGTTAAGTAGGTCAAGGTATGGTACAGAACACACCGTGATTTGACATTGCTTAAGTGAATGATTGCGCTCAAAATATGTCAATACTTTCTGATTGCATATCAACCATGGGCACGCGCCATAGGTTCATTGCATATGTGCAAACCAATACCTGGCGAAGGCCCGGTCTCTCGCAATCAATACCTCTGCAAAGCTAGATTTGTTTTCAGTGAATGAGGTTTTGCAGACTTGTCTGCATCGTAAGTGT
Source organism: Congeria kusceri (assembly GCA_027627225.1). Classification (NCBI taxonomy): domain Eukaryota; kingdom Metazoa; phylum Mollusca; class Bivalvia; order Myida; family Dreissenidae; genus Congeria; species Congeria kusceri. The sequence goes on along the minus strand of CM051029.1, from coordinate 6,372,121 downwards.
AGTTGACGTTCAACTTTAAAACAGGAAGAATAGAACATTTTCATACGAGTACGTGTACGTAAATTTCTAACCCATACTGGGTTAGAGGTTATCGATATGCAGTTAAATATATTTTGAGTTCCAAACCTCCTCGTTAAATGACTATTTATGATATTTTTCTCCTTGTTATCATATTCTTCCTTTTACTGCTATTGTTGTACACTACCTTTGATGTTACACTATTGTACAATTGTGTCTCAAACAAAAGCCCTGCATGCACATTGCTGCTTTGCATTGTTTCTGTGTATCCGAAACACACTGATCATATGACACAATGCCTAAGATGGCTCATGGCAGTTTCCTAAACTACTTAGGATTACCTCCTGTAATATATTTGTGTTTTCATTTCAAACGTATCTTTGTTTCATTAAGAACTGGTCAGTAGCTGTACTAGAGTTTATTGCACTAAAATGTTAGTGCATGTTATGTTTTTCAACCTTTGCAGTCAATGACATTTTACATTTATTATTAAAATACAATGCAAAAAAGTCATCATAAAAATAACGATACAAGTTGACAAAAACTAATTATTTCAATATCCAATTAAGTGTCAGCTTTTTCTCGAAGACTGTTTTGTTTTGTTAGCTGAATGCTAGCAATCAAAATAGGCATGCAAATGTCGCGGTTAAACATTATAAACGGAATTCAGATTTTAATACGAATGATCCTCAGGTTCAAGACAAATAGAGGTAGCAGTAGGTTATGTAAGGATAACGTACACGTAGCTTAAAGAACATATTTATAATAGAACATTTACTGAATCATTTGCTGTTTTTTAAAGTCTTTACACTGCGTAATTAAGTGTAGTATATTTTATGGCATTGGATTCATTCCCAACCAGGAAGAGAATAATGTTTTGTACATGTAATATAATTATCGGTTGGACGTATTTAGGTCATGGCTGTATTGATTGTTGTAAACATGTTTGCTTCTTTAGTTACACGCACATGACTAGAGCTATTGATAAACCTCTATTGATAGCTTTATGGCTGGTATGATATCAGCTTTGTCTCTTCCTGTTAAAACCCTTAATTTTCAAGTTACCCTGCATAAACGTATTATTAATGCTATTTTTGACAGCACGTATTGAAAACGCCTAATGCACACAAGTACATACACGTCTGTTAAGCATAAACAAGTTATATCGCAACACAATCGGTCAAAGGTACTTTCAAACATATAGCGATTTTGGTATTGAATTGTATTACAGAAGGCTCAATGTATGTTATCTGAATGAATATGAATCTTATACAGAAGAAGTTAAAATGCAATACAGTTGTATCTTAATGAGATAGTGCATTGGCACTATGCGGTTATAACATGTACTAGACTGCCTGACTAAGAGCTCTTATATTTGGCATGTTGCATCCTCTAGTGGTCATCTACAAAGTTTGTTCAAATTATACCCATGGGGTCAAAACTGGCTGGCCCGGGGGTTACATGGTTTATACTCACAAATATTAAATTGACTTTAAAAATCAGAGGTTTCGTATTTGGTATGCAACATCGTGTAAGAATCCTCTAAGAATATTCAAACTATGCCCCTGGGGTAAAAAGTGACCACCTCCCGGGTGTCACACCATTAATATAGTAACACTTGAAAAGGAAAATGATTTTAAAAATATTCTTCTCTGAAACCGCAAATTCCAGAGGTTTCGTTTTTGATATTTAACATTATATAGTGGTCCTTTACAAAGATTGTTCACATTCTGCCCTTGGGGTAAAAAGTGGCCACGCCCTGGGAGTCACATGGTTCATTTAGGTACAGCGCATACGCGTCCTCTACAAAGATTGTTGAATTATACCCTTGGAGTAAAATGTGGCTACTTCCTTGGAGTCATATGGTTTAAATAGACATAAATAGCAAAACGATTTTGAAAATCTTCGCCTCTGAAACCTCAATTCCCAGAGGTTTTGTATTTAGAATTTAATAGTGGTCCTCTACACAGATTGTTTAACTAATGCCCCTGGCGTGAAAAGTGGCCACGCCCCGGGGGTCACATGGTTTATATAGACTTAAATAGGAAAATGATTTTAAACATATTCTTCTCTGACACCGCAAGGTCCAGAGGTTTCGTTTTTGGTATCTAACATGACATAGAGGTCCTGTACACAGATTGTTCGAATAATGCCCTAGGGGTAAAAGTGGCCACGCCCTGGGATCACATGGTTTATTTAGACATCAATAGCAAAATGAACTTAAGGTTATTAATCATTTCTATCGATATATGAAACATACACAATCATCTTTTTTTTACAGTGGTAAACATATTGCTGTTATCAAACCTTTGTTTGAACCATATTAATGAATATTTACGCATGAACCATAGTTATAGATACAATCATCACCACTAACATTTTAACATACATTTTACATATACACAAGAAATGAAGCAATAAATTGTTAATAATTGCAATATTGAACATCATATACATGCATTTATATCATTAAATTATTTTATCTATTAACACACACAATAAGTAAACTTCAGTTGACATGAACGACTTTTCAAAAGTTTATGTGTGCTATGTGAACATTCAACAACGTAGATCCAACAGAAAAAAACAACAACAGCGTATTTCAAAGTAAAAAAAACAACAACATTGGATTTACTATCAAATGTGATACTGACTATTGCTAGGTAGGAAACGCGACTGCAGCATTCAGAGATGCAGCCTGCTGTGATGCTAATGTGGGCTCGCATGGTGTATTTTGTGCTGCAAAATATTCGTAGGACAACGACGTGTACAACAAAGCGTCTGTATCATGTGCTTTCTTGTTGTCAGCAGTTGGTGAGTGTCCTGGTAATACCAGCTTGATATTTAAGAGCACATTATCCTTGCACTTGGCCTTTCTTAGTAAATCAACATTTAAGAGCAAAATATTTTAATATTTATATAATGAATTAAATCATTTATATGTTGCTTTGTTCATGTTATTGTAAGCTATTTTCAAAAGGTGACTGCATTTCTTTAATTTTTTCAGGTTTATAGCCAGTGAAAGCATCGAATTGACATGTACAAGTTGTTGCAACTGTACAAGTATTGTTGTGAAATTTTAGACACTTTCTAGTAGACATGTCTTACTTTATCAATAAGCAGATTATCTTTCTATGAGTTCCAAACTGCATTTAACTATAAATTTTATTTTAATTGAATAATTCTTGCTGACCAACATATATATTGTTTTCAATTCCATATTCTAATATTGGTTGAGCATCATTTTCCTTATTTTCTTCTTAAACCATTTTGTTTTTACTTTTACCTTTCATTTCAAATAACGTGATTGTTAAATTGTTACCTGGCTATATTGTTTGATTTCTTATTATTACAATATTTAAATTTAAGTGTATGTATACAATAACTACTCGTAATAGCATTTTCCTAAAACATTGCATTTATATTGAAGACTGTACTGTAACAACAACAATGTTTTCTCTGAAGCTATGTGATTGTGTATAGGTATTGACTTATAATTTGTTACCTTGCAGTTCTTTTTAATTGTTAATACAATTTATGGTCTGAGTGATTTGGTTTCATAATTTTTGCCATATGTTCTGTTTAGATAAAATAAACAGGCACACAATGAAACCAAATTCCTTCATGAATTTCATTGTTTGTTATATCTGATTGTACATGTTCAGCTTTAAAAAATATCAGCTTTTTAAGGTTTTATTGGCTGGTGTTCTGTGCCGTAGATGCATGTTTTTGCATAATGCTTATTTGTTGTAATCATTTATTTCGTTATAATGTTATCATCGTACAGATCTATTCGTTGTTTATATTTTAAGGACTTAAGCGACATTCCATGCCTACAAAATGTAGTTCCGAGAAGTTTCTTAGTTTCCCATAAAAGGAATTGTTTTCATATGATACTTTTTGCACGCAGAAATCCTGTCATTGTGGTCAGTAAGGTATTTTAATGTCATGGGTCGTCTAATAAACCTATGCTAGTGTGGTATCATGATTGAGTTAAGATATTGATAAAACATAGGCAATTATAAATAAAGTAAGACGGTTTTACTATGCAAATTTACTTACAAGTGTTCAGAAACAAAACAAGTGATTTTGATTTTGTAAATTGTTGAATGTATTATATATTTCAAACTTCAAATAATGTACAACATGTTTCATAGACGGCCTTCAAAATGACTTGTCCCGTTTATGACAATTTATTTTTACTGTTCAAAGTACAAATTTCATAAAAAAGCATGGGACTTGTGCAAATTACCGCTATGTTTAATGATGAAAAGACTGTTATTTATCTACGATAATTACCATTTTGAATTTGACACTGAACATTATTTTATCCGATGTATATATTCTGTTCAATACTGCTCTTTTAAATATGTATATATACTCAAACAACGAGTAATGTATATTGTTTTACCAATTCGTTCGCCTGTTGTACGTTTGCTTCCTGTATAAAGTATTTAATTGATGCAGAAAGAATATATTGTTCAGTTAAACATAGGCACACTATGATATAATTAACACAATTGTTTTTCCAATGTGCAATGTGGTTTGTATTATAGATATGCAAATAAATTACTGTCATTTAAGCTTTCCATTGTATACTGTAATTATAATATGATTATGTCTATGCTGCCAAATATTAGCCGCACATATAAAGCATAGCTTACCATTGCGTCATAATTTGCACCAAAGCAGTCTCTTTCAATCCTAAAGCAGAAGTAATGTACAACTTTAAACAAACAAAAAACAACTTATGCAATAGATATATCTTGAAAAAAATGTATCACACGTACAGTCATATTACAGTAAGTCCGACAGTACTCTATACTAGAGGAATCATTATTATAAATGTGGGTTTACCCAAAAGTTTGTATATCCATATCACAACTATAAAAGCGATAATTATGCCAACTCCTGCAGCAGCACCTATTGCACCACCAATATCAGGTGTAGCCGAGCCCTTCTCAACTGTAATATAACAAATAGACAAATAAAAAGAACAATAAAGTGCAAACATAGAATTTTCCTTTTCCGGTCTACAGTTTCCAGTTTTAAGTGCGTGTCTTTAACATTTGAAATTACCTGCGTCCGCAAGCGTAGTTTCTGATATTTCCTCCGTCCAATCTGATTTGCCAATTGTGTGTTGCGCCAGCATTTTTAGTTGGTAAGCCGCGTCACTTTTTAACCATTCAATAGTCCAGTTGTAGCCTTTATAACTTGCTAGGTAGATATCCCTCCAGTTGTCAACATCAACTTGTTTGTACCGAATAGTAAAATGTTGTTCATCTCCTTCAGTTCCGTTTTGCCTACTTCACTTTCATGCAATTCTTATGGGACTTCGGGTCTGGCTGTAACAGTGTATACAATCAATTAAATACAGGTATTCTTACTTCACGATCGACGCATTTACAATACACTTCAATATATTGCCTTTATTTTGTTTTCAAATATAAGGAAATGAAATGTATCATCTTTCTTAAACATTAGTGTAAAATATACTTACAACGTGCATGTAAAGTAAAGGATTCCGATATTGAACCCACTGTATTGGAAACGTTCGCCATATATTCTGCATAATCGTCAACGTGCACACGTAGTATTGTCAGTCTCGTCTGCATTTTGCTATCAGATATATTGATCAGGATATTGCCTTCGTTGGATAAAGCCTTCAATTCACAATCTTCATGCTTGTACTACGTGAAGTCCGAAGTATTTGGTTCAGGATAGGCTTTTATTGTAAATGTGAACACAGCTGAGTCGTTAGGAGCACTGTACAAATCTATTATTGGAGGTGAAAATGGCGACGCTCTTGGCGAAACTTTGCAGGAAAAAAACATATAAATACAAATTTAATTGCTTTGTAATGAATATATTATTTGCTGGGAATGATTATTTTATATTCATTAGTTATTCCGTACGATATAGTATACATATTACTTATAATTAACGAAGACAGCAAGTATTTGCTGCTGTTGTTCTTTGTTAAATCTATTTTGTGCCATGCATTTATTACTGCTGCCATAATATTCACATCTTGATCGGTGAATGTAAGATTTGGCTGTATGTGCTTCAGTCTCTATTAAAAGTTTTTTACTGCCACCTGTTGCATTAATGATACTAACAACAGGTTTCGGGTCACCGTCTGTTTCACACACAATTTATATGGGTTCACCTTGGCCAACAGTGATGGAGCTTTGATAACCGTTTTCTTTGAATCTTCCTATGCTTGCGCCGTCTGAAAAATATCTGTATTTAAACGGATGTAACAAAACTGTTTATATACATTTCTTGATAATCAGATACAACGACAGTGAGGTAACGCATACTTATTAGCCCTTACGCAAGCTAATGGACGCTGGTAGGCTCTCAGCAGAGCATACCAGCTGAAGAGAGCTGCCTTCAATTACGGTTATATTGCCACCGGTCGTTACATTCCCGATGCTGGGTTGGTCAGGTATGCCAAACGAGATAGCGGGGGCGCCTGGAGCATCTGCAAATGTTGATATGTCGGTATTTGTATTATATTTTAATTATTTTCATAATTCTTTAAACCACACATGTCGTGCATTATTGCATTTGTAGAGATTAAAACGTTTTCCGTCAAAAGAAATAAGCTCCTATATTGTTGCATTAACTATTACACGTACTTGTATATTAATAACAATTAACTTACATAAAACAGTGGCAAACAGTGTATCTGTTGCAGTTTCCTGTTAAGTTCCTTCCATGATGTTAAAGGCATAACAAATCCACACCATGTCTTGCTGTATATTTGTAAGTGTCAGTATTGATGTGTTGGTTTGTTGTCTGTTCCAGAATACTGTAGCTCTTGAATTGGCATCTGATTCACATTGAATGCTAAAGTTGTCTCCTCTCACTACTCTGATATTGGCATCAGCAAGTTCTGTCTTGTGTGGGTGATACACACTAAACTGCACCGTTGCAGAGGGATCTCAAGGTGTAAATAAAACAATGTGTGTTGTTAGCATAATGTACGTGTCCATGCTTAAAGTGGTTAATGATTTAACGATTTAACGAAATAATTATCCTAAAACGGGAATTATAACTAAGCATTGCATATTATATATACACATACTCATTACATGTAATACATGAACTTATATAGCACATTCAATGTAAGCGAAGTATTGGATTTCGAAGACCTTGTACTCGTGGTTCCATTTAGAAAAAAGAACATGTTGCAGGCTTCACAAGAGACGTTGAAACCATTGGAAGAGCGATTGTACTATCTAGCTAAAACAGCGATATTAACTGCTTTGCTGAGATAAATCCAGCGGCATGATGGAGATGGATACCCTGAAGACGAGCATTTCAACTCCACCGGTCTACCTTCTATTACAGTTACAATTCCCTATACATCAACGTTATTCATTGTAACGGTAGGTTTGGAAACACTAACTAAAACGATAATAATGTATATTTGAGTCTGAAAAGAATCATGTTTATATGCTCACAACGCATCCATCTTGAAAAGTAAACAATGAGCATGCATTTGTACCAAGATCTCTACAAGCATTCCTCACATGAAAAGGAAACCAAAACTATTGTATAGTGATACTGAATAAAACACAATATAAACGCCGCACGCCACATGCACAAATATATAATAAACACCCACTATATATGTTGGTTAACAAACTATTTAGTGTTAGAGTTTAATCTTGTACAAACATATTATTATCATCGCAACGTATTGATCTCCGTACACATTACCACTATAAATCTAGTATCACATTTATCATTGTGTGTGACGTTCTAGTAACGAGTTTAAAAGACACACTAACTTTTAACACGCTATTTATAAGCGTTTTATCACATGTATATTAAAGAGACAAAAATAGTGTATACGTCGAATAACTTACATTGAATTTCCATTTGAGTAGTGTTATTAAGTGTAATATTGACAGTTTTATACACATATGTCGAAACACATGACATATATTTGCTGATATTTGCTGATGGAATATATTTCAAAATGCTTGTTGCTCTTTCAGAACTGTATACATAATCAACACGGTCTGTAAATGTAATGTTATCAATAAACCACTGCATAGTTAAAGCAAGTCATGTTTGTGAAGTGATGATAGGTCAATAGTTTATTGTAAACAGGGTACGTAGAATTAGTCGGTGGATGCATTTCCAACAAGGTGAGTTGAACTGAAAATTTAATTATAAAATTCATGATGTATGAATTTTAGGCGTCATTCGTTAACACCTATACACATATGTAGCTATCATATCATTGCAGTGTCCTTTACTACTACTACTCATACTACAATAACTAGCCAAAGAAGCAACAACTAGGACTACTAGAACTTCTAAAAAAACAACAGCAACAGTAACAAAAACAACTTACTGCTTACTACTGCTACTACTATTACCACTACTACTACTACTACCACTACTGCTACTACTACTAATACTGCTACTACTACTACTACTACTACCATTACTACTACTACTACTACTACTACTACTACTACTCCTACTACTACCACTACTATTATTACTACTACTACTGCTACTACTTCTACTACTACTACTACAATTGCTACTACTACTACTACTACATGTACTACTACTACTGCTAATACTAGTACTACTGCTACTACTTATAATAAAAACAACCACAGCAACATCAATAACTAGAAGTACTACTACATTTTCTACTAATTCTTCTTCTATTACTACTACTACTACTGCTACTACTACTACTACTACTACTACTACTACTACTACTACTACTACTTCTACCACTATTACTGCTGCTGCTGCTACTACTATTACTGCTACTACTACTACTCCTGCTAATACAACTACTACTGTTTCTTCTGCTACTACTACTACTAGTATTACTACTACTACTAGTACTACTATTTAAGTATATTCAAATAACAGATTTATGCTCTGGGACTCTACTTTTTTTTCAAACTATATCGATTTCATAAAACTATGAGCGCCAAGTGGACGGTGCAGTTTTTCTTAAATTGCCCTATTAAAACGTTCAAGAATATGAACTTTCAAACTATATTGTTAGACATCTTCCAATAAGCATTTTATAGTCGATGTTTCCTGAAATTTCGAATTGTGTATCTATGTGTTGATATTAGGAACACAATAAACATGTATTCATGACATTTATCTGTACAGCTCTAGGGAACAATTGCTAAATATCTGTACATGTGGTCATGAATGTGTATACTTAGTCTGTACTGACACAAAACTATAAGAGCTAATTTCAATCAATATCACATATGCATACAATTGACGTAACCATTGCATACATTTATGAACCTATTAAGCCCGTTTTATTAGAATGCAAATTCGTGTTCGTTAAATAACAATTTTAATCGATTGTGTTAACAAACGCATGGAAGGAAAAGGCCTCAAATAACATTATGTCAATGTGTTTCTATCTAGCTTAATGTTTACTGATCAGATCAACTGCATATGTATGTACAGTTGGGTTTCTGAAATATTAACTTAAAATGTAAACAGTAGATTTTTGCTCGAATAATAAATGCATTCCGAATTATACCACGCTATGTCGAAATACATAACACTTAGTAGAAAATAAATTATGTATATACAACATAACTTGATATATTTATTTCGATTAAAATTAGTTTTCAGTTGTTGGTTTTTTGGTTTAGGACACACTATACATGCCATAACTTGAATAGTTATAAGTTAATTCAACCAAGTATTAATTCAGTTGTTTTTATTTCAGAACACACTACGATACCAGTTTCCGTGACGTCCCGTAAGTGTTTCGACAACATACACCAAGGAAAATACACTGGTTGCATTAATATTATTAGTGTTAGTGAATGAAATAAATTATTCGTATGCAAATCCCTTTTCTTATTCTTATACGGTTATACACGTAAAGGTTTTTACATCAGAATATATTCAGTGCTTGGCCCTGTTGCTGGTGGATTGGTGTCAAGTGCATGGGCGTGTATTTTTATCCAGAAAGGTAAGTGTGATTAGATATTGTTTTTGTGTAACAGCTGGATAAAATATATATTATAAGTGTGCATGAACCTAATCTAAAACATCAGAGTAAACCGGGATGTGAACGAGATAATCAAGAATGAAAGTTAATTTCAAAGCGGTATTTTGAGCAAACCCTTACACCCACATTTTAAATGTATTGTAGAGTTTGGAATAGTCTGCGTGAAATGTCGATCCGAATGTAGAAGATTTCATGTCACAATTGTCCCATTAGATTTGATTTTCTAAGAGCTGACTTGAAATTCGACTTTGTTTGATATTCGGGGTTTTTAATTTCTCACAGTGAAACTGATTGCGCCGTTCATGCAACCACGATATACGCGTTACATGTGTATGATACAATGTTTGCATCTTTAATTGTATATTATTTTGAGAATAAATTATTGCTACTCTAAACAAGTATATTCTATGACATTGTTTTAACAATTGGAAGTGGTGGAATTGTGCAGACGAGATGCCGTAAGGGATACAAAACCAAGCGGCGACGACCGCGGTATAAAATCAAGGGAAGAAGATTACATCAATATGGAAGATGTTAACCCCGACATGGACTTTGAAGAACAAAAACAAACAAAACGTACTCACACAAAATCAACGCAGACATGTGATCGCGACAAATTTAACTATGAATGACAAACAGAGGAATGTGGTCGCGACAAGGTTAACATACAGCATAAGTAAAATACAACATAAGAGAATAAACATTTTCCAATACTGGTATGTATACGTAGTACCGTAGTACCTCGTATCATTGGCCGAGTTAAAATTACCCTTACAATAAGGCAAACGAGTACTTTAGATTTTCCGGTTACATATTCATTTTACTTTTATTTTCTTTTTATTTCGGAATTTTTATATTTAGCGCTGTAATCAAACTTTCTTAGCTGAGCTTCAGCTAAAATAAATGGAGCAGTCACCGAATTGACATACCGACACTCATGCACTTGAGTTAAGTCCAGAGACTGTTTTTACAACTTGAGAATTGTACATCATAACGACATATAGGCTTAACTATCGTACAATATGAAATTGACTGTTTAGTCAAAACAGTATTTATATATTTAATTAAACACGCATTACACGCACACACCACTCATACGTTTTGACATGATTAGGCGCGGGCCAGAAGAAACAGTGTTTGCTTTTTGCACAGTCTCATGTATTCCAGAAATAATTACATTAAATATAAAAAGAACGTGCTATAAACTTTATCAGTGTATTAAGAGGGAACTAAATCATCGAACCTTAATATCCCCTCTGTGTATTCTTTATTTAAACTAATATAAATAAGCGCACAAAATTATTAATTCGATTGCTTCCCTTTCATTGATTACTGTGTTTGTTTCGCGTAAAGTGACAAACAGTATAACACGGCTCTGTCGCTTATCAGAGCAAGTAAATATAAGATAAAATACGCGTAATAGTGTTCAAGGTTACAATCTATGGAGGTTGTGATTTACATTATTGACACACGGACAATAAAATCGGTATTGGCACGGTGTTAATACTTTAGAGAACAATACAATTCGGAATAAACTTAATAATTATTATTTCGTCTGTAATTAAATTTCTACGTCTTCCTTGTAGCAATAACAACAATAACAATAATGCGGTAAGAATAAAAAAAAGATGATTATTGTTTCCACGTACTGACCCTTTTTGCGTTACATTTTCTTTTCATATTGCCATCGCATCTAAGCTTTAAATAATACGTGTAGCGAGGAACACCGTTATTGTCAAAATGATATTTCGACGGAACGGCTTTAAGTAAAATAAAATAAGATCAATGACATATTGTAAACAAATTTAAGTACTAGTGCTAACAGAAGGTTACCATCAAAATATAGCAACTCCCCTTTTGTGACCACACACCAATGATCCCCCTTGCACTGGTCAATACTGAAATAAACGGATCCTCCCTAACCGTTTTGAGACCGTTGCCCAAAAACCACAGTTTTGGCTTTATAATCACTGCCCAGACAATGTCATCTTTAATAATAAACAAAATTAACGTTAATTTCTGTAGGACTGGACGTGAATAGCATGTCTCATCATATCAGCAATCAAATTATACATTTTTGTTTGAAATATTACAACTTTGGCTTGTGCCCAACACGACAACACAATACTTCATGTGCAACCCATGTATCTGAAACGTAAAACACACATGAACATCCCCAAACAATATACTTTCTTCGAACAACTGGTATCCTCTTCAGAAACATCCCCCAACAATATAATTTTATCGAACAACCGGTGTCCTCTTCATGAACTATTTATAGTAGAACCTAGATTGCATTACTAATGTTTCAAATGAACATATTTCAAGCTTACTGCGAGTTGATATGTTGGTTTGATTTACAGGACATAAAAACACTTTATCCAAACTGAGTTATGTTTTTGCTGCTTTAAGTGTATATCATCTAATGTATTTAAAACACTTATGATCGAAACGTCTATCAATACATGAATCTACTGCCAGACATAGCGCATATTTATGCGAGTGCACTTACATTAATTTTGATAAAACTCTGTAAGAAAACCCAACATTCCAAAAAACGACATGTCACCATATGTCGTACCATAGATTGCAAACTTCGGATAAGAATTGGTGTTTATAACACTCCTCGGCATTTCATGTATCATTATATATCGATACGCAGTATTAAAATATATGGTTTAGATCAATCAATGGTACTTGAGTTTGAATTTTACAAAAGTAAGTTTTAGTTCAAATAGACGATTTGGAAATTCTCAAGTTCAACTTATTTAACGTTAAACATTAGACATTAAAGTCCTGATCATTGTAAATTGTTTAATTCTTAAAATTACTTTATCACAAGGTTTAAAGAATACACTGTGCTTCCATTGTCTCAAAAACTACTTTTGAATACTAATTTGAAGAATTATGAATCACAAAATGAACTCTATATATTTCAAAATTCAACATCATTATGTTTGACAAAATAACTGGCCAATAATTGCCCAACAAAACGGATATCTAAAGTCGTCGAAGACAATTGTCTTATCTTAACTACCGTAAATTCTTAAGCAAACTGTTATCTTATCAAGCGAACATTTGTTTTCCCGATAGAAATGTATGTCCTTTCATATATATTTTAGCGTTAAGATATAAGTAATTGTATTAATAAATACTAATTTGTGGCGATATCTGATTAAGATCATTTTCTGACTTAAAAACGCGAGGGGTTTATGAACAAGCGTACATTTAAGTCAGGTTGCATTGTGAGAATATTGCGTAACAACGTAACGCAACTAACTTAAAGCAGATGTATCGTTGCAAGAATGCACCCCATTACTTAAACACCACCACAACTACTACTGGTTTTGACGATTTAATTAATTATCAAACTTGTATTCTTATAAAAGGTGGATGGAGTATGCGATATGTATCAACAATAATATTGACGACATCGACACGCTTTCCAGAGCTGTGGAGGCCGCCATTTCTAACATTCAAACTAACGCATACAGGGGTTGTTTCTTATACTTGTGTATTGAGGGTATAAGAGCGTACATTATGTTTAATGAAGAGTACTTTGAAAAAGATTAATAGCCTACCATCGTCTGAGTCGCCATACGGTATTTTGTTGACGTCGACGTCAGAAAGCTTTGGGCCAGTTAGTGCATAGTGACGTTACTATAGTAACTGTGGTGTTTTATTTGATAAGTGATTTAAATGGAAATGTGTAAATATACTTGTAATAATTTGTAAATATATTTATAATAAATTTCACTCACCAAATGAATGGCAATTTGACTTTATATATTTGGCTCGCGGGCCTGTTTTCAAATATCTCTGCATTTGCAATTGGACATATTGAAAGTCTATCGCATTTTGAAACGAACTACACGTAAATAGTTCATTATAATATACCCCATGTATAAGCTGACTGCAAACAGGCACAGTGATAGAATTAGACGCGTTATCAGAAACACTATGTCAATGACATTCCATTGATAATATTACTCATTATGTGGTTTATATTGTTTAAGTGTTTTTTAAATTAATTATACAGATGAGCAAACGGGGCAAAACATCAACATCTATTAATGTTCATGTTAACAGAAAGGATATACTATTGTTCCAATTCGATTGACGATATACGATGTACGTGTAGCACTGAACTCATATATCTCCCGTTGATTTTAACAATGTAGCAGCTAACTGATTTAACGTTAATCATCATTGGCATCCTTAAGTCTCGGAAGACAATGGATTGGCGCCCCTTGGATATGTTTTAGTTGGTCATGCAGCGTCTGCTGTGGCTGTACAGACCCACACGGGAGTGACAGTCTCTGTTGCACTTGGTGCAATTGTAGGTTGAGTCTGCTGCAGGATGCAGTTGCTTGCTCTTTCTCTGAGCTCGCTTGTCATCTGCAAGCTGGCGGAGTTTCGCCTCGCCAGCTTTCAGTCCAGTGGTTACAGTGTGTCTCCAGCTGGATCTGTCCTGAGCAAGCTCTTCCCAGGTGTTCAGGTCAATGTCGAGTGCTTTCAGGTCACGCTTGCAGACATCCTTGAAGCGGAGATGTGGCCGTCCCGTTGTTCTCTTGCCGGAGGCAAGCTCTGCGTAGAGGATGTCTTTGGGGATCCGGCCATCGTCCATTCGACGCACATGGCCCAGCCATCGAAGGCGACGCTGACGGAGGAGAGTGACCATGCTGGGGATCTTGGCTCGCATCAGCACCTCGTTGTTTGTCACACGATCGTTCCATGTAAATCCAGAGTATGCGACGGAGGCAGCGCATGTGGAAGGCACTCAGCCTCCTCTCCTGCGAGTAGTACAGAGACCAGGTTTCGCTGGCATACAAGAGAGTGCTTTGCACGCAGGCACGATACACACTGATCTTGGTGTTTATCGACAGCATGCTGTTGCTCCACACTCTTTGCGACAACCTGGCCAAGGTTGTGGATGCCTTGCCGATCCTCTTGTTGATCTCTGCTTCCAGTGAGAGATTGTCGGTGATAGTGGAGCCAAGGTATGTGAACTGGCTGGCGACCTCTAGTTCATAGTCGTTGATGGTGATACAAGGTGGTTCAGCATCTTGGGCCATCACATTTGTCTTCTTCAGGCTGATTGTCAGGCTGAGCTCGTCGCATGCCTTTGCGAAGCGGTCCATCAGGCTCTGTAGCTCTTCTTCTGTGTGGGTGGCCAGAGCAGCGTCATCTGCAAACAGCATGTCTCTGATGGTTACCTCCCGGACCTTGCTCTTTGCTTTAAGGCGAGCCAGGTTGAACAGTCGGCCGTCTGACCGAGTGTGGAGGTAAACACCCTCGGTCGATGATCCGAAGGCGTGCTTCAGCAGGACGGCAAAGAAGATGCCAAAGAGAGTGGGAGCGAGGACACAGCCCTGTTTGACGCCACTGCGGATGTCGAAGGCATCTGACGTCAAGCCGTCATATTGAACTGTGCCTTTCATGTCGTCATGGAACGACTTGATCATGCTCAGGAGTCTCGGTGGGCAGCCAATCTTTGCTAGGACTGTGAAGAGCCCATCCCTGCTGACAAGGTCGAACGCCTTGGTCAGGTCTATGAAGGCCAGAAAGAGGGGCTTGTGCTGCTCTCTGCACTTCTCTTGCAGTTGCCTGATGGTGAAGACCATGTCAATGGTTGATCTTCCCGAGCGGAACCCGCATTGTGACTCTGGGTATACTCTGTCAGCAAGCTTCTGCAGTCTGTTCAGGACGACACGTGCGAAGACTTTGCCTACGATGCTCAGGAGAGATATTCCTCTGTAGTTGTTACAGTCGCTTCTATCACCCTTGTTCTTGTACAAGGTAACGATGTTGGCGTCTCTCATGTCCTGAGGTACTGCTCCTTCCTCCCAGCACTGACAAAGGAGGTCGTACAGATGTTTCCTCAGTGTACTGTCACCGCACTTGATGACTTCTGGTGGTATGCCATCCTTCCCAGGCGCTTTCCCTGAGGACAGGCTCTCAATGGCCTTCTTCAGTTCTGCCACAGTGGGTTTCTCGTCCAGTTCAGCCATGAGAGGGAGGCTTTCAATGGCAGCAAGGGCATCGTCTGTAACTTGGTTCTGTCTGGAGTATAGTTCGGAATAGTGTTCCACCCATCTCTCCATCTGCTTGCCCTTGTCCTGGATGGTCTCACCCGTGGCAGACTTCAGTGGCGCTGTAACCTTCTTAGGGGGGCCCATGGCTTTCTTGATGCCTTCGTACATGCCCCTGATGTTTCCAGTATCAGCCGCTGACTGGATGCTCTGGCAGAGCTGGAGCCAGTAGTCGTTAGCACATTGCCTTGCTAGTCTCTGTACGTTGCTCTTGGCAGATCTGTACACCTGCAGAGTCCTCTGGCTGGGGGATCGCTTGTTTTCCAGGTGAGCTCTGCGGCGTTCTTCTACGGCTGGAGTGAGTATGGAGGAGTTGGCCTCAAACCAGTCGTCGTTCTTTGTCTGCTTTTTTCCAAAGACCCTCATGGCAGTGCTGTGTACTGACTCTCTGATGCGGTCCCATCTCTCTGTGGCTGAGCCACCAGGAGGATCTGAGTCAAGCACCTCGGAGAGAGCTTGGGTGAATTCCGCTACCTTGTCAGGATGTGCGGTCTTGCACACATCTATGCGGGGTTTGCCCTGGGGCCTGGAGCGATGGATCTTCTTAGGCAAAAGTCTCATCTTGCAGTACACCAGCGAGTGATCAGTATCGCAGTCAGCGCTGTGAAAGGTGCGGGTAAGGAGGACGCACTTCAACGCAGACCGTCTGGTGATGATCAGGTCTAGCTGGTGCCAGTGTTTGGAGCGAGGGTGTCTCCAAGACACTTTGTGCTGATGCTTTGTCTGGAAGAAGGAGTTGGTGATGCTGAGGTCATGGTATGAGCACAACTCCAGGAGTCGTTGCCCATTTTCATTCATCTTTCCAACACCAAACTTTCCAAGACAGGAGGGCCAAGAGTCGTGGTCAGCGCCCACTCTGGCGTTGAAGTCACCCAGTAATATCAGGTTCTCTTCTTTGGGGATCTTGTCGATAAGAGAGTCTAGCTGGCTGTAGAACTCATCCTTGGTATCCCTGGTGGCGCCGAGTGTTGGTGCATAGACACTGATCAGGTTGACGGGCCCAGTGGTGGTGTGGAGGCGGAGTGATAGCAGTCTTTCTGTTCCTTGTTGAGAGGGTTCTATCATTCCCAGTAGAGAGTTCCGGACAGCAAATCCAACACCATACTCTCTGGTTTCCTCCGCACTCTTCCCTTGCCAGAAGAACGTAAAGTTCTTTTCTCTGAGAGTTCCAGAGTCGGCAAGCCGCGTCTCCTGCAGTGCGGCGATGTCAACCTGCAGTCTCAGAAGTTCATCGTTGATGACTGAGGACTTTCGGGCATCGCTGATGGCCTGGAGGTCGTCAGACAGTCCTGGTGTCATTGTTCTGACATTCCATGTGCCCAGCTTGAGGGGAGAAGTTTTCATTGTTTTCATTGTTGAATTTCTTGTGTTGTTGCCTGGTGCAGCAATCGCAGTCCACTTGTTGGATACTTCCGTACCCTAAGCCCTACGCACCCAGTAAGGCAGGTGGACTGTGGCGGGACAACACCTATTTGGCTGGGGGCTGCCCAGCTTGAGGCGGGCGGTAGTTGTCCAATGAGACGTGGTGATCTCTCCCACCGACGAAAGCAACCCCTGGCGCCAGCTCTACGCCAATCAAGCGGAAGGCTTATAACCGGTAACTGTTGCTTCCCGTGTTGTTTCGACGCTTTGCAGCGACGCTGGAGTGTCCTCTCCAGGGCGCTAGCCTGGGCAAGGTGGCATGGAGAATCAGCTGTTGCCCATGCAGCAGATCCCCCCTCTCCACGCAGCTGACGGATCCAAGGGAAAGGTAAAACCGATACATCTTGGCACCAGCGGCGTCGCAGGAGTTGCCGGCATGACTATGAAGACAAGGTCAGACCGCCTTAGGGACTCCGGCTCCGGATTTGATGTCAGGGTTGACTCCCTTAGCCTTTAGTTATCCAAAACCTTCCCGCAAGGCAGCGGGAGACTCGTGGAGGGCGGGGACGTCTCTCTACCCGTGCAGGTCCATGTAGACCTGCCCACTGCCCAAAAACGTTAACGTTAATAAAGGAGCAATAAAGCAATACATTATCTGATACATGTAGATCCACATAAACGTGTGTTTAAATCTATTTAAACAGTTTGTTTTTAGTTTCAAATATAGTCATGCTTTCAGCAATGAAAGTTACTGTTTGAAAACAACACGGAGTACTACCGATATATGCGTTCTACATGTATGTGTCACCGTTCTTTAGATCGGTTCTAAACATCAATGAAAACAAGGAAATCAAACCAAATTCCACTTAATGATTTAATTTATTGTGCCCCTTTCTTTTATACTATTTGCGTTTGTTAATTGCATATTGTGTTTTACAAAACAAAGGTTAAGTATTGCGAAATACAAGGTTATAAGCTAAACAAATAGGAAATTACCTGTGCCTAATTATACATATACCACCCCGATAATAAAATATTGCAGACAAAACAAAATGCCATTGTCTCATTAAGTAAGTAAGAATTAATCTTCAGTAAATCACTTGTGCCACGTTTAAATTGTTGACAACTTCATATTAACGTATTCCCGATCATCAGTTGACGCCACTGTTTGTTTTAATGCTGGAATCCTAGGCCGATCATCTGTGGACGATGTAATGTCTCGTTGAGTTTCGTAAGGAGTTAGACTCCGATATTCATGGAATTCTAGTTCTGCGAGTGTCTCATACTTATTGTCATGGTGAAAATCTGCAGAATCTGGTAGAAACAGAAACGAAAAAATATTTGTCAAGAAAGGCAACACAGACAGTTAGGGGAACAATTAATTAAAAGTGAGGCAAGGTAGATGCGAAACCACTTATTATTGTTTTGTTGTGTTGTTTTTAATTTTTAAGATGACACATGTTAACAAACATAAAAGCAGACTCGTAAGATGTATTATCTTTATTACGGGCTTGATATGGTTGACATCAATAATTATCTGATATATGAAACCTTACCAATTCTACATGTTTCATAACTTCCATCTGTATTTGAGGCATCGTTGTTTCGTCTGAATGCACCCATTTTAATAGCATTATTAGATGTTATTGCATGACTAACACACTGATGTGATTAATTACCTATATGTTTGTAGTTACCATTGACAACCGTTTATTTTAATAAACTGATAAAACACACACTTACAATTTATAATATTTGCAATTGTTCAAATAATTTATATGATATATCAACATGCACATTTTTGTATATACATTGACTTACGGTTCTCTGACAAGATCTTCGTACTGTTCAGTCGATTTGGTATACGTTTGGTATGTGTTGGATTCGTTTTGCCCTAAATTAATTGATGTCACTATACTATTATTGATAGAAATAAGTCTCAGTCTAAGTAATTTGTATAATACGTTATGCGTGTTACAGGTTGTGATGTTGCTATTTTAATTTGAGAATTCATTAACATCCAGTTTCAAGATCAAGTACGAATTACACAAATACACTTGTTCATTAAACTGTACGACATTATATCTCCTAAACTCGTCCTGCTGTCCCACAAATGACTAATGTCATCTATTACAATGTAAACCATAAACAAATATATGAAATGAGCATGTACATGTATATGCAAAGATTATACAGAACAATACAATGCAACACATATTTACCATGCGATATATGTCTCCATAGCAGGATGGACACAGCAATCATGATGACAACAATCCCCAAGACGCCACCTACTACACCACCCACAACTGACGTTTCAGGGCTACTCTCAACTGAAATCAAATATTTTATATATACATTATATGACAATGGAACCATTTAAATGGTTTTACTTATCTTTGCTAATGTCGAGTTTAATAAGTCATATTTCATACCGTAGTGAGTAAACACTGTACCTGTGTCACCTAGGGTTGTTTCCCTTATTTCTTTACTCCACTCAGATTTGCCTATTCTGTTTTCTGCCAGCATTTTGATTTGGTAAGTCGTGCCAGGTTTTAATCCCTCAATAGCCCAGGTATAGCTTATAACAGAACCTGCTACGTATATATCTCTCCATATTTCATTGTCGACTTCTTTGTATCGAATAGTGAAGTTCTGATCCTGACCGCCGTTAAAACCAGGAACCCATGTAATAACAATGTTCGTTTTTCCTACTCGGTCAATTAGCAAGTCCTTCGGAACATATGGTTTGACTAAAATATGTGTACTCGTATAATAAATAAGAACATAGATATATACATATATAATTGTGAATCAACTAACTTTTTCAATATTTAACTGTAGTAAAATGTTACTATGTGTTCTGTTACAACATACTTAAAACAATTCAACGTTGTAAAAGATACTTACTCTGTGCATGTAAGGTAAACACTTCCGCTACTGAACCCAATGTGTTGGAAACATTCACCATGTATTCTGTATAATCTGCAACCTGCACACGGAGTATCATCAGTTGTGTCTGCATTTTGTCATCAGAGGTATTAATCAGAAAGTTTTTGGAGTCACTGGACACATCCTTCCATTCATCATCTATACGTTTGTACCAGCTGAAGTCTGAAGAGTTTGGCTCAGGATAGGATATGATTGTGAAGGTAAACACAGCCGAGTCGTTAGGAGCTCTGTACTGTTCTGTTATAGGAGGTGAAAAGGGTGATGCTCTTGGTGCACCTGTGCAAGAACAAGGTTGTATTGTATGCACTTTAAAATATGTATCTCCAATATATTTACTCGTCACTTAGTACGGTTTGATATATATATGTACCTCATTACTTACAGTTAACGAATATAGCCAGTGACTGTGTTTGTTTTCCTTGGTTAAAACGGTTGTTAGCGAGGCATTTATAGCTTCCAGCATCATATTCACATCTTGCTAGATGTATGTGAGATTTGGCTTTATATGCGTCAGTCTCAACAAGGATTGCTTCATTTCCACGAGTTGCATTGACGATACGAACAGTAGGTTGAGGGTCACCATCAGCATCACATACCAGTTCTAATGTTTCGCCTTGGTCAACAGTGATGTTAGTGCTTGATTCATTTGCTTTGAATGCCCGTATATATGCCCCGTCTGGAAGAAAAATTGCGTGTGAAATATATATTTGAACACCAATATAATACTAGACACTTTTTGAAAAAAGTGGATATAGTATGATACAAAACAATAACTATTTGGGAAAATTTTATAGAAATAACGGATTATTAATTTCAGTTTATAGTTGTTAATATCGTTTCGGTCAATTAGACATTAATTTTCCAAAAGTTAAGAAGGCTGGGACAAAAAGCTAAACATGGAGTGGCCAATAAACATTATACTAAAAACCTATTGCATCGTGCCAGTTATTTGCAATAGAAACATAATGCACACATTCTCTAATGTTTTGCTCACCACTGCTACAAACGCCATGATGGTTTAAACTCAGATACGTGTTTGTAGCAACTTTATATGTCTGATGCCAACAGAATGAATGTTATTTCTATATACTTTTCCAATAACAATAAAAACATCAGTTAAATAAAAACGTAGTAATTATTTAACTTACATTCAACATTTATATAGAATGTCGATTGACTAAATCCGTACACAACTTCATTTCCAATAGGCTGCATTCTGTTTGATGCATTACATTGGTATTCCCCTTCATCGGTCAATCCAGTGCTATTTATTGTTAGTGTTTGTCCTGTACCCACCACTGTACTCGTGTCTTTCCTTATCCATGTAAAGGTTGAGGCTGGTGGATTACCAACATTTGTTAAGTTGCATGTAACCGTTAGAGACGTGTTGAGTAGAGCGCTTTGGTTCTGCAAAACTTGATCAGCAGGTGGGTCTGGAGTATCAATTAATCGTATCATACATTTGTAAAACTATGCAATTAATATTTAGGTATACATGCAGTTATTTATGGAAACCATGTTTATGTTAAGACTTTTAGAATGTAATACAATCGCAAGAATGAAATCAATAATGGGTCTTCATATTCAAAATCTATAACAAGTGTGATATTAAAATAAACCAATCTCTGTACAAATAAAGTCAATATTGGCTAACATTACTTACATAGCAATCCCTGTACATGTACAAATAAGGTCAATTTTGGCAAACATTACTTACATAGTATATCAAGGGTAATTGTAAGGTGCGCTGTCTCGTTTACGCAATATCCCACGCTATCTACCATGGTGTTAACTGCGTTGCATGTTAAAATCCTGTCCATGTCAGTGCTCGCATTGGCAATAGACAGGACATTTTCTTCTTGAGCTCTATGGCCATACCACAAAAAACTAGGAGCTGGATTACTGCTTACAAAGCATGCTAATGTGAACGACCAGCCTTTAATAACTTTAAGTACTTGGTCTATCTCGCTGATGTTGTTGAATTTTGCTTTTATATTCTCAGGTCCATCTGAAAGGTAATAACTATTGGCTAATACATTGATAAAAAACAACTATATATGTAATGCCTTGATAGCGAATGGTGAACAAAATAATCGACTATAACACTTACACAGTAAGTTCAGGTTTACTGATGAATGGTTGCTTCCATTAACGTTTCCTTTAAATGTGGTGTTCATGATATTCTTTGCCGTGCATGTGTAGTTTGTGTCCGTTGTGCGCGTGATATTAAATATGTTTCGAATATTCCAGTCGTGTCCGGAACCCCATGAGTATACTGAGGTTGGCACACTGTTTACTGAACACATCAACCGAACAGTACTTCCTACCATAACTCTTATGGTTTCGTTTGTTACAATCCAAATTTTATCTGAGTGCTGTGGAATGCTATACGTGATCGTAGGAACGACAGGACCGTCTACGAAAAACAAAATTATTTTGATTTAGATTAAATTGTTACATATAAGGAAATGTAGAACTATTTTCTAAACAATAAACTCAGAAATTCTAACAACAAATGGCACAATATCAAAAGAATCGAAATGCACTTCGCGTTGTCGCATTTTAGTGGTTTTAAACACGTCTGAATGCTACTGGCGGACTCAGGATTCCGTAAAATTCATCGCTAATATTTGACCAAAAAAAAAAGCGAGAACAAAATACTTGATGTGAACGGTGCAAGTGTAGCATTTTACTAGGAATAAAATCGATTCATTCCTTATCCAAACCAGTAATGCAACATCTATATTTTGCAAATGTAAACGTGCAATGAGGCCGTGTTTGAAAGGGTGGCGATACGTCTTCCGTAACAAATCAAATGATCATATACTGACAGATCAGTTACACATCTGGTAAATTATAATACGTATACGAATTGTTAACTTTTACTCAACATATGGGTATTGCATTTACACAATACTGTAGCGGACACGTTTCTGGTCACAGTGCCTGTTGATGTCGTTCCGTCAGTTTCTGTCATGATATTTTTTGCTGTGCATGTCCAGACTGTGTCATGCAGTATACTGGTGACTGCCAGTGTGGAGGAATTGACATTCTGTCCTTGCCAGAATACAACAGCCGGGGGATTGGCGTCACTCGCACATACAATGCTGATGTTGTCACTCCTCAGTACTCTGATATTGTTATCAACGATTTCTAAATTGATGTCCTTATTTAATAATCGTGTAAGGGACGGTGGATCTGTAATTGCCGAAATCACAATATAATATTCAATGATAATTGCAGTAGAATAAAAGTTACATGTTGGAAGTTCTAAGAACATTTAACATTATACATTTCAACATAACATTTAACACTACTTACATAGTACATTTATATCGAGTACGGTAAAGTTCTGTGTAGACTGTGTACTGTTGGTTCCATTCAATGAATACATGAAGTTAAATGCCTTGCATGAAAAGCTACCGTTAATGCGAGTGACGTTTAACGACAGCAGGGCACCGTCGGACTGACCTCCTGGGTAAGTCCAGTGATAAGAGGGAGGTGGATATCCGGAGGAGGAACAATTCAAATGTACAAGTCTGCCCTCTCGTATATTGATCGTGCCAGATATACTTAGCTTATTGAATGTCACTATCGGCTTAGAAACGGGGACTGGAAAAACACAACATGACAACTTCTCAAATATTTAGCTGAACATAAAGCGATACGTTGAATAAACGATAATCCACTTTTTTTCAAATAACCAGACATATTTTGATGGTCCATCAATTCTATATAAACACTATTTAATACAGAATGCCATTCACGCGACGCATACAATCATACAAATAAAGACAGTATATTAATTTAAACAGTAATAAAGTACTTACATTGTACGCGAATGCTCTTGGTGGTTGTTAGAACTGTATTGATGGCGTTGAACTTATAACTTGCAACACAGGATACATTTCCTCCACTGTACTCGTACGAGTTCGGTGTATATTGCAATCTGCTCATTGCGACGTCAGCAGAGTAGGTATATGTAGCCAGGTTGGTGATGTTCACATTATCATTAAACCATTGAATAGTAGGCGCAGGTCGGCTCTGTGAAGTGATGCATGTGAACTCCGATGGGACATTGAGAACAGGGTACGAAAGTGGTGTCTCTGGTTGAATAGTCAACGAAGTGAGCGGCACTGGAAATGAACCAATTTACAGACACCAAACATGGGGCACAATGTCGTGTTGTATTTATGTATTTTAAATAGGAGCAAAACATCTGTTACCAGTGACAAATTAGCTTTGATTTTCGTAATAATCAGAGTTAATGCTTAACCATTGTTTTGAACACTCTACACAAAGGAAATTTCATTCATCATGTTCTTATTGCTCATATAAGCTTAACAACACTTCTGGCATAGAAATGTACTAGAAATAGTGTGTCATTGATAAAGAAACAGCAGTTGTAATAGCTAACGTTGTTAGTGGAACAGACTTTACATCAGGTGATGGTATGTTCTTGCCACAGCTTTTAACTGTTTTTCTTTTAGAATATTTAACTTGGTTAGTGCTGAGTTTTATTATTTGCAGATACCTATATTTGACATTCATAGAAATAAAACAAAGACTATATAAATAAGTTAGTTTAATGTCTTTATCTGAGATAATAGAGCAGAGTTGAAACAAAGCAGAAGCATACAAGACCGCCAAGCCGAAAGTCAAAGTCTACATTTGGAAACGCTGTGTCAAAGAAGGAAATACACCCAAGATAATGGATGATATTTTCCAATTGCAATGCAAAAAAAATCTAACGTGCAGAAACATTATTTTATTTATCAGGTGTGGACATTGTTCACATAATGGAAAAACATATAATCAGAAAATGTTCAAGCATGATGGAATCCTGTTTTCTTCATTATTTTGCAGAACATGTTCTAAAGGAATTCAGAATGTAGACACTAATATACTTCAGTCAGTAACAATCCAAAAATAACAAAGAGTCAAAGCGGAGATGCTCTATACAAATATTTAAACCTAATGAGTTATTGAGCAGAAACTGCTTTTAGGAACGGTGACCTTGAACGTGACCCCAACCACCACAGAAGCAGTTTCAAGCAATTTAATATATCTACATGTATATGTAATGCTTCATTGATATATCTCAATGCGTTTTCCATGTATTGAGCGGAAACAATATTTCTAGTTTCAGTAATTGTGACATTAACCTTGATTCGAAACATCCCATATGAAATCCCAGATAAGTATATATATAAGGTATTTTTATATGAAGTTTCATTATAATATCTGAATTAGTTATTGAGCTGAAACATATTTTTTATTTGTAGTAACGGCGACATTGACGCCATCCGATCCATTTGCAATCCCAAGCAAAGTTTCGATATAAGGTATGGATGTATTAACTTTCATTAAAATAGCCCAATTAATTCTTCAGTTATTTACCGGAAATAGTGTTTATTTTTCCTAACGGTGACGGTGACCTTATGCGATCCCAAGCGAGGTCTGGTTAAAATATATGTATGTATGAAGTTTAATTACAATATCTCAATTAGTTCCAAAGTTATTGAGCGGGAACCCAAGTTGGACGCCGCCCGCCGACCGCCTGCACGAAAACCAACGACTTACCCCAATCTAATAATATCTTCTTGTTAAAATGTTTTCAAGACGTAGCATCATATAGTTTAATTTCCATATAATTTTTATCTAATTCAGGAAGAAAACGTTATGCTGGATGTAAACAGCCATATTACATACCTTAGTTGTGTATATGGTAATATGGTAACTTTATATTATAACGAAAGCGCGGAAATGAATATATTATATCAAAGGACCCTTTTACACCACGTTCGTTTCGATCATACATTCACTTACTGTACTTTGCATCAATGGCATGATCTGACTAGTTTTGGGGTAATTTTGTCTTACCTGTAGACAGATCTACAGCACACAACCTTTGAACACATTATGACAAAAAGACAATGAGCACACAATGCTTAATTGTGACTTTTTTAATGTGTTAGTCGTTTGCTTTAAATTTACACATACCTTTTTTACAGTATAGACAGAAATGTATAGGACTTCGGTCTTATTACAGAATAATTTAAAAGATAAGCGAACACTACGTAATTACTTCGGACTATTTGCCCGCCACCATCGCGATGAAATATTTTCCACAACATGTCTCAGTTGTATAACATGTTTGCTGGCCCATTAGTATATTATTTGTGGGTGTACGTTGTAGCTGAATCGATTGTAAAAATTTACTTTTAACAAAGACATATACACTTATTTTTGCTGATTTTTCACTTTCATAGATATCAAAAAACAATTAAGAAGATGGAGTACTTACTTAAAATAACTTCTATTTAACACTTAATATTTGTTTATATGTGGAGCAATTAATTATACGTTTAACCAGCATTTACCACTTAATGAATAATGCCAATATTAATGTCCAATCGTACTTAACACCTTTTCAATGATACTATGTACATAGATTTAAGCCCGAAGCTTCCACTCTGTTATTCAAACATTCAATACGCCCCAATACATATTCTTCTCCTCGCGGAAGGCGGCCACAAAAGCCCGCTTAAATTCTGCCGACAAGCACAAAGTCACAGACGACTCACATGTGTGCGCTGCTTACACGATGAATTACTTCAAATGTAAAACAGGTTACTTTCGCATAAGGAAATTTATGTTTATTCTTCATGTGACATGACTTTACTGTACTGTTATCGGTATAACAATGGCATGTCCTAGCATACGAGTGTGTTTTCTAAGGAACTTGCCGCCGTTCTTGATATTGATTACTAACTGTAAGCAATAACACGTTTCGTTATGGTTCTCGACGCGATAATAATAATTATGACAGCGAATTTCACCCGTTAAAGTGTATTTTATATCTCTATCAAAATACACAAACACATCGTCTACGTAACAGGTACATGTTTTTCCGAACCACACATTTTCAGCGGATTTCGGATTTCCTTCTTTTTACACAGAAACGTTCCTTTTTCAATTTATTTCCAGTACAAAAGGTGTCACTTACATGCTGTACTAATTACCTGTTTACTGGTTTCCTACGTATTTTCTGCTAATCCGACAATACAATCAATCCATTTTTAGTAGTATAGATATTATTGATCCAATAAAATACAATATATTATCGTGTATGTGTCTAATATAAAAATCTTACTGCGCACATACACCGATATACATGTTTAACTTCATAAAAGCAATTCCAATTTTTTAAAATTGTTTCAAACTCGTAAAGGCTCCAGATGGTAAATGTATATTATAAGAATGATTGAATATACGTTCGTTTTTGACATAGAATACAGAACGTGACGTCATATAACTTCCGGTTTAAAATAGAATATAATTTAAATTGTACCTCTCATATATGCACAATAAATTATTCTTTCAATTGCAAGACTGACAATTTGGCAGAAAATAAACTATCAATAGCGGACTTCACCAAATAAAGACTTATTCATCCGACTAAAACAACCGACATTGAACAATAACGCGGTCAATTATTTAGGAATATTCTGCTTTCGATTATAGTTACTTAATTCGAAGACATGCAACATACTTGATAACGTCATACATTTTACAACGCACGAAGAAAGTTATAGTAGTGCACATGTTATCATTTACATGATCGGCCGATGTCGGTATTTGTCGATAAATTACGTTATTCAGTTTGTCCGATGCCCAATTGGTTCAGATTCTTGGCCAACATATTTTATTTTAAACACGAACATTATTTTAATAAAAACACTTAGTTATACGCGTTATAACAATATTTCATCATAATACGTCTGGTGAAATGCAAAAGCATAATTATTTGAAAAATCGAAACCGAAAGTAACTGGAAGTCACCTATGTTTGTGGTAGAAATATATGAACAACTGTCAACGGATAATTATTAATATGACTCTTTAGTAACAAAAGGGTAAGGCTAACAAAAACCAAATCAGAGCCAAATACAATGAATAACCATCAGGAGATCGTACGAATGATCAACTACCTTCATTTGGAGATGGAATACCCCATATAGCTTTAGTATAACGCGTGTATTGAAAATCAGAGCAAATGAACAGACACTGTCCATAAATTTGTTAAAGACGTTGTGTGTTTCCATGTTAGGGGTTGTTGATATCTTATTGTTTTAATTGTTATATAGAGAATATAAGGTTAGTGTTGAATAAAGATCAAGTGCATCATGAGAGTATTGGCGAGTGCTTTTCATGTTCGTGTCGATCATAATAAACTTGATCTTTATTCAACACCTACCTAATATCCTATTTATCCACGTTATCTCACGTTTTGCATATTATAACTATGTCATTGATTTCAGTACTTTGCTTTCAATTTAGCCATGGTCAAGGTCAGTGTATTACTACCCGTTCCTTAAATACGCAAACATGACTAATTGATTTAATCGTCAATAGGATGTTAAAAGATATTCTATCATTTAGTATGATTTTACAATGATTTATTTGATTATGTCTGAGATTTTAAACAAATAAATGTTTATTTCATGGATCTACATTTTTACATTTCTGGCAAATAACACGTTTTCAATTTCTGTTTCTAACAACGAGAATGGAGTTTGTGGATTTTTACCAGCATTGATTTTTCGGCATTTCGGTGGACCTTACGAGAAACTCTGGATACCACAAACTAATTATATTAAACTGTTCCAAATAGTACACGTAGAGCCAAAATTGAAGAGGCAAAGTTGCTAGACCTTTAAAAAGAATGCTGCTGCGACCTAGTGCTGAAGTGACTGGGTGGGTGAGCGTTTCCTGTTGCCATGAAGTTAACATTTTGAGGCAGAGGCTGATAAAGGATAGCTGGAGTTTGAAAGGGTCAGTCGATACTGCGCTAGAACTAATTGTGATCTTGTGATATGGATATTCAGGCATTTGACAGCATGTGTCCATGCAGTTGTTATAGGCAACAACGAATGTTTTTAAAGTATCGAAAAATGTGTTTTCCTTAATTTATGACGTGAACAATGCGTGTAATTTAAGCAAAATTTGGCAACAACTCATATATGACTTTTTTTTTTAAATATTCTTTATATTCATTAAAATGGACAGAAAATGTATATTTCTTTTTTTTTTTCTTATTTCACCCTAAGGTAAACACAACTGACCTTGAGTGCAACAGTGCATAAAAAGTAGTCCAGTCTTGTGAAATATCGGTTTTATATTACAAATAAAACATAGCTAAAAATACCGATATATAAACCACAAAAACCGTGTGCCAATATATTAGCTATTGACATTTTTTAACCAATACATACATGTCTATAGCACTACACTGCTACGCACATGCTCATGTAAATTTAAAGAATTTCGTGTTCTTTCTCTAACACTAAGTTACATTACGGTTATATCGTGTGAATAAATGAACGACGCTAAATGTTAGTGTATGCACAATTTGGTTTGTTAAACAGATACTATGGCGAATTGTTCTTTTACAATCTATCTAAATTGAATTAAACGTGTGCACAGATTGACCGTTTTTAATTTATCAAATAAAACAAAGCAAGTAAAATCGGATACGGCTAAATACAATATAAAACAACTAACATATACACACACACACGTGTGATTTTGCTGCGGCTGTTTCAGTTATTTTTGCAGTTGGTTTGGTGTAAACATTGTACAATCGAAGAGGAAGGTGATATAGGTTTAGACAGTTTAAATGACTTACTGGAAGGTTTAATAATGTAGCTGTTGCTGAAGGTGTTCCTCTGGTTAACTATTGAATAGCAATGCCAT
>CM051029.1:6294403-6339403 GCA_027627225.1 Congeria kusceri | reverse complement strand
ACGCTACAGCAAGGCATGTTCAAGGCATGAAATAAACTGGATAAATAAAACTGTGTATTCGGCGCAACTCTCAAGACCCCCTGTACCCTTTAACACTTATACTATTACTACCACTACTACAACTATTACTACTACTTCTACTACAAGTGCTATTACTACTACTACTACATGTACTATTACTTCTACCACTTTGTCTTCCTCTATAGTGACGATGATGTTGATGATGATAATAATAAAGATGATATTGATGATAATGATGATGATGATAATCATGATGATGATGAGTATGATATATATATATATATATAAAGTGTGAGTATATGACCCCTTAACTTTTACTTCCTCAACTCGGTCAGCAACAAATGTAAGTATCGCCAGATTAGAAACAACAAGTATTGCCGACTTTACAAACACCAAAGTAAAAATAGCATGCATGTTTATGTTAAGGAATCTTTAACCAAATTTATTCGTGATCTGAATTGATATGTGCATGTATTGTTGTCTTTTATGTTGTGAGAAAACGACAGGTGGTGGGTAATGTGACCTACAGTTACATGTTGCGAATTATGACAAAAACATAATGTGCATAGGGTGTATTTCATTTTGTCAATGAACAAAGTGTTCCTGCAACCAAAGAACCACAAGAGAGCAAAAGTGGTGACACATGTATTAAACGGGATTCGAGGTCGGAGCAAGATCAGCTAACTGAAACAACGTGCGAATGGGCTATATTATGTTTTACATCACTTTGAAGGTGTTCTTGTTTGCATTACTTTAGTATCCTTTAGATACAATGTACAGCGTCTACAAATGAAACAGTACACTTTTACTATTTAACACTGTTGTCATGTTTAAAACGTTTGTCAGGTTAAAAAAAAAAGCTGAGGACGTGTCTAATTGTCATTTCGTTTTTAACAGAACGGCATTGTTACAGTTTAATTTGTCAGATACAAGTGAACTAAAATAGGTTCGTAAAATGTCAGGTTATTAACCGTCCAATAGATTTATACATAGTTAAGTGACGTATAACTGTCCTTAAAGTTTTGAACCCAAATGAAACGTTCTGGGATTTTTAAAATTACTTTGTCAATGAGGAACAACTCAGGCCAAGTTGGTACTTTAAAAAACACATGTATTTTTTCACAATTCAAAGACTACGCAAAACTGACGAGTAACATACCAACAACAAAATAAATTGTATTTATTATATTTACAGCTACGAAACATTTAACGACAACCGCCTTTGTCAATGCAATCATAACAACATATAGACAATGATCTTACACTTAACACTTACTCTAAACAAACATTACCTTAAATTAAAATCAAGTGCTATCATGTCCAAGACTATGCATTTTAAAGGTATTTAGTTTTGTTATTAAATTGTACGTGATATTATCTGATAATCTATATACCGTTTCGCCCATTACCATTTCATATCGGAATGGGCATGGACAACCTTAATGCTAAACAAATAAATTGTATGTTACCACGGTAAAATGTAAGGTACGGTCTGGGAGTTTTTTTTTTCAACTTTGTTTAAAGGCAAATTTTGTTAAAATAAGCAACAAAATTGAAACTTATTTAAAATCTGCCGAATAAGGATTTTACGGAAATAATCGTTGCTAAAAACTGTAGGGTCAGGGGATTTTCGCTAGGTAGGGTCGGGTTGCCCGAAACTCCAAAATATTTTGTAGGCCATACTATGAAGTTTAAATCCACCAAATCCGCTTTGAATAATATTTTTTCTACATTTTACATAATTTTAATATGCAAATGTAGGTTGAAACAACTTTTTTTGTGGTTTATTTCGAGTACGTGTTTTAATGTTTTAAAGTAAAATGTGAATGCTCGGTTTTATACATTAAAATGCACCACCGCGCAATATATATATGGTTTCCCATACACTTAGACTGCTGATATACCTGTTAAAATGTATACATGGTTTACCTTTTTGTTTTTAATATAAACAGTTGAATTGTAATACACAAGGTCGACGCTATTGGTTATTGTTTCAAAATACTGTGTGGCCGATAGTATTACACAGATGAAGAATACTGTGTTGCTAAAAAAAACATTTTGGAACCTAGATTTGGAGACACCGGCATTTTGTTTCATTTTATTTTTATAATGTAATAATGTATCAAAACAACATATATTAACTGGCTGGTTCATTTATTAAGATAACATGTAAGCTTGCTCATTCGCCAGTGAGATATGAATTTCTATTAATATACCAACATACACTAATAGATTAAGTGTTATATAAGGATTGTGTATAATTAGTAACATAACTAACTTAATGTGATCTGTTTATACATATGCTATGAATTCATTCGCAATTGGAATGTTGCAGAATCAATTTAAGGCAGATTTTTTACAAAGTTTATTTACATACACATTTATTTAATAGGGCTCTGGTATTACACTTATGAGCAAGTTTGACCAAATTGCAAATGTGTACATTTATCAATGGTATCTAGGTTTAACTGTTAATTTCATTTTCGCGCATGATTTGCTTAATCAATACTATGTGTTTCTTCATATTATACTGTGTGTAACACATAATGCTGTAACAATGGACATACATATCAAAATATTATAAGCAGAATGCATACTAATTAAAGTGCCACACTCTCTTACTCTGCGGTTCAATGTGTCTGTTAGTGTGGCGTCTACCAATATTGGCGAATTCATTTGGACAAGGCAATATTGTATAAAAGACGGTTATGAAATATTGTATTAAAGACGGTATATCACAGTTTACATTATTTTCGAAATTGTGTGTAATCGATTTATTTTTAATGCCAAACATCTTATTGAACTTAGTCGAATATAGCAAAAATACGGACACAATTAAGGAAATATTCAACACCAAAATCCTCAAACACGTGTTATCTTATATTGAATGTTGAAGGTACAATACTGTTTCCGTGATAAAAGTAAATTGATTGTAGTATGTTGTGTTCATTAATGTGGAAGTAATGCATATTCATGACACTAGTGTATATAGATATGATATTAATCAAACTGACGTTTTTATTTAATTGTTGCATTGCCTCCTGATGCTAATTTACTGCTTATATTAAATACAAATTTTTAGGGAACATAACTGTGTTTCCGTGGAATTATCTTAAAACAAGTAGAACATTTATATTTGGATGCGTTTGACGTGTTTGAACAAAATTAAAATCTCATGGAACTTTTTCCCACTTGGGATTTTTTTTTCCCACTTTAAATCAGATAATGCATTGGATTCAAATATTGAAACTGCTTTTTTATGAAATTCAATTAATATATATTAAAACCTTTGATACTGAACAAATGATTATTCGGTTTGGGAGAACATCAATGGCGTAACTTGTTTCTGATGTGTTGGTAAATCATGCATTTCTTGATTTTCATTTCTTTCTTTCTCTCCTTCTGGTTTCATCCATGTATATATGTATATACCTGTTGATTATTATTATTATTATTATTATTATTATTATTATTATTATTATTATTATTATTATAAGTAGTAGTAGTAGTAGTAGTAGTAGTAGTAGTAGTAGTAGTAGTAGTAGTAGAAGTAGTAGTAGTAGTAGTAGTAGTAGTAGTAGTAGTAGTAGTAGTAGTAGTAGTAGTAGTAGTAGTAGTAGTAGTAGTAGTAGTAGTATAATTATTATTATTATTTAGTCATCTTGCGAAATTACTTAGCTCATGATTTAATGATAACATATGTAGATGAACAAACTAAATATATTCTTAATTAGATACCCACATTCATGGTTTATTCACGGATGCTGTCGTATACCGCATAAGTGTCAGGTTTGGTTAAAACATTGAGTGATTTGTTTCTCAGGCAGCGCCGGAACGTTTTTTCATGGCCCGCCACGAATTAGATGTAATGCCAAAAGAAATCGTTTTACAATTGTTTGACGATCACGCCCGGGTTTTAAAGGAGCTGTCCAGAAATTTGTGAATAGAAATAAAACTTTGCAGAAAGTGTTCTTACGGGCATGTTACCGAACACAAACTACGCATTGAAATCTGTGAATTAGTAACAATTAACAAACTTGCTATCGTCTTTTTTCTGTATGCGAAGACTGGTGATGACTTTTGAGTTAACCAGCATGTACATTATAGTATATTCCATTCGTACCAATCGCTTTTGAACAATGTTTTCGTAAATAAGAAACACATTTCAGACGAATAAACACCATAAACGTTCATAAGAACATATACTTTAATAACGATGTATTGAATAAGATCCTATGGAGAACGGCTTAAAATTAAACGAATCTGCATTTAACAATAACGAAATAATAGTAACCCGGTAGAGATTAGAGTATTTCCAGTAACTTTCTTCCTGTCTGAATTAATTTTATAAATCGGATATACACAAATTGTGAAATACAGTGTACATTTTGAAAAAAGAAGTCATATTCGATTAAGAACCTTCATAAATATCGTTTATTTGTCGATTTTAAACTTGTGTTATTAAATGCTCTTGCTTGTGTAATTATGTGGAATCACTTGAATTCGTGAGATACAAAATCGCGCAATTGCGATCGCGGACATATTAGCACGGTCTTAAATTCGCGCATCTACGATTTTGAAAAAATGAACACATGCGAATAGGTTTTTACACAAAATGTGTGTCAATTAATCAACCAGACAGAACGCCAATGAAAGATGATATTGTGACAGCGTGTTTGTTGCAATAAACACGTATATTAGTACCGGATTATGCTAATAATTGACAACAGTGGTCGCAGATATAGGCGAAACAATAGATACAATATATCACGTTATGTCAAACAGACACCTTGTTAATTTTTTTAAGTGCCGATTAAAATATTAGTTTCGGCTCCACATCGAAGGCGCTGATTCTTTACTCAAACGATTAACTGCACAGAACAGAACAGAACAGAACACGACATTTATTTTACCCAAGTATACAGCATATACAATAAGGGCAATATAACAAAGCAAAATATTTAGTAAATTATTAACTTCCGATAATTTTAACGTTCGACAAAATATAATAATCGATATACGGGAGGGTACTTCCAATGATAGGATATATACGAGGATAATACTACTACTACTACTAATAATAATAATAACAATAATAATAATAATAATAAAAAAAAATAAAAAAATAAAAAATAATAATAACAATAAATCGTTAATCATCATCATAGTCATAGTCATAGTCATAGTCATAGTCATAGTCATAGTCATAGTCATAGTCGTAGTCATAGTCATAGTCATAGTCTTAGTCAAAGTCATAGTCATAGTCTTAGTCATAGTCATAGTCATAGCCATAGTCTTAGTCATAGTTATAGTCATAGTCCTAGTCCTAGTCATAGTCATAGTCAAAGTCTTAGTCTTAGTCATAGTCATAGCCATAGCCATAATCATAGACATAGTCATAGCCATAGTCATAGTCATAGCCATAGTCATAGTCGTAGCCATAGTCATAGTCATAGTCATAGTCAAGGTCATAGTCATAGTCATAGTCATAGTCATAATCATAGTCATAGTCATAGTCATAGTCATAGTCATAGTCATAGTCATAGTCATAGTCGTAGCCATAGTCATAGTCATAGTTGTAGCCATAGTCATAGTCATAGCCATAGTCAAAATTAGAGCCGTACTCACAGTCATAGTCATAGCCATAGTCATAGTCATAGTCATAGTCATAGTCATAGTCATAGTCATAGTCATAGTCATAGTCATAGTCATAGTCATAGTCGTAGCCATAGTCATAATCATAGCCATAGACATAGTGGTAGTAATAGTCATGGTCATAGTCTTAGTTCTAATTATAGTAATGGTCATAGTCATAGTCATATTCATAGTCATAGTCATAGCCATAGTCATAGTCATAGTCATAATCATAGCCATAGTCATAGTCATAGTCATAGTCATAACCACAGTCATAATCATAGCCATAGTCATAATTATAGTGGCAGTCATAGTCATAGTCATATTCATAGTCATAGTCGTAGTCATAGTCATACTCATAGTCATAATCATAGCCATAGTCATAGTCATAGCCATAGTCATAGCCATAATCATAGTCATAATCGTAGCCATAGTCATAGTCATAGTCATAGTCATAGTCATAATCATAGCCATAGTCATAATCATAGCCATATTCATAGTCATAATCATAGCCATAGTCATAATCATAGCCATAGTCATAGCCATAATCATAGCCATAATCATAGCCATAGTCATAGTCATAGCCATAGTCATAGGCGAAGCCTTAGTCATTGTCTTAGTCATAGTCATAGTCATAGTCATAGCCATATCCATAGTCATAGTCATAATCATAGTCATAGTCATAGTCATAGTCATAGACATAGGCAGAGTCATAGTCATTGTCATAATCATAGTCATAGTCATAATCATTGTCAGAGTCGTAGCTATTGCCATAGTCATAGTCATTGACATAACCATAGTCATAGTCATAGCCATAGTCATAATTATAGTCGTAGTCATTGTCATAGCCATAGCCATAGTCATAGTCATAGTCATGGTCTTGGTCATAGTCATAGTCATAGTCATAGTCATATTCATAGTCATAGCCATAGTCATAGTCATAGTCATAGTCATAGCCATAGACATAGTCATAATCATAGTCATAGCCATAGTCATAGTCATAGCCATAGACATAATTATAGTCGTAGTCATAATCATAGTCATAGTCATAATCATAGTCAAATTCATAGCCATAGTCTTAGTCATAGTCATAGTCATAGTCATAGTCATAGTCATAGTCATAGTCATAGTCATAGTCATAGTCATAGTCATAGTCATAGTCATAGCCATAGCCATAGTCATAATCATAACCATAGTCATAGCCATAGTCTTAGCCTTATTCATAGCCATAGTCATAGTCATAGTCATAGTCGTTATCATAGCCATAGTTATAGTCGTAGCCATAGTGATAGTCATGGTCATAGTCATGGTCATAATCATAGTCATAGTCATAGTCATAGTCATAGTAATAGCCATAGTCATAGTCATAGTCACAGTCATGGTCATAGTCAAAGTCATAGTCATAATCATAATCGTAGTCATAATCATAATCATAATCATCATCGTAATCATAATCATAATCATCAATGTAATCATAATCATCATCGTAATCAACGTCATTATCATAGGAATAAAGAAACAAATAATAATACAATTCGATATGAGCAATTCTTAGCCAGCACTGTGAGAATACTTTTTTAGTGGTTTAATACCTTAGTTGTGCGGTGCTTTCTTTCCTTTAGCGCGCGGCGTTATAGATTGGAAATGAAACACACACAAAACAAAAGCACAAACGTGTATTATAAGTTTTACATTTGCTTCAAAAAATTAATTAGTTATTTTTGCTTTAATCAAGGGAAAGAGGCAGTGTGCATTAGCCGTAATACAGACAGACAGACAGACAGACAGACACTTTATTTGACTTGCACAATGTACATCGTCAACATCACATATGGTTCACAATGAAATATGTCAACGTGTATATACACAGAAAATAACAGGGCATCAAAAGACAGTGATATGTACAGTTAAACATATAAGTAGAGAGGATGAACAATTGGTAAGTTATGTTATACGATTAATGATATTTGATCTAATACTCAACGATTCTTTAACAAATAAACATAATTTTATAAGTTCTGATCTTTTGCACGATTGTAGCAGTTGAACATACTTAAATACAGATGGTTTATTGAAGTAATATGTTTTAATTGCAACAAAGACAGTATCTTTCATTCCTATATTATTTCTTTCATATCGACCAGTTTGTATACGAAGAGGGTGTACAGATAATCTTAATCTGCAGAAGTAAAATCTTAAACTTTTCGGTACTAAGTCTAAATAAATCTCATATTCAAAGTTTGTCTTAAAGGTTCTATAAACATCTAACACGGAGCTATTTTCTAATGTACGCTACCAGTTTTGCTTAAATGTGTCAACAATTCTAGATTTCAGAATAGGTACAAAAAGATTTACATCAATATTATGAACATTGCTGAAGACATAACAGAATCCATAATCATATAGTAGTTCCTTAACGTTGTATATCCAATTACAACAGCCTCTCATGCAGTCTGAAACTGCAACATTATAAACAGTTTGAAGTATTATATTGTCGGATTTGGCTAACTTAAACCAATATTGCACAATTCGTATGTATCTCTGTATATATAGTGGGTATCTTCCTAATTCTCCATAAACACACGCATTACAGGAATTCAGTCTAACTTTAAGAAGTCGCTTACAAAACTTTAAATGTATTCTTTCTAATTCTTTAGACTTGGTAAAACCCCAAACCTCTGCTGAATAACTTAAAATAGACCCAACAAATGCATCAAAAAGCTGACATTGGATTTTTGGTTTTAAATCGTAATCTTGACATTTACAAAATAAAGTGTTCCTTGCCTTAAGAGCTTTGCCTATTAAGTGTTCTTGGTTTAAAATGAAACTGCCGGTATTATTAAATACAACACCTAAATAGTTAAAATCATTAGCAGCCTGTATATCATGGCCAGTGTAGGTACACTTTTCAGTGGGCAATAATCCGCCTCTTTTTCGGAACTGCATAATTTTTGTTTTATCCGTATTAATCTTTAATCCCCAAGTATTACAGTAAGTAAATAAATTATCTAAATGATTTTGAATTTCATCTGGTGATTTGCCTACAATGGCCATATCATCTGCAAACAGTAATAAAATTAAAACAATATCATCAAATTGCAAAAATGAATCAACATTCTTTTGCAAGTACAACTCAAGATCTTCTACAAATAAAGAAAATAACAAAGGGGACATAACTACACCTTGTCGTAAACCAACAGCATAGCTAAAGTAATCTGAAAATGAAGATAATGACTTAACACAAGATTTAACTTTTTGGTACATATCACGCACAATTCTTAATAGTTTCCCTTGAATTCCACATTTAAACATTTTAAACCATACAACATTTCATCATATCGACAAAAATAACATATCAACGCTTATTCTCATATAAATAATGATTTTTTTATTAAAGAATAAAGAATAAATATTGCATCAGAAGTGGACCGCCCTTTTTGAAATCCAAATTGGGCATCCGAAATAATGTTATGTTTTATACAAATATTTTCAACACGTTTATTTGAAACAGTAGTGAACAGTTCTGACAGGTAACTAACTAATGTAATTCCCCTATAATTGTTAACGTCAGATTTAGAACCTTTCTTATGTAGAGGGAGATTATGTACATTGGAGCTATCTTCGTAGCGGTTTCAAACAATGAGAGTTATTTTAATCGTAGTTTACGCTTGAGTGCACCAGCACACAAGGGCGATATGTTGACAACAAAGGCAAGATGGTGGACTTATTATGTGTGGTAATTACTCTTAATCAGCTTTGTATAGCAGCGTGACGTTTGATAATACCGTTAGTTTTAGGTCAATGAGGCAAATAAAATCTATGATTTGGATGCTAAGTAAATTTAGAGAAATTTTGTCAACAATTATTCCTATTGCACTGTTGATATATACATATATCAAATTTAATTAAGGAGTAAGTTTAATTATTATATATATGACCTGAAAATATAAACATTTACGTCAAATTTTTTTATTATTACCATTATTATTTTTTTTAAAATAATTTCCTATTATTAATTACAAATATCTAGGCGCTGACAAGTATTGCAATAAACACAAGATTTGTTGTGACAGTAAAAAAACAACAACAACAACAACAAACAAACAAACTGCAAAATACAAATCTTATGATTATATTGTCACATAATAGTACCAAACGTATAAAGCAACAATAATTAACATTGCTCGGTTGATATATGCATGATTCATATTGAAATTATGGTATAGAATGCGATTTGTATATAACCTGTAAAAGAAATACATTTGTGACGAGTCAAATGTTTCGAATTTTTGGATACACAGATGCAAATAGTGACTAAAGTCACTTAAATCAGTATAACCAGTAAATGTGTCAGTGCATCAATATAACATTATTAATTGTTTCAAGAAAACATTTGTAGCTGGTGGCATTGGTTAATTCAAGTAGTTATGCAGGAAAATAACTACCGCTTAAACTTGCTAAATATGAAGCGAATAGATTTGCTTGTATTTTTTAATTGTTGTAGGGAATCAGATTATAAGATTGTGTTAAGAGTAGCGTCATGAAGATCACGCCCTAGGAATTGTTCTCTTTCAGATTTAAAGAAATCACAGTTAAGTAGTTAGTGATGTTCAGAGCCAACTTGACAAGCGTTACAAAGTCTACATGTTCTTTCATCAAATGGGGTTCCGTCGTATCGACCGGTTTCAACTGGAAACCAGTGATTAGCAGTTCTGAATTTAAAGAGGTATGTATATTCAGTTTTTGTACGTTTAATGAGGTAGTCTTCAAAGGATGGTGCTTGTTTGAAGCTTGTGTACATTTGTCCTTTATTTGTTTGTTGTAGTTGAGTGTGCCATTGGGTTTTAAATTGGGTTAATAATTTGGATTTGACTTAGCGGTGGATATTATTTTGGGTTGTCAGGAATTGGTTGTCCCATAAATGTACTGAGGTGAGAATTTCGTTAAACTTGTGAACAGTAACATCTTCGTGATTTTTTACTCATTGTATTACGGGTTTTCATAAGCGTGCCTTAGCGTAACTGTGTTATAGAAATACAATTTTGTTGTTATGCATTACGAATTTTGTTTTAACAGAATAAAGGAAATATGAAATCATGAAATACACGTGCAGTTTAATAGTAAACATAATTCGTGTTAACATTACGTGAACAGTAATATTCGGAAAGGCGTTTCGGATTTTGAATTGGCTATACGCGATTTGAAATTAATAAAAAGGAATAATATTAGATCTATAGTTTATCTATAAATGGAATAGTGGGTGGGAAAAAAATGCGACAGCTGGTGCGTCGTTGTTTTTGAATTATATTTTTGTAGAATGTTATCATGTGTTTTCAGTAAGCAAATGTATGTAAATACTGTACATGTATATACTTTTGCCAAGGAGGGTAAATCACTACTGGTAGAACGTTGCGATTGATAGAAAAATAGTGCGTTTAATGTTACATTTTCACTGCAGTGAAAACATATATTTTTTTATATTTTCACTGTTTCAACAGTGAAAATATCACATTTTATTTAACCAATTAAATTCTATATTTCGCTGAAAAGCATATAATAAAAGCAAAATATTAAATATTTGTATTGTTAGAATCCATATCATTAAAAAAACATTATCATTTGTATCCAACATCATCCGGTATAAAGCCTTTGTAGATAACTGACTCGTGGTTTACTAGTATTATAAATTATACATTCTGAAAATGTTTATA
This sequence comes from Congeria kusceri, assembly GCA_027627225.1. Classification (NCBI taxonomy): domain Eukaryota; kingdom Metazoa; phylum Mollusca; class Bivalvia; order Myida; family Dreissenidae; genus Congeria; species Congeria kusceri. The sequence goes on along the minus strand of CM051029.1, from coordinate 6,328,037 downwards.
CTATGACACCTGTTTGTTCAAATTGCATTTAAAAGCATGTTATTCCGCAAAGGAATGCACATATTAAAAGTATGCATTGTCTATAAAAGCGATGTATTCGCATGCAAACTTACTTTTCTATTCTAAAAAAAACTCAGATATTAATTTAAAAGTAATGACTTGTGCAGCTCTAATAACACAATTTCATGAATAAAGACGCGCTTTCAATAAAAAATGAACTTAGCACAACTTCTATATGAACACGAGAATTTAGATTGGTACTTTTTTAGCAGCGCTTATCATGTAACTGTTTATTTTTGCTTTTTATTTTTGTAACTTAATTGGATTTCTAAATTCATATGTGCTGCTGTTGCTGCTGATGATGACGATGATGGTTGTGATGATGATGATGATGATGATTATTATTATTATTATGATGATTATCATGATGATTATCATGATGATTATCATGATGATCATCCTCATGATGATGATCGTGATGATGATTATGATAAGGAGGCCAAACAGATGTCCTTCTTATCAGTATTCGGCAATAAAACGGACATAGATAGCCTTCTTATCAGTAATCTGTAATAATCCAGCTCAGTTGCCGAAGTAGCCAATACCACTTATGGTCATACACGTTCGAGGCTAAACATTAAAATCGGTCGTTATACGTAGAAAGACAAAATTTAATTGAAATTGCAATATTCTCCACAGTAACGTTAGTATTCGTTAAATAAAAATAAAAATTTAGTATAAAACGATGACAGGTTTGCAGTAAATTTTCGTGCATGAATATAAACAAAATATTAAATAGGCATCGTGTTAGAAAGTTTATTCTGTCCGAATTGACCAGTAGATACGTGTCAAACAAGGATCGATTTGACCAATGTTGGGTTTATATTTCTGTGGTAAATAATAGCAAGTGGTTACTGAATCCAATCAATTTACTTAAAATCCTTAAAATCTAGAAAGGAGGAGAGATCTATGTTCGTCTAGTAAATTGTTCAAATTGCGTCACCCAAGCAATATTATTATTCCGCTCATGAATGAACGTATTAAATTGTCTATAAAAACGATTAACTTATATATCTTAGAAATACTGACATTTTCATTTAAAATAATTGCTGTTACACATTATTAATGCATATACTAATACCTCATGAATAAAAAAATGATGAATATGATAAACATGAATATGATGATAGTAATGAGTATGATGAATATGATGATTATGATGAATATAAATATGACAAGGATGATGATGATGATTATTATTATGATGGTGATGATGATGATCGTGGTAGTGGTGGTGATGATGATGATGAAGATGAGGAGTTGGAGGAGGAGGAGGGTTATGGTGGTGGTTGTGGTGGTGGTAGTGTGATGTTGGTGATGATGATGAAGAAACCGATACCGATTTGGGTCATAAACTTTAGAACATAAAAAATTGCTGTTGTTGTTGTTGTAGACTTTGTACGGAAAGCAAAGACGCGTTGTGTATAAAAATGAACTTTATAAATATTCTTTATATAGTGAGATTTCAGTTTTATATTTAGCCGCGCTCATAATGTAAGTTTTGGATGTATTTAATTTTATTTGTTGGATTTATTTGGAATTTTGAAATTCATCTGATAATGAAAATAGCATATATGAAGATGGTCATGTTGATGCTGTTGTTGTTGACAATGATGATGATGATGATGATGATGATGATGATGATGATGATGATGTTGATGATGATGATGATGATGATAATGATGATGATGATAATGATTGTGAAGATGTGTTTGGTTTGATCGTATTGACCTGATTTCATGAAAGAAATTACAATATCATTGTTTAAGTAAAATCGTTGGCATTTTACCCACATCATTCTGAATCCACTTTTGTATGATAGCATTTTTTTCTTTATGGGTATAGTTTTTGTTAAAATATATGGCTGATATTGTACATTAGGTACTATTAAGTAATACTTTTCTGAATGAGAATTAAATCCCTTTAATAAAGATATTGTTTTAGTAACATGTTACAAATAAATGATTTATTAACAATACTTGTGTTTTACCAAAAACAAAATAAAAAATTACAATGATCTGAAACATTGTTTCTTTGCTCAACCTATTTTATTATCCTCCAAAAAGAAAGCAAACTGCTTATCATTCCAATCACAGAATAAGGAGCACCCTACTGTCTAAGCAGCTATCGATCTATATCCCCTGGGCATCTGTTTTAGTACATTTATGCCCCCACATGGGAGGGAACGGAAAGCAAGTCTGCTAGTTGTAAAATTGCGGCTGTAACAATGCGTTACCGCAGTTTTGTTTATATTTATTATGCCACCTTATATGATAATATTTGTTGACATGAGTTAAAAAATAAATGCAGTTGTATAGCCCCCAAACAAGGTTACGTAATGCAAATACAAAGTTTTGTAGTAGTTGTAGTAGACTTTGTACAGAAAGCAAAGACGCGATGTCTATAAAAATGAACTTAAGAAATATTCTTTATATAATGAGATTTGAGTTTTATATTAAGATGCGCTCTAACTTTTGGATGTATTACTTTTATTTTTGTGGTTTAATTGGATGTTTAAATTCATTTGAGAATGAAAATAGTTTATATGACGATGGCCATGTTGATGCTGTTTTTGTTGACTGTGATGATGATTATGATGATGATGATGATGATGATGATGATTCTGGATGATGATGATGATGATGATGATGATGATGATGATGATGATGATGATGATGATGATGACGATGATTGTGAAGATGTGTTTGGTTAGATCGTTTTGACATGATTTTATGAAAGAAATTACAAAATAATTGTTTGAGTAAAATCGTTGGCATTTTACCCACTTCATTCTGGATACACTTGTGTATGACAGCATTTGTCTCTGTATGGATATTGTTTTTGTTAAAATATATGGCTGATATTGTGCATTAGATACTATACAGTTATACTTTTCTGAAATAGAATTAAATTCGCTTTATTAAAGATACTGTTTTAGTCACATGTTAATGTACATGAGTTATTAACAATTAATTGTGTTTGACAAAAGAAAAAAAAATTACAATGATCTGAAAAATTGTTTCTTTGCTCAACCTATTTTGTTATCTTCCAAAATGATAACAAACTGCTTATCATTCCAATCACAGATTAAGGAGCACACTACTGTCTAAGCAGCTATCGATCTATAGCCCCTGTGCATCTGTTTTTGCACATTTATGCCCCCACATGGGAGGGAACACAAAGCAAAAATCTCGGCTGTTACAATGCGTTACCGCAATTTATTTATTTTATTTATTATGCCACTTCATATGATAATATTTGTTGAAATGAGTTGGAAAATAATATGTTTTGTACCAATAAATGAGGTTTTATAGCCCCCAAACAAGGTTACGGAATGCACATTCAAAGTTTCGCTGCCTTTATTTATATTTGTCACACAAATCACACACATTTGGCTGTCATAATTAAATATTGTATTCTTATTTACCATAATTTTGCAGCACTTAACGCATAATTCAATTTGCTTTAACTCACACATTGACATGGCCAAGCTATCTATATCAGATTTACATGAAAATAAACAATAATATTTGCGCATTTCAGAAAATAATTTCTTTTAGAAAATGAATTATCAATGTGTTTTGTTTGAAATTGTCTTCATTTTGATTTTCCTTGTCAAAATAAATGCCCATTTATTCGAAGCGATAACGAAACTGTTAAAATAAACATATGGTAAATCATACAAATACTGATAATTAAGTTTAAACTAGTACATAGATTTGTGTAGTGTTTTTAAATAATAAGTATGATGTTGAAGACTAACACGCTGTTGCATGATTGTAACTAAGATCTCGTTTCCTTCACATTTTTTTCACTTCATTGTTTATGAAGATATTAAAATTAGTTTCGAAACTTGTTAGACAAATCAATAACATATTCTGAAATTCTATTTTTCTTATAGGGTGCACATACATTTCTTATCAGTAATCGGTAATAAAATCAACACGGTTTCCACAGTAACCGATAGCCCTTAGGGACATAAACCTATTAAGGTGACAATTTAAGTGAGAAGTTATACTTTATAAAACAAATATTTTCCCCTTTAAGGTTCCCTACTAAACTATTCTACATCGGATAGCTATATTAAGTTAAATATAAATGAAATTGTTTACACTCTTTTTATTAGTAAGTGATACACTCGGCAGCAAAATGATATTCATATTACCGTTTATTATTATTATTATCATTATTATTATTATTATTATTATTATTATTATTATTATTAGTAGTAGTAGTAGTAGTAGTAGTAGTAGTAGTAGTAGTAGTAGTAGTAGTAGTAGTAGTAGTAGTAGTAGTAGTATAGTTCTGAAGATGATGATTAAAACTCATGAAAAATTGCTATTGCAAGGTTTAGAACGTAATCAAAACACGTAGATGCACGAACATTTTCCTGAACAAACGAATTTGTGACTCATGTCACACGAATCAAATAGAAACAGGATAACGGTTTTTACTAGTTAGTCGAATGTATAGTATATGGAGTCGCTATTACAATCCACATTCAGTTCTTCTTTGCATAATCTCTCGCCGAGAAGTTAAGAATCAATATTTAATTTACATTTGTACATGTACATGTTTACACTTGTACAATTTTAGAGATGTTATTTGCATTTTTTAGTATAAATATATGAGTTTTTATACATATGTTATAACATTATTATATGTATGTAATGTTCAACACTTTCATATTACAATGCTTGGTAGCTGTGTATAATCTCTACGTCAATATTATTCATATGCTATACTATTGATGTGCTATAACATTGTATAATGTTTGAGCAATACATTTTGAAATGGACTTAGCAGTGCATGCATCAGCTTATTTGTAGATATTTGAAAAAATATGTTATGACGATAACACATAAAATATAATATAAATAATATTATTGAAACAAATAATAAAACAGTCATCAGGGTACCTAGGGGCGGGTCTCAATTCAATACGGGTAGCTACCGTTAGCTAATCAACACACGAGCGGTCTGCTCTTATACCTTTCCGACTTTTCATTGGACAGACTCGCTTGCGCCATTGACCAATGGAATAGTTTTGTTCAGGGTGGGGCCGGGCTACTACCGAGGTGCGGACAACAGAACCAATCCCGGGGAGGGCCTGGGGTGATAAACACGTGACGATTATGAGCCAATTAACGAGGTGTTAATAAAGCCACTAATCGGAATGTGTCATTTATGGCTGTAGCTAATTAATAAGGTGATTAACACGTTTAATTGAAAACGAGTGAATTGTGTATGAGTACGAATTGGGAGAAGATCGACCAGGTCACAAGTATAAATGTTTAAATGCTCAGCATATTGAATAGTAATATAATTAAGAGCTTCTGGCCTCACGAGGTGCGGGGAGTCAGATTTCGGTACATTTGTCGACATCCGGGAATGAAGCAGCCGGGGGGGGGTCGGAGGGATTCAGGTCTGCCACAGCAACCTCCTTGAGACCGGCCTCCTCCACCATGGTCTGTGTGCTGGCCCCAAGTGGGAAGGCAACATGCTTCTTTTTAAGCTCCCGGCCCCTGATGAAGGTGCCGGTCCCAAATAGCTTGTTAATGGAGGTTTGAGTCGTGTCTGGACTGAGTCCTGGCTCAATATTGGAGGGTTTGTTGTTTCCGGCGCAGGGTGAGGGGCAGCATACCGGCCTCCTCCTCTAATGTACAACCCGGAGTACACGGAAGTTCCCGAAGGGCTATCCTCAAGGCCTTGTTTTGTATGGTATCTACCATTTTAGGGCCGTTAGGCGTAGCACATGGATAGATTTGGGCCCCATAATCTATCTTTGGACGAATAAGGGACTTGTAGAGGAGAAGGAAGCTATCGGACCCGAAACCTGTGCCTCTCAACATCCTCATTAAATTCAAGTCCCTTTCGCACCTTTCTGCCAAATATTTGAAGTGGTGAATACGTGTTAACCGTTTATCTAGGTACATACCCAGAAATTTCACCACTTTTTCAAAAATAATTTTGGTGCCGCCTAAAGTTAAGTCCAAAGATCCCCAGTCAATGGCCCATTTCCATATGGAATCCAACCCTGCTTGGGCCTTTTTTTGCAGGGTTTACAGCTTGGACCCCATTAACCAATTGCCGGAGTCATCGGCAAATTGGGAGATAACCAAACCTAATGATTTAACGGTTTCAGGCAGGTCATTTACGATGATGGAGAACAGCAGGGGCGAGATGACAGACCCATGCGGGGTGCCTCTTTCAGAGTTTGCTGCATCTGAACTCGCACCATCGACGCTGTCCTCAAAGAAAGCCCTTATATAGTGGAAGCAGTGTCCGGTGATACCGTAATCAACCAGCTGTGTAAAGATGCCGAAATTCCAAGTTAAGTTAATCTGTGTAAAGATGCCAAAGGCAGATTAAAGGTCCAAAAAGATTGCAAGTACTGACTGCCCTCGATTTTTAGCCAATAATGTCATGTTGTAGTCTATCTAGCTGGTTTAATGTAGAACGCCCTTTCTTAAAGCCAGACTGGAAGGGGTTTAAAATATGTTTTGTTTCCAATAAGTGCTCAAGTCTATTTTTGATCATACTTTCTAATAATTTACCAGCGTGATAAGTGAGATCAGATTTATCTTTTCCAGGTTTTGGTTCTGGTATCACTGTAGCCTGCTTCCACTCGGGTGGTATTAAACCCGTCGTGTACACCCTGTTGCACAATTTTAGCCAGAAATATAAAATATGGTCTGATATGTTCTTAAACATCAGATAAGATAATTGATCAGGTCCCGTGGCAGAGTCTTTCCTGCTACCAATAGCTGCTTTTAGTTCCGAAATAGAAAATGGTTGATTTAAAGCTATTATCCCCAGGCTCAGTTAAAATGTGTTTATTGTGTGATTAAAACAGTGTGTGATGGTCCAAAGTTTCAGAAGGCAGGTTTGAATCACTAGATACCGATTTGAAATGTTTGACCAAAAATTGAGCCTTGTCTCTTGGGGTACAGGCAATTTCGCCTTTAAATTTAAGTAGAGGCACTGGACAGTATGGAATTCCTTTAATTCTGTGAATTTTGTGCCAAAACTACTTAGTAGTAGAGTGTTTAGTATCAATGGATTCACATAATTATTTCAAATTTTATTGTTTTTGCTTCCAAAATGACCCGCTTCGCAGTGTTTTCGAGAGTCCTATAGGTTTTAAGATTATGGGCCGCGGGTTATTGTTTTTTAAGTTTTAGAGCTTTTTTCCTGTCCCGTACAGCCTTGGCGCATTCATCGCTCCACCACGGTACTGTTTATGACGTTTATTCTGGCCGGGAGAGACCGGTATGCTGTATTCAGCTATTGACAGCAGTTTATTTGGCAATATTGAGAGGGTCATGAGTGTGAATATCTGCCTGGGATAGATCTGCACAGAAGTCCCTAAACTGATCCCAGTTTGCCTTATTAATATAAATTTAGGTTCCCCTGAACCCTGGGTATAGTTCTCTGCGAAATATAGTTACTCAGTGTGACTATTTGAGGGAAGTGGTCAGATCCTAGGCTATCGGGTAACGGTTCATAGGCAGAAGTGCTGGAAATATCAGGGCTGGCTACGGTGAGTAATAACGCCTGTCTAGTCAAGCCTGGTTGGCAAAACGTCGTTGAGCAAAATGAGGTCTTTCTCTTCCAACCCAGGCTGTGGCTGCTTCACCTCCCGCATCAGATTTAGGGGAACCCAAAGCGGGGTGATGTGCATTAAAGTCCCCCGTATAGATGGCATCAAGGGTCCTTTAATGGTCAGTAATTGTGTGCTGATTTTATTTAAAGACTCAAGATCACATCCTCTTGCGTATATGTTAACCAGTATAAGAGGTCGATTCTTATTAATAATGACCTTAATGGCCAGTACTTCGATAGCAGCACTGCCATAAGATTTTAAAGAGTCATTCACACTCAATACCTCATAGTTAATGTTATTTTAAATGTAAACAGCTAACCCACCTGAGTTATTGTTATTGTTCAAGTTGCAGTGGTTTTTATATTCAATGTTAAAGCCAGGTATAGTTTTACATTCACTGCCTTTAAACTTTGTTTCTTGTAAAATTAAAACTTGTACGGATGGATTTATGTCTAAAAAATGTTTAACTTCAGTATGTTTAACCGAAGATACGCATAGATTTACGTCCAGATCGGGCTGATTTCAGTTTAGCAGGTGATCTGCATTGACGTGGCGAGGGAATGGGGGTTTGTGGCGGAGCGCTCCACCTCCTTGGCGACCCAGAAGGTTCTCCGTTGCAGCGGGCTTTGGATCGGCACCGATATCCATATGGCTTTCTTTGAGTGGGGGTGGGTGGTATTTTTAACTTTATGTCTGACTTTGGATATATAATCTTGGCTCCTAATGAACCTTGAGTATATTTTATATAGGACTTGACTCGACACCCAGTGGACCTTTCGCCTTTGCTGGTCCTTAACTATTTCAGTTACCTAGTCATTGAGCTCACTGACATGGATAGGGCGATATGTTTTACCTGTACCTGTACGGTTTTTGATACTAATGAATCCCCTGTATTAGAGTTACTAATACTGTCGTTCGGAGCAGGGAAAGTCATGGAGGAGGTCTGGGTGTCGACCATTATGGGGGACACTAACCACGGTCTCCTCCACAATCCCGCACACATCAGAGATAGACAGCTGCGAATATATGATGCTGTGCACTGTCACCAGGGAGTCGTGTCCTGTAACATTAAACATGGAGTTGTTCGAGATAGTCGAACCACTTTCAGTTGGAAAATACAGGACTGAGGACTGCTTGAGACCATTAGGAGAGTGCCCGTGTGAGTAATGCAGTCTCTTTGGATGGGGGAGACAGGGAAGTTGTGTTTATCACTCCGAGCAGCAACCTTTTCTGAGTATAAAGTATCACTTATAGGTCACGCTACATGGGGGCTGTGAGGGCAGGATGCGTTCTTCTTATCCCCCACAGGAGTGCATAATTTATTAAGAGGGGCCAATACTGTATCATGCTTAGAAGCTGAAATAAAGGTTTTTCTCGGAAGTTGGGAACTCTCTTTCGTGGTAGCTATTGACAGTGCATGTAATTGCGACTCCGCCTCAGACCAGTTCACCCCGTAGACATTGCAATAAAAGGCTTCCTGGACAGCTTTTAATAGGCGGGGCTACCCTGGTAAGAGGCAGAGTGTTGATGGCTACAATTTGCACAGTGGCGACTTCTAGCGGTGCAATTTCTGGGCGAACAACAGACACCGGCACACCATACACAAATTTCTGGTTTGGAACATTGAGCACTGCCAGCAATATAACCAAAAATCTGGCACTTGAAGCACCGAGTAGGGGGGCAGGGATGGGACTTACGTTCAGAGTTATGGTTGTATCCCTAATCATTACTCTGGAGGGCAGGATGGTAGAGGTTGCAAATGTCACTTTAACTAGTCTAGCGGTGGCGGTTTGCTTGGCGTGTTTCTTTATAAATAAATGATAACACCATGTTGGGGGGGGGGGGGAGTTCCACCACTAGTGACTTGCGTAGCTCCTCCAGGTCCTGGCTTTCTGGAATGACGGCAAGCAAACCATAAGCCGTTCTCAGTGACTGTCGCAGTACTTCGCGAACAATTACACCACCTTTAGTAATCACTTTCATGCGCAGTACTGCGGTCAGGGCTTCAGCAGATTTAGCTCTAAGAGAATCCCACCGGATACTAAGGGCATTGTCCTTTCGACAAGACCAGGCAAGGCTTTGGCAATATTTGACGCCAATAGAAAGATAGTAAAAACAACGGTCAGTTTCTTGACCTGGTCACATGACCGGAGGAGACACTTATAAGGCATGATATTGTTTGTAAGGTGGTGAGAATCTTGCCTACTAAGTGCCTCCTCTAGTAATGGTGACAGATTTGAGCTGCCGCCTCGAACGATGGGCCGGAACGAGACATTGTCAATTTGTAATACAAGTATTAAATACGTATAGGAGTTTGAATAAGCAAGCAAGAACAGTGTACAGCTAATCTGGTAGGCAACAATAGCATTCCGTATAGTAACGTGTAATGTAGCAATGAAACAACGTGGAGTAGAACAATGAAATGTCGCATACATAGCTGAGATATTGTTTACAATATTCTATGCAAATATATTATTTAAATGATAGTATCAAGAAATCACAGTCTAATTGTAATTATCACATAATAAAAAGAGCACCGCACCTGTAAAAAATCCAAATTATTATAGTAATGGTCAATAATGACTAGGAAAAGCCGTTTGGTAGTTAATTTTAACAAAAATAATACCAAATATTGTTAATTGTGATTAAAACACCAACCAGTGAACGAAATAATAATCACATTAAATGTACAAATGATCCTCTCAATGAGGAACAATAGCAAATTTTGAGGCCGACCAAGAAAAAGAGGAAGATACTGGTCAACGAGGGAGGCGGAGATACTGTAGCATCGATTTACACCGAATGTAATGTTCATAGATCTGTATCACTGGTATATAATGTATTTTCTTTGTATTTTTTCTTTGTTTACAAATGGTTGCGGTATTCAAGATGGCGGCCGGAAGTGATGTGGTCGTTGATTAAATCATGACCAATCTTTAAATATATCACAGTTCGACAAATTATCTGATCATACTTTTGGATATTAGCCTAACTGTCACTTCAGTATTATATTTGCAATTGAGTAATACTGTATGCATGAGAAAAGACACAATTATTAACTTGAGCAGGTGAGAAAAAGGAGATTAAAGGAAGCCGATAAAGAAGCATTAATGCAATATGATTTCAACTAACATTTAACCGTTAGTATATACAAATCTATGAAATATCTATATTTGCTCCAAATATAACATAAAGTATAAAGTACAATAGTGTAATAAAATAAAATAAAATAAAATAAAATAAAATAAAATAAAATAACATAACATAAAATAAAATAAAATAAAATAAAATAAAATAATAAATAAATGAATAAATCATAAGTAAATAAATAAATCAATAAATACATAAATAAATACGTAAATACATTTTTATTACTGCCTTTTGAGTGGTTAATACCGCCCCATTATCGTCGCTCTTTATAAGCTAACCCCGCCTTTGAACCACTGCGCATGCGTAGCGAACTGCGCATGCGTAGCGATTAATCGCTGAAGATAGCGTTTGCGCTTTAAAGTGGTGAATTACGTAATTCAGCGGTTGAAAACGGATGAAAAACGCTGAAAACCGTTTAAACGGGTGAAAACTGTTTAAAACGTATTTTATTTGCGATTCTTTACCGATTAATTGCGGAACACAATCGGTGACCCTACTATAACTCAGTATATACACGCATTAAATTCAGACCATACACGCATCCAACTCAGACCATACACGTATCTAACTCAGACCATACACGCATCCAACTAAGACCATACACGCGTCCAACTCAGACCATACACGCATCCAACTCAGACAATACATGCATCCAACTCAGACCATACACGCATCCAACTCAGACCATACACGCATCCAACTCAGACCATTCATACATCCAACTCAGACCATACACGCATCCAATTCAGACCATACACGCATCCAACTCAGACCATACACGCGTCCATCTCAGCCCATACACGCATCCAACTCTCACTACATCAATTTCAAATCAAGCACATCCATCTCAGCCCATACACGCAACCAGCTCAGACCATACACGCATAAACCTCAGACTATACACGCGTCCAAATCAGTCCATACACGCATCCAACTCAGACCATACACGCATCCAACACAGTTCATACACGAACGTCCAATCCAGATAATAGAATTCGAACCCTACGCACATCCATCTTAGACACACATCCAATCCAGATCATACACCTATCCACGACCAGAGCCTCTGGAAGTCATATGTTTCAGAATCGAGGACAATTATGCACATACAAGCAAATAACTAATCTTGTTATACCGATGGTAACTGTGGAAATACCCACCTAATAATTAAATACTAATTACATTGATTGTAAACGTATAATGGATTACTAGTATCTTTGATATCATCCATATCACTTAGGACTATATATCGCGTTAGTGTATATTTAATTTTATTTTAGAAATGTGTTTGCATAGTGCATTCAAAATTCGACAACAGTTTAGTATTTTTTTTTTTTTAATATTTATGTAAGAATTGTTGGCGAACAATGCGTTAATTTGACTGTATTTTAAATATACCAGATAACACTTCATATTCATCATTTTTTTATAGTGTCAACCAATGCAGATCATTTGTCTCGATAGGGGGTTGTGTATTCACATAATTCGCACCAATGTCACTGTAAAATGCACACACGTTCTCCCAAACGCATGTATTTACACATACACTTAAGTTTGTAATGACTGCTTTAATCGTTTGGTCAGCATAAACACAATGTATGAATATCTAATATAACATAATAAATGTACTATACTGCTATGCTATTCAGCCTGGATTCATTAACCAGTTAAGCATATCACCAGTTTGCATTTATTACCTAAACAGGCAGCTGACAATTAAGGAACCTTTGTGAAAAAAGTAAAACCAACCCGACCACACATTGAATTGTGTTTTTTATTATGTTTGATTAAATTCGATCGTTTATAATTGCGGCCTTGTTTTATGCACTAAGTATTGTTGCAGAAACTGCAATTGGAAGAGGTGAATTGAATTTGTTTCGATTTCACTTAATGTGAATATTAATAAAGAGGTTTATCAGATCGTTACCATCAGATAACAAGTTTTTTGTTTTTGTGTTAACTTACTTAAAACAAACGAGCAGCTACTAAAACTGTTGAAGGCTTTCTAACGTTAAACAGACATAAATGACTTGTTTGACTACGCAGTAGGTGGCAGTTTAAGTGTTAGCGGCATTATTAGAAGGGTAAATCGTGCACTTACCGCTATGTTTACACATGAGCACACTAAGATTACCGATACATGTACTGGAGTTTGTATGTACATGTAACGTCATGTGCGGAAATTAAACTTATTGGAGCAACAACGAACACAAATAGTAAACAAATAAAATAGTAAAAATAGTGCACACTCTTAAATGAACAATTGCCATTCATATTACGGACACATATGTGTACATTTATACATGTAGCTATACATGTAGCTCTACAATGAACATACGTGTACGACATGCATGTATGTTAACTATATAGTGCGATGATGACTACTTTATTTCGCTACGAATAATTAATATTGTAGCTTAAATATTGGTAATTGTTATTCGTTTGTCCAGCTATGTTTGTGAACTAGGAAATGTCCTTGTATCATAGGAATTTGGAATTTGGAGTCAAAATATGAAGACAACACATTGCAAACACAACTTTAAACTTACCTCTAACTCTTGGCATGATCAATATCCACACACATGTAAAGAATAACATCGTCTTGGCTTATTTCCACAATAGATGCAGATCACATTAAATGTTACGACATACGTCATATGCAGAAAACTTGAGATGCGATTTTTCTGTGTATCAGTTCCTTTTTATCACTACGTTAATTATCTACACACTTAACTATGTACATGTACATGCATATGAACTATATTGAAACTCTGTCATTTCATGTGCATTCCTGTGTGAACGTTGTCTTGATAAAATTAAACTTCCGCATTCATTATGTGTTCTCTATCGGTGTGTTAACAGTGTAACTTAAACGTGCTCCTTTGCTTTACTTAGTAATTTGAGGAAAAGTTAATTTGTATGATCGGTTTATTCGCAGTTTATAGTAGATTTTCGCATAATTATATCATTACATTTCGTTTCTTAATCTACTTGTAATTTATGCTGTATTTGTGTATTTTAACATTACCTTTTTGTATATATCCGTATATTGTAAAATCTGCCGATCAATATCACCGTTCAAGCTATTACAGAGGGAAAAAACCTGCTAGTGGTACAACTAAACTGTAAAACTAAACTGTAAGACTAAACTGTAAAACTAAACTGTAAAACTAAACTGTAAAACTAAACGGTAAAACTAAACTGTAAGACTAAACTGTAAAACTAAACTGTAAAACTAAACTGTAAAACTAAACTGTAAAACTAAACTGTAAAACTAAACTGTAAAACTAAACTGTAAAACTAAACAGTAAACTAAACTGTAAAACTATACTGTAAAACTAAACTGTAAAACTAAACTGTAAAACTAAACTGTAAAACTAAACTGTAAAACTAAACTGTAAAATTAAATGTGAGGTTACAATTGCAAGGACATACTGATAAGTAATACGTGCATTTGAATTGTTTTTCTTGTACATGTAACTACTTTTAACACAGTCCTTAACATTATGTCCACATTATTTTCGTCGCGATACATTTCAACTCATTGAGTCATAAAGTATAACTCTTGTGAGAACACATAACATTACAAAGTACATGTATGTGATAACAATTGTTTTATTTCAAATTGAAGTAATATTCAAATCTATGAAGTTATGCCAATGCTACCGAAATTGAAATAAAACTAATGCCTTGTTATAGTATGCCTACACAATTAACCTGATGGTACCAACCATATCTTACAAGTAATCAGTTTTTCAGTCATTACCTTAAACATTATGTATAATGTAAAAGGACAATAATCCTCTGCTTATATTTAGTTACACACATCGTTGTACATACCTTTATCTGAGCGCGATGAGATATAATATCTGGATAATACTTTACAACATAGACAATGTGTCTTTCTATAACTGGTGAATACACCCTTTTCCACTTTTAACCTGATCTCAATATTGTAAAACAATGTGATAAATTAAAAATAATACAAAAAGGTGAAAAACGTTTTAGTTCATGTGTGGTCATAAAAAACCACTACGCCACTCGTGAAAAAAATCGGTTTTCTATGTCCACAAATAAACAATACTACGATCTTACACTGAAATCAACAGTGTATTGCATGCTTTAAGAGAAAAAAAACTACTTTGCAAGATGCACTGAAACGTCACACGTCAGTGTATTCTGACGTCAACACTGATCCCAATATTATGTTGTTAAAAAAGTGCAATACGTCGTTGTACCCATATGATATTTTATTGAAGTTAATATTTTGTTTGCTGTTGCTAACGAAAGCCGATAATTACAATGCCGATTAATTTATTTACTACTACTTGTATGATATTTATATAAAGAATAGTCCGTTTTATGTTGTATTTTCACTCTAGAGAACAATATCAAATTGTATACTGTGACTGTTCCAACAGAGGGAATATCACATTGTATTTCATCAATAAGATTATATATATTTAATGAAAAGCATAACATAAAAACAACAAATTCAAATGGTTATAAGGAGTGTATTATTACAATGTAGCAATGTAGGAAATAATGTCAGGCATGTCTCACTACGCGTCAAAATGTCATTATGTCAATGCCTTTTTTTTGCTCATACAATTCGTACAATATATGTAGTTGGCGTGCTGAAAGTATGAGCCCAAAATAGTTCAAACCGTTGTTAGTTGATAGCAACTAGGTAAGGGCCTCTAGGCTACATTTAACATGTGCAACTTGATATCGCCTTTTGGAAATACCCACACAAGGAAGATATGGATCGGTTTGTACTCCGTGTCTTTATATTTTAAGCTTCCGTCAGTGCAACCAATACGTCCTATATTGGTCTTCAATTAATTGTTTGAACTCGTTGAACTGACTACTGATATTTAGCTGATACATACATGCATGCATGTATTTGTTATATATCGACAGTAATGTCAATGTATTGCTTTGGGTGCAAACGCATAACATATGCTCAAAACTAAGCACATTGCTTACATATAGCCAGTTTGAATGATAGTATTCACCTTATAAATATGCCATTATAATTGTTTAGTGTGTGTACGTGCGTGATACAGATGCTTGAGAGTAGATTTCGCGAACATACAATGCATTGTGTGGTATACACATGTTCCAAGCAGACGTATTTAGATTTCTGCAGATGATTGTTTCTATTAGCTAGTAGCACACATCTCTATTGCTTGTTGTACACAGTCACCTATATCGACAAACCTGTATGTAACAATGCGGTATGATCCGTATTGTACCTATTGTCTGCCCAGTGTGAAGATGTTAACAATTGCTCTGCACGAACTTATATATAATCGCTCGCATGCAGGTTGTTCAAACGAATTTGGCAAATCAAACCATATCAGTTGAGTTTAAAACACCCAATTGACACATTACAAACGACAGAGGAAACCATACACGTACAGTTAGCTGTGGGCAGATATAACGTAATTGTAAACACGGAAAAGTCAGTTAAATAAAAACCTTGTTGAGTTCGAAAAAAACTTAAACAGTGGATGTGGTACACATCCATACATATACAGTATAGCAATGTGTTACAATGATGTTATAACCAATATATTTAATTGAATGGGTTACACATATGGTTTATGGACATAAATAAGAGACAGAAGGGTTTGTTAAGAATATTCGTGCCATGCACAATTCAGGCAGGCTAAGGTTCGCTTTTAGTGTGTGCACTTTTTTTGTCTAAGGTCCATGTTTTGTTCACTAAATATGACGTACACCGAATATTCCCTGCCCGTATGTATACGTCTTAGCATGCATTCGTTTCTACATTTTGATACTACTTCTCTATAAACCATGCTTCCTTCGATGGTCACGTCTATATATCGCTGTGACTAATACCACAACTCTGTTAGTATTGAATGTTTTTTACGCACGGCCTCAGAAAGTGAAACATTCGCTTTGCCAGAGCCTCGCAAAATAAATGTGGTTATTTAAAACAATAGTAGGTGGTTTTGTTCAGCTAAATTATCAATCGGCGTTACAAAAACTGATACAGCTTAACATGAACGCTCAATGACAGTTTAGCAAACCCGTCCTTTAATATCAAACATGTATGTTCAAGTATAGTAAGTAAACTGATATCATAAATGATGGCACCGGATAGTTTCTTATATATCGAAGTAAACGCTTCTTGAACGCCGATGAACAAGCTCAGAATTTTATTAGTCTACCTATATCAAACTTGCATGGCTTTTTGTGAATATCGACACATGGTCATGGTCATCAAAACTAACACGTTAAAATTACGTTAAGAATTCTAACTAAAAATACATCTTCTGAACGTCATAGTCAGACGACGCGGTGGATGGTCCAATCACACCACTTTCACTATTAAATTGCAATGTTTACCATTCACTTGGATGCACTGCTTTACCTACACAGGTGTTCAAGGATACGATCGCCAATGGTCCAGGCGAGTTATAATACTATATCTTACTTGTTTTTGAAACAAATGTCAATGTGCCTTTTAAGTCAATGGTACCACAGTTGTAGCATAATGGTCATGTAGCAAACTTCCGTGCTAACTGCGTTAGAAAATAATGATCATTCTCTGGAGGTGTCTTAAACTAATGAACAACATATCTTATGCAAGGTTTCCACTATCGTGCGATCCGTCACGAACGCCAGGATTGGTCACTCGTAGCTAATCGTGATATTTCCCTGAGATGTTAGACTTGGATACGATGTGATGCGAGTACACACGTTTTGCCAATTACAGGTGTCACGATCTGCCACGGTCTAATCTTCATTTTAGAAACGATCGAGTCCACGATTGAGTCTCGATCTGACACGATTATCACGATCGGGTTCCCCGAATTAGGGCGTTCTAGTACGTACAGATAAGTTCAGATAAGATTATTACGAAAAACGTTACGATAGGATACGATTTTGGTCGCGATGTGTTTCACAATCATGATCGATGGAGATCACGATTTGAGCTACGACTGGACCCGAATGACATTAATACAGACAAATTGCCTATTGACTTCATTGTTCCTTGAGATCTCAACACATCTTAACAGAGCGTGGTGTTTTTTCTTGTCTACGATCGATCAAAATCACGACGATTTGGATGCACGATTATATACGATCTGTCGAGCTTTGTTACGTTATAAAAAAGATCTGATATGATGATCCAGATGGACAATTGATCGCAGTTGATCGTGTTAATCGTAGATGCTTTTTGAACCGTTTGAAAATGTTCTACGACTAACACGATTGCCACGACTGACAAGATATTATAGGATCACAACGATTGGTCCACGATTAAGACCACAATTTCAATCGTGACGCGAATCGTGATAGTGAGAACCTAGCATAATTGCATGACATATATTGCATTTGAGGAAACAAAACCACAAAAAGCCTCCGTTTGGGTTATGATTGTATGTTTATTCTTTAATTAAATATCAATGGTAACGTATTGATACACACTTGACACGTAACAGCACCGTGCTTATAGTACGGAATACACTGATGCTTGTTATAGTGTGGTATCTGAAGAAACACGTTTGATGGTTAGAATGAAGTTTATTATTTAGTAATGCATTTTGTATTTTGAATACATTCTTAGCTCTTTTTTTTCCAAGTATGTCATGCAATGCATTGACGTGTTAGTAGCAATTATGTTATGAATTATTAACATGAAACACTTATGAAAATAGTCTGCATTTTCACCACCGAATGCTTACACGCGTCATTATTACCAGGTGATACTTGGCAAGAATGTAAGACTTACAAACTATATGCAAACCAAATAAAACGTAAAGTTAAAATACTTAATATAAGTACGTTGTACTCACACAAGATAATTATATGAAATTATGCTGTTTATATTTTTTGAAACAATATGTTTTGTTCGTTTATGCAACTGGTACATTTTTGTGAAGATGATACAACTAATACATGTCGTATTGTGGCAATTTGACATGAGTTCGTTATTCCTTTTCACGAAATTCCTTCATATTTAGGATCGGTTTAATATATTGCGCTGATTACATTCATGATACCGATGCTCTGAAAAATCAACTAAATACTAATAATTATTAGTATGTCTTTAACCTGTGCAATCGAGAATTTGTCGCTATTCTCGTTTGTATTGTATTTGAACGTGCCTTTGAATGTTGATTTGTTGCTCTGGTTACCGTAAAAAAAAAATCGTGCTAAATATATAACCCTAGGAATGCGTATCTGCCACGGATGCATGTGAAGTTTCAGATCAGTTATATTCCACAACACATTATCCTTTTAATCAATGTATGTACTTCCCAGTGTACTAGTATCTTGTTGATGTCATAGATGACTCGCGTCGACATAAATCATTAAACTTGCAAATATGTTTAGTCAGTATTTGCTATGAGATTTGAGCATGTCTAGATTGCTAAGATTATTAGCACTCCTCTCGTTCGTTGTTGAATTTATGATATACGTTATACAATTCAAAAAAAGACCGAATACTTAAAACCAGGACACTGCTTACGTGCGGAAGTTTAAATACCTACTGTTCTCTTAACAGTATAATAAAAAAAAAACATCTCATTTAATACTCGATATTAAATAAATAGTGTAATATATACAGATTGGAAATAAAATAGTAAGGCGATTATGTTCTAAATTACATTAATGTGGATGTGAATATTATCACGAGTTAGTTGAAAGTTTCCAAAAGGACAAGCAGTTACTGCATTTGTTTTATTTTGTTAAATGTATACACATGTACATGTATCGGTGTCCGTGCAATACCGCGCGCATATGATACACTAATAAACGTTCGTAAAATGAAAATGAAAGTCGCACTCTTTTACATGATTTTTCTTCAGCAAATTCCCACTAGGTTGTTTTGTTAATAAAATCGTTATTAACCGATACGTTTTATTAAAATGCATGTTATGTAATTATATGTAATTATTGAATGACCAACACATCCGAAAGTGATAATTTTAAGGCACAAGTCAGTGTTTTAAACATAGTAAAATACTAACATTAGAAGCTAATTGACAGTGATATACATAACCACAAACAGATCAGTGCAGACGTATACATTAAACTTTGTCTTGCTTAAGGTAATTATGACAGAAGTCGTATTGCAGATAGGCACTATCTTTATTTATCCAGGTTAATAAGGCATACATGTATAGACAGATAACAATTTTGGTGATGAAATGTGTTTGCTTGATTTCCAGCTTCCTGTGTTTATCAAAATGCTGAAAAGGGAGATCGGAGCGTGCAGCTGGGTTTCCATTTCAACTGGACTGACACAGAAACAAGAAAAGAATTGTGCTACAAGGGACAATCATACGTTGGTGAATGCGTTTCTCTGTGTGCTTCTGTTTGCTCAATAATGACTTCAGTTGTTGGTCTCAGCAGTATTAACTCAAATGCTGGCATTACTTCTGTATATGTTTATATACTGAAAATCACGAACGAAACAGCTCAGGGGAATACAGCTGTTATAAAGAGAACGGTCTGATGATGTCAATATGTATTCAACTTGAAGGGATGTCTGAATACTTGCATGCATGTATGTATCATTTGGTGTATGCGTCTGGGATAATTGTGTGTTGCCGGTGTAAAATATTTCATGTGTGGGTGTTAACGTGTGCTTGCTCATGGTGCGTGTGTAGAGTTTATATATCAACTGTTTTTCTTCCAAAAGCAGTTAATACTACCATTATCATTTGATAGCTAGAAAAACACCAACATAACACCAACATAACGAAATTACTACTAAACTATCGAATACATAAACAAACGCATGCACCGACTTTTTCTTTCATATTTTAATAATTGTATTGTGCTATTTTCACTATGTTAATTGTCTCTTGTAAGATCGCACACACACGAACGCTTACCATAAGATAGGAAGCCAATGAATATAACAAATACGTGATACAATTGTATGGCTTTTGCATACCACAAGTTTCAACCACATAATGCACACGGAAACTAACATAAAGTAAAAAATCATCATTATTTGAAATAGTACTTAATAATACCAATATCACAGTTACCGACTATGTGTATTATTTATTGGCATGCGTGTCTGCATATGACCTTTTTTTTGTATGTAATGGTATTTATAGTCAAGGCCGACTCACATGAAAATCAACGACCCATAATATATAATACGTGCATCTTGTATTATCAAACAAGAACCGTCACTGTGAGCAAAGTTGGCTGTTCCTCGGTAATGTAAGAATAGCCGCAGCATTATGAAGAGCCTAATCATGCTCTCGTTCAATCAATATCAAACGCAGAAATTTGTAGAGAATTAAAACGTTTGAATCACCTGGAGGCTGTTTATTAAGTGTTTAAGCAGAATTTTGTTCGTTACACACCTTATGATGCTGGTCAATAATTATGGGATGCTGTATTGAAATCTAACACAACTTCTTGACGTTATATCTGAGCCATGATTTGTAACGTTCGCACGGACGGACAGACACACCTACAACATCGATAGTGGCAAACTAATAACGCATATGTTATAACACACATTAATTACAACGTTTAAGACGCTCAAAGCCTGAACGTCCCTGGTCAACATGCAGAGTTTCTTTACCCGTAAACTACTGCTTATAACACAGATTCCCTTATTACAGTTGAATAGTTACATGAAGCATTATCTTACACTAAGTCTGTTTCAGCTGTGGACTCAAAAATTAAGGATTGAATTTAATTTTGGTTGCGTTCATGCGTTTATGAATGCAATGGTCAAACTGGCAAATTATCCATGAAACGCTTTGCCAGTTTGACCATTGCGTTCAAAATCGTATGAATGCAACTAAAATTATTCCATAGCATTCCTTTATATTGTTTAAGTTTACATGCATTTTATTGCCATTCTAAGAGAAATATCACGCACAGCAGTTTTCTTATTGGAACAGCGAAGTACCGCCCCTTGTAACCGAACTACACGTCATAGAAGCCAAACTACGATTAATAAAATAGTTCCATACACACATGTCATTTTCTCCTTATTTTACTTTCAATTTGCTGCGACAAATGAAATTGAATGTAAATATTATACAATGGTGTGGATTTAAAGCATTTAAAAGCATTTAAGTCTCCATCTGTTGTGTTAATAATTGAACAGGATTATCCTGGATCTGTTAAACTCTCAGCCTAGGAATTGTGTGATTTTAAAGTGTTAGAACTCAACTGCGGTATAAAGTAGAAGTATTCATGATGTGGATTTACTGTAGTCCTACTAACAAAGCACCTCTTATTTTATGCTAAACTTTCCAAAGCATTAATAATGTTTGATGCTTGTTGGCTATACCTGCCGAAATAGCAGTTCTTCTTGATGTCACATGTATTTTTCATCTGTTTAAGTTACTCTTTTAGTTTTGTAGCGATATGATTTATGCAAGGAAAATAAATTGTATATGCGTCTGAGAAATCATACGTGTCGATGCAGACACACATTAAGGTACATGTAATAAATCACTACTCCTAATACTGGTCAAAGCCTGCGCTTATTATAAATTCTCGTATAATGTAATAGCAATATATTTCAAGTCGGTACTAGTCTCCTTGGCTCAACACGACTGACGAAAATCCAATAGAAAGAAAGAGGAAACACAAACAGCAAATGTTAAGAATAGCTCTCCGATATATTGAACATCTTTACTACTTTTCTTTTTTGGTAAGTCTTAACAAAATAATTTGAGTTCTACGACTGCAAAAGAAATCGGCTTCAATAAACCATTGAAATAATGCCAACTTGAACGTCTGCGTTGTGTATACGACAAGAAAGAACTTGCTATATTTATTTTTCATGTCTACCTAACGAACCTCCTCCCCCCTGACGTTTTTAGCGACGATTGGTTTTCCGTGAAATCCATTGTTGTCAGATTTTAGATAATTTTGAATGTTGTTTTTTTAACGAAATTTGTCTTTAAATTTTTTTTAATCCAAACCTCCCTAACATTTTAGAGACCATTGTCCGAGAGGTCTTAAGGAATTTTATATACATTTCACCATATCAATAATAAATGATAACACGGGCTGCTAAAATACCTCGCTATCTCCCGAAATGACAAAACATTTTCCCCACAATTGTAATCTTAAAAATCCTGACTTTTATATTTGACCATGTGATAAATATGACCGTGTGGCTTTCTGGTTATATAAACAAATTGTTAGAATTCCATGTTATGTAATTTAAAAAAGAAATGTACGCTCAACAAAAGTTATCACACACCAATTTGAAAGAAATACAAATTGTTGTATTTTCTTTATTTATTTGAATTTCAGCTTGAAATGTCAGCTATGATTATTTGAGTTATACATGGATGTGTTCGTGCCAAAATATTGGGGAACTAGAAATGTGTCCACAGACACGGATGCCCCCTCCTATGCAGCCTGTTTTACATGGCGCCGCTTTGTCTATATGCATACAAACTATTTTGCAAAAGGAGGATTGTCCGTTTATATTGTACTTTCTGCTAATGTATTCTCTTATTCTTTGAAGTTGTCGAGGTATAACAAACTTCCAATCAATAGTTATAGTCCTGACAAAAAATTCAATAAAGTGTTGTAATTATATTTTTGGGCAATTATGAGTAATGGTTCTCGTATGCTTCACTTACTTTTGCTATTTTAAATAATTCTTTGAAGAATCAACCAAATGCCTTTTATTATTTTTGAATTATGCTCTGCACAGTCATCAATAAAGTGAAGTAATGCACTAACTTCACAAGTCAGGTTCTTACATGCGACACACCATCTGGTGACGGTGATCATGTCTGCCAATTATCAGAAATCCCTGTATGCATGACAATATTACGCTCTGGACAATTATTTGACGTTTTACCTTGATTAGTGACCTTGACCTTTCAGCTGCAAACCAGATTCTTGCACGCCACATGCCGTCTTATAATGCTTATCAATTATGTCAAGTAATTTGAACATTCTTCCATGCCGGACAATATTATTCTCGCACAGAGTCCATGGTATGTAATTTGACCTTTGACCTTTAAGTGTGACCTTGATCTTATACTTAGTTCTTGCACGTGACACACCTTCTTATAATGGTTATCACTTCTGCCAAGTTATTTGAAAATCCGTCAATGATGGACACAGTTATTGCCTGGACAAGAGTCTTACAACCTGAACAAGTCAACGATTTATTTAATCTCCTCTAAACAACTTAACGATGGAAAAAATAAACAACATATCTAAACAAGGAGTGAACTCTTACTGGCTTGATTATACCTGTAAGGCAGGAACCATGACTGGCCACAAGTATATTGACACAATTGATATACACTTTTAAAAAAGTGATTATTATTTAATGATTGTATTTATCATGGTGGATCCAGATAATTACAGTAAACATTCCCACATTGAATAAATCACAATCAACCTAGCAAAATATTGATAAGGTGAATTAGACATTTTGTCATACACCCACATCACTGGGGACTGGCGCGTGTAACGAAAAGACCCCATACAGCGTGGTTCATTTCCTGAATTGTACATGATTTCGTTGATAAACACACACATACAATTTGACTTTGTTGGAAAACATACACACTATCGGTGTGAAAAGCACACAAAATAAACTGCGAAAGATATATGTATTGTATTATCAGAAAAAGAGTAAAAACACGCATCATTTCCAAATCACGACCTTTATTTAAACAATCACTATTATTAGCCATTATAGTTTTGTACCGTTAGTTCATAGAAAAAATTATGCAAGAAAAACACAAAACTAATACTTTTATGACATTAACTGAACTAAACCATAAATCATAACAAGAGGCGTTTGTACTACAGAAACCAACATTCACCAACCAATATCAGAGAACAGAATGCGGGTAGCAGACTACCATTCACCATCCTATCTCGGATAACAGAATGCGGGTAGCAGACTACCATTCACCATCCTATCTCGGAGAACAGAATGCGGGTAGCAGACTACCATTCACCATACTATATCGGAGAACAGAATGCGGGTAGCAGAATACCATTCACCATCCTATCTCGGAGAACAGAATGCGGTAGCAGACTGCCATTCACCATCCTATCTCGGAGAACAGAATGCGGGTAGCAGACTACCATTCACCATCCTATCTCGTAGAACAAAATGCGGGTAGCAGACTACCATTTACCATCCTATCTCGGAGAACAGAATGCGGGTAGCAGACTACCATTCACCATCCTATCTCGGAGAACAGAATGCGGGTAGCAGACTACCATTCACCATCCTATCTCGGAGAAAAGAATGCGGGTAGCAGACTACCATTCACCATCCTATCTCGGAGAACAGAATGCGGGTAGCAGACTACCATTCACCATCCTATCTCGGAGAACAGAATGCAGGTAGCAGACTACCATTCACCATCCTATCTCGGAGAACAGAATGCGGGTAGCAGACTACCATTCACCATACTATCTCGGAGAACAGAATGCGGGTAGCAGACTACCATTCACCATCCTATCTCGGAGAACAGAATGCGGGTAGCAGACTGCCATTCACCATCCTATCTCGGAGAACAGAATGCGGGTAGCAGACTACCATTCACCATCCTATCTCGGAGAACAGAATGCGGGTAGCAGACTACCATTCACCATCCTATCTCGGAGAACAGAATGCGGGTAGCAGACTGCCATTCACCAACCTATCTCGGAGAACAGAATGCGGGTAGCAGACTACCATTCACATTCATATCTCGGAGAACAGAATGCGGGTAGCAGACTACCATTCTCATGTTCTACATCATCTCCGGCCACGCTAATACGTTGACTTTGGACACCAAACGGAAGTTCTGAACAAACAGTCGTGATTCAACAGATTGTCGGCAGCCATTGTTATGACAATGCACCAGATGAGCTGGAATGTTTCTGCAATTCAACAGTGTTCACATGTGCTAGTAAAGCATTAAATTTAACGAACCAATTTAACGAATCAATAGCTGGTTTACGTTGTATAACTGTTGTAAGTAACAAATGTTTACTTTGACACGTCTATTTGTGATGATAGTTTATTTATTCCACTAAACAGGTTACAGTGCGGGACAACTCGCCGACATTATTATTGGTAGCTTACTCGGGGTTGCTGCGTTAATAGTGTCATGTTTTTGGATAAGTAAACGAGATACAACACAACTCGTAGATAGGATTCTATTGTGAACGTATAATGTATTATTTGCCTATCTCAGTAACCATGATAATAGCAGTTTTCAACGCTGTATAAGATGGTAAACCAAAATGAGTTAAGGAACGTACCATGCGTTATGATACGAGTAAACACAGATGTAACGACTCACAAGGTGAAGCACGCACAACTGAGAAAATAAAAACACGCACTTTCAGACCACATACAGCTTACGTGTAAGCTGTATACGTAAGTTGGCAACGTATACAGCAAACGGTGAGCTATATTCGTTGGTTGACAACGTATATAGCTTACGTAAAATGTATGCGTTGGATAGTATGCATATTATATACATATACACTTGACATAGGCATTTCGTCTTAAGCCTTGGTCACACATAGGTCGCCGACCGGTTACCGTACACCGACAACTAAAATTTGCGGCGATTGGTCAAAGACTGGAAGGCGACCGGTAGTAAGAAAAGTCGGTGATTGTCTTCCGACCATCAACAACCATCAAATATTGGATGGCGACTAATTGGCGATTGGTTGACTACTCATTGGCGATCGATTGGCGACTAGTTGGCGACTGGTTGTCGATGCTCGGGGGGGGGAGGGGTAGGATTAATCGATATTTTATTCAGTTCTGTGATTTTTCTCATTGTTCAAAAAACGTTTGTATATATGTATATGGCATTAAGCAATATTTAAAGTATGCCTTGTGAACATTTAATAAACTGCATGTATTCGTGTTGTTTTGTTGATTATTTAATTCAATTATGATTAATATACTATTATCCTCTATGTCCGGCAGCAAATTTTAATGTTAAGGTAAACTATCAAGTACACTTTCCATATCCAGCAATATCTTGTTGTCTCTGCCCTGCCTCTTTGAAAATGGCATGCTATCACTTTTAAATTATAACTATTACGTTTCCTGTCACGTTTATAATAAGTATTGTAAGATTGTGCGTTAATTTTCAAAATTTTTGGAGACGAAGGTAACTCGGCGAGCGGTCTCCTGATGGTCTGCGACTGATCACCGACCAGACGGCAGTCAGTCGGCGGTCCCTAGTCAGCGATCAACAATTAGTACGCCACACGTCACACTTGTCTGCGATTTATCGCCGACTAAATACATACCAACGAAAACCTTCTCACAACCGATGCAACATTGAAGACCATCTGCGACCAAAATGGGTCATAGGACCAGTCGGCGACGATCGACAACCAGACGCCGACCTCCAACAACCTGTTTAAGGACTTTTAAAGACCGTTAGCAACCACTGAAAGACCAGGGTTTTAACGTACATAGCTCACAAGCTGAGGGATCAGTATTAAATATAATTAGTGATTAGCAGAAGTAGCGGAAGCAGTAGCAGAAGCAGCAGCAGTACTGGTAGTAGTAGTAGCAGTGGTATTAATAGAGGTTGTAGTAGAAGTAGTAGCAGTAGTAGTAGTGGTAGTAATAGTAGCAGTAGTAGTAGTGGTAGTAATAGTAGTAGAAGTAGTAGTAGAAGTAGTAGTAGTTGTAGTGGTAGTAGTATTAGAAGAAGTAGTAGTAGTATAAGTAGTAGAAGAAGCAGCAGTAGTAGTAGTAGTAGTAGAAGTTGAAGTAGTATTAGTAGTAGTACTAGTAGTACTAGTAGTAGTAGTAGTAGTAGTAGTAGTAGTAGTAGCAGTAGTAGTAGTAGTAGTAGTAGCAGTAGTAGTAGTAGTAGCAGTGTTGTAGTAGTAGAAGTAGCAGTAGTAGAAGTACTAGTAGTACTAGTACTAGTAGTAAAAGTAATAGTAGTAGAAACATCTTTATTAAATGTAGGTAGCTCATTTAGTTCATAATACTACGTATACAAACACATAAACTAATCATGAGGCTTTCTATAAAACAAACAAATCATTTACCAATTTATAGTTAAGAGAAGACAGACAAACAGACAGACAGTCGGACGGACGGACGGACGGACGGACGGACGGACGGACGGACGGACGGACGGACGGACAGACAGACAGACAGACAGACAGACAGACAGACAGACAGACAGACAGACAGACAGACAGACAGACAGACAGACAGACAGACAGACAGACAGACAGACAGACAGACAGACAGACAGACAGACAGACAGACGACTGACAATGATGATAATGATGATTTTCATCATAATCTTTCAGACATGAGCTATATACGGCGGTATGCAGCATCTTATATTTAGCTTACGGTGAGCTGCATTCGGTGTAAGCGGTATACGGTTGTATAATCAATGTATTCAGCTCACGCGTAAGCTTTATAGGGCATGAGATGTATACGGTCTAACAATGCACGCATGCAAATTTCATCACACATTCTTGGAGGAGCAATCGGATTTAACTGTACAAATTGAAATGTATAGTCAAAATTAATAAGACAATGGCTTACTCGAGTGCTAATTAAGTTACTGTTATTGGTGATTCGCAAACCTGACAACCGTTATGGTACATTTACTTTTTTCATTTGAAACAGATGTGTTAACGTGTTTAATTGTTCTAATTCTGCATAACCTTGTGTACCATACGCTACTACGTGATAAGATGTTCAATACACGAGACTACAGCAAGTGTTAACAAGACAATACATGTGTATTACAAAATATGCCTTAAATGTGATGTGATTAGTTATCGTTAACAATATTACAATTGTTAACCTGTCAGAGAAAAGTCAAAGTTGTGTCATTTAACGGAAAGTACTTGACAAACGGAAATAATAATACCACTCAGCCTGTACGTACGTTTAAAAAATAGTTTCGACGGTTTCGTATTTAAACTCTTCTAATATGGATTTACTTGGAATACTGACTTACCATCTGACATTTTGTAAACAACCGATCAAAGTTATTTCGTATGGATTTGATTGATTTAATGTTTTAGCAAAAAGGTGGAAAGTTTGAATTAATTGTGTCTTGATGTTAAGGAGAATATCGTCAGTATTTTGCTAAAAAATATGCACACTTACTAAACAGGATTATTTTCTACAACAAAATGTCGAGGGAATTTTTAAGACAATAATATATCTATAATATGTAAAGATACAAATGTTGCCTAGATACCTGGTTCTAGTTGCATTTGAAATCACGCCTAATTAATTCATATGCACATATATAATGAAACAACAGTGACGAGACTACATGATGATAAATACTACAATACTACATATATTTACTTAATATCACCTTGACCGACTGTTATGCTTAATAGAAACAAAGTCATAACAAATGCTTGTGTGCTCACATGAATTATTTATTGAATGTATTGTATTAAACGAGAATATTGTCAGTTAAAGGGTTAAGGTTAGGGTTATTGCTGAAATAACGGAATATTGTCAGTTAAATATTCAAAACTTTTAAAATAAATTTCAAAACTCGGCCAATACGGATACGGATAGAACGCCGCCAATATGGAAAAAAGCGACCAATACGAGATTCACACAATCATGATTTAAGATTAACTCATGTTTTTGACGCCATTTTGAAAACGCTCAGCGTAATTAACATTGCGCTTTGTATTTTTTTTTTTACTAAAGTTATTACATATAGCACTTCCACAAAATAAAGTGAGCTTGGGCAACATTCGTACTTTTTAATGTATTGGGCCGAATCTACCGAGTGACGAATCATGACATCCTGACGATAGCATCTTCTCACTGACAAGAGATGATTCAGCTGAAAAAAGTATGGTGGAAGGCTAAGCGTACGGAATTTGAAAACTGTCTTAGTAACTTTGTAAGTTAGTAAATTATTCATTTGATTTCACATCTAGTCGTCGTCTTCAACTTTTCAACAATGTCTTACAACAATGTCTTAAGCACACGCTGGAGCATACTTATACTTTTTAAGAATATTCTTAAACGAAATGCTTTGGTGAATTACACTTGAGTATATGTTCTGGAGTAAGAGTCTATTCTTTATTTTTAAGTCTAAGAATGGTTAAGGAATGTTTTGGCGAATACTGACAGGTTTGCCATGACTTGTCGGTTAACAGTGCATATCGCTCGGCGGTGTTAAACTTTTTGCGACTTTCTCGATAAAACTATTGTTAGCAATTAATTAATGTACTGTTTGGTTGTTATATTTCACAATACACAGTTAAAAGAATAAAAACATAGTTAAAAATTTGTGCTGGCGTTGTTACATTCTATTTATATCGAAACAATACTGAATATGATAGATCTAACTTGTACTATTAAAACTGAAAGATGCTCCATACTATTTCTTTTTATATGGAAACACTAGTTTTGATAATATAGAAACCGAAATATGCTGCATAATATTATAAAGGTAATTCATAAACTTCTTATTAATTAGTTGAGTTGACATTGGCCGTGTTATTGGGCTTCAGACAGACGTATTAGCCGTCGGCCTACGGTCTCAGACTAATACGGCTGTCTTCAGCCTAATAACAATGCCAATATGAATTCAACTTATTAATAACATTATAGCATAACTGCTTTTACAAGCTCGACAGTTTCATATTAATATAATCTCTTTCATCACAATCGCACTTTGTTTGAACGAGGACACTGTCGGAAAATGTCTTCTTTTGTTTTCGACTGTTGTAAGATGAAAAGCTCTCATATTTCCTGCTGTTTACTTTAGCAAGCGTCTCATATGTATTTGTCTGACAATGATCTGTAATGTAATATTAATTACATGCATTTTGAAACAACATGTACACATTACAGTTAGCATGCATTATTAAAATTATACTTCACCCGATATTTAACAAGCTACATGTTGCTTTATACATGTGTGTGGATGTACCGTTAATAACAGTAACCTATTTTTTCTAAATAATACACGTAATGGCATATGATGCGCAGTTTTTGTGTTTCGATTACGTTATAACTTATGTTCGGGATATATGTTTCTGCAAATATTGCCCCAAATTTACTGGAACATTAACAAACTGAGTTATTTTAGGAAATTGTGAATATATAAAAACATATTTATGTATATAATTCCAATAATATAAATACACGTGTACGTGCGATGTGGCTGCAGTATAAGCATGTCAGTGACAATTGTGAAGTCCTAAAGCAAAGTGCGATGTGAGATTTAGAACACACTTTGATAAACAAGCTATTGTTTACAGAACACTGCAAAGTGATTGTATCAAACAGCAGATGTAATCAATTTTTAAGCAAAGCTATGTTTTACGATCATACTACGTGTGTCCACTGAATTACTTAACGTTAGTTCATATAAATATTAGTCTTTTCGAAACTGCACATTTCATAACTTCTGTCGAAAGATGTGACGCCATGATTTCTTCTGGAATCAAACTCGAACTTCACAACCACAATATTTGCAGCACTTATAACATTAACATTAACCATAATAATGTTGTGATCAATATTAAAATTTACATAGCTTCGATAAATTGAACAATTACTTCAGTTTTATAAGTCATAATCTGCATTACATATGAAAGAATCGCAAGCATAAACACAACAAAACGCACTTACGTCTCTCGAACAAGATCTTCGTAGTGGCTTATAGTATGGTTGTTTTGGTCTACAAAGCTAATTATAAGCAGTTTCATTCCGTACACACGATTATCGGAATACACAACTTTCTCTTATTAATTAAGCTATTGTGCACGTAAGTATTTAAATAAAGCGATCTATTGAAACATCGATCGATGAATGAGAACGAACATTGCTACAATCCTATATGCGTATAGACTTATAAGCACAGTAAGCAAACGTTTACGCCCGTTAACAATTTATTACCCTTACTATTTCAGGCTGAACGCTAACACGTCAATAGTGAATGCACTTTACCTAAGTTTTCATATGTCTCGCATCCCCAGCGTTTTGTTTGCGAACTTCGAAAAGAAACACTTAGAACATAGATAAACACTGTATATACTAGGGATGGGGCCGAATACTGAAATCAATATTCGAATATTTGTTTTAGGTATTCGAATATATTCGAATATTCGTTTTGTACATTCTGCTATATACGGCACTCTGTCTGAATATTTACTCATCCGAAATATGTATACTACGTGTTCGTAGTTGTTTTACCTCGTTTCAGTGGTAAATGAGCAATATAACTTAGTTAGTGTTAGGCAAATATAAATAAATGTAAGATATTGTTAATGTATCGTTAATTAATGTGTTAATCGTTCCGTACACAAATTACATCGATTACACATTGCCTTGGTTTTGTCTAATGACCGCGTAAAGTACTTCCAAGCACATGATGGTGGCGTTGTTTATAAATCAAGACTCTTGTATAATATACGGTGTTGATATAATGGAGAACAATTTACAAGTGACGTATATTAAGATTGACCAAATCATGCTAATTTTGTTGAAGACATTGACTGACTGATAATGGGTTCCTTTTTTATTGGTTTACTTAGAGAGTAATTGTAATTTACTCTCAACAAGTTAACCGTATACATGTAGATGTCACTTAAGGACAATACACAACAATGTACGCCTTGTGCAAACTGTGAAACCGTTATCACAACATGGCCCAGTTTTGTGATATGTCGACCGACCAGTCTGTTGCTTGTTCAACGACTAATGCGTGCATATAGGTGCATGTTAATGGGAGTGTGTTTGTAAGTATTTGGAGAATTGGGCCAGAATTATTCAATTACAGGCCAAATATGAATTTCCTTTTAATGTAAAATATCCATATTAAAGATAGTTTTGCTATTAGTATTCGGTTGTTAAAACAAATAAATAATATATAATGCCACTTAAAACGCATGTTCCGTTTGCTTGGTTTAAGTGACAGTAAGTTTACTGGGCATTCAACGGCAAGCCCATTGCACAAAATAGTAAGTTACATGCATAGAATACTCTAATGTTCATGCATCTTGAAACAGCGATCTTTAAACAAGCATAATATCATAAGCATTCCGTTATAGGCGTCCGTTAACGAACAAAAAGCTGACGGTTATCGTCAAAACGGGTTTATTATTCAGTAAATGCACGCCCAAAAAGCGACCAGCTCAATGTTGTAGTAATGCATTAACCGGTCCCGCGTTACTCTTGTCCTTTATTACACGCTTGTAAATTCGTACTTGTGGTCGATATCAAAAACACACGCTATTATGATATGTATACTATTTATCTCATCATCCGGCGTGCATTGACGAGATGGAACAAACTTAGCCGTATTCACACGCTGTGGGACAAAGCAAACACGGGCAGTATAATGGCGCCATCTTTTTGATTTTTGTGACGTTTGTTTTTATGTTTTTCGTAATATTTAGTTTGTTTTCTTCCGTGTATTGTCAAAATAGGTATAGAAAATGATGGACTAAATATAATACTAGCTTTATTATTTAATAAAAATAAGTTTGTTTGCTCGGCACGAATACGTGAGGTTTTCTGATCCTCGTTAAATAAATTTATCTTTATTCAACACTAACCTAATATTCTCTATTTACTACATACATCACGTATGTACGCTGTAAAATTTATTTTTAAAATTCAAATCCGGGAAAACAAAATAGCGAATAACCAGTGCAATTCCAGCTCGACTGAACGCTGCCCTGGTAATGAAATATTTAAAAAATTGTTTTTTGCATACAGGTGCGCGATATTGGGTAATTCTATACTGTACACATACGATTTTTAAATAACTTTTACATTTGTTTCGAGTTTATTACTCTAGATGTAAGTTTTTG
>CM051029.1:6246903-6289403 GCA_027627225.1 Congeria kusceri | reverse complement strand
GTTATCGTTGGTGTTGTAATTTATCGCATTTGCAGAAAGAAAGGTATAATATTTGCATCATTCTAGTCTAGGTCCATAATAATTTAATACAGCCTCATGAATAAATTTGAAATTTATCAATAATTTACTTAATTTTAATGATAACAGGCAGAATAGCCCATCTGACATTATCATCTTCCTCAAATATCCATAGGCGGCATTAGGCCCTTGAAGATTTGTCCAGGCCGGACAATGGCCCCTTCCATATTTTGCCAGGGTGAACAATAGCCCCTTCGCGATTTTTAAAGTCGGACACTATCTCCTTTGAACAATATTCCATACAAAACAAAATGTTCCTTCAAAAATATAGGTGCAATATATAACGTTGATTGTTTGTGCGTGATAATAATTAATATATATTTTAGTTTATTTTATGCAACTGGAATTTGCTACGGCTTGATATCAGACATATTAATATATTATATTCACACTGGTCGGTTTATTGTGTATATTGTGTATATAGAGAAGAAGCTTTGTCCGCCTGTACAAACATGGGACCGATATACAAACTACAGGAGTAATTTATCGCCAATTTGAAACATTGATATATTTATAACTTGATTTAAGGTACACTCTAGAAACCCAATTATTAAACATAAATGAACCATGCATAATTTCGAATACATATATGTATGTCATCAAAATAGCAGGTATGCAATAGTGTTGACAATGACTGTAGACCACTACACTAATAATGTTAGAAATCATACCTGTACATTATAATATCATGTTGGTGTAACTTAATTGCAATCGATGTATCTTACAATATAATGTGTCTATTTAAAATAAGACGATTACATACGATAACAATAGTATGGTGTGTAAGGGAATTGTACATTACATACAATATGTTTTCTATCTGAAGGGCCTGATACAGGAGCAACGGAGCTTACGTGCTCAACGGGTATGTTGTTTTTGCATGTTGAACTACACACTTATATCAGTCTTTATCACTAGTATTTGGCATATGCTTTGTGTCTAGTTCACGGGTATATATAAGATGTTGTTGTAGCACTATCAATACAATAATGGTAATATCAAATCATTCATTGAACCCAGCAAAACTATACAACAACTTACAATTAATAAAGTAAGTCGAATATCTATATATTTTGAAGGGATTATGTTTGACACAGATATGTGTTCAAAAATAAGCATGAACTCACTTATTGCATGACAAGGTTATATAAAATTACGCTCATATCACACCTTTAACGAACGAACTGAGCAATTAGTGTTTAGTTGCATTATGTGCATTATTTGCTTATGTATGTCATATACGTACATAGAGAAACATACACATGAAAAGCTATGGTGAAAATAAAGATGTATGTGAAAAAAAACACTTCAAATAAATACATAAATAATTACATACTTATTTAAATATTGTCATTTTGCTAGTTATATAAGAAAATATAAAAGTTTTACCTTATGAATTTAAACAAGTTTTTCGAAGTTTTAGTAAGCGTGTTGGTTAACATACAATGTTTACGTAGATGTGTACGTGTGCTCAAATTGTGCATCAGTGACATATACAAATGCATTTGTTCAGGTAACATGTCTTTGCTTGATTGCATGTGAAACGGAGTGATGCACGCAGAAAATGAGAATTGTCAGTTGACATTAATAAAATTAGAAAGGTTATGCTATTGTTTTTAAATTGAAATAGAAAGGAACATTTAAAACTATAGGCGGCAATAAACCAATGATAAACTTTTGAACAAGTTGTATAAATATTTCAATATAAATTTGTTATCATCATTTAAAAAAGCAAAACTCCAGTTGCGGCAGCATGAGATAACTCTTATTAGCAGCCTGTGGTCCTTTATTTATGGCAAGTGACCAATAGCCAAATAATTACACAGCACATCACAGAAACATATAACAAACACAAAACACACATGAATAAAACTGGGGTCACCACCTTGGAACGTTCAATGCAACGCATTGGGGATTTAAACCGGTTTACGTGCGCATTAACCTCACACTTGGCCCAGAATTATTCACAAAACATGTACGTGTAAATAACAATGAACCTCATAGCATCGGATTTCAAATTAAACAGCAATAAATTGAATACTATTCAATTTAATTACCATTTAATAACTCAATGGCTAGATGCAAACCAGAGTAGCAGAATTGCAACTTTCTGAATCACTATGCAATGAAACAAAAAGCAATTATCAACTACATCTCGTCTTTTTAGCTTTAAAGACATAGCATCATATAGTGTAATTCCTAATTCCTGTACACACTTTGTTCGTTTACATAAATATTGAATATCCTTAGGAGTGTGTTCACGTAAATCCGTATATGGCATATATAAGGACTTCTAATAATCACGCTTATCTGTAAATAGATAAATTCTATTAATCATGCTTATCTGTAAATACATTATTTCAATAACATGCACATTGAAATAGAATTAAAAAAATATGTTATATCTGCAACATTCAACTTATAGAAAAAATGATATATAATTTGAGTGATCAGTTGTTCGAAATTAGACTTAAAACTATGATTACATGTAATGTAAAGGGGCAATAATCCCGTGCCAACTTATTTAGTTACATGCATTGCATTACATCCCTTGATATTAGCGGAATGTAGTGACTATGTCTGAATACTAGTACACACTTTGTCCGTTTACAAAAATATTGAATATCCTTAGGAGTTTGTTTTACGCACATCCGGGTACATCTTAGCTACAGTGAACGTGTGCCACATGTACAGCTTTTGGTAATGCCCGTATATGGTACATCTGATATTCATGTGAGTACTGTTTCGTGCATACTAACAACTCTATTCATTGCCACTAATATTTTATATATTTGGTATTGCTTTCATTTTTGAAATCGTTGCACGCGTACAAAAATGATGTTAAAATGCAAGGTCGAATAGCATGTATTATTTATATGTCCATTCTTTTGGCGATGACTTGTACTGTGTTAGTATCAGTATATTGCGTATAGACATTGCGTACATAGGTGTATATGAACGATGCTTGAATGTCATAACATTAGCCCCGTTGTTTTTGGTGTAGTTCGTATTTCCTATGACTTACAGGCAATTTGCCAGTTGTTTGATATAAATGTTAGTATGATGCAAATAATGATGTTGTTTTTTTGTCGCCCAGTTGATGCAGCTGGAGTTTTATATGTCAATATGTCATTACTTACCACCCTTCTTACACGTAAGTACTTTGGATGAAATCGTGAATTTTTATCAAGCCATTTTATTTCCAGTGTGTCTATGCAAAATAACGCGTCCGTGCAGAGTGCATGCAGACGTATGTATTTCACAGCTATTTGAGCGCAGATAATAGCTTGTATTGAGGTCACATAATTATTGATTGTAAACAGGGCTTGCAAGATATGTTTTCATTTACAAGCTATAGATCCGCTGTATTCATCAACCGTATTTAAAATCGTATTAAACTATTGTCTTACTGCAATGAGGAAGTTTAAATCCAATTCAGTCAGAATGTAATGAAAGTACTGTAATAATATGCACTGTAAATATTGTGCATGCGGTATGTCAGCAAAGTGTTATTTTAATTTGCATACATGTGTGTAGACTATTCTTATTAAATTAAACGTCCGCATTTATTCAGTCCACTTAATATAGTATGTTCGTAAATGTTTCTAAGTGTCATGAGTATTATTCAATAAGCAAAATCAAGCCCAAAGTCATATGATGCAGTTACAAAAGTATTTGTTGATTATTAAACGGATAAATCGGATACATTTAAATAACTCATTACACTGGTGTATGGATTGATATTGCAAATTTCTTACTTAGAACATTTCACCACTAAGAATAGTACACTAACATTGCCATTCCGAACTCAACTTTACCGATGTGCATGGTCATGTTTTTCATTTTGAATCTGATTTTTGAATTTGAATAGTATGTTGATTTACAATATGTATAATATGTCGTTGTTGATATGTATTTATGCTGTCAATCCGGTAAATATGTCCGGAGACGCTCAATTTCAGGTAAGCAAATGCACTATAATTTATTTAAGATATACATGGTGCAATGTGTATGCCCGACTTTAGCTCGCAAACATTAACCTGACACTGACCTTTATGCATGCATACATTTCAAGTCCCTTAAACTGAATAAATATTCTAGTTTATGCAATGAAATCCTGTTGATTCGATTTATCCCACTGAAGATACAGTTATGACATAAAGTATAATGTAAAACACTATTACTATAAGAGATATTTCAAGCGTGTATTGTGCTTATCATCAATGTTAGGTTAATGTGGCCCAGCTATACTCAATAATATTTCATCATTTGTTAGATGATGCCAAATATGTCGCCTTGAATGCTCAGTGGTGTTAGTAAAATTATGTTATTGCGGTAAATACGTAACAACCGTTTAATGAACGTTGCTGTGTGTTCTTGTAATTGGATCTTTTTGTGACGAGTACCATCAATTATATATATACGAAAATCGCATACCGATCTCGTTTACATTTTGCTGGTGTACTGAAATTGTGAGTACTGGTGATATGTAGAGTGTTTGTGATCGACTATCTATTTGATTCTATTGAAAGGAAAAGGAACACAATGTTTTCGACTTAATCAAATACATGTAATTATTTTCTGTAAATATACAAATTGACGTGTTTGCACTGATTTCGTATAGCACATAAAATACTACATTTAAGGAAAAATGAATTCGAATCGATACATTAAAGCATATGACTTTAACACGACCATTCAGTTAGGCTGTGTATATATTGTATTGTTTGACAATTATCATATGTATATTACTACTTATAACATCTGATACAAAACATTTGCCTAGACATGCATGTGTGATTTGTTTCCTGTCGTAAAGTATACAGGCAGCAGTATCGAATCGTAAATAAAACATTTACAGTGCGGAAAGCTTCATATTAACGTATTCCCGATCGTCGTCTACTGACACGATTTGTGCTGACATCTCAGGTTGAATGTCTGGCGAAGTGTTGATGGCTCGCCGAGTGTCCTCAGAGTAAAGAGACGCATATTCACGGACATCTAGATCTTCAAGTGTCTCATACTTATTGCCACGACGGGTAGCTGGAGCATCTGACATAAAAAGAAACACAGTCAACATAGTTGACGGGATCGGCATTCAAACAGTGGCTCTCAGACAGTTTACTGATTTAATAAGGGGTAAATAAATTAAGTGTTAACGATTTAACATGCCTGTGCCCATCCAATCATATATCAGAATGAGTAGCAGGTGAATACACCTTATTAACATAGTGGGCATCATAATTTTGAAATTAAAAACGGCAATTATTTTCATTACCCAATATGTAGGTTGAATAACTTCCGTCTGTGTTTGAGGCGTTGCTAGTTTGCCTGAATATTAAACGAACATACTAATTTGATTATATTTGCAATATGCGTTACTTATTAAATCGTGTTAAACTGATTCGTAATAATGTGCATTATTTATGTGTGTATGCTTAAACAATGACAAACCCAATTATGTATCAGATTATCCGATTTATATGAGTTCTACACATATATACAGTAATGTCGGTCATACAATTACTTACGTTTCCATCACGAGATCCTCATATTGGTCTGGTATTTCGTATTGTATGGCTGCGTTCTGGCCAGCAATAGCTAACGATATCATGATTTTTACACAAACTAATCTCATTTATACCGGTCGGTAATTATGTATCATGTAATGTTTGCGTGTGACTCTGGCATGAACATTATTTTAAAATCTATAAGCATGCACTAGTAGAAATACATAAATAAATGTGCAAAATATCCGGATTTACAGTTTAGACTTTGAACCGAGCCTGGCTGTGGTACTTATTCACTGCATGATTTTCGGATGTTTGTATATTGGTTCTGCTTAAGTGTTCAGTGCATTGCAGTTTACAACATTTATTTCATGTTTACTTAATAGACTATTAAAATTTATAAAATAACAGTTTAATGACTGGTTGCAATGGATAAAGCACTACTATTTATAATGAATTACCTAATCATTACCTACCTATATTTTCGTATGTTCCGCCTACATGATTTATTGACCTTCAACATATATTTTATACATGAAATACAACTAATAAATACATTGCGCTATCAAATTATAAAAACACAATAATGCAAAATAAACAAATTCATTCCATAGAACTGCCTCGCAACTAACATCTGCTTCAATAATATAGAAATTAATCAACCAGTCATATATATTTGTTAATAAACTAAAACTCAACTTTTTTTTGAACTTCACACCAGGCGATCATATGATTTAAACTAATGTTAAATGAGTCATACCTTCTCGTTAGATTTTGTTTTGCATCAGATTTGTGCAATGCTGAAACACAAAATAAAAATTACATGTAAAAGAACATTAGAATAAGTACATAAGAAATGGTCGTAGCAAATACTGAACAGGAAACATTGTGTTAATGAAAATAGTATTTTACAAGTTTAAACATATACAAGTAATACGTATCACTAAACAATACAAGGTAGGATACAATTTTATAGTCGTTTAATAACATAGATTTACCTCGTATTTTGTGTCTCCATATCACAACTATAACGGCGACAATTATACCAACTCCTGCAGCAGCACCTATTGCACCACCAATAGCAGGGGCAGCCGAACCCTTGTCAACTATAATTACACAAATACATTTGAACTATGGAACACAATACAGTATTCATTTGCCGATCTTTAGACTACAGTTGATAAATGGTTTCACCAGTTGATATTACCTGCATCCACAAGAGTAGTTTCAGTTATTTTCTTGGTACAATAATTGTACACGTATAATTAATAAAACTTATGTATATACATACGCGATTATTATTGTGAATCTACTAACTTCATTAATATTTAACTCTAGTTAGGTGTCACTATGTGTTGTGTTACAACATAATTAAAAATCAAAACAAATTCAACGTTGTTATAGATACATACGCTGTGCGTGTAAGGTAAACACTTGCGCTACTGAACCCAATGTGTTGGAAACGTTTGCCATATATTCCGCATAATCTCCGAGCTGCACACGGAGAATCGACAGTTGTATATGCATTTTGTCATCAGAGGTATTAATCAAAAAGTTGTTGGAGTCACGGGACATATCTTCCCATTCATCATCTACACGTTTGTACCAACTGAAGTCTGAAGATCTTGGCTCCGGATAGGCCATTATTGTAAAGGTTAACATAGCCGAGTCGTTAGGAGCTATGTAATGTTCTGTTATAGGAGGTGAAAAGGGCGACGCTCTTGGTGAACCTGTGCAAGAACACAATTGTATTGTATGCAATTCAACATATGAATAGCCAATATATCTACTCGTAGCTAAGAACGGTATGAAATGTATAGGTTAATACACGGCTATGATGAGCATTCAGGCCGTATCGCCGCAGAT
Source organism: Congeria kusceri (assembly GCA_027627225.1). Taxonomy (NCBI): domain Eukaryota; kingdom Metazoa; phylum Mollusca; class Bivalvia; order Myida; family Dreissenidae; genus Congeria; species Congeria kusceri. Next base: position 6,281,949 of record CM051029.1, on the reverse strand, counting down.
TGGCAATATTTGCCCAAGAGCGTTAGCCCAATGTACATCACTTCCGAAGGTGCGCCGATACGACCTAGAAGCGCGCCATAATCGTGTTTAAGCTTTCTATTACATACCTTCAAGTCAAGTCCATAAAACAATACACTGCTGTCAATATGTTATATATTTCAAAATGTGTCAGCTAGCAATACGTTCAGTTTCTCTGCCATAGTTTCTCATTCTTCACCATTGCTTTCAAGTTTTTTACCCGATTGACGGCTGATTTCGATTTTCTTTCAGTATTTCATTTTTTACGGAACCAACAAATTCATGGATATCAATTTTTGGACAGTCTAATTCAAACAAATAAGCTGCTAAATCTGTTAGAGTACGCTCCGCGGCAGCCATTGTGACGTTACTCATGACGTCAAGCGAAGTTAACGAAGGTACGTCAAATCGATCGTGTGACATGTTCAAGCCGGTATCAGGCACAACTGTGTATGCCCGGATTTTTTTAAATCCATATCAGAAAGTAATTTATTTACTATTTATAGTAAGCTATGTAATAAACTTCATTACTTACAGTTAACGAACAAAGCCAGTGACTGTTTTTGTTGTCCTTGGCTATAACGGTTGTTAGCCAGGCATTTATAGCTTCCAGCATCATATTCACATCTTGCTCGATGTATTTGAGATTTAGCTTTATGTGCTTCAGTCTCAACTAGGATTATTACATTTCCACGAGTTGCACTGACTATACGAACAGTAGGTTGAGGGTCACCATCGGCATCACATACAAGTTCTATGGCCTCGCCTTGGTCAACAATTATGGTAGTATTTGATTCATTTGCTTTGAATGCCCGTATATATTCCCCGTCTGGATAAAACGGGCTTGTGAAATATATATTTGAACACCAATATACCGATACAAATAATTGAAACAGACTTTGTTCAAATAAAGTATACATCCTAAGATACACAACACATTATAGTTAGGCAGATATTGCTGATATAACGGAATATTAATATATGGTTTAATGTGGTTAATATCACTACGGTCAATTATACTTTAATTTTCAAAATTTAAGAAATCCGGAACAAAAAGCAAATTACGGAGTGAGGAATAAGCATAATAAACAGGTATTGCAGAGCGTCACTAATTTGCAATATAAACATATACACACTTTGTATAGCGTTTTCTCACCATTTCTCCAAACGCCGAAATCGTTTAAACTCAGAAACGCGTTTATCTTAATAATTAAGCAACTTAAGATATAGCATATATGATGCAAACATAATGTTTGTTCAATATACTAGTATGTATGAATATAATTATGCCCTTTTAAGTTACAGGTATACAACATTTAAATATAAGCGTAGTAATTATTCCACTTACATTCAACATTAATATAAAATGTCGACTGACTTGATCCGTACACTTCTGCGTGTCCAATAGGCTGCATTCTGTTTGATGCATTACATTGATATTCACCTTCATGTGTTAATCCAATGTTGTTGATTGTTAGTGTTTGTTCTGTACCAACAACAGTTTTTGTGTCTTTCCTTATCCATGTAAAAGTTGAGGCTGGTGGATTACCAACATAAGTCAAATTACATACAACTGTGAGTGACGTGTTGAGTAGAACGGTTTTGTACTGTGGGCGTTGATCAGTTGGTGCATCTGCAAAATCAATCGAACCATACAAGGACTAGTAACACAACTATTTTTAACATGCACATTTATGAAGCTAATAAGTAGGCTTGATTTTACACGTACATCTAACTTGTGTATGAACGCCAATTTTGAGAGATTATTTATCATTGATTAAATGTAATACAAACAATAAGTGCAAAACTTTCCAATTGTCACAAATGGTTGTTAAAAGAAATACTCTAAAGGACAACCTGAGCATATATTACTTACAAAGAATATCAAGTGTAAAAGTCTTGTGAGCTGTCTCGCTTACACTATGTCCCACACTATCTACCATGTTGTTAACTGCTCTGCATGTTATACTCTTGTTCATGTCAGTGCTCGCATCATTAATAAACAGGACATTCCGTTCTTGAACTCCAGGGCCATACCAAAAAATGTTAGGAGCTGGATCACTGTTGGCAACACACGATATTGTGAAGGACCAGCCTGTAATGACTTTAAGAACTTGGTCTATCTGTATGGTGTTGTTGTATTTGACTATTATGTTGTCAGGTCCATCTGAAAAGTTAATTACCTTTTAACTTATAAATAAATAAGTATAGCCTGCTATATTTTATTTCATTTCAAGTTATTGTTGGATGAACTATATAGTCGATTCTAATACTTACAAAGTAAATTTAGATATACTGGTGAAGAGTTTCTACCAGTCACATTTCCTTTAAATGTGAGGTCCATGGTATTATTCGCCGTGCATGTGAAGTTCGTGTTCGTTGCGCGCGTGGCATTAGCTATGATTCGAATACCCCATTCGTGTCCAAAACCCCAGGAATATACGGGAGTCGGCATACTATCTACTGAACACACCAACTTTACGGTACTTCCTACAATAACTTTTATGGTTTCGTTTGTTGGTGCAATCCAACTTTTATCTGAGTGTGGTAGAATGTTATAGGTGATCGTATGAACAACAGGCCCATCTACAAAGATATACATTGTCATCAATTTGTTACAAGAAACAAAATCGTTATTTACTTTTTATACGTTTGAAACCAAGAATGTACGAAGTATTAGTCAGTGTTGAAATAAATTTAATTCCGATATACACATAAATTAACTTTAACTTTATTATTTTCATGCAAAAATTCCAATACGCTTATTGTTATTGTACTATTCAATTTAGATGTTTTTTTATTTCGAAATAAGAATTGTGTAAGTTAAACTATGACACATACTATGATGCTTAATAATGGACAGGCGAATCCTTTAAGAAATACAGGATTCATCTTTGCAATTATAAACGTAGCTTGAGTTTGTTAATACGCATTTGGCTGGATAATTACATTTATTACACATGTTTCTATAACAACTCGGAATTTATTGTGACAGAAAATCTTAAAAACATATTCTTATACGAACAATTAACATTTTTTCGAATATATAATTATATTAGTTCTTACATAATAATGTAACGACACATTTCTTGTTAAAATGTTGGTTGTTGTCGTTCCGTCTTCTTAAAATGTTCTCGGAATATATATATTTGTACTTACATAATACTGTAGCGGACAAGTTTCTTGTTGCAGCTTCCGTTGTCGTCTTTCTGGTTTCTTCAGTCATGGTGTTTGAAGCAATGCAGGTCCATGCCGTGTCATGCTGTATACTGTGGACGGTCAGTAAATAGGAATTGATCTGCTGCCCCTGCCAGAATCCCGTGGCCGGAGGATTGGAGTCACTTTCACAGACGATGCCGATGTCGTCACCTCTAAGTACTCTGATATTATGGTCAACGAGGACCTGCCCAAGGTCTTTACTAATAAATTTCTTGATAGAAGGCGGGTCTGTTAATAATATATCAATTATATTATGATGTTTTATGAAACCGTGACAGAAGTCTGAAATAACAGAACTATGACTATGACTTTTACCATAAGATACTTAAAATAATTGCTTCGCATCTGATGTTTAAACTTTAAAATGGAGGATAAATTATGATACATTTCGAAACTTAATACAATACAGATTGTTGCACCAAGATCTAGTTCGAATTACTGTATGATTTTGTGAAAAAAATCGAAATAGCAAAAGTAGCAGTAGGTGTAGTAGTAATAGTAGTAGTAGTAGTAGTAGTAGTAGTAGTAGTAGTAGTAGTAGTAGTAGTAGTAGTAGTAGTATTAGTAGTAGTAGTAGTAGTAGTAGTAGTAGTAGTAGTAGTAGTAGTAGTAGTAGTAGTAGTAGTAGTAGTAGTAGTAGTAGTAGTAGTAGTAGTAGTAGTAGTAGTAGTAGTAGTAGTAGTAGTAGTAGTAGTAGTAGTAGTAGTAGTAGTAGTAGTAGTAGTAGTAGTAGTAGTAGTAGTAGTAGTAGTAGTAGTAGTAGTAGTAGTAGTAGCAGTAGTAGTAGTAGTTATACATTAGTTGTCATATTAAAGCAAGCAATACTTTTCAGACTACTGGTGTAACTGTTGCTTGTCACTTGTGAATCACCATATACACTGCACCACCAACGTTGCCCATCATTTGATAACGTTACTGTCTTCAGTACACATGTGTAAACTGTTGTAGAATTGCAAAAGCAGTCTAAATAATTTGAACTTTGAGCACATGTTCCGTTTACAAACTGTTGATACAGGACTGTTTCCATGGAGTTAGATCCTTGGTCTGTCTTACTCCATGTAATAACTTCAACTGGTGATGATGAAGAGCAAGTGAATGAGATGCCGCTGTGTACGAACACATCATCCACGTTGGTCGCAAGGTTGATAGTAAATCCCACACCTGTTTTTAAATAGTATTAACTGTTAAAAACGTGATCTATACATAATGCCAAGATATTAACATATATTAAACATGTTCGTACATACACATGTGCATATACAGTAACCAATTATATAATGTACCTTGTGCTAAATATTCGATATTTAAGAAAATAATGGCTAAAACTGTGGCATCCATATTACGAATTTCCACTACCATTGACTGATTTAAGAAATGCAATGTTTCGATAACGCTGGGCCGTTGTCGTTATGCACGTTTACAGCGCAATTGTTTAAATGACACAGTTCTATAACACAATATCAACGTCTTGCATATGAAATGAACCTGTCTAATAATTTGACGTTTGTCTTGTATTTATATTTAATCTTAAGCCTATGTTAATGTTAATCCGAATTATAGGCCAACATTTTAGTGAAATGCTCTTTCACGACGATTAGAATGCCAAGTAAAATAATGATAATGATATGATTAAGACAATACTTGCCGATTTATTTAAGCAATACACACTTTTGGACTGCCTTTTAACCAATCGTAAACTACATGCATTTTATTAGATGTGGCATTTTAGAAATAGACCGGCTATTTGTCATAGCACTATACATAGAAATATGAAGTTACAGCGTCGTGCCATAAATGAGTCAAACGACGTGTGCTTCATTGCGTCCGTGTAGAACAATTGAGCATGAAGCGACATTAACATTTTACCAGTATAATCATCGAGTGTGTCAAAGTTAAAAGTACAAAATTTAGACATGTCATGTTTAACAATGTGGTATGATCGATGTTTCTGGAAGTTTCTGCAGCGCGTTTATGTAAAGTCGTATCTAACTTGGCGAAACACGGGCGTAAGATTTCCAGTGACACAAAACAGACTATTGTTCAGTTGATTGAAAGTGTATTACGTGCTAGGGAGATTGTGAATCGTTTAAACATAAATGAGAGTACAACATCTAGAGTGTTTAAGCGATGGCGAGAACGTGGGGAGATTGAGAATAAGAACAGACCTGGACGGCCGAAATTATTTACAGGGAGCAGTGATAGGACACTTTCGAGAATTGTGAAATCTAACCGACGGGCAACATTAAACGACATTACATGCGAATACAACTTAGCAGCACCTGTGAACGTTTCTACAAGAACTGTACAATAGTGGTTGCATTTTCTTGGGTACAAACGGCGGTCGGTGAGAAAGGCTATTGGAATTCGTGAGGTGAACAAAAAGAAGAGATTGGCATGGTGTAGGAGGAAATTACACTGGGCTGTAAATAACAATTGGAACAAAATTATGTTTACCGACGAAATGATGATGTGCATTATACCCGATGCTAAGATAAAAGTATGGACAAAGGCTTCAGAAAAATGGCGACCTGAATGTCTTGGCTAGGTTGCTGAAGGCCCCAAATCAGCATTGAAACGTATGGTGTGGGCATGCATTACACATAATGGAAACGTTGATTTCACTTGACCATAAATAAAGTTAAAGTATACATTGGAAACATTCTTAAATACTGTAAGCGCTAGTGAACGTTATAGCTACATATTGGTTGACCATAAAAACAAAAACAAAATATGAACTAAAACATGAACAACACTTGATAAACCCTGCAATTCGTCCATCCAAATAAACATATAAAACAGTTGGTAGGACATTTAAAGAAAGAGACACACCTGTGTGAAATTGATGCTTTAGCGATGTTTGATGTAAACAGATTTGTATCACGAGTATTATACTTAAAACTGTGGACTTACACTGAAAGTGCAACCGGGCAATACAGTTATTGAGATTGATCAACTGGTGAACTGGCATAATTCATGTGACATGTCCAATACGGTGACAGCATACTAAAATACTAAAGTATGGTGGTAATACAAATATTTTGTTTGTCCCCATATATAGAGTGATAAAGAAAAGTGTGCCCTTGTTGAGGGAAATGTACTAAAAGTGCATTTTACATACACGGTTTATGTAAAGAAATAGTCAAATAATTTAAGAGAACAATTTTAGTAAATCGATGTCTTGAAAATCAAATATTATTGTTGTTAATTGTCCAAAATCTTGATTAGACCCTGCCATTGCCAATTTCGTACCACTTGTATAAACAGTTTGCGCCACTGGACAATTAAACATACCCATTATGGTATTATTATTTATCTATTGATAAGCAATCAAAATTAGCGTGTTACACTTGTCTATGTCACCTGTGTATAAACAGAATATGTAAAGTGTATGTAGTAACTTAAAATTATGTTATGGGGTCCCATTATTTAGGGACTTGGCACGCATTCAAATTTCAAGTGTACTAATAATTAGGGACACGAACAATATTTTGCTTTCGAAGTGTGTCCCACTATTTAGGGCGCCCTGATACCTCGGACAGTTACGGAATATCCTATACAGTAAGCAGCCGAATTTTGAATGAACAACAACGTTTCTATACTTGTTATATCCTTAATGTTGATGTATTACTTTTATATACACATGTATATACATATATGTATACACGTTAGGCCGGACAAAGGACGCTCAATGTTGCGCGTATCACCCTGGACACTTAACGGCAGAAAAAAGAAATAATTTGCAAACGAAGTGCGACTAGTTCAGCTCCGCACAATTAACCGTATATAATTTAAAAAAATCCAATTTTAGGACCTATTCGACAACAATGGTCCAGGTTCTTCATGTTGCATAATTAAAATAAGTTCATTTAGAGCTTTGATTGTTGCCAAGTCGTAGTGACATGTTAATGCGCATGCGCATATGTATATCTAGTTGATAGCCTAATGCGTGACTTGTAAGGTACAACATGCTATAGTAAAATGGCGTATTCGGTGGCTACTGGAATATTAACACTTCTTGTTATAGGGCACATAATTTCAGGTACATATGTAACTATGACATTGCTTTAACATTCAAATCGATTTGATTTAGAAAACACTGGTTCAAAATAAGACTTTATATTCTGTATAAATTTATTATTTAAGATGTATGTTGTAAACTTCAGGTACCTGTATCGACCGATTTTTGTATGCTGGTGAACAAAATACGACTCTGCTGTTTAATTTCTCAAGTGACTCACAACAAATTACCTGCATGAAAGGAAGCAGTAAAATAGGAGATTGTTTGTTCCTGATCGCGCCTGCATGCTACCTTAATGTGTTGCTTACTGGTGTTTATGTCATTTCTTCAAACGGAGACAAAACGACAATAACGATTACCATAGTAACATTTGATAGCAATGCATCGGGAGAGTATATGTGTTCCAAAATAAACAGCGCTGAAGCGAGTTCGTTCTGCTTAAAGGATTCAGGTACGTTTTGAATGTTTTGAATATATGCTAGATAACACATAACCTTTTTAGAACACGTGCATTAGCTCGTATACTGGTCTGTTTTTATGTTATGTAGATGTGTTTATATTCATTATATATAATACCAACGTAGCCCACCTTTATCGTACCATTGTGATATTAGATTTTCCTCAGAATGAAATGATGCTTATACACTAGTATAGGTTTATGTTATGTGCTCATTGCTAATTCATCCATTTCTGTTAGTCGCATAGAATTGTTTACTGATTAAGATTAACGTAGACATGTTTTAATATTTGAGTGCAATACTGTGTATACTACTTATAGTGTTTTTATTTTAGCTACTACTTCTTCACCCGCAAGCAATACAGATGGGACAGACGGTAAAACTATCATGAATAGTAAATTAATAAATTAATACATAAATGTATAAATACACAAATAATAAATAAATGAATAAATAAATAAATACATAAATAAATACACAGATAAATACATAAATAAATGCATAAATAAATACATAAATAAATAAATATGGATTATATATACCGCATATAAGTGAATTAAGTATAAAAATAGTAAATATATACTAAATTGATGATAATATACATAAATCAATACAAAGATACATACATTATAGCAACCTGTGGTTAATGTCGTTTCAGAAAAACGCACTCACCCAATTGAAAAGACAACAACAAACAAATCACATATCATATTATGGATTGTTGCCCAAATTTGCATTGCAATCGTATTTATAACACTAATTGTAAGGTTGATTTGCTTCTTGATCAGGACTTGTATTTACTATTGCGGAGAAAAAGATACAATATTAAACAATACAATATTTAAACTGGCACGCAATATTTTTTTTCATAGTTTTACAATAAATTAACATTTTGTCGGCGCTCGACCGCGTAATCACAGGTTCTACTGTACTTATCATGCGTTTAAACAATGTAATTCGGATAATTTAGACACTGAATCTTTAATCAATTAAACATAACTTAGATATAAAATGACGAAAGGCACATTTTCTTACCAAAAAAAATCCCATTTTATAAGTGTGCAAATTTTCCCATTTGCAAAAGTGGGAACATTTTTGCCACTTACACAAGTGGGAAAAAATCCAAAATTTAAAAATTAAGAAAACGCTTATAAAATAATCACAAATATGAAACAATATGATATTTTAACTAGCCCAATATATGTTTATTTTAGTTTTACACTGGATTTGTTTCGCATTTAAGAAGTTGGATTTTTGTTCTAATCATAAATTTCACACGAGAATTAGTGCAAACAATTTAACAACGCTTAATGTGCATATATATGCATACAAAAGCATATTTAAAAAAATATATATAAATCCCTCGGGATTTTTTATTCCACACAAAAAGTGTAAAAAATAATCCCATGGAAAAAAATGAAAATCCCATGGAAAAATAAGAATTCCGTATAAAAATTATAAAATCCCATGGGAAGGCCAATTTTTTACATACATTTCTTAATGAAAGAAATGCAAATTTTATGCGAAAAACACGATTTCTTGATAACAAATAAACACGTTAACGCACTTTTTATGTAAAATAGTAATATCTGAATGAAAAATGGTACTTACATTTGCGCAAGTTTTTGGTGGCCGTTTATAACTCTTGCTTCTGTATATTTCCGAAAGAACAATATATATTGCACATGTAAAATACGTATGTGAAACTAAATAAAATATAACACAAAAAATGTTTGCATAATGTGTTTTACGATTTATCTAAAATGGAACAAAACAACAGCAATGTTTTTCCACGGATTACAATACAATGTTATTTTGTGGCTAAGACAGTTAATAAGCAAACATAAACATATGGAAACTTAAAACTAATAATAACATAAATTTGATGCCTGAATTTGCATGATTTCGCATTTAAATGAAATACAGCAAACCAAATAAGTCTTTATTCTGAGCGTGACATATTGGACACTATTTTAGTCTTCTTTTTATCTGGCATTTACGATTTAATCGGCAATGTGCTGCAATATACATTACTTGTTCACTGTTTACTCTCAATGATAGGGAGTTATTATTGGCTTTAGTATTGTATTTCCGAAAGCACTAAGTCCTAATTGAGTTTTGCAAACATGTTTAATGATGCCCCATATTTAAATAACTTGTGTTGCAAGTTCGCTTTTGCGTTCGAATATCAACATACGATTTATTCTTTTAATGAGATCAAACACAATATTGAAGATACAACTAGGTTGAAATCCTTATACAAACATAATAACACACTGAGGTTAAAAGCAATGTTGCAAGTAATGTTAAAATCATTCATGCCTCGGTATAAATAGATCTATATTTATATATTACTATAGTTCAACGGTGAGTTTATACTTGCGCCACTATAAATCAGATTAATGAGTAGATAACCGACGTTTTTACATCGCCAATGTTTACTATTATCGATGTCGAGATTAAACCCAAAGCCCTGTTTTAATATATCTTATCCAATATAGACGTGAGTAAACTTTAAATGTGTGTGTGAGATTTAGTAAAATTTGAAAGGACTTATGTGCTGATTTATTCGATTGAGTATACCAGTACATGTATATACCGGTATTCGTGGATCAAACACTAATCCAATATTACCGCATCACTAAGTTGTTTGGGGTGTTTTTTGAACGGAGCCTATTGATAATATTTCTCAGGACATCGTAAATAAAAAAAACAAAAAAACAAAACAGTATACTTTCCTGTCTACAACCATATTGAGTTAAGAAAACCATATGTATTAATACACTTCTTTGATACACATTTCCAGTAGCATTCGAACTCATGTATGGAAACAATCGCGCACACCAACGAATAGTTATCTTGGTTACATACACAACACTTGCGATGTATAAACAATGTTGCGCATACTTCATGTACACTTCACCCATATTGATTTTATAACTACTACAAGTATTCCTGAGTCAACGGAAGTGCCATCGGCAAAGAATGTTAATGTAATAACATTGTATACGTTTGTCTACTGTTTTTTAACATACTACTGTGCTTGTAAATGATTCGAAATTATTTATCTTTAATTGGATATTGACTTTGCCAATGATTGTGTCGAGCTACCGTCGACACGCCAATAATGTAGTAGCCCAAAGGATATCATTTTGGTTTATACACATATTAGGTTTCGATCGGTATATCAATAAATAAATGATATACACCTATTCCTATGTTGTTACTTCGAAGAAAATATACGTCGTGATATGGCTATAAGAAACAGCTCTTTCAACATTAACACGAACAGTTATTATTCATCGCAAAACAAACAAGGCCACATCTTCACATGATATTGCCATTTAATTTAATAAATAAAACTATAGCCCGGCATGATATTGTAAGTTGTGCGAAGGAGTTAGGCATAGAATATGCTACTATAACATTAACTAATCAATACAAATTCCAGATCGTTGCTATTATATAAATCGAAATATGCAATATATGTACATAACAACACATTTTGAGACATGTTTCAAAAGTAGATGCATAACGTAGTCGGTAGACATTGCTTTATTCAAAACTGCAATTAGGCTATTTTACAATAATCGTGCGATCCATCACGAACACCACGATTGGTCACTAGTAGCTGATCGTGGTATTTCTCTGAGATTTCAGGCTTTAATACTATGTGATGCGGGTCCATTCGTTTTGATACGATTTTGAGCGTTCTGTTGCGATCTGGTGGCGATTTGTCAATTACAGATGTCACGATCTGTCATGGTCTAATCTTCAGTTTATATACGATTACATACGTTCTGTTGGGATTGTTTCTATCAAGTCCAAGATTGGTAAGATTGTGGTGGCGATGTCTTTTACGATCCGGATCGATGAAGACCACGATTTGAGCTACTGCTCTACCCGAATGATATAAATACAGCCCGACTGACTATTGACTTAATTGTTTCTTGAAATCGCAACCTAACTTAACAAAGCATGGTGTTTCTCTTGTCTAAGTTCGACCACGATCACCGCAATTTGGATGCACGATTAAATGCGATTTGTCGCGCGTTGTTACGATGCAATGAGATCTGATACGCTGATCCCGATGGACAATTGATCGCCGTTGATCATGTTAATCGTATATAATGTTTTTAACGGTCGCATATGTTCTACGATTAACACGACTGCTACGACTAACTTCAAGATCTAATAAGATATGATAGGATCACTACGATTGGTCCACGGTTAATACCACGATTTCAACCGTTACGCGAATCGTGAAATTTCGTAGAATTACCGAATTGCCGAATACTGCCCTCAGACTACATATACGACACATAAGCAACAAGAAATATCAGATCTAGTAAATAAGCTCTGAGTACATAGTTCGCGGTGTATCAAATGCAAGCGGGTGTCATCTGCTGTACTTACCAAGTCATACGCAAACGAAAGACATGGACGCATCGGCACAGTTTGGAGTGTTTGCCATTCTTTTCGCAACTTATTAACTATTATTAATATTAGTTGGCATGTATGTGTTTGTTTAACATGTGACTTCTCAGTAAAACATCTAACGTTTCGGATATTTACAACAACACCCAGTATGTGGATATCGGACAACATATGTGCGTATAGCCTTTAAATACAACCCGACCCGTCCAGGATAAGCACCTATATTATGTTATAAAGATGACACCACACTCATAGCAGACTGTAACCTGTGGTTTGGAAATTGTTTCGTTTATGATAGCGACGCATGTTGTGTGTCTTCGAATATGGTGAATGTTTATGTAACCATGTTAAAAATGGATGAAACATTATTGGGTTCGTATAGCTGTTACAACTATTTCATGAACTACACTGACAAGACAACCGTATGCATTCAAACACGAGGTAAGACAGATACAGAACGTCCACGTGAGTTTTTTGGTTGTTAACACGTTCATACAATTACAAATGTAGGGGTGCATTTGTTGCGCGGAATGCATATTAAGATAGTTTATTTTTGCTGTATACACCAATCTTGAACATATGTTTGCATATATATAGCCAGGCATTTGCTAGTATTTTTAAATAAACCGTCTAAAGCATGAATGTCTGTTTAATTTCATCTGAATGTTGTGTCAAAATATCCATTTCGTAATACAAACTCGATTTTGATTATTTTTAAGCGAAACAAATAAAAATAAATACAAATAAAACTAATAAAACAATAAAAACATAAAAATACATGAACGCATGAATCATATAAACATTCTTATGGAACAATGCATATTTTTTGGAGTTTCTATTTTTAATCCGCCACCGAAAATATATAAGCAACACTACAGCATCTAAAAGGGGGGGGGGGTCGTTATTTTCTGCGACCTATTTTCCATTTTCGACAACATTGTTGATATATACATAGTAGACGTTACGTTATGTTATGTTGACTTATAAAATTGCTATTTTTTTGGGGGAAAAAAGTAAAATGTGAAGTTTTCACATACTTTCTTTCCTCTTGTGTACGTATAGTACACATTTAAAATAGATAATGCGTTTTAGATATCATTTTGTTTGCGCATTATAGCATATTATGTCAACCCTGATAATGATATGAGTTATGAATAGTTGATTAACCGTGTTATGTCCCTTTTGTGATTAATGTACAATTTAAAATGTGGATATCTTCATGTGTTTGAGGCAACACAATTGTCGCGTTTAAATGCTCTTACCCTGTAATCATATGTCGGTTTAAAGTGTTGTATTCATAATAAAATACAATATTTGCCGAAAACTTCAGTTTTATGTGGCTGAAGACGTCAGTTATTGGTTACACTGTGCATTAAAACATTATAACACTATGAAATCGAACAATAATTGTATTGTATTGTCGGATTTCTCTTACACGATTAATGTTCGTATACAATCTGAAAAGACGTTACATTACGGACCAACGCGTCGGTGTGTAAATCTTATAATAAGCCAAACGGTTAAATAAATCGTCGGTGTTCAGTTGATTAGATATACTGTATCAGTCTATCAGTTTGTATTGTCGTCATAAGTAAACAATTCCAAATGAAACCGGCATGCAACTCTTCAAATCTTCAATAAATTTCATCTACAGACACTTCCTTTTTCGCAAGCCGTAACACTACCAAGTCAATCATAGCCCCTCTCACTTATTCGCTATTTCATTTCTGTATTACTTCACATCTGTCACTGGCTCGCTAACGCGCTGATTCAGTCTCCGACCGCTACGGTATCAAATAGTTCGTTTTGGAACAACATGTTTTAATTAATGAATAATTTAGCATTCGATTCCGCCAGTGCAACTTTTGCATTTACAATTGTGTTACATCTAATGTAAACTGATTATGCAATATGATAAACGAATACACATACGTAGTATTAGTCACCTTATTAGCGGCCGTTATAACGCACTGGTAAAAAAACATGTACCACTGACCGGCTTAACAAAACAAAGTCACCTATTGTAATTTCAACCGGTCATATACAGAAGTAATTATAAAAAGCACGAATACATATACAATGTATCCTAAATGTAAGTATTACCTGTTTAAAGAACCAGATATTGTCCATAACAACCAACACTTTGTTATAGTACATTGTATTTATATGTTTCTGTTAACTTCACTATTTTTATAAAAGGCCCATTATAAATACAGGAATCGTACATTATTGTTTTATAAAAGCAGTTTCTAATAACCATGTTTTATATTTTCTATATACTACCAATAAACCAACAAGCACTGACGGTAAATAATTTATTCAGATTGAAATCAAGACGGTAAATTGTAGAAAAAAACAACAAAATGAGTTTTCGAATAGTCAACGAAATCCACAGGACGACGGTTGTTCACCAGAGTTGTACACCAAAGTGTACAAACTGCCATTTTTGTGAAACGAGGTTTTTGTGAAAATTATTAATTTAATCATTCTGCTGAGAGATATCGCCCTTTGAATATAAGTGTTTATGTAAGTATGTGGGCAATGTGTAACACCTCCCTGTTTTACTACTTACTATAGTGGTTTACATGTTTATTTTGTTTAAGTCTATTTGCTACGCAGGCTAGGAAGGAAGCCTCAACTCTCTAGTACTACTGCTAGCTATATGCATGCAACGACCACGTCATGTACACGTGATTCCTCTGTTCCAATCCCGTGCTACATATAGCTCTCCCATCACATGTATATGCAAGACAGTAATGTGTTACAAATGTGTATGTAAATAAATTATGGAGTTGATTGAAATAATTATATTTTTTTATTGTTTGACGATTTGTAACTTTAAGACAAAAAATGAGCTTCAATTGTTAACTAACAAAATATACCAATTGGTACCAATTGCGAATGGCATAATAAAATTCGCTGCTTATATTGTGTTTTGTAGGTTAAATAAATTAAAAACAAATTGTTGTTTGTACTCATAATTATCACTGTGTTAATATTTATATATTGAAACAAATGCATATGTTCAAAAAAATTTACGTCTGCTAAATTATGAGCGAATATTAACATCCATATACGCAATGTTAACTCAGAATATTACTAAACTTTAAAGTGCAATACAATAGAAACTCATATTTGAAAAAAAATCTACAATACAATCAATTGTAATATAATTGATATATGAGGCGTTTCGTGGGAAAACCGGTCTTAATGCGTGTTCGTAAAGTGTCGTCCTGGATTAGCCTGTTCATTCCGCACAGGCTAATCCATGACGGCACTTGCCGCTTATATGGTATTTTCTGTTTCAAGGAAGTCTCTTCTAAACATAAATCCACTGTAGGCGGAAAGTGCACATGCATTAAGCCCGGTTTTCTCACGAACGCCTCATATATATTTGTATTTGTAATGAAATAATTTATATTTGTAATTGAAATGAACCAACAATACTTAGCTTATAACAAAAAGGTTTATTCTACAAATTTAATTATATTATACATATGATTGTATTGTTTATTTAAGAAATAATGTCCGCATTATCGTTGTTTATCAGCCAATAAACAACGACTTGATGTTCTGATGCGTAAGAATTAAACCACGAGGGCGTTAGCCAGATTTGTTTAAAAGCCACGCATCAGAACGACAAAGTGTTGTTTATTGGTCGATAAACAACGATAATGCGAAAATTATTTCGGTTCTAGTAGGATTTGACATATAGTTGTGCAATTTGTACTTTTTATTATGCCGTTTAGAATCGTGACTTCTTTTTCCGCTGTTTACTGGGTAGTTTAACAATTGTTATGATTGTGTCCTTTGTCTAAAGAAAATTTAGCGAGTATCATGTTAGAATCTAAAATATTCACTCAATTTAATAAGAAGATTTGAGAATAAGAAATCGAATGAAAATAATAAAATAAAAGGTCCGTTCAGTGATAAGTATTTCAGTTATATTATATGTTTTGAGATTTTATAATTATATGTGTTGATGCTTGTGTACATTTATACCTGACTGACATTACCCTGATTAAGTATATAAAGAAATATATAACAGTTTGAATAAAATCTTCTTGTGTTATCCAGAGAAATGCCCATTGGCTTTAATTCTTGGTCCTGTTGCTGCCGGTTTGGTCGCAGGCGCAGGAACGTGTATTTTCATCCAGAAAGGTAATTTTGATCTGATAGTGTAATTATTTATGTAATATCTGAATATATGACCTTATCTAATAACAAAAGCCGGAGTTAGAACGTTTACCGCATAACGGCCTTTATATTCAACCCAGCTCGTTATTCGCATAGTATTTACGTAGTTGCGTGCTATCATAGGGCTATCCTGTTTTTAATCTTATGTTATCCACCTGTTTAAGACGCGATGAGTCGTCCATTGAACTATAACTACTAGTAATGTACACTTTGTCTCGGAATACAATGTTGTTTTATTTTCACAACGAGTATTTTATGCGAAGCATTCTTTTTATATTTGTATATGGTTTTTTTTTTAAGTTGTGGAATTTTGCAAGCGTGATGCCGCTAGAGAACCACGAAACAACGACAGTGACACGCAAACAAGGAGAGACGAGTATTTTAATATGGAAGATGTAAATATCGACATAGAATTTAAAGAACAAAAACAAAACAAACGTATTCGCACAAAAGCAACGCAAACATAGACAGGCGAAAGTGACAAAATTAACCCAAAGGACACACATAGAAATGTGGTCAGGATAAGGTTAAATTAGATCAAGAGAAAAACAACAAAAGAGACCTGAACTATGTTCCCATATCAGTATATATACACATTTATATACACATATATGCATTTTATACAGACTGCAGAGGCGAAATTATTTTTATGAGATAATTAACATTACCCTAGCAATAAGGTTAACGAGTGCGGCTTACTTTTTTTTTTCCCTTTTTACTTGTTATTTCTAAAATTATTATCTTAAAGTTTGTTGATTAAAAACAAAACTTCCTCAGATAACATAAATGGAGAATTCACCGAGATGACGTACCGTAACTCAAGGACTGGGCAGAGTCTGGTGTAACAAACTGGCAATTGTACATCATTAATACATACACGCTTAGATTAAGCAATGGCAGTTTTTGCACAGACATCAATCCATGACTGTGATTTACTTTAAGAAACAGTGTAAGCAAAACGTATACAGTGAAATGAAAATTAATTTCCATAAAGACCAGAATAGACATTGCAAACGAAGTTCATATAAGTATAATACGTGATACAATACTTCAAGCCTCCAAATCCGCTATCGGCAAACAATATTGTTCTTTGAGCAAAGGAAACAATTTAATAAACAATACTGCCCATTGTAACACTTTTACATGCAACTATATATGTAATTACCAAAACTGGTTACATATTGTATAGTGTGTACCTATTTAGCGTTAAGCCGTGCTTCACTGAAAAAATCGGAAAACGTGTCAAAATAATTCAGAACAGCAACAAATGTACTTTTTCAGAAAATATAAAGTTAACTACAAATAAACATTGTTTTACAGTATAATTGTGCATGGAATACAATGTCTGTGTCCATGTACTTCTATTCTAAATACAAATGCAATCGTATTAAACTAGCCATAAATTCAAAGCGGACCCTGTGTCCAGTTTAAAAAATAAGAATATCTGCTTGACTACTCCAATTATATTTATGTTCCCATTGACATCTGTATCAAGCACTATATCACTGAAAGTATGTTGATCATACAGAGTACTGGAAATTAGCATTTGTATAATTTAATGTCCAACATTTAATTTCAAACAATTAAACCCAGTTATAACTGGTATAAACAATATGTATTACATGTTTCGTTTGTTTGGAAAACATTATTGATTTATCAACCTAATATTTTATTGTATGAGCGATTGTGTGCAACAACAAAATGAGGTTTCCTTCCATTAAATGATCAAAAGCGTAATTCATTATTTTGCATTTAGTTTGAGCATTTGTATTATTTTATACGTCTATATAGGCCTATATTAGGTACTGTACATAAAAGGACTATTTTCAAATCAAAATAACTTATTTCCCTTGTCACTATTAACGTTATATTATTTCAACCATTATATGCAGCAATTGCTGACACAAAAGTCAACATCAATTCAACGTTTAAATCTTGACTGATCCCAACATTGAACAATTAATGTTGATGATATGTCATAATACAAGGGCATAATTACAGTAAAATATCAATGTTGTTAACGGCACATACTGCAATGTTGAAATATATCAACGATAACCGTCGTTGTGTGGTGAATTTGCAAAGTTTAATCAAATTTATAATTCAACAGAATGCTCAATGTTGACATGTTCCATTGTGTCTCAACTTAATAATGGCCGCAAAACGTGCAAAGTTGACGAAATAAAGTTGGTTCTGCTGGGTTATGATGATGATGTTTTTTTAGATGCAGTGTTCTGTTTGGGTTTTCTCACACACATGCAGGTAATAAACACGTATACATTCTCAATACAACAATTAATATGGACTTTTTATATAACATGATCATCACTGATAATTGATAAATCAACAGGTATAAAATGTCTGCAGGAATTGATATAACATCGCTTAAACTCTATATGCAATATAGTTATATAACGTGTATTACAGCCAGGCTAAATCCGGGTATAAACTCCGTAATTGGCTGTAAGGTTAAAACAATATTTGTATATTTAGTTTAAAACTCATTCCATGTAAACATCACACATAATATTTGAAATGATTAGGTGTGGACCTAGATAACATTTGTTAGGATATTGTTTTCATTATGTATAATTTGCTTTTTGCACATTATGATGTATACCAGAAAAGAATTGCATTAAATATAAAAGAAATAATAAATGTGTTAGAAACGTTATCAGTGTATTAAGAGAATACACACATTTAAGAGTCGATCTATGTGTTCTAAATTAATACTCATAAGTGATCACTCTTTCTCAAATGTATTACTACGATTGTTGCTTCCCTTTCATTGATTATTGTGCTTGTTCTGTGTGACAAACAGTCTGACACGGCTCTGTCGCTTATCAAAGCAATAAAATATAAGTTTGAAATACGCGTTCTAGTTTGCAAAGTATACAATTTATGGGGGTTGTGATTTATATTGTTGACAATAGGACATTAAAATCACTATTTGCACGGTGTTTATGCTTAAGTGAACAATGCAATTGGAATAGATTAAATGAAAACCGTTTTGTCTGTAATGAAATATCTAAATCGTCCTTGTAGCAAACCATTTATAAAGTATTAGTGTTATAATACGTACATTTTAAAACAACAACACAAATGCCGTTATCATAAAAAACACGTTTTATTTTTTGCACGTACTGACCCGTTTTGCATTACCTTTCTCAGATCATATTGCAACTGCACCTGTAAGCCATAGATAATACAGAGTAACACCACTATTTCAATAGTTATATTTTGATGGAACGGCTTTAAATGAAATTAAATAAGATCAGTGACATACTGTACAATAATATATGTACTAGTACTAAAATAATGTTATCATCAAAATGAATCAACTTCCTGTTTGTTACCACATATCAATAATCCCCAGTTGCATTGATCAATATTGATATAAACGGAGGCTCACTACTCACTGGGGTTTGCAACAAGAAAGGCTCGACATTAATGTTAGCAAACAATTTGGAACGGTCTTACTCATAACTATTAAAACTTAATCCCCCCGTTTCATCCGAAGATGGTGAGTACATATTCGTTTATAACAAATGAAGAAAACACGTACATTATAATGTCGATCACTTGTATGATTATACATTATTTGTACCGTACGTAGAATATAAAATAACAAATCCGCGATTGAAGCCTATTTCGATAGTATTTGATCTGGCCCTTAAGTTTAGGTGAGACACGATATTTCCGTACTTAAGTCTGATGTGCCAAACATTGAAATTAAAGAAATTCACATGTATGTTATGTAGTTGAATATAACTTTTATACAAAGTTACTATCATAATGGTTCGGCGTTGCGCTTTAATCAGAACACTGCAACAAGGAAACGAATGTTTGTTGGCCTTATATGTACTATTATAGAACACTAAGTATTAACAAAATGGGTGTTTAATTGTTGATGTGGTATTTTAAGTTTTAAATATCCTAAACGGAATAATTGAGTATATTACAGAAATGCGTTCAATAACACACTGGTGGCCACCACAGCTAAAGCAATGGTGCCTTTTTTTACCGTAAAAACTTAGTTTACCTAGGAAAAAATATGTACATATAGTGTTCATTGGATGATCTGCATGACAATTTTACTTTTCTTCATCAAATTCGACTAATAATTGTTTACATAATTTAAGCAAAATTAAAAAAAAATCCGGATTTAAATTAGTTGTATTAACTAGTTTGGTATTTGCTCATGCATAAACACTGTCATGTTCTACAATACGTGCTAAATATTTTCTCAGAATGTACTTCGGGTGAAATAGCAGGAATCGCCGCAGGATCTGTCGCTGGAGTTGTAGTTTGCACGAGTATAGTGTCGGCAGTAATTGTTAATAAAAAAGGTTATGTATCGTATATATATCTTAAACATGCATTTTGCTTGATCATATGCATGCAAACATAATATTAATTGCTTTACCAAACACCGTCCCTGGTATTAAGTACACTTAAAATACTTGTTCATGCAATATTATATATAATACACTGTTCTGAATGTTATATAATTAACTGTTGTTAAAACATGTTTTCTTTTTACACAGTGTGCAAAGCCTGCAAAATATGTAAGGAAAAAACGGAGCAAACGTGTGCACCATATGCCGGACCGCACTGGAACATACACGCGGGGAAACCATGACTGCATACAGAAACGCTTTATATCGGTGTTGTCATGTAACGGACAGAGTATATCGTATTTAAGAAAACTGTTTCGCATTATCGTTGTTTATCGAACAATAAACAATTAGGAGTTCGACAAAGAGTTGTTTTGGGGGGGATAAACAACGAAACTGCGAAAATTATGTCGGTTTTAACATAAGTTGAATTATAATTTTGCAATTGTAATATGAACAACTTTTTACTATTCGCCGCTTAAAATTTATACAGTACATGCATACATTATTGTGTGTAAAACAAAACATGGAATAATAAGCGGTTCCTCAAATTTCGGTCAATAACATTTTAATCAAGTGTTGTATCGAATGTACTTGACTATCTCGTGTTCAGCTGCTAACCTTTGTTTATATAAATGTAAAATCGACTCAAAATGTGTGGGTTTCTGAAGCTCGATGAATGGAAATTTTCCTTTTAATAATAACTGGGGATTATTGATAATACCTTACTAAAGTGCGCTTTCATTGACCTGGCACTCATGAATATTCCGTTTATTTTCGTAAATATATTTTAAGCTATTACCTCAGATAAGAGACTGAGACGCGAACATGTATTGATCAAATATTTACTCCACTACAGTTGATACTGTAATGCAGTGGTAAGCGCACAAAGTTTGTGAGCGTGATGTTTTGGGTTCGAATCCCAGAACAGGCACTTTTAATTAATTTAATTTATTTATTTAATGTATTTAAATGATAATTTTGCTGACGTCATGACACGAAATCTCATCAACAACCTCGATTCTGACACAGGTACTGTGAGCGAAACAGAGTATTTGTGAATCCATTTTTATGTCGATAATATTATTTAACTAATACAAATAAAACACATGAAAAAAGAGAGAAAAATATCAAATAAAGAAAAAATGTCAGGAGAATAAGTGATGTTAAAAAAACAAAATGATAAAAAGAGGGCCATATTGATATAAAGCGCTCACCTCAGAACTTGTACAGATGAGGACCATACTGTTGTGACGGATTGGAAAATTAAGATATCTGAAAAAAACGCAAAGGGGGATAGGATCGTTTTTATTTAAAACATCGGTTAGTGCAATGGGCTAAATAAAGTATGAGTTGTGTAGTGGATGTGCAGTGCTAATGGTTCTCAAATATCTTTTCTCGATATTCTTACCTAATCCTTTTTCAGTGACAATTTGGAAAATGCAGAAACAGTAGATTTTGATGTCTTTTTCCAGACAGTTTTGGAGAACTAGTTTTAATGCGATAATTGCGATGGCTGTGCTATAAGGTCAAGTTTCGCTTTCTCTTTGATAAGTTTCTGTCCAATGGTGATAAATGATGTTAATGCAGGCTCTGAAGCCATCAATGTTGCATTAACAAATAACTGCATGCAAGGTTTGCAACTGTTGAAAATCAAATTTCATTCACCAACTGTTATTATCATACGCAATCTGTGTAAGGTGGGTCATCATTGAATAAAATATCGTGTCTGCAAGCCAATCATTGATAACTTGTCGATATCTTTTTCCACACACAAGGGGCAATAACATTGGTGTTTCTGGCCCTAACAGGCTTATATTTGTCTTCACCTGTTATCTTAACGTTCATAGATAAACTGTGCACAATTTGTGAAGATTGGATAACAAATGAAGTATCGATCCTGAATAATGTTATATATCTTTTTCATAAATAACGGGCAATTACACCGGTGTTTCTGGTCCGATCTTGTTTATATTCGACTTAAACTGTAATCTCATAGTCATATACAAACTGTGCAAGACAAGTGAAGATTGGATGAACAACGAAGTCTCTTTTCTGAATAATGGTCCTTTTTGTATTAATTTGCATAAACATAGGGCAATAACTCCAGTGTTTGAAAGACAATCCGACCCATTTTTGGCGTCTGCTGAGACTGATGGTTATACGCAAACTTTGAAAGATTGGTTAAGATTTGATGAAAAATAAAGTCTAAATGTTGGAAAAAGGCATGTTTTCACTTTTATGCATAAACAGGGTCTATAACTCTAGTGTTACTGGTTTGAGCTGAATAAAACGTCTCTAGCGCGCTTCCGAAACAAATTGTTGACGGCACACGGACGACGGACGACGCAGGAGAGGTCTTATTTAGAAAGTGCAGATTGCTGGTTGAAACTAACGAATTGGCTATATTATTAAGTTTATTATAAACTGGTCTAAACTTTACTGTACAATGTTCACACATGATTTGATGGGTCAGTAATGAGTTGTGCATCATTGCGTCAGGTATCAATTTATTTGCAATTTACACTATACTAATCTAGTTTATTCATAGATGAAACCTAAACAATTTGCAACACACATAAGAAACTATTGCAACAAGGTCAATCATTAATAATAAATGCCTATGCTTCCGATGTAAATAATAACAATAATATAACACCTATATCATGCACACCCAAATACATTTTGTGATTAAAAGATTCGAAAAGTACTCAACGTTTCGTTAAGTTTGGAATTAACAGGATATATTGACTGTCTTTAATTCAAACACGGCTTGCGCCAATATTCATTTAAAAAAAAAAAATCAACGACGGGTAATCTGCAATAACCTCTGCTCAGCACGCGCTACCAGGCAAACGTCCGATAAATTATTTTTATGTAAATAATGAGGGAGGGGGAGGGCACCTAAACTTATAGAACAGTGGTAAATAACGAATATGGCTGGACCTTCTTAAAATAATAGAGCGTGGCATGTAAATAAATATTCGGATTGATTTCTAGTTTGCAGACGCAATAGAATTGAAATAACAAATTGACGTCTTAATTTGTTGTCGAATAACTCACGGACAGAAGTTTTGTTTAAATCAATTGCGGGTGATATGAGGTTTGTGACTGAAACACGGTCCAATATAGGAGGAACACATCTTTATGAACTACAAATGTGTACACCGTCGTTTTTTTTCATCGAATCAGGATGGATAATATGTCCTTTATTTTAGCATAATAAGTCAGACCCCTTTGATTAATTCATGTAATTAAATGAAAATTAATGAGTGGGTAGAAGAAAGCAACCAATGCATGAATATTTGACAATAAGCAATCACTTTTTGTATAATGTTAAGCAGTTCTTGTGAAAAATCTCGTATAGTCATTGCAAAGTTGATGTATATTTATGATAGTTTCAAATTTTCATATGCGTTCTCGTTCTGCGGTAGTGTTACATTTGATGATGATCTTATAGCAGCACGCTCAGTGTCGACTGTGTTATTGTACTCGTTTGTGCCACTTGGAATACAGGCGTACTCATGAAAAGCGGTTTCTGCAAGACCTTCGTATTTATTGTCCTGACTGGAATCTGAAATCAAACATTGCATTTCATGAAATTTAATGCCATATAATACCGCGTGACATCACTTAGAAATTATAGATCAGTAACCATTTTGAGCTTCAACATACACAATATCTTACTGTTTCGTCACTGGGGAATCAATTATTAACGTTATGGATTTTCCGTATGTACCTACGAACCTAACCATATATCATCAGAACTTGGCACATTGTTTGCATGCCAGTAATTAGCACTGTTAAAATACACCGGTTGATTTGTGTGCAGTTAAGCTTTGTTCATGAAGTATACAATAACCATGCATGTGTTTTACAATGAATTATGATCACATAACTCTGAAATGTATTAAAAAAAAAAAACAACAACACAACATTGCTATGCTTGAATTACTACCAAATCTGCAGGCTTCATAGCTTGGATTTGTACTTGATGTGTCAGCATGACCCCTTTGTATAGAAAACCATACAAATTTCAGTAGAAATATTAGTAATATACATAATATATGCAAATAAACATACATTGCATTCACTATATTCCTTTTCTTAATTCAGAACTGTTTTAAAGCACACGACGTTAACTGAGGGTACAAGCAATATCCCCACAATGTTAGTACTTACATTTGCCTGAGTAACTCTTCGTATTGCATTGCGGCATTAGATTGATCTGTAATTTAAAGAAACGTGTTCATGTTTTGCGTAGCAAGAGTGTTTTATCACGATGTATGCGCCACTGTGGACGTTAACGACCAAACTACAATAGCTTAAAACCATATATCTATAGAAATAACACCGACACAAATGGGTACCATACTATAAAATCGTATTTTTATAGTGTAGAGTAACCAAAAATCGCACACCTCTGTTTGTTTACAGTATTTTACATACATTTCAGCATGCACCACATATGCAGCAAATAGTTTATATATCATCATATCGTGTACTTTTGATATCGACTTAAAGTACGTACTTTAATAATGGATTATTAATAGCAACAAGGAGAACCGATAAACGCATTAGTAAAACATAAAGCTGGTCATCACTGGCACATGACTTTACTGAAAAATACGTATTGTTTGATTATAAACGGTCGCTTCATGTTTGTTAACGCACCATAAAGAAAGAAAACGGACTTTTTATGTTGTAATATAAATAAATAAATAAATAAATAAATAAATATATATATATATATATATATATATATATATTACTATGAATAACTAATGTACGAATAATGCTTACATAAACGCCATACAAAATAGTATACGCATGGTCATGCATCATATCAGTTATGATTTCTTTCAAAGTCTATTGAAATGTTTTGCGATAAAATTCATACTTTTTATCATATCCAAAAACAATCTGCAATTTCATTGTTCATACAATCGCAGACCGCTGAACGTATTTGTTTTTAAATATTATCATTACTCTTTGAAAGCACTTTGTTTTCATATATCGACCCTCACTTGGTTGACGTATTTATTTATAGTTCATACCTGTTAACGTATTTAGTGGTGCATTGGACACACATTTTAGGGAAAAGTGGCTTGCAAGGGACACGTTTACTTTAAAGCAATGTAATTTCTAAATCACACTAAACTTGTACGGAAATCAGGTCATTATATATAGCATTATACGACGCCTCTTTAAACTTGGAACTGGTCAAGAGTACACACTCCAGACAATACTAATTTTACAATATGATATGAAATGAACGTCATTTAACGTACATGTGTAAGTCGTTAGTACAGTTTATTAAATTATACTATTTCGGAAATGCAAATTTTATTATTATTCAACTAGCATGAAAATAAATTAAAATGAAATAGAACGGAAGAACAAATGGACGACACAAATTATTACATGACGATCTTCATTTAATCTTCCATAGCACACCAACGACGACCATTGTTACAATGACGCTTCCACAGATAGCCCCTACAACTGCAGCCGATATTTGTCCAGATGACGCTTCCACCGATAGCCACTCCAACTGCAGCCGATGTTTGTCCAGATGACGCTTCCACCGATAGTCCCTCCAACTGCAGCCGATGTTGTCCAGATGACGCTTCCACCGATAGCCCCTCCAACAGCAGACGATGTTTGTCCAGATGACGCTTCAACCGAAAGACCCCCAACTGCAGCCGATGTTGTACAGATGACGCTTCCACAGATAGCCCCTCCAAATGCAGCCGATGTTTGTCCAGATGACGTTTCCACCGATAGTCCCTCCAACTGCAGCCGATGTTGTCCAGATGACGCTTCCACCGATAGCCCCTCCAACTACAGCCGATATTGTCCAGATGACGCTTCCACCGATAGTCCCTCCAACTGCAGCCGATGTTGTCCAGATGACGCTACCACCGATAGACTCTCCAACTGCAGCCGATGTTGTCCAGGTGACGCTTTCACCGATAGCCTCTCCAACTGCAGCCGATGTTGTCCAGAGGACGCTTCCACCGATAGTCCCTCCAACTGCCGACGATGATTGTCCAGATGACGCTTCCACAGATAGTCCCTCCAACTGCAGCCGATGTTGTCCAGATGACGCTTCCACCGATAGACCCTCCAACGGCAGTAGATGTTGTCCAGATAACGCTTCCACCGATAGTCCCTCCAACTACAGCCGATATTTGTCCAGATGACGCTTCCACCGATAGCCCCTACAACTGCAGCCGATGTTGTCCAGATGACGCTTCCACAGATAGCCACTCCAACTACAGCCGATGTTGTTCCAGATGACGCTTCCACCGATAGTCACTACAACTGCAGCCGATGTTTGTCCAGATGACTCTTCCACCGATAGTCCCTCCAACTACAGCCGATGTTGTCCAGATGACGCTTCCACAGATAGTCTCTCCAACTACAGCCGATGTTGTCCAGATGATGCTTCCACAGATAGCCCATCCAAATGCATCAGATGTTTGTCCAGTTGACGCTTCCACAGATAGCCCCTCCAACTACAGCCGATGTTTGTCCAGATGACGCGTCCACTGATAGTCTCTCCAACTAAAGCCGATGTTTGTCCAGAAGACGCTTCCACAGATAGCCCCTCCAACAACAGCCGATGTTTGTCCAGATGACGCTTCCACCGATAGCCCCTCCAACTACAGTCGATGTTTGTCCAGATGACGCTTCCACGGATAGTCTCTCCAACTACAGCCGATGTTGTCCAGATGACGCTTCCACCGATAGCCCCCCAGCTACAGTCGATGATGTCCAGATGACGCTTCCACCGATAGCCCCTCCAACAGCAGCCGAAATTTGTCCAGAAGACGGTTCCACCGATAGCCCCTCCAACTATAGCCGATGTTGTCCAGATGACGCTTCCAACGATAGCCCCTCCAACTACAGCCGATGTTGTCCTGATGACGCTTCCACTGATAGTCTCTCCAACTACAGCCGATGTTGTCCAGATGACGCTTCCACAGATAGTAACTCCAACTACAGCCGATGTTGTCCAGATGACGCTTCCACCGATAGTCCCTCCAACTGCAGCCGATGTTTGTTCAGATGACGCTACCAGCGATAGCCCCTCCAACTGCAACCGATGTTGTCCAGATGACGCTTCCACCGATAGCCACTCCAACTGCAGCCGATGTTGTCCAGATGACGCATCCACAGATAGCACCTCCAACTACAACCGATGTTGTCCAGAAGACGCATCCACAGATAGCCTCTCCAACTACAGCCGATGTTTGTCCAGATGACGCTTCCACCGATAGCCCCTCCAACTACAGCCGATATTTGTCCAGATGAAGCTAACACTGATAGTCTTTCCAACTAAAGCCGATGTTTGTGCAGATGACGCTTCCACCGCTAGCCCCTACAACAGCAGCCGATGTTTGTCCAGATGACGCTTCCACCGATAGTCCCTCCAAATGCAGCCGATGTTGTCCAGATGACGCTTCCACCGATAGCCCCTTCAACGGCAGCCGATATTGTCCAGATGACGCTTCCACCGATAACACCTCCAACTTCAGCCGATGTTTGTCCAGATGACGCTTCCACCGATAGTCCCTCCAACTACAGCCGATGTTGTCCACATGACGCTTCCACAGATAGCCCCTCCAAATAGAGCCGATGTTTGTCCAGATGACGCTTCCACCGATAGCCCCTCCAACTACAGCCGATGTTGGTCCAGATGACGCTTCCACCGATAGCCCCTCCAACTACAGCCGATGATTGCCCAGATGACGCTTCCACCGATATTCCCTCCAACTACAGCCGATGTTGTCCAGATGACGCTTCCACAGCTAGTCCCTCCAAATACAGCCGATGTTGTCCAGATGATGCTTCCACAGATAGCCCATCCAAATGCATCAGATGTTTGTCCAGTTGACGCGTCCACTGATAGTCACTCCAACTACAGCCGATGTATGTCCAGAAGACGCTTCCACAGATAGCCCCTCCAACTACAGCCGATGTTTGTCCAGATGACTCTTCCACAGATAGCCCCTCCAACTAAAGCCGATGTTTGTCCAGATGACTCTTCCACAGATAGCCACTCCAACTACAGCCGATGTTGTCCAGATGACGCTTCCACCGATAGCCCCTACAACTGCAGCCGATGTTGTCCATATGACGCTTCCACAGATAGCCCCAACAACTGCAGCCGATGTTGTCCAGATGACGCTTCCACGGATAGTCTCTCCAACTACAGCCGATGTTGTCCAGATGACGCTTCCACCGATAGCCCCCCAACTACAATCGATGATGTCCAGATGACGCTTCCACCGATAGCCCCTCCAACAGCAGCCGAGATTTGTCCAGAAGACGGTTCCACCGATAGCCTCTCCAACTATAGCCGATGTTGTCCTGATGACGCTTCCACTGATAGTCTCTCCAACTACAGCCGATGTTGTCCAGAGGACGCTTACACAGATAGTAACTCCAACTACAGCCGATGTTGTCCAGATGACGCTTCCACCGATAGTCCCTCCAACTACAGCCGATGTTGTCCAGATGACGCTTCCACAGATAGTCCCTCTAACTACAGCCGATGTTGTCCAGATGACGCTTCCACCGATAGCCCATCCAACTACAGCCGATGTTGTCCAGATGACGCTTACACCGATAGCCCCTCCAACTGCAGCCGATATTGTCCAGATCACGCTTCCACCGATAGCCCCTCCAACTGCAGACGATGTTGTCCAGATGACGCTTCCACGGATAGTCCCTTCAACTACAGCCGATATTGTCCAGATGACGCTTCCACCGATAGCCCCTCCAACTACAGCCGATGATTGTCCAGATGATGCTTCCACAGATAGTCCCTCCAACTGCAGTCGATGTTTGTCCAGATGACGCTTCCACCGATAGTCCCTCCAACTGCAGCCGATATTTGTCCAGATGTCGCTTCCACAGATACTCTCTCCAACTACAGCCGATGTTTGTCCAGATGACGCTTCCACCGATAGTCCCTACAACTGCAGCCGATATTTGACCAGATGACGCCTCCACCGATAGCCCCTCCAACTACAGCCGATGTTGTCCAGATGACGCTTCCACCGATATACCCTCCAACTGCATCCGATGTTTGTCCAGATGTCGCTTCCACCGAGAGTCCCTCCAACTGAAGCCGATTTTTGTCCAGACGACGCTTCCATAGATAGTTCCTCCAACTACAGCCGATATTTGTCCAGATGACGATTCCACAGATAGTCCCTAGAATGACAGCCGATATTTGTCCAGATGACGCTTCCACAGATAGCCCCTCCAACTACAGCCGATGTATGTCCAGATGACGCTTCCACCGATAGTCCCTCCAACTGCAACCGATATTTGTCCAGATGACGCTTCAACTGATAGTCCCTTCAACTGCAGCCGATGTTTGTCCAGATGACGGTTCCACCGATAGCCCTCCAACTACAGCCGATGTTTGTCCAGATGACTCTTCCACAGATAGTCCCTGCAACTGCAGCCGATATTGTCCAGATGACTCGTCCACCGACAGCCCCTCCAACGACAGCCGATGTTGTCCAGATGACGCTTCGACCGATAGCCCCTAAAACTGCAGCCGATGTTGTCCAGATGACGTTTCCATCGATAGTCCCTCCAACTACAGCCGATGTTGTCCAGATGACGCTTCCACCGATAGCCCCTCCAACTACAGCCGATGTTTGTCCAGATGACGCTTCCCCCGATAGCCCCTCCAACTACAGCCGATGTTTGTCCAGATGACGCTTCCACCGATAACCCCTCCAAATAAAGCCGATGTTTGTCCAGATGACGCTTCCACAGATAGTCCCTCCAACTACAGACGATGTTGAACAGATGACGATTCCACAGATAGCCCCTCCAACTACAGCCGATGTTGTCCACATAACGCTTCCACCGATAACCCCTCCAACTACAGAAGATGTTGTCCAGATGACGTTTCCACCGATAGCCCCTCCAACTACAGCCGATGTTGTCCACATGACGGTTCCACAGATAGCCCCTCCAAATACAGCCGATGTTTGTCCAGATGACGCTTCCACCGATAGCCCTTCCAACTACAGGCGATGTTGGTCCAGATGATGCTTCCACCGATATCCCCTCCAACTACAGCCGATGTTTGTCCAGATGACGCTTCCACCGATAGTCCCTCCAACTACAGCCGAAGTTGTCCAGATGACGCTTCCACAGATAGTCTCTCCAACTACAGCCGATGTTGTCCAGATGATGCTTCCACAGATAGCCCATCCAAATACATCAGATGTTTGTCCAGTTGACGCTTCCACAGATAGCCCCTCCAACTACAGCCGATGTTTGTCCAGATGACGCGCCCACTGATAGTCTCTCCAACTAAAGCCGATGTTTGTCCAGAAGACGCTTCCACAGATAGCCACTCCAACTACAGCCGTTGTTGTCCAGATGACGCTTCCATCGATAGCCCCTACAATGCAGCCGATGTTGTCCATATGACGCTTCCACCGATAGACTCTCCAACTGCAGCCGATGTTGTCCAGATGATGCTTCCACAGATAGCCCATCCAAATGCATCAGATGTTTGTCCAGTTGACGCTTCCACAGATAGCCCCTCCAACTACAGCCGATGTTTGTCCAGATGACGCGTCCACTGATAGTCTCTCCAACTAAAGCCGATGTTTGTCCAGAAGACGCTTCCACAGATAGCCCCTCCAACAAGAGCCGATGTTTGTCCAGATGACGCTTCCACAGATAGCCACTCCGACAACAGCCGATGTTGTCCAGATGACGCTTCCATCGATAGCCCCTACAATGCAGCCGATGTTGTCCATATGACGCTTCCACAGATAGCCCCTACAACTGCAGCCGATGTTGTCCAGATGACGCTTCCACGGATAGTCTCTCCAACTACAGCCGATGTTGTCCAGATGACGCTTCCACCGTTAGCACCCCCAACTACAGTCGATGTTATCCAGATGACGCTTCCACCGATAGCCCATTCAACAACAGCCGATATTTGTCCAGAAGACTGTTCCACCGACAGCCCCTCCAACTATAGCCGATGTTGTCCAGATGACGCTTCCAACGATAGCCCCTCCAACTACAGCCGATGTTGTCCAGATGACGTTTCCACCGATAGTCTCTCCAACTACAGCCGATGTTTGTCCAGATGACGCTTCCACCGACAGTCCCTACATCTGCAGCCGATATTTGTCCAGATGACGCTTCAACAGATAGCCCCTCCAACTACAGCCGATGTTGTCCAGATGACGCTTCCACCTATAGTCCCTACAACTGCAGCCGATGTTTGTCCAGATGACGCTTCCACCGGGAGTCCCTCCAAATGAAGCCGATGTTTGTCCAGATGACGCTTCCACAGATAGTCCCTCCAACTACAGCCGATATTTGTCCAGATGACGCTTCCACAGATAGTCCCTAGAATTACAGCCGATATTTGTCCAGATGACGCTTCCACAGATAGCCCTCCAACAACAGCCGATGTATGTCCAGATGACGCTTCCACCGATAGTCCCTCCAACTGCAACCGATATTTGTCCAGATGACGCTTCCACTGATAGTCCCTTCAACTGCAGCCGATGTTTGTCCAGATGACGCTTCCACCGATAGCCCTCGAACTACAGCCGATGTTTTTCCAGATGACGCTTCCACAGATAGTCCCTGCAACTGCAGCCGATGTTGTCCAGATGACTCTTCCACCGACAGCCCCTCCAACGACAGCCGATGTTGTCCAGAAGACGCTTCCACCGATAGCCCCTACAACTGCAGCCGATGTTGTCCAGATGACGTTTCCACCGATAGTCCCTCCAACTACAGCCGATGTTGTCCAGATGACGCTTCCACAGACAGCCCCTCCAACTACAGCCGATGTTTGTCCAGATGACGCTTCCACCGATAGCCCCTCCAACTACAGCCGATGTTTGTCCAGATGACGCTTCCACCGATAGCCCCTACAAATAAAGCCGATGTTTGTCCAGATGACGCTTCCGCAGATAGTCCCTCCAACTAGAGCCGATGTTGTCCAGATGACGCTTGCACAGATAGCCCCTCCAACTACAGCCGATGTTGTCCACATGACGCTTCCACCGATAACCCCTCCAACTACAGCCGATGTTGTCCAGATGACGCTTCCACCGATAACCCCTCCAACTACAGCCGATGTTGTCCACATGACGCTTCCACAGATAGCCCCTCCAAATACAGCCGATGTTTGGCCGGATGACGCTTCCACCGATAGCCCCTCCAACTACAGCCGATGTTCGTCCAGATGACGCTTCCACCGATAGCCCCTCCAACTACAGCCGATGTTTGTCCAGATGACGCTTCCACCGATAGTCCCTCCAACTACAGCCGATGTTGTCCAGATGATGCTTCCACAGATAGCCCTTCCAAATGCATCAGATGTTTGTCCAGTTGACGCGTCCACTGATAGTCACTCCAACTACAGCCGATGTTTGTCCAGATGACGCTTCCACAGATAGCCCCTCCAACTACAGCCGATGTTTGTCCAGATGACGCTTCCACAGATAGCCCCTCCAACTACAGCCGATGTTTGTCCAGATGACTCTTCCACAGATAGCCACTCCAACTACAGCCGATGTTGTCCAGATGACGCTTCCACCGATAGCCCCTACAACTGCAGCCGATGTTGTCCATATGACGCTTCCACAGATAGCCCCTACAACTGCAGCCGATGTTGTCCAGATGACGCTTCCACGGATTGTCTCTCCAACTACAGCCGATGTTGTCCAGATGACGCTTCCACCGATAGTCCCCCAACTACAGTCGATGTTGTCCAGATGACGCTTCCACCGATAACCCCTCCAACAGCAGCCGAGATTTGTCCAGAAGACGGTTCCACCGATAGCCCCTCCAACTATAGCCGATGTTGTCCAGATGACGCTTCCAACGATAGCCCCTCCAACTACAGCCGATGTTGTCCTGATGACGCTTCCACTGATAGTCTCTCCAACTACAGCCGATGTTGTCCAGATGTCGCTTCCACAGATAGTCTCTCCAACTAGAGCCGATGTTTGTCCAGATGACGCTTCCATAGATGGTCTCTCCAACTACAGCCGATGTTTGTCCAGATGACGCATCCACAGATAGTCTCTCCAACTAGAGCAGATGTTTGTCCAGATGACGCTTCCACAGATGGTCTCTCCAACTCCAGCCGATGTTGTCCAGATGACGCTTCCACCGATAACCACTCCAACTGCAGCCGATATTTGTCCAGATGACGCTTCCACTGATATTTCTCCAACTACAGCTGATATTTGTCCAGATGATGCTTTGACCGATAGTCTCTCCAACTACAGCCGATATTTGTCCAGATGACGCTTTCATTGATAGCCCCTCCAACTGCAGCCGATATTTGTCCAGATGACGCTTCCACCGATAGTCACTCCAACTGCAGCCGATATTTGTCCAGATGACGCTTCCACCGATAGACCCTCCAACTGCAGCCGATGTTGTCCAGATGACGCTTCCACCGATAGCTGCTCCAACTGCAGCCGATGTTTGTCCAGCTAACGCTTCCACCGATAGTCCCTCCAACTACAGCCGATGTTGTCCAGATGACGCTTCCACAGATAGTCCCTCCAACTACAGCCGATTTTGTCCAGATTACGCTTCCACCGATAGACCCTCCAACTACAACCGATGATGTCCAAATGACGCTTCCACCTATAGCCCCTACAACTGCAGCCGATGTTGTCCAGATGACGCTTCCACCGATAGCCCCTCCAACTACAGCCGATGTTGTCCAGATTACGCTTCCACCGATAGCCCCTCCAACTACAGCCGATGTAGTCCAGATGACGCTTACACCGATAGCCCCTACAACTGCAGCCGATATTGCCCAAAAGACGCTTCCACCGATAGCCCCTCCAACTGCAGCCGATGTTGTCCAGATGACGCTTCCACCGATAGTCCCTCAAACTACAGCCGATATTTGTCCAGATGACGCTTCCACAGATAGTCTCTCCAGCTACAGCCGATGTTTGTCCAGATGACGCTTCCACAGAGAGTCTCTCCAACTACAGCCGATGTTTGTCCAGATGACGCTTCCACAGATAGTCTCTCCAACTGTAGCCGATGTTGTACAGATGACGCTTCCACCGATAGCCCCTCCAACTG
This sequence comes from Congeria kusceri, assembly GCA_027627225.1. Taxonomy (NCBI): domain Eukaryota; kingdom Metazoa; phylum Mollusca; class Bivalvia; order Myida; family Dreissenidae; genus Congeria; species Congeria kusceri. The sequence continues at coordinate 6,247,075 of CM051029.1, read as the reverse complement.
CAGCCGATATTTGTCCAGATGTCGCTTCCACCGATAGTCCCTCCAACTACAGCCGATATTTGTCCAGATGACGCTTCCACAGATAGTCCCTAGAATTACAGCCGATATTTGTCCAGATGACGCTTCCACAGATAGTCTCTCCAAATACAGCCGATGTTGTCCAGATGATGCT
>CM051029.1:6134403-6236903 GCA_027627225.1 Congeria kusceri | reverse complement strand
ATGCGTTCCATTATCAAATGCATATTGGAGCTAATAAATTTAGTAAATACATAAATTACACCAATACCTATGTTTCTGTGTCCCTTTCAGGAACAACCGTGTCAGCATATGAGATTACCCAAAAACGAACATCACACATAACGATATGGATAGGCATCCCCAGTTGTCCTTGCAGTTGTACCAGTTTTAGTGTTATTAGCACATGTAGCTATATGTAAGAAACTGTTCTATGAATAAGACATACAGATGCATGAAAAAAACGTTTATTTAAAAACATTACCCGGAACGTGTAAAACAAAACTGGTATACACATGTTATGTGGAGAAGTATAACAATAGTCACCCAGTACTTGTCGCATTAGAAAACAAAGGTTCTCGTTAGATCTGAACTCTTGTTTTCCTTTGGTTCGTCTGATACCTAGCAATTTCTGTTACTTGTAAGATCCAAGATACAATATGCTGTATTCAATAAACGTGTAATTCAATGATGAATAACGATTATAGACACGTTCTGAGTCAAATACTGTACATCCAACTTTAGTATTTTCGTTTTGACATAAAATATTATAGAACTGTTGACGAAATATCTCTGTGTATATGAATTCAACAGAAGGTTCTTATCTGCCCACATACATTTTATTTGAATGATTTAGATCAAAACTACACTTTACAATATTAACATCTTGAAGGTACCTATATACAACGGAAACAGTATTATAATAGATGTCCCTTCACGTCGATTTTTAGTAATAATAGTAGATTTATATAAGATTACTTAATAATGCAACATAATATACTATATATACTTTCTAACGTGAGCTTTAGCTAACATATATTTATAGTTTGTAAAAACCAGGATGTGAATTGAACTCCAGTCCTTGACTTACGGTACGCCATTTCGGTGACTTCTCAAATTGACATTCACTCCAGAAAATTCACACAAGGATGAACACAAAAATCGATGACATATCATTTTTAATGTTTTATTTATTATAGCTTAATAGTCGCGTAATGTATTTTCACTTCAACTATTTGTGGTGATGTGGGTTTTCAATTTGGATTTAAACAATGTGTTGTACTGCACGATATTTTTGTTTCGTTCATATGTAAAAATTTTAGCTGGCTCAATATTCTAACGGTCTCGATATTATACATGTTGCTTTGAATGTCGATCTCAAGTCTGTGTCAATATTAACTTCCGCTATACGTATTTGTTTTATTTAATTGTTGCTCTCAGTGCAGCACTGTATTGGCCCCTCATTTGAATATTCGCTTTATGTGTTCGAAGGTCGATCTGAGATCTGGCTAACATACACCTGGATTTCCCCTAGCACGATATTCGCGTCATGGGTTTAAAACGTTTATAGAATTAAGCTCGAAATTCGTCGCATTTTAATGTAACCACTATAAATTTGAAACCAACTCGTTTACAGCATGCGTGCGAAAGGTTTATCGTTAATCTCAGAGGTGGCTCGATAATTGCTGTAGTCCAATTATGGAGTATTGAATAAGAAATGCTCACAACAAAGCACATGGCTTACATGCAACCGGTTTGAATGATGTAGGTCACCTTAATTATGTCACTATAATGATTTCCTTAGTGTATAATGCGTCATAAATCTGCGTGAGATTAGAGTTCGCAAACATACAAGACATGGTGTGTTCTATAAGTGTAGCAAGCAGACGTATTTACATCGCATATAAATTCCCGCAGATGATCGCTTTTATTTACAAGTAGGTCACCTCTAGTTTGGTTGTTGTAAACAGTTTTGCAAGAGGCTTCTTCAGTTACAAGCGATAAATCATCTATATTGATAAACCCGTGTTTTATTCTCTTTATACGAGTACAGACGTTTAACATTTACCTGCACGAGTTAAATATTTATGATCGTTCGCCTGCAGGTTTTTGAAACACGTTTTGAAAATACAATCATTTCAGCTATGCTATTCCATGAAATGAGATAAATACATGGAATATAGCTATATATACGACAACACTGAAATGGCTTAACCTCCGTTTAATACATAGTACAGCCATACTAAGATTTGCGTTTGATTATTGCTATTATGACCAAGTTTAGTTGTCTCATTTATTTAAAAAAAAAAGCCCAGTTTTGCATTGGATTGTTGCGTGTACTTATTGATATGTATTGGACACATGCAATAACTAGGTTAGTATTGAAAAAAAAAACGTACCCTGCACGGCCCAAGAAAGATCTGTCGTTTGTGCCTTCCTACTACATGTACATTTCTAATATTCATAGAAAATATAATTCGTAGATAGTAAGCCAAACTATGACATGTACTTAAAAAAAAACACGTATGTAGAAGTACACTGATTTACGAGTACTACATGCTATGCTGCTATGAGTAACGACTCCTCTGTCGGATGAAACGCTTCCTCAATTCCGATCAACAGGCTCAGCATTTAAATGGATTTACCGACATCTAACATTGTATTACCTTTTTTCCTGAACCTCAACACTCATTCGTCAAACACATCTCTCGTGGTTAAATTGAACGTTAACGAAAACGATGTTTTATAAATATAATTCCTTGTGTATTTAACAGTAACTTTATAATGTTTATAGCTCTTCGAAATACTTTAGTTTTACGACGGACTTTACTCTTATTCGTCATATTCAGACGATGCGGTGAATGTTTTTTTATATCACAACACTTTCACCCAACCCACCTGCATAAAAGGCTTTACAAACACAGTTACTGCAGATCGACGATATAATATCATCGGTATTATATATCAGTATTTTGATGTAGTTTAACAAAATACATTTACATAAAAGCTATATTCGAACCGTTTTAAAATAATAATCAATATGACTATTCGATATATGTATTGTATTAGATAAATATAAGTCGGTTTGTGTTATACATAAACTTTGATGCACAATTTAAGTTAAATGATAAACTAGCCATTAGACATTGGTATTAAACAAATCTGTGAGTATAGTGTAAACTGTTTGTTATGATGCATGCAAGTATAAAGTGTTATTTGTCTTCCGAAAAAAAATATTTATTTTATGACTGTGCATTTAGTAAATAACCAATACATCATTTCTCTTTGGTGGACCCTAAGCCCATTAATTGTAATTTGTTTTACTGAAATGAGATTCTTGTAATTGAAATTGACTGTTATGTTTGTTGTTGGTGTGACACTGTATTGAATGCACACATCGTCATGCATTAGTGCATATGTGTCAGACAGCATGAAATATATACAGTAACTTTATTTCTACAAGATGACACAACTGATTTCTATATAGTAAAATAACGCAGCTTGATTAAAATTGCGTTTATTAGATCTGATTGAAAGTGGCTGCATTTCAATTTGTCTCGTCTGTTTATAGAAATCACTATTTCTCAACATAATGCAATGCTATTATGTTGTTTATGCTGTGCATAATAAATCACTAAATGTGTATTATATTGCATATTGGCCCAATAGTAACGCCTACATTAATGTGTTAAATAGCAAATGCAAAATAAAGATCAATAATCTAGATTGTTTTGGAATTGCTGGCGTACTAATGCCTATGTCACGCTTCGTCATGTCGCCTCATTTTTATATAATATGATAACTACATCAATACTAAAACTAATAATACTAACTCACTACTAATCAGTGCTCCAGATAAGCTTTTGCACTGGGATAAGGCTACGCATACTTCTGACTTTTGAGGGTTAATGTACACTCTCTCCAGAATGTATGGGGGTATATGTTAGGTCTTTATAGGATATTTGCCTTTTGGTGGTTAAATTATCTCCATCAAACTGAACGCTGTGTAAAAAAATAAACATATATAACAACTATCCAAATAATGTATAGCAACACAATTTGAAGACAATAATGTCGCAAATAATACATTTAAACAGTTTAAGACTGTGATTGCTAGCCTAACATCTGAACCACGGGCATATTCAATTAGTCAAACATGTCAAAACTCCCAAAATATGACGTTATGTACGTGAACACGCGATACATATTATGCGTAAATGTACATCCACATTTTTATTTCTCGGCGTATATGTGCAACCAATATTTTCTGCGTATTTTCCGAATTTGTGTGCCTTATTTACGCGTGTACGCATTGTACGTATCCGGGCCGCCGCTGCTAATAATACTATATATGTACATGCAGGTAGTTTAATGCTGTGTAAATTGTCAGAAATAGTATCATTGTGCTTCTTTTGTTTTCTCAGTCAGAAGCAGCCTTTCCGCAAGTTATTAAATATTATTCATTACACATGACATGATTTATGATAAGTATTTGATACTTAAATACTTTGGCTGTTCTGTCTACAACTGCGCGATTAATTAACGTTAAAAATTAAGTTTTTATACGTTTTAGCGTTAGTGAAGAGGTCGTTTCCACCCTGTCTAAACTCTCTGATGGACTGTTTTTTGAGGTTTTGTTTGTTGTAGCTGTGGTTGCCATGGCAATGTCGAAGTATTTATGAGCGGTTTTTCAGCAGAAAGAGTTTCATAAACAAGCTAAGCAACCTAATCGTATAGTCCTTATAAACAACAATTGCCGTACCACAAGGGCAGACTGTAAATGCAGCGTATTATACAATGTGGGTTAAAAACGTGTATCATCTGATGCGGCCCCTATTATCCAAAAGTGTTGTGGTGGACATCTATTATCACCTAAGGGCCTAATCCTGTACCGATACGCATGTTTATTGCAATAAACAAGATGTTATATTAGGGCTTTCTACTACCGATCCGTACAGTCGGGTTTTACACCGATCAATGAACTTTTGATTGTAAAACACTGTTTTTTTCTAAATCGGGTTTGCACAAATTTAAGACCACGCAAATATGTCCGCGATAGCATGTTCGCGAAAGTTGTACCCAGCGTATTCAAATGATTCCACAATACATTTTAAGCGCAGTGCAGGCCGCCATTTCTAACATTCATACTGGCGCATTTAGGGATTGTTTCATAATTATACTCGTGGATTGAGCGTGTATTATGTTAAAAAGGATTAACAGCCCACCACTATCTGAGTTGCCATAAGATATTTGTGTTGACGTCGACGTCAAAAATCATTGGGCTTGATATGGCATAGTGACGTAACTATAGAGACTGTGGTATTTTATTTGATAAGTGATGTTAATGAACATTTGTAAATATACTTGTATTAAAATCAATCTGTATTTAGTAGACATGTCATAAATATTGCATGTCAAATAAAGAAACGAGATAATCTTTCCGCGACTTTGTTGATTACCCCTCGTACAACAATATACCGTTATAAACATGACGATTGACGTTTTATAGATTTATTGATATGATATGAAAGGATATATCAAACGTTCAAGTTCTAGCGAAAATCCACCTTTCGGTCTAGGTTAGCAAACGACTTCTTTTTACAGCCCAATGTTGAAAGGAAACACACATGTATTAAACTGATTAGTCGTATTTATTTAGAAAGCATTCAAAACACACAAATATACATGGATACTATCTATTTACACACACCATAGCGTTCAATATAAATGCTTCATTGTCCATGGATGAGTGTTTACAAAAGAAATACTAATATTTTACAAACATCATTATATCTGTTTTGTGTATCCGTTCGCATATGTATCAATGTTTCGTATATAAATTGTACGCGCAAAGGTTGTTCATGTACATGTTATACACTTATGTTTACCAAGTATACGATACAATCTTATGGATTTCGATTGGTGTATACAAACAATTGTCGTATTTAACCGTGCTTCATTATAAAGTATATATAAAGGAATCATTGTTCAAATGGTTCTGTCGGCCTACCCTCGATACTTGATTAAGATTTCTCGATTTTAGTCGCACGCATATGCCATGCTTTACACCAGAAAACACGGCGATATCACGACGACCACCAAAGTTAAAACATCAAACGCCAAGCTCAGGGTCGATGTGTCTGAATTGGCCGATGATAGCGTTGTCGTTGTTGATCGCAGGGTGACTGAAATTATTCAAAAACACGCAGCTTAGTTTAACAGTGAACTTCTTATCATACATAGCTGTTTTAAATGATGCGACAAAACAAACGACACACCCGTACTCTTGTAGTACTACACGCATATTTACATATTGTGTAAACTTGCTCACCTGTTGTTGACCAAGGCTTAGTTGTAAATGATTCGATAGTTGAATATCCACTTCGTCCAAGAGCGTCTTCTGCATACAATCGAACGTCATATGGTGTAGATGGTTCTAACATTTTTAGAAAAGTACAAATGCTGAAGTTTGAATTTATGTTCATATCAGACACTAGATTTTCTATCCACTGTGTATCTTTACGTTTCCACTCCAAGATAAAGCGTGGGTCAAGATTGCCTCCAGCACTGTAACGCCAGCAGACCTTTGCATAATTCATGCTGACCTCTGAAACCTCTAGCGATCCAGGTGTTTCCGGCGGAGCTAAGTATACGGACGATATTAAGGGCGATAAAAGGAAGACATGTTGGCTATTGTTTATGCGCAACAAAAATGCAACTATGACCGGTTTTTATAATACTATGTCGTTTCAATCTAACTAACTTGCGCAAATACAGAAAATGAAATAAAATATCATTAACCCGAACGTGTTAATAGTGCTACAATTACATAACAAACATTGCAGCAATACAATTACGTCACTGTATAGGTTATTGAAACAAATGAATGTGATAAAATGAATCATATGTTCTACTTACCTGTTACGACCAACTGAGGTTTTATCTCAGATTTCAATACTTTTCCAACATTATTTGCTGTACAATATATTCTCATGCCATTGTCATAACGTGCCCCCTTGTAATTAAGAACGCTTCTTACGGACATGTCAGCCATAGTTGTAGTATTGAAGCTCGCCAAATGAAATGGTATCTCATCTGTAATTGTATGTGGTGTTCCGTTGTCCTTATACCCGTAAATTGTTGCAGCTGGTTTCCCTACAGATGTCTCACACACGAAATATTTGGTTTCGTTCTCTTTCATAACAGCAACGTGTGCATCTTCACCAACAATCTCAACATGGGTTATTGGAACTGTAATTGAATTACAGCATATTTTGTTATTTAAAACTACGTGTTTCTGTCAGTTACGTTAATTTTCAAAATTAATATATAACCACGTGGTAATATAGATGATATGCAATCATTCTAGATCAACGGATAACGTAACATTACGGAATAATAATGAAAACTCAAGGGCAATTTGAACTGTAATTGAATTATAGTTATTTCGCTGAATAGTAAGTGTTTCTGAGAAGTCAGTCCAATACATTTTCAGAATCAAATACATAATCATTATAGTAATACAGATACATATTTGAGTATTCAGGGCACATGAACGGTCTCAGTGTATACATTTACACATAACATTGGACAATGATGTTGTGAAAGTCAGCTTTGCTCAGTTAACTATTTTATTGACGATGATTTATAACACCAGATGTCGACCGCGTTACCATTGCTTCACAGATAAACATCGCAGTGTTTGTTATAACCTTACTTATATAACCTTTTTTATATAACAAACTGGAAAGCAAATTTGCACGCAAAGTGAAACATAATAATGTTGCTACGTGAGCAAGAATCAAGATCAACTAACGAAAAACAACATCTATTTACCAAGCACTTGGACACCGATTGCTGACGTCTTCTGTTCAGAAATAGTTATACCAGTCGACGATGACATAGTGTTTCTAGCATAACACGTAAAGTTCCCACCATGGAACGGTTGAATGCTTGAAATCGATAAGGTTCCACCAGTTGCTGAACCACCAGGATACTTCTACGAATAGGATGGAGGTGGATTGCTGCCACTTACGCACTCGATAGTTAAAGGTTGACCAGAAATAACGTTTAACGTGTCTGTTACTGTTATTCCGTTTAACAAAATCTCTGGAGTATGTGGCCCGTCTGAAATCGACCAAATGAACCGTATATATTTTACGATACAGGTAAATGATTTGCATAAGCGCGGCAGCTTTTGTAACATAACTTAAAACTAGTTTAACTAGTTACATATTTATTGAAATAGAAAACATAATTCAGATGCGATTTTCTAATATTGACATCATAAAAACCACCGACGTATTTATAATATGCTAATCATCTTACATTGGACGTTAATTAAAGGCTTCAGTTCCTAGATCACAGTTTGGCCTCCGTTGTTTTCCGTGCAGTAAAGTCGCATGTTGTGGTCGGACTTGGAAGGGTCAAATGCCAGGGTGCTGACGGTTATGCTCTGATTCGAAATTGTGGATGACGCAAAGCATGTCATGTTTATGTCGTGTGATGAATGACCTGCGATCAGATGCTTGAACCAGAAAATTGAAGGACTGGGTCTCCCAAAGTCGCTGGTACAAGTTAAATGTGTTTGTTGACTTGCTATCAAAGATACTGGGTCGTCTTCTGGGCACATTGTAAGTTTCGTGATATGAACTGCAACAATCACTTTGGGTTAATAAGTGCACATAATTGAATTCCAAATTATATAAATATTACACATATAAATGCTACATGTATGCAAACTGCTACGCTTTTAAGAAATAACGAATATTGTGCGTATGATTGATAGTGAGTCTGCTACATATGTTGATATGAAAAACAGTTCAACATTGATACTCGCTATTTTTTTCTATAGACACAACAAAATTATCGTTGCAAAACTACCCACTAAAAAGCGCAAAAAGAAGTCCCGATTCTTAGTGGAGCATTGTAGAAAGTCGTTCTAATTACAATTGCAAAAAAATATACGCCTATCATGTTATAATAGAAATAAGGGAGGCGTTTCATCAATGGTAGTACTACCAGTCGTACGCTACAACTTACATAATTTACGACGTTACAAAGAAAACGCGTTTCAACAAACAAATAGTAACGTCCGACTACATAATTTTCATACATAAATATACGACAGGGTAAGAGCAGTCGTATATGTCTGTGATGTTCTTGTTGTTGAAAGAAGGGGTCGAAACAGACCCATTCATCGCCTTTTTAAACCGCGGGTGGCGTTACATCAACTTCGTGAAGAGGATTTGATCTCAAAGTATCGACTGAACCGAGAGTCGATACTAGAACAGCTCGAATTCATAGGCGATGACTTGACTCTGACATACAACCGGTCATCCGCAATAAAAGCAATAACACAGGTACATATATTGCGGCTATAACGTTCATGTTTGCATTTAAATGCTTGTAAATACTTTCTTTATGTTGAATACCGCTCATAATTTGACAGGACAAGGTCATTTGGAGAAGAAACAAGCGGATTTAAAAAGTTTATTTGTCATTGCTTTTCCAAACAATAAAGCATGCAAGTTTAAACTGTAACAAATGCAACCGTCTATCATTTTATTAGGCTAGTATTTTTCAGATAATTGCAAAATGTTTCATAAATCGTTATTCATCATTACAAAAGCTAGAGTTTAACATCCGGTGACATAATGTTCCCCTCCCAAGAAATGTCATGCTTTGACATTTTGCATTAAGTGATAGTGAACCCTTTGCTTGTCTCTAAATTTAAATTAAAAGTAAAAACAATAAATTTATTTAAGCATTAAAAAAAAATCGGGATAGTACAGTGCTAGAATTAAATAAACATTGAAATAATTGATACATGTGTAATTATGTATTGATAGACATGAATAAAAGTTATGATTGGAATATGAAATTATCTCACGTATGCTACTAAATGTGTCTGAATATAATTCGTTCTCCGTTCTTCATTTATTAACAATATTCAGTTTGGTTAGTATGTTTTGAATACTACCAAAATTTCCTTTTTGCAGATTATTGCTTTCCTGCGCTACTTGGGTAAGGGAGACTTTTACTCCTAAATTGCTCATCTGCATGGATCAGTAGGTCAAGTTTTTGCAGAATATTACATCGCTTTGTCGGGGCAGTGAACCCACGATTAAATAACATAAGGTAATTCATTAATTTATTGACTTGTGTGAAGTAAGTTTCATTTTTATAAAATGTTGACTTTATTCACTTATAAAAACATGTCAAAACAAAACACAAATACTGTAAAACATGTTAGGAATTGGTTAGCCTGATTATTGTGTTAAAATTAAAAATAGATTGTTCCGGAAATTCGGAATAATTTCATATGTTTATATCCATGTCAACAAACAATACTTCAGGACGCCAGTTCAGACCTCGACTGATGTTTCTTTCACCGGAAATTGGTTAATTTGCTTTTCAAGCTAATACGTTTTTTAAGGTGGGCAAATAATTATGCATTGAGCATTTGCATGTGCTGTTATATTGTGTTATGATTTGATATGTGTCAATGAATTTAAAAAAAAATCTAAGGTTTTTTTTCTGTACGGTGCCTAATATTGCTTGTGGCAAGCTTCATTACAAACATTTAATCAATTCACAAGCAAGACAAAAACAAGCAAACTCCATTTCTGGGCGAAAATGTATCGCTAGCCGGTACTTATTTGTTTTGGCTTATCTGCTCAACTTTATTAAACGAATTTAACCAAACTTTGCAATGTTCCTGGGGAGGTTCGTTCGGAAATTCCTGCAAAACAATGATATACATTGAACAATCGGGTTGCTATTGTCACGGCATGAACTTGGTCACTTAAAGGGGAGAAGTTGTGAGTCGGCCTGGTTAGCTCAGTCGGGAGAGCACTCGCCCTGATAGCGAGTGGTCCCGGGTTCGAGTCCCGGACTAGCCGCACAATTTTCTCACCCTGTGACATTTAGCGCCCAAAGTGGGGCCGTGACGTTACCCGGGTTAACTCTCCGAGGGCCCGTGGTAATTATATAAAACCATGAATCCCTGAATTCGAGGACGAATTCATATTTGAGCGAGGGTGTATGTCACGGCATGAACTTGGTCACTTAAACGGGAGATGTTGTGTGGCGGCCCGGTTAGCTCAGTCGGGAGAGCACTCGCCCTAAAAGCCAGTGGTCCCGGGTTCGAGTCCCGGACTGGCTGCACAATTTTCTCCCCCTGTGACACATAGGTCGACTGGGCTACGTTGACATTGGCGCCAATCGCGGGACCGTGACGTTACTCGGGTTAACTCTCCGAGGGCCCGTGGTAATTATATAACACCATGAATCCCTGAATTCCAGGACGAATTCATATTAGAGCGAGGGTGTATGTCACGGCATGAACTTGGTCACTTAAAGGGGAGAAGTTGTGTGGCGGCCCGGTTAGCTCAGTCGGGAGAGCATTCGCCCTGATAGCGAGGGGTCCCGGGTTCGAGTCCCGGACACTATGGCAGCTCAAAAACAGAAGAAAAAACATTTAAAATCTTATTATTTGAAACTATTGACTGGATTTTGAAATAATTCAACATAAATGTTCCTTGGGTGCAGCTCTAGTACATACCTTAAATCTTTTTGAAATGTTAAAATCAATGCCACCAGGGGGGCGGAGCAGATTTCAAATTTCAAATTTTAGCAGTGTATTTTAGTCATTATGAAATTGCTGTCATATGAAATTTTTTTTTTTATATTTGTTGGTTTTAGTAGAATTTCGATTTTAATTCACAAGTGATAATATAATATTTTTACGTGTCGTGCAGTCAAGCATTAAACTGTCTATTTCCGACCATGGATGAATAAAAAATCAATATTTTTACCGAAAATAACGAATTTTCTTTTATCTTATGCCTTTTTCCATACAGTTTGCAGTAGGGCTTTGAGCGTCTAATTCATTTCAGATATTAAATCGGGAAGCAGTGTGAACGTGAAAATTACCAAAGTGGTGATTTTCACTGTTTTAAAACAGTAAATTATCAATTTTCTTTCACTGATATATCCCTATAAATCACTGAAAAGCATACAATAAATAGATTGTGTTATAATTGTGTAAATGCATGTTTTCATTTCACCCTTCTTGTTTCAAACTTTTATAATTCATTTATTATCATTAATTTCTTTTCTTTTTATGCCCCCAGCATCTTGATGCAGGAGTCATATAGCGAGCATCCTGACCGTCCTTCTGTCCTTCCTTCCGTCCGTGACAAGCTTAAGTAGATTTTACCGTTTCGTCTGGCACCAACACAGCTTACTACAACACTTGATACTTACACATGTGTTGCTTATGACTATTCCCTATCCACCCATTTCACCCAACCTCACTTTGACCTTGACCTAATTTAGATTTATAATAATTAAAAAGTGCCATTTCTTGGTTAACTAGATTTTACCGGTTCGTCTAGCACCGCTTACTACGACACTTGGATATTGCACAGTTGTTACTTATGACCGTTCCCAATACACCCATATCACCCAACCTCACTTTGACCTTGACCTTGACCTAATTTGCACTTAGAATAATTCAAATGGGCTGTTTCTTGGTTAACTAGATTTAACTATTTCGTCTAGCACCAACACCGCTTGCTACAACACTTGGATGCTTACACAGTTGTTGCTTATGACCATCCCCAATCCACCCATATCGCCCAGCTTCACTTTGACCTTGACCTTGAACTAGTTGGACTTAGAAATGGGCTACCCAGCACCAAATGGGGGCATGTGTATTATCAAACACAAAATATTGATTTAATTCAGATTTATCGATGTAGTTGCTCGATGGCCGGGATCAACACATGATGTCTCTGTTTTTGATAACTGTGGACTGAAGGTTAGTTTGAACTCTGAAACCACTATGCCAATTTTAACCAAACTGGGCAGGACTGTTCCTGAGATGGTCCTTTAAGAAATCCCTTTGATAAATTTGAATATATTGAAAATTCTGGTTGCCATGGCGACATAAAGCTTAAAAACTTACAAACTAAAAAAAATCTTTTTGAAGGAAACCACTGGCCTGATTTGAAAATAATTTCACAAAAATAATTATTGGGAGACCCTCTCCCAAATTTCTTCAAATAAGTTTGATTTGTTAAAAACATATACGCATACGCACGGGTGTGGGGAAGTTCTACCGTAAAAGGCCATATTCGCAACTTCAACAATCTCCTTGTAAGAAACCACTTGTGGATTTTATAATAATAATCCTGTACTATAATCATTTTAGTGTTTAAAAACAAGGCTTCCAGAAGGCAAGACAGTTTTTCATATTTGACAATGTGTTTGTTTTGTCGATCGTTATCATGTGTGTTTACAATTCACGTAATACATCTATGTACCTGCTGAAAAAATGGTCAAAACCATAATGACGCCTTAACTAAAGGTGAGCGACATAGGGCCTCTTGTTTAAAAATGAAAATGGAATGTTAACCAGTCAGGTTGCATTGCTTCAAATATATGCTATTATCACGATTTTTATAGCTAAAACATGTTTTTGTATGATCCTCAAATTATTCCAATCCTAGTTTAACAGTTTTTCATATTGCAGTTGCTTTGTTTATATTTGTATGCTTTTTTTCTATTGAGAATTATAATTAAAATATGGATTAATACTTAGGAACACTTGAGCAGGCAGGATATTGGTTATTTTGGGCGATAGTGGTTGCCCACTGAAAACGTACCTGATGACATCGGTGTCAAATCTAACAACACCTGCAGAGGAACAGTTCAATGCAGACTTGATAAAGAGACGGGTGGTGGTAGAGAGGACATTTGGTGTCATCAAATCACGTTTTAGGTATTAAAAAAACATTTACTCAAATCTCATTTCAAGTAAACAAAAAAGGTTCTGTTGCTTGCGATAAATTAACAACTACCAGTATGGGTCTCAAGTTTTTTTTTTGGTCCTATGGAAATGCATGTTAAACGAGTTTATTGCGATGTAATGTTTATGTTTGTATACATATCTATACACACATCAAGTAACAGTATTTGTTTCATCTGAAAAGGCAACTTATAGAGGTTACTTTGGCGACATCCCCATTACTTTGGGCTGGCAACAAATTGAGAAGTTTCTGAGCAATCATGGAACTGTAGATCTGTGTAAGTAGGAAAACAGGAAGGGCTAGTTCGGTTTTAAGGCGTGGGTGCTCTTCTCACATTTGAGATATGCCCCAACATGTGACTCATCTCACTCCCGGAGTTCTAACTATCGTGCTCATTGTCTTCAGGTGCTTCCATAAATCTGCTGGATGCCTTCCATCTGATCAAGCAATATGTGCTGAAGTTGACATAGCATGTATGCGGCTGCACAATTTCTGTGTCACAAGAAATGTGCCACTAACGATTATGTAGAGGACTTGGAGGGGGACCAGGATGTTCCATTACGGATTGCGGAGAATAGAAATGATCATAACAGATGACAAGCATTAATACAACTGTTTGAATAACTTTCCAAGAATCACTTCATTGTGTACATAATTAAGTTACATAGATAGTATCAAATCGACAAAGTGAAAATGTCTACAGTGCTGGAGAAGAGAAACTCTGGCAATATTCACACAACAATGATTTGTTTGTTGTTGTTTCTTTTTAATCTGTATAATTGTGATTTAAAAAATGATCTTTTCCAACAAAATATCCTTTGAAATAACTGTATAATTGTATTACAAAATAATGGTTATAAATATATTGATTCAAATTTTCATATTTTTACATGAATTACATTATTTACATGTGATAATATGAATAACATTATTGATTATATAATGACATTTTAAATGCGGTCCATATTGCAAAATCGAGAAGTCTGTCTACAATTGAACGTTTTTAATTTATTCTTATCATTATTATTATTATTTAAGCCTTGTGACTCTCTATTGTCTTTAGTCGGATAGATAGTCTGGAATGATTCGTAAGCATCATAAAAGGTGTATTTTAAAAATTATAATTGTTTACAATACAAATGGTTTTGTAGCGAAAAATTAAGTGATCTTAGTGTGATATATATTGAAAAAATAAAACATACTTGTTAAATGCACAAAACAATACTTAAAGTGTGTATGATTGTTCATTAGTATTACCTTTCTGGGTATGCGATATTGCTTATTTAAAGTGTGAGTATGTACGATCTTATAACATACATAATTGCAAATATACAAATAACCAAATTGCAATGAAAGTTAAGAACAAACAATGCTTTTCACTATTAAGTTTTTAATCACAAACTAGTTTTCGACTGTACATTTGTAAACCACAAAGAATTTGTATACATTGATTTGATAGTTGATTGAGGTTACACGACGCGTTTAATAAATCAAAAGTTGACACCCCTGTATTAGTTGATTTATTTGATAGTGTTCCTTCGCATGTATTTATCTTCACATGGACATGAAGTGCTAAAGGGTGAGCAATTCTGGTCAGAAACAGTCTGGCGTCCGTCGTAGTCGTAAACAATTTACTTAAATTTTAAAATCGTTTTAAACGTTGGCCACCAGGGTCAATGTATTTGTACTGGCCTATTCAAAGAATAGGTGAGTTTGCCTCTGGCGTCGGCGTCTGAATTTGATTAAAGTTAATATTCAAAAGTCTTGTAACTTCAAAACTACACAAGTTAGTCACTTGAAACTTGGAACATACCATTTGTCATCAACTCCAGTATAAGCGGAAATCTCCCTATAGTCATTAATGGCTTTATTGAAAACTTTGAAAACCACAATCTGGATTTTGAAATAATTTCACTGAAATTATCCATTATTCATTAAACTCAGGTGAGCGACTTAGGGTCATTTTACACCCTTTTTTGTTTCCAAGTAAATTTTGTCAAGTTTATCTGCTTTTGATAGTAACCAATATGATAAATCGTACATACACACTTAAAAATATTCTGGATACATGAGTATCGTTTAATGTTCTGGCATCAGTTGGTTGTTACTCAACATTTTCAATTTTTTGAGTGAAATTATCGTTTACATTGTGTTGCTTATATCACACAACAACTAGTTTCTTCTCCTGGACACCGCTAACCTCTCTCTCTCGATCTGTATGATCTATTGTCTGTACCAATCATCAGACCCTGAAGGTAAGTGTACATATTTCAAACTATAGTGTGTGTGTGTGTGCGCGTGTGTGTGCGCGTGTGTGTGTGTGCGTGCGTGTGTGCGTGTTTGTGTGTATGTATGTATGTATGTATGTATGTATGTACGTGTGTATGTATGTATGTATGTATGTGTGTATGTGTGTATGTATGTATGTTTGTTTGTATGTATGTAAATGTATGTGCGTGTGTATGTATGTATGTATTTATGTATGTATGTGTGCATATATACATATATGTGTACAAATAAATTACAAAACATGTCGAAATTGTTATGTTTTTAAATGATTGGAGTTGTTCTTAAAATGTTCTTCAAAATGTTTTACAGGTGAATTGGCCTTCAAAGTATCAAAAACTTTCAAATCAGTATGTCAAAAGTTTGGAATATATTAATATGCGTGTAAATTATTTATGATGAATTAATGTAGAGTTTTTTTCAAATTTTATATTAAGTCTTAACCTTTCTTTTTGATTAAACTGACTTCAGACTTCATTTTTGTCCTTGAGGACACCTCTTTACCACGACTGGGCCCCGCTTTTGGACTGTCTAACACTGGCTTGAATGAGGCAAGATCTGATGGAAACAAGTTTAGGATATGTTTACAACAAATGAGTTATTAAGCATAATTTTAAAGACCACATTCTGTTTAACAGCATGTAATGGTTACACAGAAAAGCAGTAACATAGAACCCCTGATAATTGCAGACAATGGTATAATTAATAATACACTTTAAAATTTCACTTATTGATGTAAACAGATAGTGGGTCATATCTTCTTCAGGATCCACAGGCATTTCACAGGAGGTCAAATCTTCTGTGTGCAAACCTTAAATTAAAGAAAAAATGACAGTGACATTATTACGCTGAACTTCCGAAAATGTAACAAATTTAACTTCCTTAAATTTAATTGTATCTATATCAAAGAAATTGAAGTTATTAGTAGTACACAATTATGACCCAGCTAACTCAGTTGGTAGAGCGCTGGATTTTCAATATGGGGTTCACGAGTTCAAACGCCCGCCACAAAACTCGTCTGGGTATTGGGCATTAAATAATTTATACTGCCATACTGCCATTTTCTCCCTACCCCTGATTGAAGTTGTGCAGTCACACACTTACCCTTGGAGTTATCGAGGAATATGTCACAATGATGAGTGACTCCTGTGAGAGAGCAAAGTGGAATAATAGCCAAAACCTACAAAAGAAAAGAAAAAAAAAAGAATAAGAAATACGGCATAATAAATGTTCCATATTACTCAAAAAACATGCATGTCTTTACAGTTATTTACAAGCTTTCATGGTTCATGATTATCGTCAAAGAAAGTTTTCCCATTAAATATGAAATTCATCTATACCTTGTTTACTAAACAAATGATTGCGCATCACATATGCTAGGGTACATAGATCTACAACTGTACTGTCGAAATTTCAGTTCAACTTAACAAATGTATTAATCTACTTCTTCTGCAAAGGTGTCAATTTTGAGGGAGCTGGCCCTCCACCAGTGCCTAGACTCTTCCTTGCCCTCTCCTGTTCCTTTTTCTTTGGTACACTCTGGAATAATGATTGCCACAGTTGTTAGGTAGTAATATAAAGTAATCAGTCATTTAAGTTCTACGACAATGATTTCTTGATAAGTGCAGGAACTGACTTATATAAAGAGTGGTTTTAAATCAGTACAAACGACAATGCTCCATAGCGAGACCCGTACAGTAATCGAAGAAGAAACCAATACATATGCAAAGTAAATATTTATGCACCTTCAGGTCAATCCATTTTGTCCTGACATCCGCAATTGTGCGGCCTCGTCCAACAGCGTTAATCATGTAACGAAACGTGAATATAAAACAATATATGTATAATAATATAAAAACTCAATTTTGGTTAAAGACCAGCTAGTGACAAATACAATGACAGCCATTAACTGTCGGGTAAGTATATTATTTGATAACACATATTCAATTTGAAATAACAACACACGTACACAACCGTAAGGACACTAATTGACATATTACAAACTCACATATTTGCAATTTCAGTCCAATATCTATCCTTGTTTGCCTCTGTTAACCCCATTTCGTGTGAACCGGTCAAAATGCCGTTTCCGTTGACAGACCTGTCAACTAAAACAGATGGTTCCTGGTACGACCAGTTTTTGTCTGTTGGCTTTTTCTCCGCCATGTTTGTTTACTCTTCGTCTGCGTTGAAAGATCGCGCGAAAATGACGTCATGTATAACTTTTAGACTGCGTCACGAATTTATAGGTAAATGAACACCATAATTTATGTCGTCGTATATGTATGTATTGTGCATTTACGATTTCGTTGATGAAACGGAATTTATGTATAATCGTAAATATTGTTGAAACGCCTCCAAGTTTCGCATAACCGTTGTTTATCGGCCAATAAACAACTCTGTGTCGTTCTTTTGCGTGTCTATTGAGCAACACGGGCTAACCCATTTGTGGTTTAATTCCTATGCATCAGGACTCCAAGTCGTTGTTTACTGGCCTATAAACAACTATAATGCGAAACTTATTTGCTAAATAACATCCTCAAATACCTTTACTTAACCATCAAATTATAATACATGCTTTTCATGTCTTTTTTTTTAGCAGCCGACTTATATTTTCCATTTAACATACATTAATAAAACTTCATTTTGCCAAATGCATGCGTTTATCTACAGCACAATTCCTATTATGTTGTTCAAACTATATTCTAACCATATAATAATACAACTGTAATGTGATTGAAATCTGTCTTCATTTTTATAACTGTTTACTTTAAATTGCATTGCTATAATTATGTTATTTCATTATTATTTTCATTTGTCTGTATTGTGATAAATGTTGGTACAAATCATGCTATCCTATTTTTAAAATTAAATTCGTTATCTTACCCACGTGTCTGTTCCTTATCTGATACTTTTAAAATTTGAAATGAATTACATCACAATGACTTAGTTGTTTGAAACCTGTCACAAGCCAGCAATAAAGAATAATTAATCATTCAGTGTTATTCAAGTAATGTCATGTAATGGACTATTTTGAGAGAGAAATACAAAACGTTAGGTCATGGCGCGATATTAAAACCGTATAACGAATTTATCAAAAACTGATATATACTGATATATATCGTGAAGTAGATTAATGTTAGAAAAATCTTATACATTTTGTAACAGTGTAAGATGCATGGTAAACATATTGACAAGCCTCTTTATATCTTACTTTACAACCTGTAGTCAGCACATAAATGTAAAACAAACACACACAACTCCTGGCGCATATATGATTGCAAGTTGATATTCAAATTGATCTAAGTTTAATATTGTTTTTTATCAGATCGATGGCTATGTGTCCTTTACATAAATGTTATTCATGCGACGTAAGAGGTTACACATAAAATACCTTAGTTGGTTGTAGCCTTATGTTAATATTAAATTGCCTTTACAAACGAAAAGTCTAATAATATATCTAAAATCTGACAATTACTCTAAGCTAGAATGTTGAACACACAAGTAACTTGATTGTTTTGTAATCAAATATATGTATTTGCTCGTGTTGATAAACATGCATTTACAACAAATAAGAACACTGATTGGTGTAGGGCGAAACATACCTATAACGCGGAGCGATATGCTGTTGCTGTAATTCATAGTGCTACCAACATAGTTGACTGCGCACTGCCAAAACTCCCCATCCTGGGTCCTTTGCACGTGATTTAGAGTCAGTGTGTAGACAGTGCTGTGTATGCAAGAGAATCCGTACCCAGGGAGTGGTGATGGCGATGACTGGCACGACGTGTCTGGATTCATCCATGTCCATATGGCGGCTGATGAGCCATTTCGCCACCATGAAACTTGCATGGGTTTACTGGGTAGACTTCATATCAGTGTTATTGAGTTGTGTTCAATAACATTTGAATTATCCGTCTTCAGCAGTAGGCTCTCACCGTTTACTGGAACTGATATATATTTTAATATACATATATTCAACATATTATGTTACGTATTCTTACAATATTACTGACCACGATAGATTTAGATTTAACAACATTTAGTAAAACAACATTGTGTCTCTTTTTATATTAGGAAAAAGGACTTTGTTCGACTAAACATATATGTGTAATACAGTATCAATGATATGCATCTCATCAGTTAAAAGTGCATTTGTAATAAAAAGTGTTCATTCGTTTACATTATTCAAAAGATATGGCTAGATTTTGTTTCGTAAATAATCTTCAACTATATATAATATTAAATTGCCAAATTAAAAAAATATGTTTTCATTCAAAGTAGATCCAGTGTCTTTAAATACGCGTACTTACCCCAAAGACGACTTTAATATTGTTAATATTAACCCCACCCGTTTCCTTAAACAATATAAACACGTTCGCTTGTTATAAAGATTCTTCGTTGGATAAAAAAATGTATAAGGGCTTATACTTAGTTAAATGTAAAACAGAATATTATTTGCTATTTTTATGGAAACAAGTCAAACTTGCCTTATTGTCGAACAGAAACCGTATGTGCATTATTAGAGACTGTGTGCATACAAGCTGGTAAATGTATTTAAACGATGTTCTTATCTGTGCATATTCATAGGCAGTTTTAAGAATGCTTTCTATTTGAATAAGGAAAGTATAATCATTCCCAAAATACAGTCAAGAAAATTGACTTTATAATGGTGATTTTTTATAATAATTTTCATATTTTGGTAGTATCTATATGAAAAGTACAAACCAGTGTCATTTTCTATAAGTACATTCTAATCTTTCTATTTAAAACATTGTAAAGAATAATTAAAATCAAGATGATATGACGGCGTATTATATCTTCCAGAAATATTCAAAATTGATTTAAAATCAAGTTGATAAACCGGCGTATCATTTTGTCCAAAAAACATCAGATTTGAATCAAAGCCAAGTTGATAAGCTGGCATATCATTTCTTACAGAAAAAAATCAAAACTCAATTTAAAACAAGTTGGTAAACCCGCGTATCATGTCTTACAGAAATATTCAAAATTTAGTAGTCAATACCTCGAGATACAGTACAACTTAACACACACACAAACCCAAAATAAATCCGATCGTTAAACGTCATGTCGCTCTGTATTGAACATTCCAGATGAAAGCTTACATATGTGCAGTTGATCTTATAGCTGTTACATATAGCTGCTATATATAGCTGATTACACATGTACGAGTAGGTAAAAACAGCATTGCATAATCATGCCATAAACAGATCCGCTTAAAATTTGGCCCACATTTGGCAACATTATCGACTTTAGATTACGTTGCAGAATTCAAACAAAATCTATCACAAAAAGCCATTTATTGGTAAGAAGATTCATATATTGTAGTGCAGTTAAAATCAAGTTTCATTGAAAAATCAAACGCGTTTGTTCTTCGTAAAACAGAAGAGAACAGAAAAGAACTCATTTTAACAGCACTGTGTTATTGATTTGAGGAAAGTCACCTATTGCCATTACAACACATCATAATACAAAACACACACGTACCAAACACAAACCGCAAATACTAATAAAACTAGGGACACCGTCTTGGAACAGTCAATGGGGTTTAAACCGGTTAATGGTCTCCCGAACTATGCACCATGCATGTACACGTAAAGAAAGATTAACCTTATAGCCTCGAAATTCACATTCAATAGTAATACAATAGACTACTTAATTGCATTTTAATACAATCTAATTATGGTTGGATGTTACCAGGCAACATAATAACAACTTTTTTAGTAATAATAAAATGAAATAACAACACGTATCAACTGCACTGTATAAAATGAAATCGGCTTCCAGGAGTGGACACTTATTACGACTGTATTAAAGTATGTTCAAATATACTTTTTTTTGAAGATTTTGAATGTTTAGTTATATATCATGAACTGTTTTAAATACTCCGATACTTTGACAACTACGGTACTCAAATTAATTGGATATGAATTTGACACATTTATTCAAAACTGCAGCAATTGCACGAACTCGTGTAAAATTACCAATAGATAGAGACCAGATAAGTATCCACACACATGTTAAGAAGGCCATATTTACAAAGAGTCATTTTTGAGTTGTTAGTAAGCGATTTATTTTGTATGTACCTGAACATATATGGCAGATATCCCCAACTAAAGATAAATGTGTAAAATCCCTTATCAATAAGAACAGTATAGATAACAAATTATGAATCAGATAACGTGACAGCTTCACCATATCTTGTATAGAGTAGCCTTTACGATACTATTACTACATGTAAACTTATGTATTACGTTTAGTTAAATATTTCAATTTTAAATATTGTTGTACTGAAATAAAGAGCATTTAAAATCACACAAGCGTGTGTACTTTAAATATATGGAATCATGTTATGTCATGTCAACAGATGGGCATCAAACCTAATTAAGCGCAGACGAAAGTTAATATTGATTTTACACGTGGTTCAGGCACATTTTACAGTCATCATGCGACGTTCCAATGTATATTACATGCGATATGAATGGAAAAAAATCACCTTTAAGCTTATAAAAAGCAGGTTAACTTTAATACATAGAGGATATTTGTTGATTTCGGTGAATGATGGAATTTTATTTCATGAGTGGTTATAGAAAACAATAGCCATGAGTGAAAATATAATTTTCTATAAATACGAGTGAAAGAAAAATCCGATCATTTCCCAAAATAAACACATTTTCGTTTAATGTGATGCTTTTTGGACGATACATACATTAAAGTGCGCGAGAGAAGCTTAAACGTCACACGTTTGTATATTCTGATGTCATAAAAATGATACATAAATGATTTCAAAATTGTGTATCATAAGTATGGTGGGGAATGGTGCCATAAATTGTGCGTCGTTGTCACTAAATTATACCTTTGTTGAATTATATCGTGTTTTCTGTAAACAAATGCATGTAAATACTGTACATGTATAAATTTGCGAAGGGTGGTAATCCACTAAGGGTAGATCGATGCGATTGAGAGAAAACTAATGCGTTTTATGTAAGTGAAAATATTTCCACTACTCCAACATTGAAAATATTTTTTGAAAATACATCTATAAAATTATATATTTGATTGAAAAGCATATAATAAATACAAGTAAGCTGACGGATATCCAACAGGCGTAGTCTGTAATACACACATATCTTGAAACTCTCAAATATGTATTTCTATTTTGCAACATCGATTGTATTTAAGTGACTATAACTTTATAAAAAAACAACAACATAATGTCCAACTTGTACTTCATGTAACAAAGCGCATTTGTCCTTGCATTTAAAAAAATAGTACGTACATTATGACACACGTTTTAGCAGCAGATGGATTGTTTTCGGATGTTTTTTATATTAATTGAAAGGGGGTTACATGTACATATCAAAGGTTTATCTGTGAATTCACTTTTAAGTATTTACATTTGAAAAAAAGACATTACAGAGAATACATCATTTATATTTGATGTTTCACATCACTGAAATACGCATTGATTGTTTTGTAATTTATTGGATAGTTTCTTATCAGATTGTATCAATATCAACCAGTAAGATTTGAATATAAAATATATGACCGTCTGTTTGAATTGTTTGCACGCCTCGAAAATCGATAGTGATTGAAAAAAGGAATGCCAACATAAATCAGCGGCCATTTTTAACGTCATACTCTATAAAATATATTCGCTTAACAATGTGTCTAATTGTATTTAGCACACAATTTACTAATCAATATGATGTGCATGTGTTTTTGTTCCCAAATGAAGTCGCCACTTTTAAAATTGACACGGCTTTGCTGCTGGTATTATTCGCAATACATTTCCCAATTTCCCAACATCCATAATGAAACGTAACGACAATAAGCGTACACATAAACACACTCCGAATTACAAGAAGTTAAAACCGAAACTTCGTTTACATAATTTGTATCAAATCATATTATGATTCACCAAAAAATAATGGCATGGCAATGTATTGATACGCGCATTTAATATAATTGCCTCATGCACTTAAACATTTCATATGTTTTTATTGCTCATTGTCGTACACAATACGTTCTAATGTGGCCATACTGGACCGACTGTCTGGCATAGTTGTTTTGTGCTTCCGATCGTCGCCCAAAGGATGTATTGCATATTCCCTGAGTTTTAGTTGAGCAAGAATTTCATATATAATGCCATGTCATCGATCTGTAAAGTAAAATTAATTATAGTGAATAATCGTTATCTGTATGGTACATATCAGCATTAGATATTGTGCAAATTATGCAGGTATACATGATATTTATTTTTTACAACGTTTCCGGCAACTAAAATGGCCCATAAGATATTTTTAATTCTAACACGGCACGCGGCTAGTTTTCCATTCATAAAGAAGGAAAGTTCCCGAAAACGTTTAGCGTTCTGTAAATATGCTTTTAAATTGCGCGTGTAAGCATCCAATTTTCACTGTTTTTATCAACAAGTATGACGTCATTCGCTCAATGTTTATCAATAAAATTGACGTCATTTAGAATTGTCTTTAATTGACGGCATAGAAACGCATGAGTGAGTGTTCTTGCGAAAAATGGGCGGATGATAAATTAATATAGTTTTCATTTAGAAACTTTAAAAATACAGGCGAAGTGTATATTATATTGTTTTATCGCTCTCGTGGTTTAATTCCTACGCATCGGAACTTCAAACCGTTGGATATTACCGAAATAACTGACGCGTACCCGTCAATTATTTTGAAATAATAAACACCACAGTTAATGTTTTAATCAGTATCAAGACTAGCCAGACTCTCACTGGCCATAGTGTTAAACTAAACAAAGTCAAATGCAAATGTATATTAAGTGTATAGAATCGCAATTTAAATCAACTGTAATGCATTAGAGAAACCATCCCGCCGTGTTTTTGCAACTAAAGGGAGAACACCACATGATTTCGTTTACATGAAATTACGCACAATGACGGTGTATTAAGAAAAATGGTAAATGTATGTATCTTACTTACTTCCTGTTTGCCCCAGATTATTTCCAAGTCTCGCAATCAATCGATCAACAAAACGTGCGAAGATGCATCCATACATAGCGCAACCCAATGCAGTTCCGATTAATACTGATGCGCAAGAACAGTCTTGCTCCAATCCACGCATAGCGATTGCATGTTAATTGTCAATTTGTATATGCTTGCAATAAAATACAGTTGAAACCAATAACATCATTGTGTCGCCAGTACAACATCCGGCGAAGCTAAACATTACAATATTTAAAATGTACAGAAATAGTAGTGCGAAATTCGACAGTTAATTGTCTATGGTTGGTGATTTTCAAATCTAATCACACAAAACATTTAACCAAAAAATACCTGTATTATTTGACACAAGCGTACCAGACGTTGCAATATTCGGTTTATTGGACTTACCAACTACGGTTTCCGCAAACATATTCATTTCATAGCCCGACTGTAAGTATATCTCGCCATGTCGGTGATGTTACGGTCTGCAACGAACCAGTGAATACTTGCAGCAGGTCCACTTATCGATGTGGTGCAAGTGAACGTCACTTGCACATTGTATATTGGGTTGTATTGAGACGGCTGTCTGTGGAAACAGAGTAAACGAAGTAGATTTTACTGCAAGAAAATATATTAATTGTAGTTAACTTGTTGACTAATGTAAAAATATATGCTACAGGAAGATTAGCTGAACATACACCATGATCTCATGTATTGTCTTCAGATGTATTTATTTTTATGATGAACTGGTAAAATGAACAATGTTTATTTTGAGTATATATGCATATTAAAGGATCACAACATTATAACTGCAATTATTTTTAGTTTGGGTTTAATGTGAGCGTAAACGTACCTAAACAATTATGCCCCATTAAACACTCTGTATACATGTGTCGGTGTGAGTTACATTAATAGACAGACACACGTATTTGTTGAATATTATTAACCTCGATGGTCATCTTTTGCTCCGCCGATACATTGATTGAATATTATCTATTCTAGCTTGATTCATCGTTGGAACAGTTGTATTCTCCTACTTTTGTTGCATTGAATGTTATTTTAGTACGGTATGTAGATGTGAGGTCTCCATTTGAAGAACTAGTTTAGACGCCAATGAATGAATACATGCGGCAACAAACAAAAATGCGCACTCCCCCATATAAGATTGCACTTTGTAGGTTACTACCTGTATTATTCCTGTGTTACTCCAATTGTATTTAAACCCCATTTGTACATTTTAATCCCCTTTCTCAGTGTCTTGATTGACGCAGGATGCTTAAAAAACAATTTAAAATATACATCTTATACATGATATTCATACGAACTTAGTCCTACTATCTACAAGGAAAATTCTGCATATTTTAATTGTTGCACAACATAACAATACAAACAAGGTTCGCGTGATTTGTTTATTGGTCTGCATTCGTAATAATATTCTTCAAACCTTTCCCTTTACAGGACACATATACACGATACATATAACACCAAAAACAATAGTTGGGAGAAACACGTTTGTTTGAAACCTCAGGATACATGGTACAGGTTATAAACACTTGGCACATAATTATTGTCACAAATTATAACTAGAACTCCGAGAGTCGGATGTTTTGCTTGACGGGGCATTACTCAAATACGATAAGAGCTATTATGCCAAAATCAAACTTCCTGTTATGCCTACTAACACTTACCTAAATCACATACTAGTAATGATTGCACGAAAACGTCTAAAGTTATTGCCTACACAAATTAAAGGGGACACCGCCGCCGCAGCAAAAGTATCCCCTATATGTCGTTATTTTCGGGCGACATAATTTGCGACACAAAAATTGTAATGATTGAACGAAAATTGTTTCAGTTATTGTCTGCACAAGCCTTGTTTGAACTATTTGTAAGTAAAAAAGGGGCATAACTGAAGTACAATATGAACAATTTTGCTGAAAACCGAAATGGACATTCAGTTAAAGTTATTGAAGTTTCATGGTGGTTGCACAAACACATTTTAATTTATTGTCCGCACAAGCCTTCTTTGAACTATTGTTTTAAAAGAGGCATAACACAACAACGATAAGAGCAATTATGCCGAAAACCGAACTTTACCTTCCTTTAAGCTTATTAAAACTTCCATAAATGTAATACTAATAAAGTTTTTCTCTGCACCAACTAAAGGAGACGCCTCCGCCAACAACACCGCTACCGCCGATGCCGCTAAAAGTAATGCCTACAGTGTATATGTCGCTTTTTCAGGCGACACAAAAACGTGTAAGTCGGAAAATAAAATAGTAAACACGCTTTCATTAGAATAAGGTACGTGCATAAACACTCTTTTAATTGCAATAGTATGATCTTTTAAACGCTTTTGTGTTCTCTTTGATTAGCGATAACCCGTTTAGCAAATTTAAGTATGCACGTGTACATCCCTTAAATCCGCATTGCTCCACGACACTTAACTGCACTTTACACATGCGTATCGTAAACGTGCAGATTTTCCCACGCACTTAAAATAACAAAAATTGCTTAACAATAATGACGTTTTATTAATAAACAAGCATTAAATTTGTTGAAAACAAAACTTAACTCCTCCAACTGTCGATACAACAAATACCAATACAAATTCAAAGTGCATCATCGCCCCGGCTTACTTCCACTAAATACACATAATACACGGAATATTACTGCAATCGTGTATGGCTATGAAATTTGCATTTCAATACATCTTTATAATATGTCAGCGTGTATTTATATGCCTGCAAATCATATGCACAAGGCATTTTGTACATGTGTCTTAGTTTAGTTTAAACCTATTTATTTAAGCTCGATTGCATCGAAAGCCTTCGGCTTATAGAGACGCTATCGACTCCGTTTTCTGGGAAGAGCCATTACTTGGTGTCTTTGGAAAGATCTTGAGGACGCTCCCTGCGTGGGGATCGAACCCGCGACCTCCAGGTCGCAAGGCGGACACTATATTCACTACACCATTGCGTCTTATGACCGCTTTGTTAGTTCAACATGCATAGCTGTGTGTAAACTATCTTAAAGTTTATCAAATTAACCTTTCCCATTCATTAGGTTGACTCGTTAAAAATAACCAATATGTTTGCATTCTTATTTAAACATGTTCAATTTAAGTTGATGCTACAGCATCTTAGAATGCTCATGTTAACAAAAAGTATATACAATTGTTCCAATTCGATTGATGATATACGATGTACATGTAGCATTGTACTCATATATCTCCCGTTGATATTAACAATGTAGATGCTAACTGATTTAATGTAAATAACGAAGAAATAAAGCAATGCATTATTTGATACATGATACACCATATAAACGTGTGTTCAATATATTTTGGCGGTATTTCTTAAGTTTCAAATATAGTCATTCTATTCCAGAAGTGAAAGTTACGGTTTGGAAAGAACACAGAGTACACGTGAGTACTATCGATATAGAAGGGTATGCGTGCTACATGTGCATGTATGTGTCACTGTTCTTTAGATCGGTTCTAAACATCAATGAAAACAAGACAATCAAACCAAATTCAACTTAATGGTTTAATTTATTTGGTACTTTATTTAATACTCTTTGCGTGTATTGATTATATATCGTCATATGCAAAAACAAGATAAGTATTTCAAAATAAAAGGATATTAGTTAAAAAATACGAAATAAAGGATTACATTTGATTCAATAATTCAAGAAATTTAAGCTTAATACTATATATCAACCGACTATAAAATAAGGTTATAATTCTACATAATATGACCTGGCAATGCAATATTTGTATGCACAGCCCGATACTAAAGTATTGCCTACCAAACAAATTTCCCATGTGTCTTAAAGTAACAATATATCTTCAGTATATCACGGTGGCACTTTTAAAGAGTGGACAACTTCATATTAACGTATTCCCTATCATCAGGTAACAGTTTGTCTTAATGCTGGCATCCTAGGCATATTATCTGTGGGCGACGTATTGTCTCTTCGAGTTTCGTAAGGAATAAGACTCGAATATTCAAGGAATTCTAGTTCTGCAAGAGGCTCATTTATATGTTCATGGCCAAAAACTGCAGAGTCGAAGTAACATGACACGACAATATAATTGACAAGGAAGGTAACATAGATAGATGAAACAATTAATTCAAACTGAGGCGAGCATGATGCTGAATCAATTATTATTATGGCAGATTTCAAGCTTACTGATGAGGGAATGCATACATGTATTGATTCCAACACTGTGGAGGCTACCAGCTGTAGTGCTGAGCAGGGTTATGCCGAAACTAGTTTCTACATAAATGTACAGTGTATGCAGTATCTTGTCAGTTTATTTAGCCTGTGGAATATTATAGTGGTGTAACATACATACAGTATGATAATATCATATAATGGTTGCATTTTGTAATTTATAATTAATTATTAAATGTATATTATCTTATTGTAATTTTACCTTTCATACGATTCTCAGATCAGGCGATATTTTGCGATATTTTGCGACCGGTTTCGAGAACTAAACCACACGTATTGTTAAGGAACGCGACACTGTTAAATTAGTTTGTGAGTTCGACAGCGATCCAGTTGCAAAAATCTCGATTATGAACGATACGCGCATTTTAGGAAGCGGGCAAACTCAATCAATTGAAGCAACCATTCCACACGCTAGGCGTGAATACGATGCGGCGGTTTACAGATGCAAAGACCACAACAGTCATTCGGCAAAGACACAAGAACACATATTAGAGATCTTCATTAAGTGTTAGGACAGCTCTTTCCTTTTCAGATGAGAGGGATATCACGATTTGTAATTATTAAATATAGTGCTTGTGTTCTATGTCGAATGCTTAACTATACAGCGCAATCGTGATACTTTAGGTATTTTATTGAGAATCAGTTGAATACATAAGCAGTCATAAAAAAGCAACATATCATATAATTTCCAAACTGTCGTTTCGGACAAAAAAAACAACAACATGCAAATACAATATTATGTAATACAATACTTGGATGTCTTCAAATTCATAACGAATTTGTAAAACGTGTGATGTCTTATTCAGGTCAATATATATACGCGAGTAGTTGTTAATTAACTGACTAGACCACTGGTATATTTACTCGCATTTAGGTGCTTTATGTACTGATTCGAATATTTGAATGTTTTAAACATATGTGTAAGAGTACTCGGAAAATGTAAATTACCAGGTGCACCGAGACTATCACCATTCATCCCTCCGGTGTCCAATATATCAAGGACATTCAACGGATCTGTGGTGCCTGCGTGTACAATAAAGGCGTACCCTCCAACAGACAGATCTGCATATTCATGGTTCAGGCTTAATGGCTCAAGGTGAAAAAATGTGTATGATACTAGATCAGTCGCTGTTAGTGTTTCTGCAGATGGTCTTCAAACTTACTTGTCTATCTCCAGTTTACAGAGTAAGGACTTCGGAAGATACATGGTCAATGTTTACAATGAGCTTGGAAACATTACACATTAGTATGAACTTTGAGCACATCGTAATGCATAATTAATGTGTGTGTAATAAAATATCAAGCTATTTATAAAATATCAATCCAAGCGATCTGCTAATGTAACCCTTCGTCGATATTAAATCTCAACTTGCCAAATTTATTTGATTATCGTTTAAATATTTTGCTTCAGACAAACCTGAATCCCCTAACAATGTCCGTGTCAAAGAAGATTAATTGGGGGTTGATTCCTTAACTGTTGAACGGGAACCAGATTTCAATGGTGGTGAAGAACATACATTTGTTATACAATATAAAATTATTGGTTCCAAAAGGTATTTTGAAAAGGTACATAGAGACCGCTTTAAATTAGCACTATTTTGAAAATAATAACATTCTAATTGTATTCAAATTGAAATACATTGACAAACACATAGTGTTTCAGGTTTAACTATACTGTATGGTATCATATTCAGAAAATGTATATGAGTGGCTCAATATTTAGCTACGATGAGACATATAGACGCACGTATGAAGCAAACCTAAAGAAGTAAACACGCGATATCAATATCAATCATAGCATAAAGTGTACACCACCGCACATAAATCAGTGTCATTATCTATACACCTGACGAAATAAGATATACACGCGAAGGCATAATAATACATTTGTATTCGTAACCTACTCAACTAATTTCAAACCATCTTACATCGCACCGATTAACATTACCTCGGAAAGTTTAACCTTGACACAAGCGCATTAATATATTAAGAATGTGTTAATGTATATACTCTTGATACTTAAAATATGTTCTGCCAATTGCGGATTTGGAGGCTTTTAATCGATGTAAGAGAGATCGATGAAAATACAGTTCTTGATAAAAATACATCAAGTGAAACAGGTACGCGAACGAAAACGAGTATAAATGTAGGAAATGATTAAATAGCATAAATAGGCACACACGAGTTTTTAAGTGACAGGTAATTTTGTCCGAACTATAACGTGTATCCACATTTTGCATGCAAATAAACGTGTGTACAAAATTAATATACTAATACATAAACTTACCACAATATTTAGCCAATACATGAAACACAGTGTTCGAAAATAGTATATTAATTCCATCCTGTGTTAATGCTTGGTGACAGTTATTTATTCGAACCTGTCTCGGTGCATCCTAATTATGCAATCATATACATAAATTATGTGCTATAGACCGTCATAATTGAATCAGCCTGTTTTAGTTTCATTTATTATCGTCCATAAAAAAGAGCACGCTCAATAATCATCTGTAAACTGGTAAACACAGTTTGTATACACCTTGATAAATGTAGTCATGCATTTATACCTCCGCCTACCCGAGTGTTCTTGTATAAATCAATAGTCATTATTTACATACAGTGTCGCGTCATTTTATGTTGATTGAAAGGCACACAGTCCGTATTGAATTAACACTATTTCTAAAATAATAATACAATTATATTGTTATACCGACATATATTGATACAAATATCGGAAACACGTGTTTCCCGATTTAGCGTGGTTTAACACTATAATTATGTATGCATATATATATATATATACTCCTAAATTCGACTGTCGGGTAACAGTATCTGATAATATAACCTTTGGGAGACGGTGGCGTAAATGTTCACAATTACTGATTTTAATAGTTTTATTTGATTTTTTATCATAATTTATTTATAGTAAACATGTCAACTGATTTTTTCTGCGGACAAATATTCAATGAAGAATATACATATTTTGCTTGTCTCCTGAAGGTTAAGATAATTATGATCATGACAAAATGGCACTGTTAAGTGACATTATAGTGACACCGAAAGGTTGCATGTGTCTTTGATCGGATATATAAATTCGTCTTTGATATAGTAAAATGGAAACCGCTGTTAATGACAGAAAATGTTGAGTGTATATGTCTTCTTGGATACAATACTTGTTGAAGTCTTCACAAATATGCACCCGATCTATTTATTGTCATATTTTAAAGAGTTTCACTTTATATTTATTCGCTGGCAGAAGAAGTATTCATCTTTTTAATATATCTCTGTCTATATTAACACGAATGTGAATCTTTTTATTTAAACTCGACTTGCGTATTACATCACCAAATTTTCGCCATCATTTATTTCATTTTCATTATATGTCAAACAGTAGTGTATTTTGATACTATTATTGTTGCCGCTGTTGTGCTATCATTATCATCATCATTCTCATTATTAGCATTCGCAACAACAATAACGACAGCGACATAAGATTAAAATGCATTAATGAATTGGTACTGAATCATAGTCTGGTAAAAAAGTATGTTATACGTAATTATTCATGATGAAAATGGCGATAATTATGTTATTGTTGTTGTTGTTGTTTTTTGTTGTTAGTAGTAGTAATAGTAGTAGTAGTAGTGGTGGTAGTAGTAGTAGTAGTAGAAGTAGTAGTAGTAGTAGTAGTGGTAGTGGTGGTAGTAGAGGTAGTAGTAGTAGTAGTAGTAGTAGTAGTAAAAGTAGTAGTAGTAGTAGTAGTAGTAGTAGTAGTAGTAGTAGTAGTAGTAGTAGTAGTAGTAGTAGTAGTAGCAGTAGTAGTAGTAGTAGTAGTGGTGGTGGTAGTAGGAAGTAGTAATAGTAGTACAATGAATAATGGTTTATCGCATACAGTTTTATTTGTTATGGTACTTCATGAGTAAAGCCTATGTAAGTCGTAGATTTAATCATCGTTTTGATTTACATTGCAAGTTCATAATATTGCGACTGCTTGAAATGCTATTATTTCTCCGCTGTGAGACATTCGTTGCTGTTGTCTAATAAGTTGTAGTAATCATTTAATTAATAGGTCTGTTGACACTCACATACGCAAACGTTTCCCTAAACACGTTAACTTGAACACAAAAAACAAAGGGTCAACATAATTTAATAAGCATACTATAGAATACAACATGCATATACAAAATCACGGGATGAAACAGAGATAACATTGGAGGTGTGCATAGACACCAGATGCTAATGAAAGTGTTAAACCGCAAACGATACGCATACGATTAATTAGCAACATATTTAATTGTAAACATCAGTTCGTGACTGTCGTGACAAATATTGTGTTTTGGCGTTTAGCTCGCCGTTTAATATTATATTTGTTTATGCAAATAATACATTTATTTGTTTTGTCAAAAGATACAATTTACTTATCCACAATTTAACAAAAAAAAAACAAT
This sequence comes from Congeria kusceri, assembly GCA_027627225.1. Taxonomy (NCBI): domain Eukaryota; kingdom Metazoa; phylum Mollusca; class Bivalvia; order Myida; family Dreissenidae; genus Congeria; species Congeria kusceri. Next base: position 6,203,328 of record CM051029.1, on the reverse strand, counting down.
TAAATGCGATGCAAAACAACAAACTAATACATCAGGCAAAATTCAATTGGGAATGTCAGTACATCTGTTGATGCAATAAATTTCTATTTATTAAAACAGATCTATAGATTCACAATTAGTCGGAAGATAACGAAAGTAAACATCGATGAACATTCGGAGAAAGCAAAGTCGCACAATGCTAGTTAATATTTATGAAAAGACATAGCGAAGAATATTCAAGTGCAGTTATAGGTGACAGTTAAATAATAGCAGACAATATTGATATCCTTATAAATACCAAAAGCTGTTAGAGGACAGTGCGCTCGACTGTTCAAAGTATTTCAGTTGTCACATTTGCTCGAAGTGGACAGGAGAAAGAAATCTAGAAACATGAAGTTGCGTATTACCTGTGTAGATAATGATTCGAAACCTGTGTAGATAATGATTGAACAGGTATTATTATTAGTATTATTATAATTGTTATAATAATAATAATAATAATAATAATAATATTATTATTATTATTATTATTATTATTATTATTATTATTAGTGTTATTATTATTATTATTATTATTATTATTATATCTGTGTCATCTAATTATAAATCAAAGACCAAAAACAGAAAATGATGAGGGGCGGGGTATAAATTGTTTATTTAAATTCAAGCACACACAAATAGGCGTTGTTTTTTATTGTTAGTAAATAAAGACAGTAACGTTGTTAAATTACATAAAGCATGATTTAAACTGCGCTTGATGTATTAACATTTAACCTCGCGTAGAAATATGAAACCTATGCATGATTGTTTCCGCTATTTGATACGGCCATTAGGTGTCCCCCTAAAGCAAGGCGTAACAAGAGAGTATGATTAGGTACACTTGTAGTAACTGATAGCGTTGGGATATACGCCCTCAGTGACTACAAACCATCCGAATTTGGTATGAAGCCACCGAGAGTGTATATCACATACACCATCAGTCACTAACTGTGTAACGAATATATCTCACCGACTACCTTTATTTGGTTTCTCTTAATTTGATCTAAGTACGCCCATGTTAGTCATTGAGTAATAAATAATTATTGATAAAAACAGCTTTTAGTAAATGTTATTTAATTTGTTAATGGTCGTTCATGGTTCAAATTAGTTAAGCTAGTTAAAATATTACAATATACAATTGTTATTTTATTCAAGAGTGTGTCTTTGACAAACTGGAACTGAATGTAAGAACTGTGTCTACCAAGAAACAGACAACAACAGTAGACCGGCGTCATTGAAGTTACGTCATCTTTAGTTAACATAATAAAAACAACAATAGTAGTAATTATTATAAAGTATTACTAATTATTACTGAGTATTTATAAGTATTAATATTATCATGCCTGCCGTTTTAATATCGATATTCTGCCTGTCTGCGTCATTATTTTTCGAACAGCTGAACGTTCCAGACATAGATTCACTGAATATTTGTATAGTGACATAAACTGTTGTGAGGTCTCGTGTTGCAGACATAAGGACAACACTTCTTTGTTCAAGGCCACAGACAGTATAGCACTCTCATATTGCAGAGGTTCCTTTGTAACATTTAACAAATTTGAATTTGTTGTTGTTCCAACTGAATGCGAACACAAGATGCAAATTTGTATCACCGACCTCTGCAAGCTGATCGTAACAGCTAGCTGCTTCATACGTAATTAATAAAATTATTAGTTCCTGACACCCACATTGTACCCTCCGTTAAGATCAATAGCACTTTTGACGTATAAATATGAACACGTATTAACTACAAAGTCCTGTGTCAAGCTTACAAAACCAATATGATGTATGTGATATATGAGATGAGGTTAAATATATTAAAGGTGTGTTGGGTATCAACGATAACCGCTTGCCAAGTTTATATTTATTAAAGTATATTGTTTGCTCTGCTTTTTAAATCCAATAACACCGTGTGGTACTTGTACAATTGTATACAAATACAGTGGTCTCTTGAACGGACGATATGGCAAGGTTTGTTCTAGTATTTATCACATTGTAATATTCTTGTACAAACATTTTCTCCAATAACTATTCAAAACACATCAGCAGATGTAAACTAGGTTTGAAACAGACAATAACCTTCTTCTTTTTTTTTAAATACTTTGTAAATAAATTTTAATAAGGTAGTATACTATTTCTGAATTTCAACTTATTTGCAATTTTACCATTTCTTAATTTATGTCATCTTTCTGTCGGTTAACTCGGTTTGCATGCATTTATTCATAAAACATATTTGTATTTACACGCTTGTCAATAAACATTTTGAAATACGAAAAAGCAAACGATTTGCAAACAGGAAGTAACTGGTAATACATAAAATATGACAGTGTTCATACTAACCGCACGCTTTATCTTCCCTGTCAACGATATTGATCACACTATGAGGTAAATGGTTACATTTTACACTAATTCTTCGCGGTTTCAGCAAGATATTCTACGTTTCTAATATGGTATGCGCTACGGTAATAGGCGATTAGAGACGATTATAATCGTTTATTTTAAGATTGTACAAGTAGTAAGATTAAAAAAAAAATGATCATGGCAAAATTACGATCAGCCAACGATTCCCAGTCTATTTGGGCATCACACGTTTGCAAACGTAGTGATTATGCAAATTAACATCGCGATAAGCCGTGCAGGCAACGATAGCAATCGTGGTGTTGTCGTGGTCCATCGTGTATATTCGGAAATAGTCGTATTAGTTGCCGCAAACGATCCTACTGAAATCGCAACTGAACTGTAGTGAAACAGTAGAAATCCGTATCATAAACGTAGCAAAACGTATCATATCGTAAATAGCCCCAAGCATAATCGTAATTAAAAAAGAGATTATATGTTCACTTCAATATTTCAGAAATAAAGAAGGAGGATCTAAACATATACAGGAAACAGCAGAAATAAACAAGTGAATTAGGAGAATATATTTATATTTGCTGATTTGGAAAAAAAAGACAATGCTAACGCATCATAAATAAATAAGATAAGAAATGAAATGAAATATGAGAGTTCATAAATGAAGAAGACGTAGCTAAAACACAGGGAAATAACATAAATAATATGTGAAATAAAGGGAAAATATTTACATTTGCAGATTTTTATAAATAAGAAAAAAATGCAGAAGAATATGAACACTTATGAGTATACGGGAAATTTATTTCAAATTTGGACAAGACGAAGCAAAAAAAACGTGTGCAATTATACATAACAAGTGTGTGATTTCACACCTGAAGAAGGCGAAGCGCTTAAGTATGACAAATGGGCACACATACACTTAAAAGAGGTGTTTTAAATTTGAAGATTTGAATTTCAGAAATGTTAGAAAAGGAAGGTAAAGTCATGATATCTTATAAACAATATGATATATTTCATATTCAATGTGGAGAAGGAAAATCAACAATACACAGTTAGAGAAAGTTGATAGGTCACACATGACCGTATGAAAGACAGGAATCCAATGCAAATTGGACAATGCCCCAAAAATAGATTCGGAATGATATTAAAGTGTTGTAGCTTTATTACTGTATTCCATATCCCACCATAACTGTTTTCTTAATAAATGTTTAAACATGAATCTGATGTTTGTGTTACTTACCCATTGATGACACATTCTTCAGTTATCTATACAAACATGCCAATAGCGTGTTATAGTGGTTTATTGGGGCATATCAACCTTGGGTTGGCACTCTAATTTCCAAAAAACAAAGTCATTTTAAAGATGAAGGAATATGTAGCGGTATTAAAACCCCGTTTTTATTTAATCAATTGACATTTGTCCGTTACCGGTATTGTTTTATATAAACAGTTGGCACCGATCAACTGTTCGCGAAAATGGGAAAATTAGTAGTAGTTACTGTCAATTGTTTTAGTGCAATTGATATAAAATAAATATACACGATACACGATTGATCGTTACGTGCATTCAACATGACAGAACGCTGTAGAGTAGTTTTAATTGAAGTACATAACTTTGTACACGTGAGGTCGAATCCACATGACTTTTTTTGTCTGTGTATACTTTTTTGAAGATTCCATCAATAATATCGGAAAGCATACTTACTATGACAGCATCGTGCTTATTGTGTGCCTGTATTACTGTGAAATACCATATTATATAATGCTTTAACCGATATATTTTGCAAACAAACGTGGTATATATTAACCGATATAAATAACCTACTTTTTTTCCTATTTACATATTATGACAGTTGGTCATTTTGCAAACGTGTGTCAGTATTTTGAAGCAGTATGACTATACTGTTACCACTATCAACAGATGATTTATTTAGCTATCTTCATATTTGACCATTTTACTTCCGTAGTTTTATGTCATCGTATTATTCTTAAGATCTGCGTTGGTCTGAAAACAACAAACAGAAGCAACGCAATTTAGCGATGATTTTACTAATGACAGATGTTTAATATAAATATTTAAAAATACGACACAACAACCGCAAACAAAACAGATCTATTCCTATTCAACAAATTAAAGTATTGTGGTATAATCCGATAGAAAATCGTGCATAATTTCATAATTGCACACAATAAATAAAAAAGCAAATATTTAAATAAAAAACGACGGAATTAAACTACAATATAAATAAACAGTCATATAACCGCAGTGTAATTGACGTGCAATAGGTAAAAATACTAAAACAACACGGCATGATGTGGTGTTGTATATATTTACAACAATAACATACATATACACATACAAACGACAACCTCTAGCGACCAAAATCCAGAAAAAAGCAATGGAATTTTAGTCGAAGATTGGTCGGCGATTGATCAAAGACTGGTCGGCGACCGGTCGTACGAAAAGTCAGCGATCGTCTACCAACCAACAACAACCATCAAAGACTGGCTGGCGACTATTAGGCGATTGGTTGGCGGATAGTTGGCGAACGGTTGGCGACTAGTTGGCGATTTGTTGGCGACTGGTTGTCGAAGCTCGGTGGGCGGAATTAGACTTATTTGAAACTGTAAGAATTATTCGATATTTAATTCAGTTCTATGATTGTTCTCATTCTTCTAAAACCGTCTGCCTCTATATAGGACATTGGGTTATATTTTAATGTATGCCTTGTGAATATACATGAAACTGAATTTATTCGTGTTTGTGTGTTGATTATTTAATTCAATTATAATTATTATATTATTATCCTCTACTGTCTCCGGCAGCATACTTAAATGTTAAGGTAAACTATCAAGTACACTTTCCATATCCGGCAATATCCTCTTGTCTCTGCCCTTCCCCCTCTCTGAAAACGACTTGCTAAAACGTTTTAATTATAACTATTCCGGTTTAAAAGAATTAATGTAAAATTATGCGTTCATTTTTTAAATGTGTTTTGGAAACGAAGGTAACTCGGCAAGCGGTCGTAAGATGGTCTGCGACAAATCGCACATCAATCAGCAATCAGTCGGCGATTAGTCGGCTGGTCTGCGACACCTGGTCTGCGACACTTGGTCTGCGATTAGTCGGCGATCGTGGCAGACAAGCCTGCGATTGATCGACGACTAAATAAAGAACAACGAAAACATTATCACGCACTGTTTTGTCCGCAAATGGTCTTAGATGCAACATCGAAGACCATCTGCGACCAAAATGGGTCTGAAGACCAGTCAGCGACCATCGGCAACCAGCCGCCGACCTCCAACAACCTGTGACAGAACTTTTAAAAACCTTCAGCAACCACTGATTGTCGGGAGTTGGTCTTTAGTTGGTCGCAGATTATGTATGACCAGGGTTTTCGCGAGTAATTTTTAACATATTTTAAGTTATCGTTGTGTTATTCGGTAATTAATCGCTTTATGGCTACCATTAGCATTAGCTAGCCATGAAGAGACAAATGTTTAATGACTTTCCTTATGGTTAAAATTTTGCATTTTACTGACGACTAGTTGGTTTTCCCACAGAGAATACATCATTGCTGCCTTTAATGGTCGTTTTTTCCTTACGTCTTTGCCGTTGCTGTCGGTTGTTTTCTTGTTGTTACATCAACACTTTAAAGCCGTACTGATATCGATTCTGCCCGCCCTAATAAACTTTCAGTAAGTAACCACGTGAACAATGACCTCGTTATAGTTTGCCGGAGTCATAACACTCGGCCAATTGAATTCTGACTGTTAAGCAATTATTCCATCAGATGCTCTGGCATGTACGGTTGTAAATCAACATTTGTTTTATACTGGAAAAGCCAGCTACCATGACAGGTGAGATGCAAATATAGCATTGAACCCGTGTAATAATATACAATTACATATATTTATTTATTTGTTGTGAAATATGCTGTGATGTAGACCAAAACATTACTGGTATTGACTTATTCGATAGCCAAGTTCAATTATTATTTTAAGGTCCATATCAGCAGAATTTTTAACGGTCAGTAAGTAAATAGCTGTTGTATTATATAATCCAGTAAGTAAATAACTTAATAGTTTATGATCGAGATGATATTGGTGTTGTGAGGTGTAACTGTCTCAGCAAAGGGAATATAAACAAAATAAAAACTAAATAACCTAGAACCAACAAGGCTGCCGGTCCCGATCAAACCAGACCCATAATTAAAAACAGCAAAGACATTTAATATACCATTCTTTAGATTTTGTTCTCCAAATTTCTGCAACTTTGGAAACAAGCTTTAGTTAGTCCTATCTACAAAAAGAACTACATGACACACCCAGCCTATTATCTCCTGATAGCCATATCATGTGTACTGTGCAAGACTCTAGAACTTATTGCATTTTCCAACATTACAGAACATTTCACTGTACAAATTATTTTCTACGAACTGCAAAAAGATCCTGTCAAACCCAACTTCGAATTATTCTAGAGTATATTTTTTTACCAATGTTACAATGCAAAAGGCTATATTGAAATCTTTGAAAATCTTCTGGTCAGAAACTCATGGTTGGATTTCGAAAACAATTCACCGAGGTGTTTCTTGGGCTGTTCTGTTCCAAAATTGCTCAAATGATCCCGTTCGTTGGAAAACATGGCCAACAGATTAACTGACATGGTCAGTAGCAGTTGCAGAACAGCAGCAGAACGGAAACAGCATAAATAGCAGCAGCAACAACATCCTCAGCAGCTGCAGCAGCAGTAGTATTAGTTGAGGCTTTGTAGTAAATACAACAATTAATTGGCGCAACGGCTCAAAAATGCGTACAGGTCAGAATTGTGACATAGCCCAAAATATGTATGACTAAGTGAAGTGACAACATAGAAATATGACCCCCATTCCGTTATTGTAGTTCAAAACAAGTTAATCCCCGGTTATAGCATTTCGACTTACCCGCTTGTATCACCCCCACACACCATGCACGCACAAGTAGAATAAACTAAGTAAAATAATTTTAATCCACGACCAGACGACGACGACGACGATGACATGATGATGTGATTAAATCATCCACTAGACATTAACTTTATACGCCAATATGCAACAACACAACAATAAAATGAAGACGACAATAACAATGATGACAATGGTGATGATGATGATCATAATCATCATCTTCTAGATATGCTCCCTATACAGGGGTATGCAGCATCTTGACGTGTACAGCTTACGGTGAGCTGACGTATACAGCTAACTCGTAAGCTAACGAGTAAGCTGTATACAGTCTAACACTCATCTACTCGTTACATTTTTTGTAACAGCCATCTCTTGAACAAGCTTAGCACTAAACATGTATTACATATTTGATCTGCAAAAAATAATGAGTGCGTATTGTCGTCAGATGTCAGTGTGTGGGGTCCTCAATGTGCGAGTGTGTGGCGTGCTTACTGTCCTTGGTCCTCAGTCTGCTCGGGTCCTCAGTGCGAGTGGCTGTGTCCAATGTCCTCAATGTCATATGAAATGTCAAACTATTGAAAAAAAAAGTCACAATTCATGTTATTTACATCAAAAGAAGCGTCCTTACCAATTTTATCGACAATGCATTCATGGAAAAGTGGTGTCCCTATTTGGAGGTGTTTCTTCATGTGTCCTCACTCTACACTTTATGCAGGTATGAGTGAGTGAGTGAGTGAGTGAGTGAGTGAGTGAGTGAGTGAGTGAGTGAGTGAGTGAGTGAGTGAGTGAGTGAGTGAGTGAGTGAGTGAGCGAGCGAGCGACCGAGTGAGTGAGCGAGTGAGTGAGCGAGCGAGTGAGCGAGTGAATTTTCATCTCCATGAACAAGAATTATGCTGAGTATTAAGTATCTCTATACTAATACGGTAAACTGCCAAGTGTCTGCTTTTGTAAAACTTATTCAGCTATGAATTTAATCACATAACACATTATCTCTATACTTAGACGGTGTACTGTCAAGTGTATGCTTGTTTTGTACTTGTTCAGCTATCAATGGGCAATACATAGCTCTGAAAATTGTAAATCAAAATAATGTTAGAGCAACATCATTCGTCATGTGAACTCGACTTGGCGTAAAGGTATGAATGAAAACAGTTCGTTTAAATGGTCATATAATTAGAATTACATTCTTATCAAACAGTGTGCACGTATTTCCCCGGAATACTTTGCTCAAAATTACACATATGTAATGCTTAACATGTAAATGAAGTTTCATAATACACACAGTCTGTAAGTTATGAATGCATAATGAAACGAATTAGAATGATTCAATCACATTTCGTTATTAATTTGACAGATTCCTAGAAAATGTGTACAATAATGTCGCGTTTTTTTTCGAAGTGTAAATTTTGAACAATCTGTCAAATAAAAATTATTTTAAATATCATTATTTTCCCAAGCTGTTGTTTCCAGTTTGTAATATGAACCAAGTTCTTTTTAGTTTGGCTGAAATTAACAGCGATGCGGAGAACATCAATTTTATTTATGCACAAATGTATATATTGTTTAATGCAAATGACATTCTATACAATTATATGAACATGCATTGCATTAAAAAAAAACGCTAAATGCTAACCGAAATAGTATAGCAATCTCAAAATTAGTTTTAATCTCCTATATATTGAAATTGCGTGGTTCTGTTGCACTGTTAACTCAGTACTCATCAATTTGCATTTGCATTTTCTCTCTGTTTTATTCAAAATATATTTTATACACATGTTTAGAAATATGATTTTGTAACATAAATAAAATATATTTACATAGCCTATACGTATTTATTTATTTTCAGCTGTGCTGTATTAGACTTTGTAATCACTATATTCAGTTTGATACAAATTGCATGCGTTCAAAAGTGAATGTCATATCCACTCATATATTAAGAGTTGTGCTACATATAATTATATGCTTATCTACATCATATGCCCTGTGCTGGTTGTGATCAGTATATCAACTTTCATATTTTTTTATAGTATAAAGCATTGCGTGAATCGTTCAAGTAAGTATTTTAGAATATTGAACACATCGCACTCCAATATAGCACAGCAATGTTATAACTATAATACTGCTTAGTGTACTTTGATTAAAATGATGTCCTCAAAAAGACTACGAAACAACATCTGATGAAGACAAGTAAAAGCTCACGTTATGTTGACCTTTCAGTCAGCCAATAAGATCTTTGCTTTCATGGTTTTAAATTAATATGTTTGGTCTATAAACGTTTGCTATTAAGCTGGGATCCGAACTTGCAGCTAGTAGAGAATCATATTTTAACTCCGGTAAACCTGGAAACAGTTTTTGTTATTTAACAAATATTTTCCAACAACACACTTTCTTAACTAAGTTCTTTAAAAAATAGAGGTTTGTGTTTAGTGAAATAGTAATGCATATATTGTAAAAAACAATTAGTAATTAGTATAACTTTGCTTTGTGAGCCCAGTCTAACCTTAAACACATGCTTTCTCATGCCATATAACATTACGTCTCTGACTGTGGCTGTTCATGAAACATTGCATCTGCAATTAAGTCTCATTTGCTTCGAAATTCGTCTCGTTACGGTTCATCGTTATGTTTGTATACGAAGTAACTTCACTAAATGATGCCGTTTGAACTTGCTATGAACAGACACTTGAACTGATGTGTGAGGTTTGGTTTGTTGAAGATATGGTTGCCATGGCTATTCCGGAGTATTCGTGGGCAGTTGTTTCAGCAGAAAGAGTTTCGTACTGACCAGATTGCCCAGACTCTGAAAATAAATTATTGACGTATAAATATTTGCAAGTTTTTTACGAATTAATTTCATTATGCATTGCAGATTGTTTGGAAAAATGTATTACCGACAACACAACGTTGATAGCTCCTATCTGAAGGCACAGACGCTGTTGGGTTTAGCCTGAAGAATCACATATAAATACTCAATACATATCAGGGAAAGCATAACATAATAACAGTATTCATACAAAATCAGGGTTTCCCGCAGGCCCGTTTCGCTTGTCGGGCCCGACAAGCTTTCAAAGCCGTCAGTCATTTGCCGACATGCTCTTATAATTTCGACATGCCTTACTTTTCAAAGCAGTTAGGTCAACACGTTTTATTCAATTAATACTATTTCGATAATTGCGAGACTTTAGTAGGAAACATATTTTTAATAGTTTCAGTTTTATAAATAAAGGAATCGCAAACCTTAAGAGCATTAATATTTCTATGACTTCATACAATTAAATCGCCCGCGAATCATGGCGGAAATTACAATTTGGATTGCTAATATATTAAATTGTGTAATATTTTATATACTAATGAAGGAAAACAGGCGTATGACAGGTAAGTTATCAGTAATCACTAAACATAAAATACTACAATGTTGATTAATTTTGCTAGTCTAATTATGATATGAAATGTATATCAGCACTAAGGCACATATTTGCACATTACAATTTACCGCAACCAAATTGCATCGATACTACTAGACTATCTTACTTTGGTGTCTGTAGGTTTTCATAGTGTCTCTCAGAAAGGCATTTCTCTGTAATACAAGTAGTTACGAGATAAATTGGTTTCTACATGTGAAATATTATGACCATCCTTTTAAGCTCGACTATTCGAAGAACAAGTGAGCTGTTCTACTCGCCTCGGCATCGGCGTCGGTGTCAGCGTCGGTGTCCGCGTCTGAATTTGATTAAAGTTTTTATTCAAAAGTCTTATAACTTCAAACTACACAAGTTATTCACTTGAAACTTGAAATATACTTTTGTCATCAACTCCAGTGTTAGGGCAACATTCCCCAAAACGTTTTTTTTATAGCTATGCCCCTTTTTCACTTAGATTTTCTGGTAAAAATTTATATTCAAAAGTTGTGTAACTTCAGAACTATTCACTTGAAAATTGGAACATACCGTTGTCATCAACTCCAATATCAGGGGTAACATTCTCTATAACTTTGTTTTGTATTTTGAAAGAGTTATGCCCCTTTTCAGGTAGATTTTCTGGTTAAACTTTATATCCAACAGTTTTGTAACAGCAGAACTACAGAAATTATTCACTTCAAACATGGAATATACCTTTGTCATCAACTCCAGTGTCAGGGGCAGCATTTTCTATATCTTTGTTTTGTATTTTTACAGGGTTATGCCCCATTTTTACATATATTTTGTGGTTAAAGTTTACATTCGAAACTTGTGTAACTTTAAATATATGCAAGTTATTCACAATACAATAATAACATTCCTTAGTCCTCAACTCCAGTATTAGGGGCAAACTCTTTATAACTATGCTTTGCATTTTGACAGAGTTATGCCACAAAGATAATATGTCGATTGCTTTTTGTATTCAAAACTCTTATAACTTTAAAACTACACAAGTTATTAACTACATAAGGTTTTCACTTGAAACTTATAATAAATTGATGAAAAAATTGCCATAATTCAGTTTTTTTAATTTAAAAAACGCATGCACCTTCCACTTTTCAAACTATGTGCCAACTGAAATACTTTGAATAGTCGAGCGCGCTGTCCTCTGACAGCTCTTGTTTGTTTAACTGACTAAGTGTAAAAACAGTGAATGTTAAAATTGAAATACAAAAAAGCTGTTCCTTTAACGTATATTGACACGACATAATGTCAAGTGCATGTACATGTTAATCTCACATCATCGTATTTAAAAATAAATGTAATATATTAGAAACACAATACCTCGGTGAACTCACAGCTCAAGGGAAAACACCACCACATGATTAAATTTACTTCAATTTGAGCTTTTCCACGAAATATGGTAAAATGTATGTAACTTACTTCCTGTTTGCCGCCGATTTCTTTGAAGTCTCTCAATCAATCGGTCAACAAAAAGTGCAAGTATGCCTCCAACGATGGCACAACCAAGCGCAGTTCCGACTAATACTGGTAAGCAAGAACAGCATTGTGTCGCCTGTGCAACAGTCGGCGAAGCTAAACATTACAATGCTTATGGTTAAAATTGCGAGAAAAATTAACAAAAATAGTTGAAAAATTAACAATGAATTGTCTATGATTGATGTTTTTAATATCAATTTACGCAATGCTTTTTAACAAACAAAACGAACCTGTATGATTTGACACAAGCGTACTGGACGTTACAACATCCGTCTCATCTGATTTACCAACTACGGTTGCCACAAACATTTTCAACTCATAACCCGTTCCAGGTTCCAAGCCTTCTAATGTATATTTATTTTGTGTCTGTACATTAACGTCTGTCCAATTTGCGGAACGGGTTGGTCTAAACCTAATAACGAAACGTTGCTTTTCGCCTCCATAAAATCCCGTTTCCCAGTGGAGTTTCATCGTGGTCTCCGTGACTGATCGGACACAGAAGTATTTGGGGACATCTGGCTTACCTACAGAATGTGGATGGATATAACAAAAAAGTGTATATAGATATACAAGTACAATCCGAGCGATGAACAAGCACTTGTGACATGTTTATCTTTCACTCGTTAGTTTCATGTTTGTAAAATAGCTGCCCCGACAATATAATGAAATATAGGATTCAACGTAATTATCGAACTAAGTTTGCCCTTGTGTTATGCGCATTGTATTATAGTTCTAGTCTCCCTACAAATGCGCGTATTCAACACTTACTTAAAATTGCTATGTTGATTCTAGTGACAGACGTCGTGGAAAATGCTGTTAATGTTCCATTCAGCGAATAGTATGTGTTCATCGCCTCACAAGAAATGTTTTTATCAGTGAATGTTCGATTGAACATTAACACCACAACATTTCCGTCCGTGTGACCTCCTGGGTAGAACCAACGGTAACATGAAGGCGGATATCCGGAGGAAGAACACTGGAACTCCACAGTGATGTCCTCATGGACATATGCAGTTTCCGATACGATAGTATTATTGATTGTAATTGAAGGTTTTGAAACTGGGACTGCAAACAATAACTATATTTTTTATACATTCCTAATGTTCGATATGTATTTCACTTCGTTGATTTAATGACATCTCAAAGTAGTTACAGCTTAATCAATTGCAGTAATTTTGTTTTGCTTACCTTAACATGACATTTATCTATAGTATCGGAAAATGTTATTACAGTGTCGTACGTAATATATCAAACGTTATAAGACATACATAAAATATGGATACGAATCACGTCAATATCGCTGCGAATACTCTAACATTGGAATTCACCATAAGGGGAAACGTTACTGACAAAACAAATACATACAAATCACAGTGTTGGCAAGGCAAAAAACCGCAAGGAGTATAATTAAATCAAACATATTTCATAAATTATATTATATGTAAAAATAAATCATTCGAAAACTTGTTCTCGAATGTCATATAATGTACGTTTCGTCGATAGCTGCTGATGATAATTTTTCCATTCAATATGTTACGCTTTATTTGTTCAGCTCAGTCAACTTAGTTTATAAAACATACACATGAATTGCGATTAGATCGGAAAACATAATATGTTACAAATTGTTAGCTGAATTTTGGTCTTGCAAAAAGGTCTTGGAAAAACGCAACGAATATACTTACATTGTATTTGTAATTCTACAACACGATGTATAGTTATGTTAACTGTTTTGTATACATATCGGGCGATACAAGACAAGTTTCTGCCGTGGTTCGAAGTTGGAATATATCGCAGAGCGCTCGTCGCTACATCTGATGTATATGTATAATTGGCAGAGTCTGTAATGTTTCGCTGATCCTCAAACCAATCAATGGTAGCCCAGGGTCTGCTCTTTGACGTGTAACATGTAAAGGTCGATGCTTCTTTATATATTGGATAGGAAATGGCCGTCTGTGGTAGAAGAGTCGCCGTTGTGAGGTTAACTGAAATTGGTAGAAATTATAACTGTGTACGGAGCCTGGTCACACAAGTCATACTATAGACGATAGGACACTATTTCGTTTTTTACTGAGTACATGTTATATGATCTTAGTAAAATTTCAAGAATTCCTGCTTCAAAATGCGGTAACTTGTTGTGTCATGTAATCTGTAAAGTAGTTTGTACATTTTAAAATCGGATTATTTGATTTTCTATACACGACACGTATGTATATAAAATTAACTTTGTTTTTCTGTAAGTTTTCGATACAATAAAATGAATTGTATTATACTTTAAATAATTGCTTTATATTTAAAATAAATGTAGTTCCTAGTGTTTCTTTAACTACACCGTTCACAGAAAATCAAAGGTGTACGAGGTGCATTCAGTTAAAAAATATTTATTTAATTCAATGTCCATCCTTACTAGTTACGAATATAAAAATATTAACAGATATTATAAACTGTTTTTGCAACGTTCTTGTAACCCGTTTTGTTTTTTCTATTTGTAGAAAAACAAAACGTCGCTAAGTATTTAAAGCAAAAGTTCTTGTTGGTAGTTTGTTCATGATTGAAATACTCACAAATGTTTTAAATTAGCGTAAAATATATTAAGGAGTATTGCGGATTTTTTTTGTTTTATATCGAGGGTATATAGAACCTCTAGCCGCTTAATTTGCTATTATCACAAGGTCATCGAGCGTTTTGGGCGGGTATGACTAAACATCGAACACCTGAAATAACCCGCAAAAAACTAACCTAAATTAACGTAAACATGCAAATCCCATATAAAGCCCATCACAATCATCAGCGAAAACCCTCAACAACATATGACACCCTATTCAAACCGGAAAAAAAAAACAACGAAACTTACATACACAAACGGAAATAAGCGAAAACAACATTAAACACACTAAAGCCAATGGAAACTTTACAGCTGTACACCATTCTTGAAATATCATCGCTAAACATGGGTTTTCATGGGTTTTCGTTATTGGAAGTTGGTTTACGTTGCCTTTCGTAAGTTTCCACAATTACGTTTAGGCTTTCTAGCCGGTTCTTTTGATTTCTTTCGTGTTCGTGGGCTTTTGCGGGCTTCCACGGGTTCTCGGTGTTTAGTCATACCGAAAGTAGTTTTCTTCCTTAGCTGTTTCTTGTCAAAATTGTTTCCACCCTTGTTTCTTCTCTCCCATTGGCATAAATAGTGTTTACTCTTAAACCTGTATATTTTAAATAATTACATGTAATTTATTGAACAATTTTTTAAATTATTTCAATAATATTGCTGTAACCTTTACATTTTATGTTTGTTTTATGATGATAATATATAGATGAACACATGCAAGTAATTAGGCAGAATTATATTATGCTTAACTTTTTATAATTCCAAAAAATATTGTTGATATACTAAAAATCTCTTTGCCGATTTTTGGTCACACTGAATATATATAATGCGATTTCTTAGCATTCACCTTTTGAACTGTATTTTGTTTTGGTACTTTTTGCTTTCGTTCAATGTTTATTGCTACACATAAACTTACATCATATCCTAATTTTGCAGTTTTCATCTTTTATTTATTTTAGTCAATTTTGACACACACAGACATTTCGCCGTTTTAATGCATAAGTGCATGTTATACAAATGCATATACAATATAAAACGAGACTGGTAACCATAAGTTTTTATTTCATTTGTTGTGCTTATATTTATATATTATCCTCGCAGACAAATTAAAAAAAAGATCTACTATTAGGGTTAAATAGCCAAAACTTCCGACGGAAGGGTATGCTGTTAAAACTACAGTAATGATATTCTTAAACACGTGCCCGAACTTAATCAACAATAAATATTGGTTACAATTCAAGTGCGTAATTATGCTATTTATGTGTAAGGTCAATTTGATGAATTATTAAATATAGTGGCTTTGTGACAACATTTATTTAACATTAGGATCTATTATTCACATTTAAGGAAGATCATGATAGGCAAATGAGTATGTGATAGTGTTCATTAGCGAGTGTTTGGATTTACATGTACGCACGTAAATACACTACAGACACATAAACTAAGTTTACCTTGCGCCAGAAGTGAGATTGCCGTCCTTTGAACGTTGTTGTCTTTTGAGCAGCTATATGTCCCTGCAGTTGTTTCATCGAATGTCAGAAGGGTGATATTTACAGCGGAGAGGTCGTTTGTTGTAGATAAATTAGGAGCTGTATTTACACTTTTTCCACAATCTATAACATATTGACCCGAACACTGACCTATGAACGCATCATCTTTGTAACACTTAACGATTTTCTGTACTTCTGTGCTCCAGCTGAAGGTAAAAGTCAACTGCACGTTTTGTTGTCCGATTTCTGCTAACTGATCGTATGAACCTAGAAATTATTAAGTTTGTATTAAAATAAGAGACGACATTTGATAGTTTGCTTAAAACTATAATCAATATCAATATATTCATACCTGTCAGGTGAACATTCATCAAGAGAGAAATAATTATTCCGACCCTATTGAATATAATTAGTTCCATAGTGTTCGTTGACAAAGGTTTGTTTACATAAAATGATGTTTTCACCTAACTTAATGATTGAGATGAATTAGGTTACACAACACTAAAAACTCGTCCGGACAACTTCTGAATACGAGGTAGTTAATTAATGCCGGCTAACACACCACAAAATATAATCAGTTCAATGGCAGTATTGAAATCCTATAAATGTAAATGTAAAAACTACAATAACTTTAAGTAAGTAATATAAGTAACGTACACCCTTTTTTTAATCAAGTATACTATTTGGTATGTGATTGTCGTGTGAAAATGTTGGTATGTTCAAAGCAAATCCTAACAGTGAACATGGCTATGACATTTTGTTAAAGCCATACGCATTAGTGTAAATTGTATATAAAGCTAATCTATTTTTTCTGATTAATTTTGGCTTGTTTAATAACTTATATTTGTATTTTTGCGTATTTGTGTCTGTATTGTGCTTAACATAAGCTTTTTTTTGGTTATGCTATTATAAAAGCAACGATATATTGTCTTTACTTCAAGAAGACTACAACTACGAAACACATGAACATGTCAAAACATCATTACACAAGGTTTCGATTGTTTTCGTACAGCCAATTCACTTTTATTCAGTTATATTGCATTAGTGTTTTGGTGATGCGCAGCGTTTACCATAAACGTATTTGTTAATAAAGGACTAACCTGTCGATAGTGTTTTGACAGCAGCAACTATACATATACATGAAAACAGGTATCGGTTTTTGCTTAAATTTGATCAAACAAATATATTTTCCTTTATTTTTTATCTAAATGTTCTCAACGTTCCCCCATGTGCCGAAAATATTTCAAATGACAAAAAAACTATTGATATACTGGTATTATTTTGAGCATATGTTCTTTTTATTGTTTGCATGTCTTCGCATCGAGGTCAGCGAAATATACTTCTAATCCTCATTTTTGTTCATAAAAATGTATAACAACTCACTAAGAATTGTTTATGAAATATTTTAGGATAAAACTGTTTGGAAAAAAAAAATCACATCGCCTTTAAGATATACATAATCATATACAATTAAAATGCTGTGTGACAAGCATGAGTTGGAGTGATATGGAAGTGCATGAAATAACGTTAACTGTAAGCTCTTTTTGATCTAGTTGTGCACGTACAACACTATTGATTCATCCAGTTTTTATTGAAATGTGTCAATATTTGGTTTGGTACATTTAAGATCCCTGTGATACAACTGTATTCATCAACAATTGTTCAATCCATTATTTGGGTCATGTTTGTTTGGTCCTTTTCTTGTTTACATTTTACGTCAGATCTGTGAGTATCTCTGATAACCAACAAACGCGTATCTATTTTATAAGTCAGAATGGCGCCGATGGTTAGAGCACTGTCAATTTTTATACGCTCTAAAGACTCCGACGTCGTGAGTTTGACACCCACTTTCGGTTTACTTTGTTCTTGCTTTTTTGTCTATTTGTTTTTATCGAAAATCTCGTAATGTTGTAAGTTATTCATACTAGATCTAATTTCTTTAATTTTTTAAACGCCTTTGTTTTGCTCATTTTTTATAATATACTAAACTAAACCTTGCTGTAAGAGATCACTATTGAACTATTGATGCATCATTTGTACAGATAATAACTGTCAAACTGACTTGTTATTAAAATCTGTGTTTCAGTTTCTGTAATACTAATCATAGACGATTTTAGTATCAATTCTTATTTCCGCTAATTTAGTATATTCAATAAATGGCCTTTTTGTTGGTAAAATATAAGTGTTAAGAAATACTTAGATAACGGGCGAGACACCTTCAAAAATATACCTTAAAATTTAGTCAGTTGTAACCCAAAATAGACTAGAATGTTGTTATCGACAACTGCCCAGTTAATATAGTTTTATGTAACATTGCGGAGTTATAAGTGTTAAAATGGTTTCGCGAATTGCAGTTACATTTGTCTGTGTTTCGTGTGTTTTTATGGCATCTTTAAAAGGTATTAACATGGGTTTAAATAAATATGTAACGCAAAATTATGTTTTACTAACTGTAACCGCAGCGTTGAGTCATACACTGATACATTTTCTTTCAGTGGCCGAAGCAGATTCACTGCAGTTGGACCTCGGCACAGAAAATATCATGGTTAATGACCGATTACCATTTATGTGCCGTATTTCAACCGAAGTATTCAAGGTGTTGTGGGCAAAGCAGGCTAATAAGAGCGCACCAATAGTAACGGTCGTGACTCAAGAGTTTCACAATGGCATGTGTTACCCGATTTCAAGCAATTTGCCAGAATACTTGGAATGTTTCTGTAATTCAACAATGGTGTATTCCTGTGTTATCAAGTCAGTCACTTTGTCAAACAACGGTCAAATATGGAAATGCTCAGCCACCATTAATTCTCTGCTAATCGACAGCAATACATATACGATTAATATGACATGTAAGTATACTATTTGGATTCCATACAATTTATATTATAATATATAAAATATATGTATATCTATTTCGGATGTATTATTTAAAGCGCGTCAGTTATTTATCCCATTTAAACTGTTACTTAGGCGTAGATTGTTCATATACATATACATGTGTATATACGGTCATTATGTGCTATGATATACTTAAAAAAGGACCAAGAATATATATGACTTTGTTGAATGTTTTAAAATTATATAAGAATTATTTTATTTCTGAACATATTTTATTATAAAATATTATATGTTTTGTACGGTTTATATGTATTTTTTATGTTTTATTATAGCAACAAACCAACAAGAAACAACCGATAGTAAAGCGCATTTTATTTTAGTTAGTTTTGATATAAGATGCAAATTTATGCACACATGCATCCAAAATACAAATATTGACCTTGTAATGGGATGATCGTGGCTGTTCCACGTAATAGTTTTTGTATCTTCTACAACCGTCTTGAACAGTCAGAAAGTTAGCACTTACATATAATGTAAGCAGTAACTTGAAATGAATCAACTGAATGCAGCGTTGTGGCTTTAATATCATTGATATTTTATATCGTTTCATAAATGACATCTACCACACAGCGCCACAACGTAACACACAATGAAATTTCATTTTCCATAACGAGTACTCTGTCTAGCATTAATAAATTATCTGTATCATATACTGTACAATCCAGTGATATCAATACAAGTCCAAAACCAACATCTCAAAATGTGTTATGGATTCCTGCAGTAGTTGTATGGTCTTGCTATGTGCAATAATCCTGGCAGTTTGCTGCATTATTAGGAATTGTCCTGCACGTTTGATGAAAAGCAGTCAGATTATTACTTAACAAAAATCAGTATTATGTTGCAGAAGAAACATGAACAATACAATGGGTGTATATAATATCAATATTATTTAAAGTACACACTGAATCCATGTACATGTCTCTTTTTAGCATTGTTTTGTTCCTCATCCACACTTACGCCTTATCAGTTTCTACCACAGCAAGCAGAATATACAGGTATTAATATAATGCAAATTTAAAAGAACAGGGCATTATATTGTTAGTTAATAGGCGGTATGATAACAGTTAAAAACTGGTGTCCCGAAATCTCAATCATGATGATTTAGGAACGAGGTTGTACGAGGTCTAAGATCTAACTTTTAAAAACATGTAGCGTCCAATAACATTCCGTACAAATACTGAATTTTTGTTGTAAATGGTCTAACCATTGTTGAATTATGGTTAACGTTAATGTTTAATAATGACACTGTATTAACTGCAGGCGTTGACGACATGTCGGTGTTAAAAGGGTTTAAAACAATCTGAGGTTGCAGTTCTTTGTCTATAGATCATTTTACCAACGTGAAACAACAAGAATCGATAAACAATAAGAGCGCGTGTCAATGTGCACGTTAACGGTTCCGGTATTTCCCGTCCATAAAACGTGTCCATGCTTCTCCTGCCAACTGGCTTAAGAATAAAAGAGCAACCCATAGTAAACAAATCCTCGCATGTACATATTTGCTATATAATAAACGTGTACACTTTAAGGTCACACAAGATGTTTTTCATTGGTCACCGCTGTCATTTACAGCGTTTAAAACACCTCCTACAGCATAGTAAACAAATCCTGCTTTTACAGATATGCTTATTGTAATTCATACACAAGTATTGTTGTTGATCGTCAGTTTATTTGGTTTGTAAGCTATAATATTAGTGATAAATGTGTACTGACGTCAGAATTGTTCATCATTAAACGACTGAAACTAAATCTAGAGTAAACACATCCAAGTATATGTATTAGTTTTAGTAATAAAATAAATATACAACAGTGTTGTCAATAGCGTTATTTTATTATTGTTATAAAATACATACTTATTACGTGTACGCATTACCGAAACAGAGCGATAAATTAAAAGAATAACAAAAATTCTCGCGAAAGCCTGTCAGACTTCGGACAACACCAGTTAAACTGCACGAGGTCCAGAAATAATAAGCAGAACACATAGCCTCGTGATCGATGCAAAATTCTAGTTAGGTTTTTACTGGCTAGAATTGAGTGGCCTGTAACATGGATTATGTACGAGCAAAAATAAACAGTTTACCAGACATTGGGGTCAGTAATTAATTCGTGACTGTCACGGCGAAGTAAAACTCCTGTTGCAGCAGCAGGATATAACTCTTATTAGCAGAAAACAAAACAAAATGCAATCCTTGAATAAACATGATAAAACACTAACTAGTATATATAGTGCATGCAAACTTCAAAACAAGTTTAATAAATTATTTTTAATAAAGGATTTATGCAAGAATTGTTGGCGTACAATAAGAAAATTTGACTGTATTTTAAATGTACCAGATAACACTTTATATTCATCATTTTGATAGTGTCAACCAATGCAGATAATTTGTTTTGATAGCGAGTTGTGTATTCACATAATTCGTACCAATGTCATTGAACAATTAAAACATGTTCGCCCAATCGCATGTTTTCACACAAACATTTTCTTGGTCAGCATAAACACAACGTATGACTATCTTATTTAACATAATACATGTACTGTGCTGCTATGCTATACAGCCTAGGTTCATTAACCAGTTGAGCAAATTACCAGTTTGCATTTATTATCTTAACAGGCAGCAGACAATTAAAGAACCATTGTGAAAAAGTAAAACAAAACCGACTACAAATGAATTGTATTTTATATTACTTATTACGCATAATAAATATATTTGATTGAATTCAATCGTTTTGAATTGCGACCATGTTAATGTAATGGTGCAGAAACTGCAATTGGACGAGGTGAATTAAATTTGTATCGATTTCACTAATGTAAACATTAATATAGAGGTTTATCAGATTTTCAATATCAGATAACAAGTGTTTTGTTTTTATGTTAACTTACCTCAAAAAAAGAGCACCTACTAAAACTGAAGGCTTTCTAACGTTCAACAAAAATCTATTGTTTTTTACTACTCAGAAGGTAGTAAAGTGTTAAAGTTTAAACTGTTAGCGGCAATACTTGAAGGGTAAATCGCGCACTTACCGCCATGTTTACACATGAACACACTTAGATTACCGATACATGTACTGGACTTGTTATGTAACGCCATGTGCGGAAATTAAACTTATTGTTGCAACAACGAACACAAATAGAAAACAAATAAAATATTATGAATAATGCACAAGCTTAAAGTAACAATGGCCGTTCTTATTACGGACATATATGTGTACATCCAAACATGTAGCTCTACAATGAACATACGTGCAGGACATGCATGTATGTTTACTATATGATGCGATGATGACTACTATATTTCGCTACGGATAATTCATAGTGTAGTTTTTAATATTGGTAATTGCTATTTGTTTGTCCAGCTATGTTTGTGAACTAGGAAATGTCCGTGTATCATTGGAATTTGGAATCATGTCAGAATATGAAAACGACAAATTGCCACCAAAAGTCTTAAAATAACTTTAAACTTACCTCTAACTCTTGACATTATTAAGATCCACACAAATGTAAAGTACAACATCGTCTCGGTTTATCTCCACAAAAGGTGCCTATTAAATATTATGATATACGTCGTATGTAGAAAACCTGAGATTTTATTAGTCTGCGTATCATTCCATTGCATCACTACGTTAATGATCTACACACTTAATTATTTATATGAACTATATTAACACTCTGTCATTTCATGTGCATACCTGTGTGTACTTTGTCTTCATAAAATTAAACTTCCGCATACATTATGTGCTCTCTATCAGTGTCTTAATATTGTTATTTAAACGTGCTCCTTTCAAAAATTGTTTACTTAATATTTATAGGCAGGGACAATTTGTCAGATCGGTTTATTCGCATTTGTGATATATGCATAATTATATTATAATAATTGTAATCTTAATATGTTTGTAATTTAGGCTGTATTCATGCATTTACACATTACATGTGTGTATTTTTCCGTATATTGTAACATCTGCCAATTAATATCACAGTTGAAGCTATTACAGAGAGAAATATATATGTACAAAATCCTTAATTTTGCACAAATCAATCTTTTCCACGAATACAATATTGTAATTCAAATTATGTTCAAAGTGGTTTAATTAGACTCCTGCTAAACATCCGTTCGCATAATACGGTATAGTAAATGTAGACGGTTTATATCTTCGTGCATACTCCTGAATTTTTCTGTATGGGCTTTGAACCAACAAGGTCCAGTGTTACAAATGAGTATGTAATACGAAAGCATACAGCCATCTTATTTGATTCAAACATCGCCGTGTATTGATGATGTGTGTATACACATGGTAGTGGTAAAACTAAACTATACAACTAAACGGGTGGTTACAATTGCAAGGACATAATGATAAGTATTACATGTATTTGGATTATTTATTCTCGTCACTTGTCTAAACCCTGCCCTTAACATTATATCCACAATAATCTCGTCGCGATACATGTAAACTCATTGAGTCGCACAATATAACTCTTGTGGGAACACATAACATGACAAAGCACATGTATGTGTTAACAATTGTTTTATTTCAAAATGAACTAATTTTCAAATCTATGATTTATGCCAACGCTACCTAAATTGAAATAAAACTAATGCATAGTTACGGTATGCTTACTATATTAATCTGATGGTACCAACCATATCTTACAAGTTATCAGTTTTTCAGTCATAACCTTGAAACTATGGATAATGTAAAAGGGCAATAATCCTCTGCTTATATTTAGTTACACACATCGTTTTACATACCTTTATATCAGCGCGATGTGATCTTATATCTGGATATCACTTCACACAATAGACAATATGTATTTCTTCATTTCATAAATACACCTTTTTTTACTTTTAACCTGACCTGAGCATTGTAAAACAACGTGATAAATTAAGAAAAATACAAACAGGTGCAAACAGTTCTGCATGCATTAAGCGATATACTGAACGTATTTAAAGAGAGGAAATTTGTTTATATCAGTATTATATCGTATTTTATTGAGTGGTCATAAAAAATCACTACCCCACTCGTGAAAATATTAGGTGTCATTTGTCCACAAATAAAAAATACAACGATCTTACACTGAAATCAACATTCTATTGCTTGCTTTAAGAGAAAACATGAAAAACAATGTTGCAAGATGCACTGAAACGTCACACGTTTGTGTATTCTGTCGTCAGAAATGATCACAATATTATGACCTATTATCATTTTGGTAAAATAGTGCCATACGTTGTTGTCGCTATATGATATTTTATTGAAGTTAATATTGTGTTTGCTGTTGTTGACGAAAGCCGATAATAACAATGCCGATGAGTTTATTTACTACTACTTGTATGATATTTATATGATATTTATATAAATAGTATATATTAAGATGTTGTTATTATTAATTATGCTCCCTTTCGAAAAACAGGGTATATTGTTTTGCAAATGTCGGTCCGTGTGTCCGTCTGTATGTCAGTAGACAATACCTTGCATGAGCGGTAAGTACATATACAGTGACAATATAAGCAGTGTGTGTGTATAGGCATAATGAACTTGTTTTATTCTGGTGTTTGTTAAAAAATTGAAATTGCTTTTGCTGTGTACAAATATTTTCGCATGATAAGTGCATTTTTTATTAGTGTCACATGAAGTCATTAAAACTAAGTTTATTTATTATGTTGGGCTTAATGTTAGTTAGATATTTGCGATCAATGTGTATTGCCGCATGTTTTTATTTTATTATATAAACCGATTTTGTTTTGCTTAAAAACGAATGAATTTGCATAATAAATTGTTTTATATATACCATTCTAGAATGATGGTGTTAATTTAAAGTGAACGCAAAATCCCATGTCATTCGACGCTTTCCAGCTTGAATTACATACTTGGATTTGAACAAACCAGTTGATAAGAACAAGTTTTTTTATGAACAAACCTTCTACGCCGTTTTCGTAGTTGTATTTCGCCGTGTCATCAAATGCCAGTTGAATGCGGTCAATGCCATCTCGTGTATGATCTTCTATTGTCTTAACACTTTCAATTGTCTTCATTTCTATTTGAATGGAGGAATCCTGACTTTTTTCAGTTGTTTGGTTTTCGGCGTTTTGTGACATATCTTCTAGTGCTTGTTTAAATTCTTGTGTCCTATCATAATTGTGTCAAACGCTTTCATGTGTCTTCTTTTCTATTTGAATGGAGGCATTTTGAGTTTGGTTCTGTTATTTTGTTTCCGGCTTTGTGTGACAGATCTTCTAGAGCTTGTTTACATTCGTGTGTCCTATCGTATATTGTCTTAACGCTATCATGTGCCTTTTGTTCTATTTGAATGGATGCATCTTTAGCCGTTTCTGATAATTTGTATGCGGCTTTGTTTGACGTACCCTCTGGCGTTTGATTACATTATTGAGTTCTATCAGATATTGTTTTAACGCTATCACATGCTTTTGTTTTTTAGTTTAATATGGGTCTTTATTGTAAATTTGTTTTCTGCCTCGAAGAATTTTCCTTGAATGCGTTCTTCAGCAGCCTGTGTCTTTTCTTCTATTTCTTGCAAACCTTCTGCCATAGTTCTTTCTGCTTCTTTTGGAAATAGCTCACCTGCCTCTTGTGCATGTTCCATGGTTTGTTTTGCATCACTTAACAGTGCACCAAGCTCAGTAAGCGAGAGTCGGTCATTCTGCAACTGTCACCAAACGCCGAAGTTGCACTTATTAATGTATGTATCGAAAAATACATATAAATTATGTGCTGTTTAAACATTATCTATCATAATGAAATGTGGCGAAATTGACCATGTGCGTTTATCTCTGAATACTAATTTTAACCGTTAAAATAGGTAGTGTGTGTGCTAAAAGTGTTTGATAGCTGCTGATTATACAGTGAATAATGTTAGCGCCACGGAATTGTTATAAAGGCACCATACCTTGAAGTATTGCAATAAAGTGGGACAATAAATTAGTAGAATTAATAATTCAATTATTAGTCGTAGATACATGTTAAACAGTTCTGAAACATGCACCGTTGGTGATTAACTGATGTTCTTTGCATTAATTATTGATCAAACATTTACAAGACAAAAACAGCCAATATACGTTTGTTTATTTTTGGAATGTATTATAATTACTTGCTTGCATGAGTACTTTCATAAACATACAGGATATGTTAAATCTCTGTATAATTAACTGTATGCTATATGTATATTCTCTCTATGTGTTTAATCATAAAAAAATACAATCACACATATGGACCTCCCCTTACCAGTTAAACAAATCCATCCGTACAACTATTCGGATATTGTACATTTGATGAATTTATACTGTTTTATCGTAATTACTATGTATGTAGATACCGTTACAAATAAATCAATGTTTTGCTGTCGAAATTTTAAAAGCAGAATAAAGTAATTATTATGTCCAAATACTTAGAATTCAACATTAAAGGTGTGATCGATCGGCAATGCTCGCTGTTTATCGCGATTAAGATAACGCAATATAGCCATTGTTTTATAATTATGCTTATAAGACAATTATGAATTGTGAAAAAAAAATGTTTCTTTTTATTTTACAGTAATAATGAAATTAGTATATGTACCTAAAAATTTATATTTTAATTGTAAAACCATTAATTGAACTAAAATATAACGGCCGTATATAGTAATCTCTATAAAACAATAAAATCTCAATTGGTGATATCAAATGCTGATATTGCTCGAGGAATGTATGAAACGTTGAGAATGTGCCACATCTGCCATAAAAAAAGGACTATATACCCATACATTCCAAATGTTGATACACTTAATGTTTGCTTGCTGGTAAACTTAACCTGGCGACATTTAGTGGCTGACCTTAATACGGTAATTGAAACTGACAATTAATCAGCAATATGGAAAATACCGTCCCAAAATTTAGAAACACTAAACAATTATTTGTTTATAGTGTCTCATAATTAAAAGTCATTACAAATACTTATTTCACCGAATATAAAGAGTGTCGTAAACATTTAGTGTCCCAACATAAAGAGTTATTAGGGTAGCTAAAAATATGTTTACATATTATTACATGTTCTTCTTATATCAATGACTATGTCGTTATACTTCAACAGGCGTAAATCTAGTTAGATTTCTTAAACAAATAATTTGCAGTACTTACTATTGTGTTTCTTATCGTATTTGTATAGTGTGTATAAAACATTGATCAAAAGATGCGTAAGCAAAACAGCAAAAGGCATCACTAAGTCTTACGCGTGCTGCTGTTGCGTGCTAAACACATCGGATCCGCCAATAGCGTAGACAGCGTCTGGAAATAGTCCTGCAGAGCAGCATCTGCAACCTTGCAGTCAGCTGTGTGGCGTACATCTCGGCGTATTTGACGAGCCTCCATAAAATATGAACTTTGCTAAGTTGAGATACTTTATTTTCTAAATTCGTTAGACACTACAAAATAGACTGTCAAACAGTTTTGATTGAATTAAATATTTACAGTCAAAACAAAATTAAAACTGAATAACAATTTCTAGAGGACGTTGTGGATCGGGTGGCTTAGGTGATACACTAGAGGAGAGACACGTCTCACAATGTTGGCAGTTCAGCATGACGCTAATTGCGCCATTAAAGTCT
Source organism: Congeria kusceri (assembly GCA_027627225.1). Classification (NCBI taxonomy): domain Eukaryota; kingdom Metazoa; phylum Mollusca; class Bivalvia; order Myida; family Dreissenidae; genus Congeria; species Congeria kusceri. The sequence continues at coordinate 6,175,534 of CM051029.1, read as the reverse complement.
GATTCATGAATTGTTGATACGCCGCTATATCCGTCCGAGGCTAAAAACATTTTCCAATTTCCCACCAATCGGTTGCCCAAAATTGCGCTTTAGTATTTCTTCAAGACGGTCGTGCATATCTGTGTTTTGATATATTTTTTTTTGACTTGGTCACATGTTTTGCAGATTTAGGCTTGTTGTGATTTGTGAAATGTGCAGTAATTTCCCTTTGGACATGGCATACGCATTTCAACTGTGCATGTTCCGCAACGTACATCAACAGCTGCGTAGACCTGTCGCATTTCTGTTTCAACGAAATTAGTTAGCCCTTCTTTCGTCACATTTAATGCTATGCACGCCTTGAACTAGTTTTTTGGTTTCCTTTTCGGTGAAAACATTGGTGCTCATAGCCAACCTGGTGAGTTCTTGTCGATTTTCTGTTTAAATGCCGTGAGTGATTTATGGGCGACCAAATCGTAGATCATATTAAGATGTCACATTTAAATGTGTGGTCATCCAATTCTTATCAATCATCATGCCGCAAAATTCACGTTGAAATTATACCTCACTGGACATCTACAACAATGAAAGAAGTTACGAATAAAACGCCAAAATAAAAGTTTTGGATCTTAATGATAGTTAATAGGAATGGAAAAAAAACTTAATATAATGTTATCCTTCAGTGATATCGATGCTCATCGAATTCTTTTTGCAATACAATATTAAAACAGTTTTAAAATATCAATTTTAAATACGTTTAATTGGGTCTCATTTCGTTTCGAAACAGCTTTTGTGATCCTTTGATTTTGTAATGGTTTTTTTTCTCAACTAACTTAGCCATATGTACGACAGCAAATATTAACAAGTATGTGATTTCCTGATGACTTCCTTGTGGCACGATCAATACCAAACACACCATGTAAATTATATTCAATTTCATATTGGCCATGTTTTTTTAACAAAGTATTAATCATGGTGTGTGTATTTCTGTTTCTAAATTGTAAAACACAATAATATGTTGTTGTTTTTTTATAAACGTGCGTTGTTTATGTAAACATTAAAAACTAAATTGGCGTGTACTGTGTTGCACTATTACATCTATCAAATATATTGCTTAAGTTTGTTTATGTTACAAATGTGTGTTATTCAGTAAAGTCACGCGCCAATAACAGCCGGTGTTGGTGTTTAACGTATGCATGAACCGGGCGTCCTGTTACTATTTTCCTTTATTAAACGCTTGCAAGCTTAAATAACAGTATCATGGTATGCGTATGCTTCACTACATACGTGATGCACGCTATTTTCTAATTTTCTAATTTTAAAAATCGATTCAAGAAACTGCAACAAACTGGCGGCTAACTAGTGCGAGTCTAGCTCGGCTGAACGCGGCCCTGGTAGGTAATTATTAAAACTGACATCAATACAGGTGATTGATTTCAGATTATAAAATACGATTTTATAGTATATTACCTATTGATTTCGGTTTGATTACTCTAGATGTATGTTTGCGTGCTGCAGTAGAGACAATACACCTTTTGTTGATCGTTTTAACGTCCGCAACAGATGGCAAATACTCCTTTGGGAATAATGCATATGCTTACTTATATACTGAACAATTCAATAAAACAAGACTACCTAAATGATCAAATAAATATAGTTAAAGTCTGAATTCCGACGAGAACACTTGCAAAGCTTGTTTAAAATTTTCACATTTGACGGTAAGTAGTTTGCTGTTGTGTTCAATATAAATAACCATTACGGGTAGCATAGGACGAGCGGCTAATTCATGGCCGGGCTCACTGATTATTGTTTCACGGCCTAGCCCTACCACGCATCAATAATTCGTCAGGCACACAACAATACGGATTACTGATTAATTTTTACAGTTTAATTACATGGGGCATTTTCATAACTGACTAGCACAAACCAAATTTATATTTTAAATACTATCATTAGCTTTGTATTCATACGAAAACACTTTGACATTGCCTAATTTTCGCAAAGGTCACGACACATGTTATATGCAGACTACCCAGGCTACTACTGAACAACACAAAATCGCTACAAACGGAAATAAATATCACACAACTAGAAGGTTACCATTTGCGATTATCGGCATTTGACAAATACGAGTAAAAACCAACATGGCGCAATGCCAATATTTACCAATACAGTTTATTAGTAAAAACTATCGGATTGTTTCCATAATTACAGAGTTTAAAATATATTAACGTGACAGTGCTTCTCGCTTAAAATTAAATATGTAATTATGGGCGGAATGAAACGTTAAAAAATAAGTAGCGGTTTTGAACTGAACATAAACCAAAAATAATATTGATTTATCGTGGTGCATGTCAAAGCGCTATATGCGTTATTGTACGCATATTACTAAGTTAACGTAATGCGATGCTATTATGTTCTCTTAGTTTTATTACGCACTACTGTGGAATAGTTATGAAAGATACAGCAGCAGCCTAAAGTGTTACCTTGTGTTGCTTCTTGAGTTGTATCTATTAGTAACAGCACATATTTATAAAACGATCTCGACTTATTATTAATATCATGATATATAGAAATTAAATAACATATACACTTACCAAAATTATGTAAATTATCGTAACTTAATACAAACTTTAATTTTTGTCATACGGAATATAAATAATCTAAAAGTTCGAACTTCGTTATTCGCATTTTATCTTTTAGCCACACCTGTGCACATATTGAAGCCGAGCGCACGACTACTTTTATTTAGTTGGCGATAAACACAATGTTTACCAATCGACGATAAGTTCACGTGAGAAACATGAACCAACCAACATACAGAAGTTTGAGAGCAATGTCATAGCATAAGCTTGCGGACCTTGTAAATCAAGTCGTCTTAAATCCAAATCGAAGACGCGCTATCACTAACACATGTTTATAAATAAAGCACTTTACTTTTTTTTTACAGCAGTGTAATAAATCCGCGTATACCGTTTTGCTTTGTTCGAGTATTTTGTATTTGTGTTGGATATTAAACAATTTAAAAGTATGTACAATATTTTGGAAGTTGGACTTGCCAGTGGTTTTATTGAATGTATTACAAATGAATGTATACAGTTCACGGTATTGATTTAAAAATTATCATGTCCATCAAATAGTGTATTCTGGAACTGATGCAAATGAATTCGGTAAACCAAGCCCACTATACATTTCTCAAGTCTTAGATTTGAAATGTTGCACATACGCATTCGCTACATTGATAAGTAGTGGCTAAATTGACCTGACTTGAAATGTAGAAATTCGAAAAGTAAAACTTGATATGCCTTATAGTAAAGACAATTAATAACGAATAATTACTGGCCACCTACATTTAAAATGTAATACTAGTTTCCCACTATCACGATTCGCGGCACGATTCAAATTGTGGTTTTAATCGTGGACTAATCGCGATGATCCTAACATATATTATCAGATCCTGTGGTATTTTGTGGTAATCATACTTATCGTATAGTATGTTTGAACGGTTAAAATATAGTGTACGATTTATACGATCAACACGTCCACACGACCAGATCATCCCAATACGAGGAGCCCGATCGTGATAGTCGTGTCAAATGGAGACTAAATGGACTAAATGGAAACGATTCCAAAGGAACATATGAAATCGTATCTAAACTGGAGATCAAACCGTGACAGATCGTGACACCTAAAATTGACAAAACGTGATCGGATCGCGTTCGAACATCGTATCAGAACGCATCAAATCGCATCGCCTGGTATCCAAATCTGAAGTTTTAGAAAAAGACAATGATCAGTTATGAATGGCCGATCGTGAAGTTCGTAAAAAATCGCACGACAGTGGGACTTATGCTAGATTCTCACACTCACAATTCGCGTCACGATTGAAATCGTAGACTTTATCTTAGACCAATTATGGTCATCCTATCAAATCGTATTAGATCTTGAGGTCAGTCGTGGCATTCGTGTTAATCGTAGAACAATTTTGAACGGTTCTTTACGATTAACACGATTAACGGCGATAAATTGTCCATCGGGATCATCGTATCAGTTCTTATTGCATAGTAAAAAAACGCGAAAAATCGTATCTAATCCTGCATTGAAATCGTGGTGATCGTTATCGATCGTTATCTAATCGTGCATTCAAATCGTGGTGATCGTGATCGATCGTAGACAAAATAAAACATCAACACGCACTGTTAAGATGTGTTGCGATCTCAAGAAACAATAAAGTCAATAGTCAGGCGGGCTGTATTTATATCATTCGGGTCAAGTTTTAGTTGAAATCGTGATCTCCATCGATCACGATCGTGAAAGACATCGCGAACACAACCATATCATATCGTTACGGAGCGCATGTATTCATGATAAGCGTATCGGAACTTATCTGTACGTACTATAAATCCTAATTCGGGGAACCCGATCGTGATGATCGTGTCAGATCGACACCCAATCGTGGACTCGACCGAAATACTCCCGACGGAACGTATGTAATCGTATCTGAACTGGAGATCAGACCGTGTTATATCAATACAACTGTAATTGACAAATTACAGACCAGATCGCAACAGAGCGCAAAACATTGTATCTTAACGTATTGACTCGCATCACATCGTATCCAAGCCTGAACTCCCAGATAAATACCACGATCACCTTCGAGTGGCCAATCGTGACGTTCGTGACCGATCGCACGATAGTGGGAGCCTAGAATTAGCAATGTTACAACACATTTATTTCAAACGATGGCGAACTGTCAGATGAACAGCTAGTTGTCATTTGTGTCACATACCAACTCTCTCACCACGTTTCCCTCTATAAAATATATCTCTTAAATGTGCACGGGTATTTAAAGTTTACGATATTTAAAGGCTGAATGTTTGCGATAATGTAATCGCTAAATCGACACGGGAACGCATTCAACAAACGCGTCATGTTAGTCAGATATATACAGATTATTGGACACTCATTGTATGAATAAATTAAAAAACATTATCATGGAAATTTATAATGCAAGAAATACTTTCCAATTAAGCTTTAGCTTGCTATACATATTAAACGGTTATAACAATACCACAACACTGTCTTGTTTTACAGCATCAACATTATTTTTACCTTATTTTGCAAGTTGTAAAATGATATGTTTAAAGCCATTTGCCCTATTAGCTTGCTATATAAACTGTTTTGACTAGTACACATATATTTTTTACTTTAGTTTGTATATTGCTAAAAATACCTGCAATGCTGGTATTGCTTGATATAATATAATATCGATTAGAAGATGTAACAAGATGTAACATGTCCAGGTATATCCAGGTATATGTTGACTACTCCATATTCCAACACGCTTAAATGTATTAAATGATACTTGCATGAAATAATGCTTAGACACCGAAGGGTGTATATGCACATATGCATGTATTTTTACAAATATAATTGCATGCAAAAATGCATTTAATTATTTGCATTCATGCGTTTATTTACGCAAGTATTTATGTATGTATTTATTCATGTGTGCTCTCGATAATGCGTCTATTAGTCAATAAATCCATGTATTAAAGTATGCATTAATTATCGCATGTATACACGTATCAATGCATTCATGCGTTCAGACATCCTATCCACACATAACACGCAAATTACAATTGTGCATGCCTCACTGGAGACCACAGTGATAAAAAATCACTGTGAACTTGATTTTAGGCAAAAACGGCCTTGCGAAATTTTAGTATGCAAATCATGTTTGTTGACTTAGGTGTTTGGTCGTATTTTATTGCATGGTCGGTCACAGAAAAAAAATACACATAGACAACGATAACACGGGCTTACGGCATACACGGCTTCAGCGGGAACATCTTACGTGGAGAGGTTTATGTAAACATTGATATAAATATCAGGATGACATTATACATTGCAATATAGAACTTTTTCGTTAAAGCGCCCTTTAAAGATTGAGTTGCTTCCATCACAAACTCAAATATGGGTTAATATATGTCCTCTATGTATATGACTTAAGAGTAAGTTCCTTGGCAGGATCTCAACCTACATACTCTCCGATAACTAATAGTAATCATAAATCGGTACATTTTAAAATGAGGGTATACTTAAATGTACACAAATCCAATGACATATTACTGATGAATTACATAATATGCACAATGGAACAAATTGAATCGTTTAAGAACATTTTATAACATTAGTTAACTATCAAGCATATGCCTATAATATACTGACATACACTTAGCATTTATTTCGCAATTTAGTGAACATTCTGCAAAAACATAAGACTCGACTACGCGTTTACAGTTATGTATGAACAAACTGAACTTTGGCACGTACTTAATAATGACAGCAAAATAATAAACGATGTTGTTGTTGTTGCTGTTGTTGTTTAGTTGTTGATGTTGCCAAATCGGAATTATTTTGTGATATGGCGTGGACAATCGCTGGATTTATTGTTGTTGTATTGTTGTTATTTTTTCGAAACCACAGCGTCTTATATTTTGTTGTTTAAAATCCATCATTTAGGTAATACAATAATAAAGGCGTTGCGGTACAATGTATCATTACTATAAAAACAGAAACAAAGAAACAACGCGACTGTCATCGCCAGATCACAAGTATCAGCGGCGTCATTGCGGATTCGGCTGTAATAAATATATGTACACGTGCATGTGTAAATATAATTAAACCTGTAACTTTTAAAAACAAATACCAATCTGATAATTATGTTGAAAATGATTCAATAATTAATATCACAAATATGCCAATTGTGAATTAAATCGCCTCATAAAACTTTTAAACGAGTTGTTTTCCACATATCACATTTGTTAATTTGACTTTAAACACACCATATTATTATGTGTATTTAGTTATTTGTTTACAATATAAATCTGTAATTATAATTGAAATAATAGTGTCCATTTAATAAATACGCTAAGCATGAACATACATGTTCAAATCACTTTATTAAATAAGTAGTTGTCTAATTCAGGTATACAATACGCGATCCCAAAATACCAAAGTCTGATCTCACCTTTAATTCATACGAAGAATGATAATAACATGTTATTACCTATCCACTCAAGGTTTATGTGCATATACTTTGGATAAAATATATTGAACTATAGATAACATCATCAATATGTTTTATTTGGCTGTATGTTTACGTGTCAAATTACGCAAAACAGTCCATAGAAAATGAAATGGCGGTCACCATTCACGTTTACATTTGCATAATGTGGTTTGGATTCATGCTAAAATGAAAGTAGCATAGTATGTGTTGTTGTTGTTGTTGTCGTCGTTATTGTAATTGTTGTTGTATTAGTATACGAAGTAGTAGTATTAGTTACACTGACATAGTTTATATGTCGTAATGTTATGCATATACAATTATGAATTATCTCAAATATAACGTAAAATAGCAGTAGTATTTATCAAAACATGCTGCAACGTGTATACGATAAACTTTAATAAAGAATACGCGTATATCTACTGAGACATGTTACATTTAAAAGTCCAAAATATAATGTTGGAATAACAGGTTACTGCCCTACCGTTTTGTAATATATCAGGTGAGGCTTAGAATAAAATATCGGCGAGGCTTGCTTTGCTTTGCTTCAAAAACCATTTATTGGATTTATTGGACCAGGAAAGTGCGATTGGACACCTGCAGGTTGGGTGGGGAGAGAAATGTTCATCTCTGAAATAGCCGTTCTGACAGCAGAGGAGTGGACATGTTGTTCCTGAGCGATTGAATTTGTGCAGGATACAGATGAAGATGACCCCAAAGTTGCAGTGGAATATGTTGCTTGAACGTTTTTTTCTCCAAGTCTTTGCTTTAAGAACCATTGATCAGAACTGTCAGTCACTGGTTTTGTTCGTGGTGCCAAATAATATGCGCAATCATCACCGGTGTAGCCTGGCGGCCTTTTACTTCTCTATTGTTTGTAAATACTGATTGGTTCCCTGGGTCCTAATTCAGTCGATGCGAACATTTTGGGATGTATTTTGCGGGCATCCGAGACATTGACGCCAGTGCGAGTCTTGGATTGCCTCTCATTGAGCTCTAGAAATTCATTTCCCATAGCATCGCTCTTTAGTTTTACATCACCCCATATAAAACAATAAATGTCCGTTTTTGTGTATTCTTCAATTCCTTCTAAAATTGATATTATGGTGGCAAATGTCCATTGAAATTGTTGTTAAAAATTTTATTATGAATAAATACAGGCTATATTTTATTTATCAAGTTTAATGTATTCCCAAAACAGATGAACATATGCTTCATTTTAAATTTTTTATAAATGTAAGTTGAAAATATGCTTTATTTTTACATATTACAATTTAAGGTTTAAAATATACTTCTCTTTAAAAAATTATTAGAATTTTAAGTTGTCAATTTGAAATTTTGGTCCCCAATAGCCATTTCAGCTACTGGACCAACACAGTTTGTTATTGTTAAAGTCACAGATTTATCAATATAGCTAATGAAAGTAAAATAAATAGATCTCTGTTAAAATTCACAGCATACTAGTATCTTAAATTGTGTTGTTCGTGGGTCCCGCGTAGTCCGAAATGTAAGCACTTATTTAACCATAAGTGTAAGTAAACATTGGTGCATGTATTTGCGAAAAGGTAAGAAAATATGTCGCTAAAAAGAAAACAATATTGCATAATAAATGACGTTTTATAAGGTATTATTAGTACCCATTTCACATATTAAATGTCCAATCAAATTCAGTAGGTAAAGCGTTTTCATTACCAAAATACACTTGTATATTGCCAAGCACGACATGTGAACACATATTAATTGAAAGAACAATAACTTTGTTTAAGTAAAAAGCTTTCCTATTATTCCTACAGCGATAATTATACCAACTCCAGCTGAACCGCCTATTGCACCACCAATAGCAGGGGCAGCCGAGCCCTTCTCAACTGAAATAACAAACAGACGAATAAAATCTGGTAAAAAATATTAAACTGTAGACATGCGATGTTCCTTTACCAGGCCACGGGTGTCAGTTAAAGTTAACGGCGTTAACAATACATGGTTGTAATACTTGTTCTAACCTGTATCCACAATAGTAGTTTCTATTATCTCTGCAGTCCATTCTGATTTGCCTATTCTGTTTTCTGCCAGCATTTCGAGTTGGTATGTCGTGCCAGGTTTTAATCCCTCAATTGTCCAGGTATAGCTTATAACAGAACTTGCTACGTAGATATTCGTCCAGCTTTCAATGTCGACTTCTTTGTATCGAACAGTGAAGTTCTGATCCTCATTGCCATTAAAACCCGGAATCCATGCAATAACAATGTCCGTTGTTCCTACCCGGTCAATTCGCAAATCCTTCGGAACATCTGGTATTGCTATAAAATTGTATATTCGTTCGATCAACAAAGTATAATATGCATATGCAAACATAATTATACGTGTCAAGTTTCATTCTTAATACATATCAATACTCTTGCAAACTGTTAATATAGTTGTGTTTCATACATAATGTAAAGGAAAACTAAATGTTAACACGGGTAATACATGTCTACATGTACGAGCAGATTCCTACATTGCGCGTGTAATGCAAACATCTCCACTGTTGAACCCAATGCTTTGATAACGATCACTATGTACTCTGTATAATCACCAACGTCCACGCGGAGAATCGTCAGTTGTGTTTGCGTTCTATTTTCACTGATATTAACCAAACATTTGTTGTCACTGGAAATTGTCCATTTATCATTAACGCGCTTGTACCAAATGAAGTCTGACTTCTTGGGCTCAGGATAAGCAATTAGTTTGAAGGTGAACACAGCAGAATCGTTAGGAGCTCTGTACAATTCGTGTGTTGGAGGTGAAAAAGGCGACACTCTTGGTGAACCTATGCACAAAAGACAAATTTTAATATTGTTTGAGTTATGTTATGAACTGATACCAGTCCTATTTAAAAAATTCAAATGTAACCTAGTACTGCATTATATAATTATTTCTTACATTGAACGAATACAGTAAGCATATCTTCCCGTTGTTCCTTATCATAACTATTATTTGCCAGACATTGATACATTCCACTATCATATTCACATCTCGCTGAATGAATGTAAGATTTGGCGATGCGTCCTTCTTTTTCGATTAGGAGTGTTTCACTTCCACGAGCTGCGTTAACGATACGAACAACAGGTTCAGGGTCACCGTCGGCATCACATACCAGCTCTATTGTGTCGCCCTGGTTAACGACGATTGTGAATTTAGATCTATTTGCTTCGAATGTCCGAATGCCTGCCATATCTGAAAGAAGACTTTATTGGTTTATACATTTGTTCACCGATATATTAATTAACATGTGCGATAAACGTACTGTTTATATGAACAAATCATATGGTTTCAAGGACAACAATATTGGTATCAAGAAAAAGATTTAAGTAACGACCATTTCATTGCTTAGTTTTATTATTGTCTCTTTCGTCAATTATACCCTTAAATAGTTAGGTTGCAAAAGTTAATTTAAGCATGACATAAAACCCGATGCATGTTTAACAAATGTGTGCACTATACAGGTAACACCTTATTTTCAACATTGTGTTCATCATTTCTACAAATGCCACTAAGATTCAAATTTCGGGGTGTGGGTCTTAATCAAATGATGAACAGTTTATCACAAAAATACATTCTACAAACATGAAGTTATTTCTGTATTTAAATAGTGTTCAAATTGAAAAGGTATGTTTATTTATACTTCATGTACAAACGCATTATAACGTTAAACAAGAGCTGACGGAGGACAGCGCGCACGACATCTTTGTATATGTTACTGGCATTAAAAAGCTGTTTGGAAAGTAAGAAACAATTGAACATGGTGAATTTCGTTCTCGAGTTACTAAGTGGAAACATGTTTTCAAATTTTATAAACAGTGACATTGACCCCACCCACCCCATATGCAATCTCACGTAATGTCTCGCAATACGGTATCTAATTTGTTCGCAAGTTATTGATCAGAGACAGTTTTTTTCTATTTTTAGGAACAGTGACCTTGACTTTATTTCCACCAAACGTATCTCAACTTATCGCAAATGTAATCCCAAGTAAGGTATTGCTTTAGGGTATCTATGTATGAAGATTCATTATCGAGTTAAAGAGCGGAAATCAAAAGTTGATTCCGCCACCTCACCCACAGGAATGTAAAATTTCCAAGTGAAAAAAGGCACATAATTAATGAAAAATCAAACTACAGTTATCAACATTGGCCTATGGGCTCATTTTACATATAGGGAATACGCGTTTTAAGTTTGAATGAAATCCTTCAAGCCATTCCTGAGAAACTAGCTTACTTAAACACTTTTACCTCCCCAAATACCTTAAAAGTAAAATGTCTAAGTGTAAAAATACCCATAAAAATCATTTTCAAACTAGAGTTATCAAAACTGGCCTATGGGTTGATTTAAATATAGTGAATACGTGTTTTAAATATGAATGGAATATCTCAAGCACTTTTAACCTGGCAAGAACGCCGACGCCGACGCCGGGGCGAGTAGAATAGTTTGCCTTTTCTTCGAAAAGTCGAGCTAAAAGTGATAATCATACAATTTACATTGAACATTTATATAGAATGTTGCCTCACTAAAACCGTACACTACTTTGCTTCCAATAGGCTGCATTCTGTTTGACACGTTACATCGGTATTCACCTTCATCTGTTAATCCGATGTGGTTAATTGTTAATGTTTGCATTGTACCGACAATAGTTTCAGTACCGATAGTTATATTAGTATCTCTTCTTATCCATGTGTAGTTTGTGTCTGGTGGGTTACCAACACTGCTCAAGTTGCCTACAGTAGTGAAAACCGTGTTTAAAAGAACATTTTGATTCTTTTTTTGTTGAACAATTGGCGGGTCTGTATCATCCATACAAAATATTGTATTATTATTATTTGATTATATATAATTTATAAATAACTTTTGTGAATCATAACACCCTGCAATGTAAGAGGCACATATGATGTACATGTAATTCACTAGAAAAAAATAACATAATGAAATAGAGGGTAAGCGCTCATTCTATTATAATAAACACATTTATTGTTGTATTTGTGCTTTCCGTTACATTTCCTCTAAGAGTAGTACAAATTGTATTCTGAGCTGAGCATGTGAAAGGTACATCCGCATCTCTTGTAACATCTGATATATTACGTACGGCGGTGTTATATCCCGGGCCCCATGTATAAGTGGAATGCGGGGTACTGTTTGCCGAACAGATAAGCTGCACACTGCTGCCTTCGATCAAAGAGATCAATCCATTGGCTTGCACGGTTCCAATAGTAGACATGTTCGGTACTACGCTATACCTTATAGTGAGAACGTCAGGGCCATCTATGTTGAAAGCAAAACAAACATATTAAACTACTGGGCAGAACTGTTTTGTTCACAATTAAACACTAATTAAACAATATAAAATGTTTTACAATGTTTGATGCACGTGTCGACAATATTCTATATGGCTAATGTAATGCACGTATGAATCATATTCTTTGAAATAGTCTTACCATTTTAAAAAGGGAAAGAAAACTGTTAAACAGTATGTATTAAATAATATGACGGCATATATGCGCACGCACACATACAAAACAATGATATACAACAATAAAAATCACACCCCATACATGCTTATACTTACATAATACTGAAACTGATAAGGTCTGTTGCACAGATTCTTGAGTGTCCTGTCCATATTCGTCCAAAATAAAGTTAAAAGCAAGACAAGTCCACGTCGTGTCTTGCTGTATATTAGTGACTGTTAGTATAGACAAATTTATCTGCTGTCCCTTCCAGGATACATTGACCGGTGGATTAGCGTCCCGCTCGCATTCAATGCTGATGTTGTCACCTCTCACTATTCTTATATTAGTTTCAGTAAAAGTGTAAATATTACCTTTGTCCACGAAGCGTTTAAAAGATGGGGAGTCTGAAAATGTGATTATATGTGATAACATCACTTTGCAAAATATTTAGCATTATTAGTTAGTATTATGCTATACTATTTTAATACGCAACGCTTTTAACAATAATAAAGTGTGTTTCAAATAATGAAACCTGAAAAGAACAATGTAAGCAATATCAATTTTGTACCAACATATTTTACTTCAAAGGATCTTCTTATTAACACGTGAACTCACACGACACATGCAGCTTTAATGTGTTCATATTTGTTGTTGTCTGGGTATCAGTCGATCCGTTCAGTGAATAATAGGCGTTAGTTGCCACACATAGAATTGATTGTGCAGTGGAAAAACGGTCAAACTGCAACCTCACACTGTCTCCGGTCGCGTTTCCACCGGGGTAGGTCCAGCGATATGATGGAGGTGGATATCTGGAAGAGGAGCATCTAAACTCTATAGGGACAATTTATGTGGCATATACAGCTTCGGAGACGTTCTTGTTATTCATAGCAATTACTGGTTTTGAAACTGGGTCTAATTAAGCAAATGCAATACATGTCAATACAATATTACTTTCGGCTGGTGCCATACAATATGTGCTTAATATAATCATTTTCTAACTCGTGCAATTTTTGACAACTCTTATGCTTGCTATTTAAAACAGTTTTGATATATTCCTAAGAAAAGACTGCATTTAATCGCAAAAGTAACCCGGCGGTCATTTCAATCAAATACAACATAGAGTATTATACTGTGATACTATATCGTTATATCACCAATAGTATGAGAAGCCGTTTGAAATGAATTGTAGGTAATGTGATTGATGTGCACTAAGTTAAACAATGAGTTATGAACAATATTTGCAGTTCACAATTTTCAAAGCAGCAGACGCAGTGGTACAACATATATTTACCGTAAGGTAAGGTCAGCCGTCTGTACACGCCATCATTCCAACGAGTTCAATGTTAACGTTAAGTATCATGAATTAATGTTAAAAGCCAAAACAAAACAAAATTTGCTTCCACTTCAATCAAACGTGTTGCCTATTCCACTACCAAAACCAGTATTAACTTATCCCAATGAACTGACTTGTTGAATGTATAATATTTCTGAATCTATTCTTCATTCAGACATAGAGCCGATTAACTATTGTTTTCAATATCCATTCATAAAAAATATGCCTGGTACATTCAATTCAAAGTGATTCTTAAACTTGCTGAAGACAATATTTTAACAGTGGGAAATTGATTTTTTGTTGGTGGAAATTTGATTTCATATTAATTACAGACATAGTTTCTATTATACATGGTATCGTTGTCAATGATATGTAAATAGTCGCATAAGAGTGATAACTGCTACTTGCATTGAATTTTCAAATTCGTTCCTTTAAGGTGGTTGATGGTTATGTTCTTGTATACATAGGTTGCCACGCACGACAAATTCTTGCTGATATATCAGTTTGGTGTATATTTTACAGCACTTGAAGCCACATACGAGCTGTATTCATAACTGGCAATGTCAGTGATATTTATGCCATCTTCGAACCAGTCAATACTTGCCGCTGGTATGCTCTGTAAAGTGATGCATATGAATGTTGAAGTGGCATTGTATATAGGGTAAGACTCGTATGTTACAGGTCGGGGTAGAAATGTCAAAGAGCTGAGTGTAACTGAAATAAAACAAAGTTTAATTGCTTGTTGACATACATTATACAGTAGCCTACACAAGAAAATGTAAACTAGCGTACAAACGTATAATCGAAACTGTGACTAGCATATACACTGTTCTTTAAAATCCACGTATTTATACAAATCAGGAAAATCCAGAGACATCACTAGGAGAGAAACCCGTATTAACATCCGCGGGTCATTTATTTGAGGTAAGTAATGGCAAATGGCTGTCATCATTAATGATTTAGAAATCCGAAGTTTATTTCTGCTTTAAAATGGAATACAAACATATAAACATATATATGAAAAAAATATTATAGATTTTGAAAATAAAAACTGAAATCAAATGTAAATATAACAGTTTATTTCAAACGCAATATGAACCTAGTGAAAAAGTAGTATGAATAGTCCCTGAAACAAACACAACTTAGATATTCAGAGTAAGAAATGTATAATGAAATGGTCTTTGTTCCCTGAATAAATCCATGTGTGGTTTATGTTTAATAAGGTCAACTGTTGTCATTAAGTTGATGTGGCATTCTAAACTTGCCCTCTGTTACCATGCACTGCCAGGAGAAATAACAGTGTTTATATATAAAACTTTGTATAAACTATTGTTCTTGTATTATGTATTAGAATTCAAAAGCACGAACATGACCATAGATTGCTATTGCATGGGACCCTTGCTTACCTGCGGACATATCTATAGCATTAAACGTTTGATAGCATACTATCAAAACTGAGTAAGCACACGATGCTTAATGTTGTGTCTGTGTTATATATATATATTTTTGCTTTAGCATTACACCTGGACTTATGTATAATTACAGAACAAGAATAACGCCGCAAAATACTCCAGAATTACTCGCATTGTCTAAACAAATTGTGTTAGGAATCCAACATCTCGGACAAAACGTACAGAAGTTTAAGTAAATACAATAACGGAGCTTCTAGGAGCTAATTGGTTTCCTAGCCATTAACAATGGCTTTAACAATAACTCTGTTTTATGTAAGCAGTACCATCATTGCATTGCATTATATGCACGTTAATGTTACTCACGGGCCGAGTTAGTGCATGGCAATGCTACTCACGGACTGAATGCATGCAGGGAAATGTTTCTAACCGACCGAGTTGATGCATTGTAATGCTAATTACGGACCGAGTTAATGTATGGTTATGCTTAACAGTTCTAAGAACAATTCAGCAAGACAGTCAAACTAAATTTGACTAAGTGGTCAATTTCATTAGGCCAGTTCTTAAATAGCGTATGCGTCTACTGATTTCGAGATTTGCTACATACATATGTTGCAAAATACAATTATATTATCTGAACAGATTCGAAATAAACGAGATAACATAATAATGCATATACAACCCAATAATAAGAACTTGCACACACAAACAACTTCATTTCCGTTACATAACATTAGATATTGAGGAAATCGTTGACACCACTTTTATAGAGTCGACAGTTTCATATTAACGTATTCCTGGTCATCAGTTGACACCGCACATTGTTCTAGCGTGGACATCCTATATCGACTGTCAGTGGAAGTCGTATTGTCTCGTGGAGTGTCATAAACAGATAGTCTCGATGATTCACGGATTTCTAGTTCTTCAAATGTTCTGTCTTGACGAGTAGCTGAAGCATCTACCAAAAAAACGAAACAACCGCGAACATAATTGACGGGAAAGGTATTCAAACAGTGACTCTCTGATGATTTCACTTATTTAATAAGGGTTACGGGTAAAGATTAAACATGTCCACCCAAGCAGTGATATCTGACTAAGTAGCAGGGAAATTCAAGGTATTTACATGCTGGGCTAGGTGTCTTTCAAATGTATAACGGCAAATTATTTCATTACCCAATTTGATGGTTGAGTAACTTCCGTCTGCGGCGTTGATATTTTTCCTGAATACAAGAAATATGATTTGGTTATAATATTTGCAATATGCTTTACTTATTAAATCGTGTTGAGATGATGAGATGATGAATACTAATATGCATTATTCAATGTAATATGCTTAGACAATTAATAACACAAATTGATCACGTTACCCAATTGATATGACATCTGTACATATATATATAGTGATGTCGATCAGACAATTACTTACGCAAACATCATGAGATGCTCATATGGCTTGTTGTTTTGTATGAATTGGCTGCTCCCTGGCCTGTAATAGCTAACGTAACCAGGCTTTTTTATACAAACTTGCATCAGTCATTACGGTAGGGTTAAATGTGTTAGGTCATGTGTGTGCATGACTCTGCCATGGATGTATTTCGATCTCGAAATGCACATATTTAGTAGAAATACAGAGTACACAGAGATAATTATCGCCCAAATGTCGCGTTGTCGGAACATCGCCCCCGGACAATATGCACGCTATGTTAAGGACTGTCGCACTGGTATTTATTTTCAACTAAGCACCGCCTGACAAATATAACGTTTATATTAAACATATATTCTTCTTTTTTTTGTTAAAGCGTTTACAAATATGACCATATATTCACCATCGGACGGCATGTGCCATCTTTTTTACATTTATGCCAGGAAAACAAGCAATAAATGTAGCCGGAGCCAGTACATGAATTCGCCCTGCTTATATAATTAGTCCGCGGGCGAAGACACAACGATGCGATAACGCGAGATTTGGGCAATAATTATCGATGTGTGTAATGTGATCGACATGCGAAATTTAGACGATAACTGCCAGATATGCAGAAAATAATAAAAAATGAAATGTCGCATTGTCACATTTTTGAAGTCTTAAACAGAGCGAAATTGTGTACTGATTTCAATGCATGCTTTTCGGATATTTGTATATTAGTTTTGCTTACTTGTTCACTTGTTCATTGCATTGCATTTTACCTCAATCACTCTTTCTTTAATTACTAGACTGCTACAACGTGTAATGAACCATGTTAATGACTGGTTGCAATGGATACAGCAATACTATTTATAAAGAATTAATTAATCATTACCTACCTATATTTTCGTCTGTTCTGTCTGCATGAATTATTGACCTTCAACATATATTTAATACAAGAAATACAACTAATTAAATTACACCATATAGTACCAACTAACATAATAATGCACATTAACAACTGATACAAGTACTACATATCATCTGCTTCAATTAAATGAATGGTATTCTACCACGCATATATGTTTGTTTCATACACAGCCAATTTAGATTATAATTTATTTATCATTCAAGTATATCAAACTGCTGTATGAGCCATACCTTCTCGCACACATACAAAACAATGATATACAACAATAAAAATCACACCCCATACATGCTTATACTTACATAATACTGAAACTGATAAGGTCTGTTGCACAGATTCTTGAGTGTCCTGTCCATATTCGTCCAAAATAAAGTTAAAAGCAAGACAAGTCCACGTCGTGTCTTGCTGTATATTAGTGACTGTTAGTATAGACAAATTTATCTGCTGTCCCTTCCAGGATACATTGACCGGTGGATTAGCGTCCCGCTCGCATTCAATGCTGATGTTGTCACCTCTCACTATTCTTATATTAGTTTCAGTAAAAGTGTAAATATTACCTTTGTCCACGAAGCGTTTAAAAGATGGGGAGTCTGAAAATGTGATTATATGTGATAACATCACTTTGCAAAATATTTAGCATTATTAGTTAGTATTATGCTATACTATTTTAATACGCAACGCTTTTAACAATAATAAAGTGTGTTTCAAATAATGAAACCTGAAAAGAACAATGTAAGCAATATCAATTTTGTACCAACATATTTTACTTCAAAGGATCTTCTTATTAACACGTGAACTCACACGACACATGCAGCTTTAATGTGTTCATATTTGTTGTTGTCTGGGTATCAGTCGATCCGTTCAGTGAATAATAGGCGTTAGTTGCCACACATAGAATTGATTGTGCAGTGGAAAAACGGTCAAACTGCAACCTCACACTGTCTCCGGTCGCGTTTCCACCGGGGTAGGTCCAGCGATATGATGGAGGTGGATATCTGGAAGAGGAGCATCTAAACTCTATAGGGACAATTTATGTGGCATATACAGCTTCGGAGACGTTCTTGTTATTCATAGCAATTACTGGTTTTGAAACTGGGTCTAATTAAGCAAATGCAATACATGTCAATACAATATTACTTTCGGCTGGTGCCATACAATATGTGCTTAATATAATCATTTTCTAACTCGTGCAATTTTTGACAACTCTTATGCTTGCTATTTAAAACAGTTTTGATATATTCCTAAGAAAAGACTGCATTTAATCGCAAAAGTAACCCGGCGGTCATTTCAATCAAATACAACATAGAGTATTATACTGTGATACTATATCGTTATATCACCAATAGTATGAGAAGCCGTTTGAAATGAATTGTAGGTAATGTGATTGATGTGCACTAAGTTAAACAATGAGTTATGAACAATATTTGCAGTTCACAATTTTCAAAGCAGCAGACGCAGTGGTACAACATATATTTACCGTAAGGTAAGGTCAGCCGTCTGTACACGCCATCATTCCAACGAGTTCAATGTTAACGTTAAGTATCATGAATTAATGTTAAAAGCCAAAACAAAACAAAATTTGCTTCCACTTCAATCAAACGTGTTGCCTATTCCACTACCAAAACCAGTATTAACTTATCCCAATGAACTGACTTGTTGAATGTATAATATTTCTGAATCTATTCTTCATTCAGACATAGAGCCGATTAACTATTGTTTTCAATATCCATTCATAAAAAATATGCCTGGTACATTCAATTCAAAGTGATTCTTAAACTTGCTGAAGACAATATTTTAACAGTGGGAAATTGATTTTTTGTTGGTGGAAATTTGATTTCATATTAATTACAGACATAGTTTCTATTATACATGGTATCGTTGTCAATGATATGTAAATAGTCGCATAAGAGTGATAACTGCTACTTGCATTGAATTTTCAAATTCGTTCCTTTAAGGTGGTTGATGGTTATGTTCTTGTATACATAGGTTGCCACGCACGACAAATTCTTGCTGATATATCAGTTTGGTGTATATTTTACAGCACTTGAAGCCACATACGAGCTGTATTCATAACTGGCAATGTCAGTGATATTTATGCCATCTTCGAACCAGTCAATACTTGCCGCTGGTATGCTCTGTAAAGTGATGCATATGAATGTTGAAGTGGCATTGTATATAGGGTAAGACTCGTATGTTACAGGTCGGGGTAGAAATGTCAAAGAGCTGAGTGTAACTGAAATAAAACAAAGTTTAATTGCTTGTTGACATACATTATACAGTAGCCTACACAAGAAAATGTAAACTAGCGTACAAACGTATAATCGAAACTGTGACTAGCATATACACTGTTCTTTAAAATCCACGTATTTATACAAATCAGGAAAATCCAGAGACATCACTAGGAGAGAAACCCGTATTAACATCCGCGGGTCATTTATTTGAGGTAAGTAATGGCAAATGGCTGTCATCATTAATGATTTAGAAATCCGAAGTTTATTTCTGCTTTAAAATGGAATACAAACATATAAACATATATATGAAAAAAATATTATAGATTTTGAAAATAAAAACTGAAATCAAATGTAAATATAACAGTTTATTTCAAACGCAATATGAACCTTACGTACAATAATACTGTGCGAATGCTATTAAACATATAAGCATACTTAGGATATTTAACATATAGGTGTTGCTGTACATGGTCACGCCTGCTATCACAGCGGAACAACGCCACCTGTCACCATCGTTGGACACACTAACGGCTTTAATTGCACACGTGTACACAGTTGATGAATTACAATGGCATTCCAATGTACCAGACGAATCGGGAGCATGACATGTAGATCCTACGAACTCATGAACCACGATGACATAGTTTGTAACACTGGAACCTTTGGGCAATCTATGCCATCGAACCTTGGTAACCGGTGATGATATTGAGCATGTAAATAAGTGTCTATTGTTGACAAACACATCGTCTACATCTGTTTTTATTTGCAAGCTTTGACTAGCACCTAGTAAAAAAAACAAAGAAAAACAACAAAAAAAAACAAACAAACAAAAAACAGCAAAATAATCCATAGTAATAAATGATAGTGAAAAGTATATCGATCATAACTTTAAAATATAATTTCATAATATAAACACTTATAATAAGATATTAATTTAATAATATTGGTATGATTTTCTGAGACACAATTAAATATTTTTCTCTATATGCGGTGTGTTATATTTGTGTTCGTTGTCAAAAAAGACAAAACATGTGTCAAAGTTGTACTGCAAGGAGAGTATCATCAACTATGCTTGTTTCAGAGTACAGTTTTGGACATTTGATTGAATTGTAGATAGACTGAAATGGTTAAATCATACAGAGCATTATACCTTAATTATTTTTCAATTTCAAAGGGAGACATTATTGAATGCAAACACTAGTGCTACTACAGTGATCCTAATATCCAGTGGTCCATGTTTCATTAACCGAAATCAGCATTTGGCCTGCAAATATTTCAGTACAAAGAACCAATGCATATATTTCGTGTAACCATATCATTGAGAAAGTGTGCAATCATTTTCATAAATAACGTGACATTTCGAATTAGTATCAAATAGTGTAACATTCAACATTTTAAAAACCATAGGTATTCATTTGACACTTTTTTCGAGGATATTGAGTGTAGAACGATTCACGAGTTTAAGTCATCAGCGAACAATATTACATAGGGGCACTTTTGATAATATTTCCGAAAGTCAGTCATTAAAATATATTCAATTCAATTCGTTTATTTTGTAATATAAGGCCTCCGGCCCATAATACAAGCATTACAAGCATCAAGCAATGTTAATGGCATTTTCCAGATATAAGAAATATATAATAATTTGTGTGAGGAATGTTGATAATTATTCAATAATTATACAGATTTCACTATGTACACGTACAGTAATAACACGACGAGGTAATAAAAATTGCATAACTGAGGTAATTTTTACAATACTTGCAACATAATGTTTGTATCGTTATACACATCAAGACTATAAAATGATTGCTAAACTGCCTATTCAATGTTCGGGTTATACACGTCAAGAATATAAAATAGTAGCCAAGTTGTCTATTCTATATTCATATTAACAATATGTAACATTGGGTAAACTGTTAATTTAGTTGTTCATACCGTTTTACACATCAATAATATAAATGTTCATGTTATACACATCAATCATATAAAATAGTAACCTATTTGTCTATTCAATATTCACATTGTTATACACAATAATAATATCCAACAATGGCTAAAATGTTAGTTCAGTTGTTCATAACCTTATACACATCGATAATATAAATGTTCATATTATACCCATCAAGAATATAAAATAGTAGCTAAATTCTCTATTCAATATTCACATTGTTATACACAATAATAATATGCAACAATGGCTAAACTGTTAATTTAGTTGTTCATACCGCTTTACACGTCAATAATATAAAGTAGCTGCTATAATGTCCATTCAAATAACGCAAAATAAACATGTTACAGTAGACTTGCTCTTAAAGTAAATGCAGCGTCCAGGTATCTTGCGAGTGCAAAAATGCTTTGCACATTTGTATTAGACATGATTTTTATAAATAACTGCTCAGTTGCGGGCAATGTCAACCAAATGTCTCTAAAATAACGTTGCCGTAAGTCGACGTACGTGGGACAGACAGTTAAAAAATGTAATTCGTTTTCTATGCTGTAGACATTTCTATGTAGGCATAACGGGCAAAACCTAAACTCTCGATCAATTCCAATATAACGACCCTTCTCTATCATTAACTGGTGGCCAGAACAACGAAAGTTTGACAAACAATGTTTTAAACGATACGTCAAAGGTACTGATATATATTTTTCTGGTTCAATCAATGTTTTATAAAGCTTATAATGTAAACCCTTCGACGTAGAGTTTATATCTCCGAGAAGCGATTGTCTAGCACAGTCCGTGAGTCTTTTACAGAATATATCAAGAAAAGCTACATCGTTTCCGGGTCCATCGGAAATCCAAACGTGTCCAAAGCCGTGAAGAAATAGAACCATCTTGACACAGGTTGCCCAAGTAGTTCTCCCGATTTCATCATGGCGTCGCAACATCAGATAGCACTGTTTTGGGTATCTATTTGTTTGCATCTTTGTTAGCTTTACCCAATATTTAATGCATCTACACATATATGACACAAATAAAGGTAGGCGACCACATTCACTTAGTGCAAAATTGTTTGTTACATTCTGATTTAGGCACGTGATCCTTTTGCAAAATTGTACCTGGACACTTTCAATAGTGTTACAGGTCTGGTACCCCCAGAGCTCAGACGAATAGAGAATTATAGGTTTCACAATTGAATCGAATAATTTAAAAGCTTCGCTATGATTAAAGGAGCCAAAATGTTTCTGGTAACGAAATATTGAACCCATCGCTTTCTTCGCTTGGTTGACTAATGTTTGTTTAGTTTTCGTCCAGCATAACTTCGGGGTAAAGAACGAGCCCAAATACCTATAAAAGGAAACTATTTGCACGGGTGTGTTATTAAAAATCCAGTGTTCATATCGTCTTAGTGGACCACCGTTGCGGAATACCACAATTTTTGATTTCTCAAGATTGAGCCTCATTCCCGTAAAATCGCAGAATTCGCTTATCCTGTCAATTTGACTTTGTAGCTTACCAGCCGTTTCAGCTACGGCTGCAATGTCATCAGCGAACAAGAGAGCATGGATTTCATCGACTTCGTTAGAAATAAAAATTCCACTACCACAATGTTGTTTCAAGTACGAGACAAGATCGTTTATAAACAGCGCGAAAATAATCGTCGAACTTACACACCCCTGCTTGGTACCTATGTGGCACGAGAAGAAGTCCGTAAGACCGTTCTTCAGTTTCACACATGAGCGTAATTGGCTGTAAATGGACTTGAATACTGACAACAGTCGGCAGTTTCTATCAACACCTTTGCGTATCAGACTATTCCATAACTGATGGTGCTTGCAACCGTCGAAAGCCTTAAAAAAAATATAATTCTTTATGTTCTGTACATAAATACACACCGCGTTTCTTTTGTTTGTTATATCGTCCATTTTAGGACACGTGTTCAAATATAATTTTTGTTATCAGTTTGACGTCATCAAATAGCTGCGTATTGAGTATGGAGTACTAAAAACCGTTGGTGACGCCTAGATCAACTTCGATCTGACAAAAGTTGCAACAATCTTTACAATTCTACCCCAACAAAACATTTACTTACAGTCGATTCGAACAAAAAAACATTATCGTAATAGATGTAAAAATAAACTGCAGTTTTACATCCACAACTATATACGATACAGCTATTTGTGTAGGTGAATTATATATGTATGCGCGATATAAATGGACACCCGTTATAGAAGGTCTATATTGATTACGACGAGCTGACACCTGGCATTGTCGTTTCAAGCACCCTTTAAGAGTCACACATTTTCAGATGTGTATTTCATGACTATTGTTAAATTGACATAATGATATAAAGGCACGACCTCTATCGTTGCTGCCATTTCATTCACTGGTACAAACACTTTCGCCACAAATTTTGCAGTAAATGTTGCAGAGGTGATACACAATAATTTATATTCGAGGTTTTAATGTTATACAATAGTAGGACGCACATGTTGTATCATTTATATATTTGAAAATCGTCGATAGACCAACACCTTAAACATCACAACACCACAACAATACATACATACAAAACATGGCAGAAGTTCCTAATAAGTTAAAGTGAATTGAAGTAACAGATACGCCATAATGAGTAGACAAATTCGTATACAATCCATTTATTGTATCTGTTTTTTTTGGCTCGACAGTACTGCAATTCTAAAACCCCGCATACATTTTTATTTATTTGCAGAGGTATGTAAAACCTATCTTTTGAATGCCTTATACACCCCATGTATGTCGGGAACCCAAACTAGGAAGGAAAAAAACTAATTAGTATTAAACATGTCGTCATATTATGATAATATTGTCCACCTGTCTGCGGTCTGGGTTAAAATATGAATGTAATTATTGTAAACATGTATAAAGTTATGTCCAGCAACATTATGTATGAAGTGTCCATAAAATTATTTTTTATCAGAAAAAAATATATATTAAGTATCATAGGGAATTATAATATGGACATAATTTTTAGTTGTATTCAACTGAATGCATTTGTATTGCCCAAGTATAAAACTAAACTGTTTTGAATAATACATTAATTTATCAAGAATATTATTTACATGTTTAGTATTATATACCGTATGCATTTCTGGGTCAAAAACAATATTATCTGGGAATGGTTTATTCAATAATGGATAACGCCTAAATAGGGGGGTTCAAAATGTATATTTCAAGACAGTAGCAGTATTTGGAATAGGCCTTTTTGTTTTACTTTAGAACTGTTACTTGAAATGAAAATTTTACAGATTTGGAATTAAAACGTTTTTAGATGCATTAGAAACTTTAAACGTTGCTTGACCTTGATACACTAATGGTAGGATGAACTTTTGAAACTTGCAAGTTCGGCAAGGTAAATACTTGCTCAAAATGGGTTAATTGCATAATGCAATGTAGAACTTTTTCTTCACAACTTACTAATTTGGATATTTACCGCACACTTAAAAATATAGTTTGAAGTGTATCAGCTTAATATTTGGACTATATATAGTTTACATTACGTTGTCCCTTAAATATTACAATAAAGGTGTTATTGATACATATAAACAACAACTAAAGTAGATATACAATGTACACAGTAGAATGGCTAGTATGCAAAGCCGTAGCCGTACACGCATACGTAAAAAAAGCTATTTCACAGTATTTTGCCAACATAAAATATCGCTAATATCACTGATATGTATACATTTTTGACGAAATGCATGCTAACTTGGCTAAATAATTGTCACTGTATCTTGTGGGATATTTTAAATGTTGACGATTAACTCGAGGATATAAACATAATTCATTTCGCCATATTTTAATCTCAGCTTGTCTGGATTTCAGGGGTGATTAAACGTACCATTCTTTTTAAAAACAACTACATGATTGAATTCACATATTATAAACTCAAGTAATTCTTTAAAATCCAGTCATTAGACAGTATTATGCATTTGAGAAATGAAGTGTCAAGCGCACAAGATTCATTCAATCTATGTTTGGTTGACAAATATCAGCTGTTTATAATTAAGTATATAATATAATATACAAGCGTAAATCATTTCGTTATATGATATAAAATACAAGATGCAACACAAACGCAACATATGATAAATTTAACTTGATTCTATAACGTTTGTTTTCGGACTACGAAAAACAAGTTGTATTTATGATCTAATACCTGAACCATTGATAAAATAAATGTTTGATAATGTGATCGACTAGACTTCGATATGTCATTTTACACTGAGACCTAAAATGAAATAAACATGACCACACACATCAGCATCATTACTCCTGTTCTCTTTCATTCGCGTAATAAGTGTCGACATAATATATATGAAATGGTGATTTTATCATAATGAATTCGAACAACAAGACACAAATATTGTGACAACAATCGATGTGTCTGATGGGTGTATTCCTCCTCACTATACATGTATTCATTAAAATGGGAAACATAAGACACATGTCATTATTAAATACGTGCGATTCAAACTTGTGTCGAAACTTGTATAAATATGTTGATTGTAACAAAAATTAGCAACAGCAACAACAATTCAGTCATCGATGTTCACATGTAACCAGTCATTAGCATGTATTGTTGTTGTTTTTTAGGTTAACAATCAATCAAGCATAATATGACCATTTCATATAATTTAATAGTTTATACTTACAAGACGTGAATTATAATAAACATTTAAACATAATACACCAAAATTCGAATTGTAGAGATATAAGTGTTATTAATGCTATTTAATTTGTCTTAAGCATCAACATTCAAATATCAAGATTGATATTATAAAACCGTGTCAAATAATTCGAAACGTTTACTGAACAACACACATATAACTGGTATTATTGAAAACAATATTGTTTGGTAAATATTGACACAGTAAGCTTGCTATTTTAAGAATGTGTTAGTACAATTGTTTCCGATACACCCATTATTATTAAGTATATAGAGGATACCCAATAGCATTAAAATAAAAAGACAATATGGTGTTTGGCATATATTCTCACACTTAGCTTGCTATTTTAAGAATTGGTAAGTACACATTTTCCCGATACACCCATTATTATGTAGTGTATAGAGGATACTCAATAGCATTATAATAAAAATAAATTGTGTTTGTTTTCGGTGTGATAACGCGTGATATCATCACCGGAAAGGGAGACAATTAATATGTTCAAGCTTGCGCGAGTGAAAATATGTATATTGTCTCCCTTACCGGTGAAGAAATGAATTTTATTTTAATGCTATTGAGTATTCTTTACATTTGAATTATTTGAAGGGATTTTTAGCACGATGTTTTCAGTTGTATTTCAGTACTATTTTCTCTATAATGGGTAGTAATCGGTGTTAGTTATAAACATTCCTGCGACATGTTTGATTACGATAAAATATGCCGT
This sequence comes from Congeria kusceri, assembly GCA_027627225.1. Lineage (NCBI taxonomy): Eukaryota > Metazoa > Mollusca > Bivalvia > Myida > Dreissenidae > Congeria > Congeria kusceri. The sequence goes on along the minus strand of CM051029.1, from coordinate 6,148,328 downwards.
GGATTAGTTAAGCAATTTAAACCGCTATATTGTTGACTCTACTGGCATTATCATGGCAGCGTGTCTACATTACAACAGTCTACTATGCTGTACAGTATATTCATAGGCAACGCAGAATCCGGGTTTTTAAATGTATTTAAGTTTTAATACATGCACTTGGATGTTTACACGTAGTCGTTGAATAATGTCCAGCTTTTAAATCAAAAAGTTAACAATCAATGCTAGGTTTAAATATATTTATAACAAAAGTACGTAAAAATAGCTTGAACATACGTGTTATGATGTAAACAATAGTTGGCACAGTCACGTGTTATGATGTAAACAATAGTTGGCACAGTCACGACATTCAAACGCACTTTGTGTTTTCGAAAGTAATTCAAGATGATTAAACTCGTAGATGCGCGTTTTAATGTGAAAGTGTGTTATGAAATGGATTACTTATTCGCATAAAGTGTGTTCTATATCAGCGATTCGAATTTAACGACACAATTGGGTTAAAAGTCGGTCGAGAATTTGAAGAAAACAAGATGGCGGATAATAGAACTCTGAACACTTCTTACACCAGCACATTGAATACTTAAGTACGTAAGCGTGATTACTGGATATGCAGACTTAATACACAGAAACTAATATATAAATATGTGCTTGCTTGATGAACACAAGTTATTACTTAAGGCAACGTTGGATTTTTATTGCATTTTAGAGAGCCGGCAATACAACAATTATGTAAACAAAGGGAGACTACTGTTTACAGCAACAGTAAGCAACATGCAACTGCAAGTGTAGTATGCGGGAATTAATAACGTGCAAAGGATAAAATAAATACGTTGGATTATACAATTAAGTTTGGACCAAAGTGACCAGCTCCAATGCTTTTGTGTAAAGCTTGTTCCCGCAAGACAGTGTTTGTACTATTCTCCTTGGCTCAATACGACTGACGAAAATCCAAGAGAAAAAAAGGGAAATACAGTTCAATATATCGGAGAAGTATTCTTACTCTTGCTGTTATTAATCTTTACTACTTTTCTTTTTGGTAATTTTGTATGATAAATGGTGACAATACCTACATTTAAATATTGTCCAAATCAAATGAAATTGAAAAAGTAGTCCCTCACTGTGAATTATGTAGGGATATATATCAGTGATACTTTTCATATTTCACTACTTAGCATTAAAAAAAAGCATTTACCTCATTACAAACTAGTATTGCTTTATTAAGCTATACGATATCTTATGTGCATATTCCTTATCAGATGGATGTGGATGCCGACAGCCAATATAAATCAGTGAACTCGTAGAAACATACACAACTATATTGTATCACTAGTCATTCTTAGTCAATTTGACTACTCCGTAAATTGGCGACGCACTGTACATTTCATATTATGTGTAGAATGCTCACGAAACATGTTAATCAATTAAACATGTAGTTTAAAGCTACACACTTTCACAAGTATTCAAAACATAAATACGTGTGTACAGTTATAACAATCAATGTCCAATTCAGACCATATCAACACCCACCTCATACCATACACATTTCCATTCACACCATACACACATCCATCTCAGACCATACACACATATATCTCATACCATACACACATTCATCTAAGACCATATACACATCCATCTAAGACCATACACACATCCATCACAGACCATATGCACATCTATCTCATACCATACACACTTTTATATCAGACCATACACACATCCATCTCAGGCCATACACACATCCATCTTAGGCCATACACACATCTATCTCATACCATATACACATCCATCTCAGACCACACACTTCCAATTCAGACCATATACACATCCATCTCATACCATACACATCCATCTCAGACCACACACATCCATCTCAGACAATATTCACATCTATCTCAGACCATATACACATCCATGTCAAACCATACACACATCCATCTCAGACCATACACACATCCATGTCAAACCATACAAACATCCACTTTAGACCACACACACATCCATCTCATACCATACACACATTCACCTTAGACAACACATATCCATCTCAGACCATAAACACACCACTCTCGGACCATGCAAACATCCATACACAAATACACCAAAGACGAGACACACATTCATCTCACACTATACACACTAGTAACACACATAGTAACAACTATATTTCGCTGCTAATCATTTAGATTCTTGTAGTTTATACTGATAGTGGCTATTGTGTGCGATCCAGCAATGTTTGTGAACAACGTAATTATTAACGTATCATATGACTTCAGAAACACGCCATAATACAGCGATTTGCCACCATAAGCTTTTAAATACACTTTAAACGTACCTGTACATCTCGACAAGATTAATATCCACACAAATTTCAAGAGGAACATCGTCTCTGTTTATTCCCACAATAGATCCCTAACTAATTACATTTTATGACAATTGCAAATAAATAGGAAATGCGAGCATTGTGTATATAGTGGTTTTAAATTTCATCACCACTACATTTATTATTTACACACTAAACTGTTTACATATACATGATCTTTGACACTATGTCGTTTCAATGACAAACTTGTGTGTAAGCTGTATTTATAAAATTAAACTTACGCATTTATTAATTGCTCTCTATCAGTGTGTGTAATTTGAGCATACTCCTTCTAAAACAGTTTGTGTTTCTAAATATCTATAGGCCACGTTAATGTATCAGTTTCAGTTGATTGACACCAGTTTTTTTACAAGATGATTGTATAATTACACCATTGTATTTGTAATATCATAAATCATGCATTGACACTTAATTTGTTTGTATATATCCGCTTATTGGAACATATGTCAATCAATATCAATTTGAAGCTTAACAGAGGGTTTTTATAAAACAATCCTTAATTAATACACAAAACTTCCTTTTTTCCCGAATGAAATATTGAAATTTAATATATGTAAATGGCAAAGTAAGTCAGTTAGACCCATGATAAACATCCGTTTACAAAATAGTAACTGAAATATTAATGAACTGCATGTGCTTATTTCTTTCTCTACAGTCACGTACCATTCCATTTAACTCACTTAACAGCCGCCATTAGGCAAAAGCCTTCTTAGTAGTGTTTACCAAATAGATAGGACCCTTAATTAGTAGTGACAGTTTAGAGCGGACATCGTGACTCCATACTGGCGTTTAATATCGTTTTACATCATTGATAACATTACCATTTGTCTGTTAAATACATGCCCATGTAAATTGGTTTGTTTGTTTGGAATTTTCGCCGTTTTTAATAGTATTTTAGTCATATCACGGCGGTCAGTTAACCTACTCACACTTTTCCTGTGCAAGCTTAGCCGATCTATTAAGCGGTTTACCCGCACTAAGTGCACATACTTATGCCAGTAACTAACAACTGCCCTTTAATCAGAGGTAGAGGGAGACTGGCCGTTTATACAATTTTATAACGAATCCACACACAAGTTATGTGGCCGGGCTGGGGTTCGAACTCGCGATCCCCGGATAGCCAGTTCAGTTCTCTACCAACTGAACTAGCCGGGCCCATAGGATTCGTTGAATAAGTGTTAGTTTACACACCTCTTGATTGTGTTATAGCATAGTCAATAAAGTATGTCGTCAACGTGTTTGCGTAGTTTTGACGAATGACGAACAGTTACTATTGCAGTGATTATACTAGACAGCTGGTTAATTATATCCACAATTATAACACTTTCCATTGGTTGTTCATTGTTTCATCAAAAAATAATTAAACTCGGGCAAATAGACAAAACGACGATGACGTAATATACGACGCAAAAGAAGTCAGACACAAGTTGCACGTTAAAATAAATGTAGTATATTAAAACGCCAACAAAAAAATCTTAAATTTAAATAATATGAGCATTTAGACTTATTATATTATACTTGTCATTTATTATTACACAATGATGTACTGTTCAACAAGTACATACTACTTTCTTTGCTGTGCGTTTTTTGTTTGCTGCATCTTATGTCACTAAGTTGAGATTAAAACATTGTAAACAAATTGGCATTGCTCTTTAACCTTAATTTCATGTACTGTCATACTAGGATTTGCAGGATTTGAATTTACGTTCTTGTTAATGTAAGAATGCAATTAAATATAATATTACTTTGTGTATGCTCATTAATACTTTGTGATGGGTTTCGAAAGAGCAAGGTACACTATGGTGACGATTAGTATGTAACACGTGGACATTTAATCAGCTTACTGATACAAAGATCAACATATCGTTATGATGTTTGTGTACATATGCTACTGACAAAATTAAACGGGCGGTTATAGTTTAATGATATAATGCTAAGTAATATTTCGATTGTTTTTCTCGTAAATACTATAGACATAGTCCTAAACATTATATCCACAATATTTTCTTCACTCTACTAGTACACGTCCACACAAGTCATTACCAATAAGGATTGTTTCTTGTGGGGATACATAACATTATAAAATTATGCGTTAACGCATTGTTTTATTTGAAGGAATATTTTTTTTAAATATTAAACGAATAACACAACGTATTTCAATCAAGTTCAGTTGTTCTATTAAAACCTTACAAATATTACTATACAAGGGCAATAAACCAGTGCGTATTATTTATTGAAATGCATCGTCTTACATCCCTTCATATGAGCGGAATGAAGTGACATTATTTGTAAATTGTAAATGTAATACACACTTTGTCTGTTAATATTTATGTTGATTATACATACATGTAGGATTTTGTATCACGTATAACCTGACCTGAACCCGTGTTATCATGTTATCATATTTACCAATGCTGCTGTGTGAAAAATCAAAACACACATTGTATTACGTAACATGTGGACTGTTTGCACCCTAAATTGCTTAATACGTCCATAGGATATAGATATAGGTTGGTTAATTTGAAATCGATATGAACTCCATATCGTTCATATTTAAAACTTCCTTCTTTGCATCAAGTACTTTCTATATTTGTATGCATGCCCGTGCCTGAAATCTTTGCAGCCGTACACTATTAAATCCGCGCAAAAGGTGAACTTGGCCAGATTCAGATTCTATAATCGAACGGTTATCGTATTGTCTGGCTGAGCATTTGTTGACGTTAGTAAACCGGCATCAGGAACATTTGGTTTGCTAAATACTGTTTATTGCAAACACACGGATCATCAAAATACATTTTTACAAAAACTAGCTTTATTACTGCCGATGCAGATTAAATCCGACTATTCACCGTTAACATTCGGCGAGCGTCACGATATTCTACATAAACCACGATGAACTTCGGCTGATTTCGAAGTGTGGAAAATGTAAACACCAAACTGAACTGCAAACTGTTCAAATTGATTTTATTTGATAAAAATGTGTAAACGTTTTCAGCTCATTGTGTATTATTTTATATTTGTTATCTCATCATTAAACGTTTAATGTTTAGTTTAACATGTATCACCTTATTAGTGCCTTAAATGGTTAACTGTTACATAAGTCTGTACATTATGCATTTAGATCACACATTATTTACAACATAGGATTACTTTTACTTAACTAGTAGGTCATATCTGTATTTGTAATTGTAAACATGATTGCAAGATTCAGTTATAAACGCTAGATCCAATATATTGAATAACATGAATTCAACATCGCTGCATGGTCCGTAAGTATTGTGATATTTTCTTACTTTGATAAATATATTTCAGCAGGTTTGCGAAACAATCACGGCGATTGTTATGCAAATTACAGCGTTCAATTCCTACACAAATGTTTGTTTTAAAGTGTGAATGTAATATCATACAACATATATTGTGACATAAATACAATTAACCAACTAAAGTTATTTTTCATATATTTATATTTAAAATAGAATAAAAATTAAGAACAAACATTGCTTTTAAACGCAATATAAGCTAGTTTTTAATCAACAAATAGTTTTCGTCTATGCAAGCGGAAACTCAACTACACGTAGATACGTTGCCTTGACAGTTGGTTTATGTTACACAACACTTATCGACACTTGTAATTATTGATTTATTCCTATTCAAATGTTTCCTTCGTCATTTGTATGTTTTTCACTTTGCTTTCTAGTTGTATTGTTATTTTTATCTGTTTTGTTTTGAAAATAATGATATGGAAAATCCTAAATACAGACTTAAAGTTATCTTATGTTATAGGTCATATTTATTTTTGTAGCTATAGATTACAAAGTAGAAAACAAAAAAAAACATAAAACTATTGTAACTAAAATTACCTGCTTGATTCAAATTCGTTTTAAATCATGTAAAATAAAACCTAAATGCCAAAATAAAACATGGGCACTTTATGTCGGTTAACGCACCAATGTTTGTTGTTTCATAAAATTCCATACTTTAATTAACATGTATTTATGTATTGATTTCAAAACCTTTTTGCAACAGAAATGCAAGTCAACTTTATTGAAGACAATGTGCAATGAAAGATATCGCTTTAGTCTTTAACTATACTCATAAATACAATGCTACATCTATATATCGACGGGCAATTATACGCCATATTTATTTATACTTTGCCACCATTTAAAAAGTAGACAATTTCATATTAACGTATGTCTGATCATCAGTTGACATCGCAGTTTGTGACGCCATCTTAGTCTGCCTGTCTAATGAAGTCTGGTTATCTCGCCGTGAGCCGTAAGAAGATATGTTCGAATATTCAGGGAATTCAAGTTCTGCCAGTGTCCCATACTTATTGTCATGTCCAGACGCTGGAGAGTCTGCAATATTATGGAAGGCAAAATAGTTTAGCTTGATGCAGACGATATGTTAACAAACTACTGCATCTATAGAGGGTTTTAGAGATTAATTTTGAAACAGCGTTCCTATGAATGACACCAAATACCTAATATAAGAGTATGATTCCATGGATAATTATTTATTACATGTGACATGATATAAACGAGCATGTAATATGAACGTAAGCACAAAATAAATTAACAATACATGATGTGTACTAAACACAACAAACTATATGTGTATATTTGTGAAATGATCAAATATACACTAAAATGATCGTACGTAATTATTTTATTCAGTCCAAAAAAAAATAAAAAAAACTATCGGGGTAAAATTAAATTGTAATATTGTAATCTGCACACTTTCACTACATAGTGTGACGCAGTATTCAAAATGTACTCCCAGTTTGGAGGCAGTTTATAAAGTATTGCTCAGAAAAAATAGATTAACAATTCTGCATGTTTCATAACTTCCGTCTGTCTGTGTGGCGTTTGTTCTGAGAAAAAAGCAGGTTAAGATGTTATCACTCATATTTCTAGCATCATATTTCATGTACTTATACTTATATCATCAGTGTAGTTCCTATTAATGAACGACTTCATTATGAGATCCGAACAATACAATGTGCCACACAAATTTACAGCACAAAAAGACGACTCATATACATTTACTACGTTTTCTTTTAGATAATCACGGTTCTCTGAAGAGATCTTCGTACAGCTGAATGCCATTAGTTTGCTGTTGTTTTAGACGATTATTGATCTACAAATATTGCATAAGCGCAAATTTTTGAACAAGTGCGTAAGTACTGATGTATACAAGATGTAATCTTTCTTCTTTAAATCAATGCAATATTAGTATGTCAATTGTTTCTATAATTACACTTTCTATATACCATGCAGAACAATTACGCAGTCAGGTAACAAGTCGGACGATGGAATCACACGAATAGACAAACTATTGCTTAAACAATAATCCAAACAAATATACATTGGTTATGAAACATACAATACGTACGGAATGTTATTTACCAAGGTTTTCGCAATATTTGCATCACTGTTCTGTTGATTGTGAAATGGAAGTATGTGTATGGAAAGTCAAATATACACAATACATGACGACAATACATCAATATTTAACAAATGTATAACAGGTAAAACGGCATTTCAAACGTGTGTTTGTGTGCTTTCATGGGAATATATAATGTGCGCCGTTATTGGTAATTATTAGTAATGTATATGGACTTTCAAAAGCGATTGAAATCCTATTGCAAGTACTGTAGTATCGCCATATCATAAGACAACACATCATAAGCAGCAATTACAAAATAATGCAGTGTTCTCAAATGTTTTTATACAAGCAATTTCAAGGTACACGTATTGGGTATCGAAATTGGTACATGTAATATGGTTACCATAAAATCTCCATAATGCAGCTGAAATAGTCAGATTACTAAAAGTCCGAACACACCACCAACGACACCACCAACGGCAGGCATATTCGTGTCATTGTCCACTGCAATTAAATGACAAAAACAAACAAAACAATCTAAAATAACAATATATTACTTGCAATATGTGCTAACTACCGTGGCATTTAATGAACGTAACACTGTTTTCTTACTTTTAAAGAGTGTGGCTTGATCTTTAATGCGTTTAGCCATTGTAAAACGCACGACTTTATTAGAGAATGCAAATAATGCATAGTGTGGCTTAAACAATTTAGTAATACAAAGTATCAATATTAGCAGCTACAAGAAACATAATTTACCATTTTCTACAAGTATTGACACTGTAATAACATAATTCCAATCTGATTTGCCAATTTTGTTTTTCTGCAAGAATGTTTATTTGATAAGATGATGCCAGATTTTAATCCCTCCAAAGTTACCGTGTATGTTTTAACTGAACTTGACAAGGGTATATCCCACCAGCTTTCAAGATCCTGTGCCTTGTATCGAACTGTGAAGTTTTGTTCTTTGCCGCCATTAAAATCAGAACTCCATGTAGTAAATATCGCCTGTTTTGACAGCATGTAATTCCTTAATAGTTTCTGGTTTGCCAGAAAAAAAAACATAGAAACATGACATGTTTATATATGAACGTTGATATTATCTGCTTTACACATGTTCATGTATATGGTAAAATATAATGCATGCACAGTAACAGCAGTAATCAACAAAACAACGCAACTTATACGTATCTTAGTACGATTATATAATAGGAACCTTGTGGGTGAATGTAATATGTGTGTGATATTGAACCAATTTAATTGGATACGATCACCATATATTCGTGAAAGTCATTCAAATTCGCATGTGCTATTTTCAGTTGCACTTGCAGTCTGTCTTCAGATGTATTCATGTTGTAATTTCTCTCTATGGATATTCGTTCCCATTCAGTATCTGCACGTCTGTACCAGGTGCTGTCGGAAGTACTGAGTTCTGGATGAGCCTTTATCGTGAATGTGAACACTGCTGTGTCGTTAGGCGCTTTGTACACATAGGTAATCGGCGGTGAAAAAGGAGACGTTCTAGGTGCACCTTTAGAAATAATTGTTAAAAAAAATATGTGAATAAGGCATTATCAACCAACACAAAATAGAAAAAATGTATTGGTCAAAACCAACAACGCAATACAGGTACTAGTATATTACAATATGTAAATCTTATATTTTACTAATAGTCGCAATGACTCTTCCTGTCCACTTGGATTATAAAAGTTATATGCATGGCATTTATAATTTCCAGCATCGTATTCACATCATGATTTGGGAATTGTAGCTGTGGCTGATTGCAATCTAGATTTTACAAGCTTTGTGTTTTCACTCGTTGCTTTAATTATTCGAATAGACGGTGCTGGGTCACCATCAGCTACACAGACGAGCTCTACGGACTGACCCTGGTTAACAACAAAGGCCTTATGTTTTGAAGTATTTGCATAGAAGCTACGTATAGACGCTCAATCTAGAACACAAACGTTGTAATTAAAACTTGCTAAAATAATATAAAGCCATCGAACACAAATAAGGCGCTTGTTATGCCAAACTTACATTGAACGTTTAGATAGAACTGCAACTGACTGTGTCCATATCCAGTTTTATGTTCTTCAGTTGGTTGCATTGTGTTCGTTGCCTTGCATACGTATATTCCTTTGTCCGTTAATTGAACATTACTAATTGTTAGGATTTGTTCTGTACTGATAAAGGAATCACTTTCAATTTTGATCCAAGTGCAGTTGGATGCCGTTGGGTTGCCAAGAACTGACAAGTTGCAAACTACTGTGAGAGATGTGTTTATGACCACACTTGTATTTTGTAGAAGCTGAAGTTATGGCAGAACTGCAAAACAAAGCTGGGATATTCGAGTGAAAACTATAGCAACAACAACAACAACAAACTGTAATAACAACAACAGCAGCTCTTAAAATAACAGAAAAAACTAGCTTACACAATATATTGATTGCAATTGTAAGGTTTTTAGACTCCGTTAAGCTCCAGCGGATACTATCGACCTTATTGTTGGTTGCGGTACTTGTGGCGTTGTTGACCATGGAAGCGTCTACGTTGTTAATATGCAGCACATTCTCCTCTTGTTTACCATGACCATACCACAAAATGCTAGCAGGTGGATTACTTCTGACTAAGCCGGAAATTGTAACGAACAGCCTTCGATGACCTTAATTTCTAGAAGGATCTCTGATACATTATTGTATGTTGCTGAAAGATTATCCGGACAATCTGAATTTGGAAACGAAACGTTGTTATACATGTATGACATAAATACTACGTTTTGAGTGCTTAAATTGAGACGTTTGTAGATTGGAATAAACTATTGTAATAAACACTTACATAATAAATGCACAAACACTGTTTTGACATTGCTTTAGTTTTCTGATCACCAAGTACATATTAAACATATTTTGTAATAATAGTATTGTCAAATATGTGAATGTGCAAATATAGTGTCAGGTGCACTATCGATTTTTGCAGTATCGAAACATAAATTTGATGAAAGTAAACTTGCTCGTCAATTTAAATCACTGCATATGTAATATACATTTACTATGAATACTCGTATATGTGTATGTCAAAATGATTACAACACAAATGTGTTTGGTATATTTGTTTAAGAAAGATGCTAGCTTATTTAAATCGAAATACACACTTACACAAAACAGTGGCTGAAAGTGTTTCTGTTACATTTCGTGTACTTGTCTAAAGATGACGTTAAATGAAGAACACGTCCACGGCTGTCATTATGAATATTGGTGATTTATAGAATGAAAGCATGTTTATCTTGTCTGCTCCATGAGACTACAGCCGGAGGATTAGCATCCACTGTGCAGTCAATTGACAAAGTGTCACCTCTCTCTAACCGAATACTGGCAACAATAGAAGATGATCCTGTGGCTACATTTTGGAAGCGCATATTGGAAGGCGGATCTGAAAGCTAACATTAATTTATACAATGTCCTGCGCAATTCTCAAAATATTGTTTGTTTACGGAATCATTAACGAATAAAAAATAAAAGTTATAAGCGTCACAATGTGTTAGCATTTTGTTATAATAAATCTGATTAAATTACAAAGTACATTGAATTGTAATGTCGTTGCTTCAGCAGTAGTCCGGTCACTTATGCTTCCATTCAGACGATAACACGTATTTCTTGCCTCACGTGAAAACGTTGCCACCACCGCGTTTAAATTGAAACCGCACGTTGGCGCCATCTGAATGTCTACCTCGAAAGATCCACCCGTAGACATGAAGCGGATATCCAATTGATGAACAATTAATCTCCACTTTTTCATTTTCCAGCAGATCAATTGTTTCCGATATGCTGGTGTTTTCAATGTAATTACTGGTTTGGTCACCGGGTCTTTCAGAGCGTAACCAACAGAACATTTAATAAAATATTTGTTTTCTATACACAATGCTCATTGCGACCGTGTGTTTATTATATTGCGAGTTTAAAAACAGTATGGTAGCATTTACCTAAATATCATGCACGTAAGGAGTTTACTCGCATTGAATTTGCAATTCACTTAAATGTCGAGGGGTAATTTTCTTTGTTTTGTATTTAAAGCCGGCACACACCGCAACTTCTTCCCGCTGAATGCGATCGGTGTATATCGCAAAGTGCTCGACGCCACATCAGAGCTGTATGAATAGATGGCCAATTCCGTGATATTCCTGTCATCTTCAAACCAATGAATGCTAGCTCTTGGTCTGCTCTGCGAAGTTGTGCACGTTTAATTCGCGGTCTCATTATATATAGGGAACGAAACGTTAGTCTGAGGAATCGCGTCACAGAGAAGATTGGTACTTGCAATTGTAAACATAATAATAATTAAAAAAAATAAAAAATATTTAAAAAAAAATAATAATAAAAATAATAATAATAATAATATTATTATTATTTTGTCCAAAGAATAGATAACATATTGTTATGAACAGTTATAGACTTGGCTAAACAAACCGAATCAGGAACGTAAAATAAATAAAGCATTGAGTTATAGCACAGATACCAACTTACATGATGGTCAGAAAGCAGTAGTTACATGTGCAGGCGTTTGCATTAGGTTTAGTACTTACATGCAAAGACGAGTGTGTAGTTGTTGCTGAACGCATCAAAACCGCCTATTGCTGCAGAGCAACGCCAATTTTGACCGTCGCATGATTTGAAAACACATGAAAACACAGATGCTGAACTACAAACACATTCTATATTGTCAGCATCCTCTAGTATAGTGTAATAACCAACTCCGTTGAACAAATCTTGTACACGACTATTGATTCGACGCTGGATGCTTTATCATTCCTAAACCATTCAACTAACGCCACTGTTGACGGTGTTGTGCATATTAATGGTTGTCTGCTGCCGAAAGTCAAAACCTCGTCATCCACATCAGCATCAAGTGCGATGGTTTGACACTCCACTGATGACAACTAGGACAGTAGATTTATTGTTACACATAAAAGTACAACTACCAATAAACCGTACCCACACATTTCACCGCCAACACTGATACTACTACTAGTACTACTACTACTACTACTACTACTACTACTACTACTACTACTACTACTACTACTACTACTACTACTACTATTACTACTACTACTATTGCTATTACTACTACTACTACTACTACTACTACTACCACTACTACTACTACTACTACTACTACTACTACTACTACTACTACTACTACTACTACTACCACTACTACTATTACTACTACTACTACCACTACTACTACGACTACTTTTACTACTACTAGTACTACTACTACTACTACTACTACTACTACTACTGTTACGGCTACTGCTACTATTACTAGTACTACTACTACTACTACTACTACTACTGCTACTACTACTACTACTACTACTACTACTTCTACTACTACTACTACTACTACCACTTCTACTACAACTACTACTACTACTAATACTAATACTACTACTACTCCTATTTGTAATTTTAAAAACTTAACAAGTATCATGTGAACACACTATTGCAATTGTACACTGCCTCCAACACATTTTTTTTAACGAAGAATACCTCGGTTATTGCGATTTTAGGAGGAGATATTTTTAATAGTTTAAGTTTTATAAAATTAATAATTTCCAAATTAAAGATAATGCAAAGAGAGTTGCCGGTCGAGCAAAGAGCTAGGAATTTTAAGCGATAAAAGGCGGTAGTTAAAGCGATACTGCCGATTTGATCGCCGCAACGATTTCGGAAAGGGGTCGCGTAATGCGGCCGATTTTTGACAGATGGGTTCAAGTGTGCCGCTGATTTCCGGCAGCTGGCGTAGGGCGATGCGGCCGATTTTTGAGAGATGGGTTCAAGTGTGCCGCTGATTTCAGGCAGCTGGCGTAGGGCGATGCGGCCGATAACGAGGAGGTGGGGATTAAACTGAGCGGCCTATATCTGCGGAGGGGGCGACTAAAGGGTCGGATTGGAAAGATCTTTCTTGTGCCGATTTTTGTCGCAGGGGCTGTGTCGGGGATGCCGACATGCCATCAATAAATCCTACGGGAAACCTTGTGGTTGCAGATCAGAAAATGTGGGATAATTTTTGGCTCAGAAACATTCCAGTGGTCTGTGCAGGATTTGAACCAGGGTACTAACAATCAAAAAGCCAGCGTCGTACCCCT
>CM051029.1:6076903-6129403 GCA_027627225.1 Congeria kusceri | reverse complement strand
CACAATACAATTAAAAATATGATGCATTCATTGAATGTTAAATAAATAGTTAACCAAAGTGTTTATGAATGAAATGATCAAACCATTTGGATATGTATACAGCACAATCAATTTTAAATTAACGCTGCGTAACAGTAGGTAACACATATTGGTACTTGACGTTTACAATATACTCCTTTGCTAAATTACAAAATCAGTATATTTTGTGAGGTCACGTATTCGCGCAATGACGGGAGCGCGAAAAGCGCGAAAATTAGACCTCCGCGAAAATATGTGAGTACCCAAGATGTTTACCAAAGGTTGATATATACATGTATATATGCAATGGCATGTTTATAGGAAACACTAATTAATGCATTATAGCGTAAAATACAATAAATAAATAATATCTTCCTGTTCAATTATTTAGACCGAATATCGGTCAGACACACTGATGCACGAGTTCAGTATAACTGCTTTTACAAACTCGACAGTTTCATATTAACATATTCTCTGTCATCACCAGCTGCACTGTGTTTTACCGAGGACATACAAGTCCCACTGCTGCCTTGCCGAGAGTCATAAGAAGAAATACCTGCATATTCCCTGATATCTAGATCAGTAAGCGTCTCATACTTCTGTTCCTGACTTGGTTCTAAAATGTAATGATAGTAACGTGTATAATTGTGAAACAGCATACACGCATTAAAATTAGCGTGTTGTATAAAACATATATGCTATTGATAGTTACGAACCGATATTAAACAGCATTAACGTTGCTTAACTGATAGGTGTAGATAATAATGATTACACAGGGTTTCCCGCAGGATTTCTTAAAGGCATGTCGGCATCCCCGACACCCCCCCTCGACACAAATCGGCTCGACCCCCCCCCTCAAAAAAAAAGATCTTTCCAATCCGACCCACTTACCATGACCCCCTCCACAAAAAAACTATAAAAAAAAATAAAAAATTGGCCGCATCGCCCGAACTATGCTCCCCGAAATATGCTGCATCGATCAACCCAACCTCCCCAAAATTGGCTTGACCGCTTGGACCAACCTCCCCAAACTCGGCATCGCGCGAGCCCACGTTCACGAAATCGGCTGCGACGTTCGATATCCCGGGGGCGATTAAATTGGCAGTATCGCTTTGACTACCGCCCTTTATTGCTTAAACTGCCTAGCCTTTCGCTCGACCAGCACCTCTCTTTGCGTTGTCTTTAATTTAGCGATTCTTACTTTGATACAACTGAAACTATTACAATTATTTCTCCTACTAAAATCGCAATAACCGCGGTTTCTTATTTGAATAAAAAACCCTTTGGAGGCAATGTACATTCACCATCCTAGACTGCTAGGCTGCATTTTTTATGGAATTAATTTTTAATCATATATTGTATTCAGATTCGTTGAAAAGCCTGTTTTTTTCGCCTTGAAATTCTGTCATGACCGCTAGATTTTTTCGAACTTTTTTATTTCATTAATTTTTTTCGGATGCGAAAGAAATCAATCGTTAATATCAGATGTACTAAATGCGGATATTAAACGCCGAATAAATGACCGTTGTTTTTAAATACTGGATTATGCGTTTCCTAATCAACATAAAAATACGGTTCTGTATCTCCATGTAATAAAACGTGTTTTTATACAAAAGCGCGTCATGCACAAGGATGCCTCATGAAAAACGTGCGTGTTGTTGTATCGTGCTTAATTGCAGTGTTTATGTGAACCAAATTAAGTTTGACGACGTAAAATTGAGTTTTAAAATTAGGCTCTATATTACGTTATTCGTTTGCATATTTTTGATTTTCAATTTGTTAAATGGATAAGAAAATTACCGGGATAAAATAAAACGTTAAATATAATAAACATATGTTTTAAAATGCCTGTTCACTTTTCCTGGCCATGCTAGTATTTTTTAGTTGTTAGTTAAGTATAAACTCCGCCCTAAAATCGCCGTATGTATTTGGCTAATAAGATCGTTGTGGGCAAATCACATGTCAATAACACTGTTGGAAGATAGACGTTATTAATCAATACGACATTCGTTTATTGAACTGTGGTTAAGGATCGGTGTAATATATCAAGAGATTAAGGTGCGTCGCTTTGAAAATTAAAGCACGTCGCCGTTATTTAAGAATGTCGGCAAATTACAAACTGCTTTGAAAGCATGTCGGGCCCGACAAGCGATACAGGCCTGCGGAAAACTCTGTTACATATTTTTTATAGAATACGTGAATGCAGATCCTGAAAAAAATGCCTTCACACTCATGTTCGGGATATATGCTTATAAAATATGGCAACATGTGTACCTGCATATAAACACATACATATAAAGCGATTGTCGCAAATTATAAACATAAACTTTCAATACTACCGTAACTACTCTATATGTCGTGACACTTAAAAAAGATGCTGTCCCAATTTTTAGAACTAGAACAAATAAATCCCCCATGAATGTGTCATAATATCTATAATCATCAATTGAGGTACCCAACTATTAATCGAAAAGTGTAATTGCGTAATATGTGTTTGCATTACTCCCTTTCATGCACACCAATTTGGATATAGATATTTGCCAATGGAGTAGCTTATGACGCGATGATAAGGGGCCACTTTGATGTGGTCAGCTGCCATGAGATACGGATATATGGAATATGCACATGCGCATTCACAACTTTGACAGTTTGCTAATATATTGCAATAGATCGGTGCCGGCAAATAAAACAGTTAGAGGGCGTTTTTTTAATGGCCGACTTAACGGAAATTAAAACTAAACTGCCACTTTGGAAAACAGTGCTCCCAAATTTCAGACAAAAACACATCACATTTTCAAAGTGTCCCAAACTTTAGGGTCAGGAAAATTAATTGTTTTATCGGAATTAAAGGGTGTCGTGGCATTTATCTTGTCCTAACATATATAGTAATTACGGTATGTATACAAGTGTACTTGGGACGTGCCTGCTGTAAATGCATACGGTGACAGTGGAAGGCAATTGTGAAGTCCTAAAGCAAAGTGTGACGTGAGATTTAATAACCGCTTGGATAAACGATGTATTGATTGCAAAACAGTCCGACGTGATTTTATCTGACAGCAACGGCAGCAAAGCTCATACGGATTAACAATCACACTAGGATTGCACACTGCATTAATTAACGTTAGTTTCTATAGATTACCAAAACTGCACATTTCGTAACTTCTGTCGATGGATGTTACGCCATGGTTTGTTCTGGAAATAAACTAGAATTTACAATCACACATATTTTCAGTGCTTCTAATGTTTATATGTTTTTACAATTCTGACTTTGCATGTGGATTTATCAAACCTAACCTAAATATTTGGTAAAAAAGACTTCAATCATATCAATCACAATCTAAATTTCAAATATAAGTTTGGCAAGAAAAACAAAAAAGAAACAGCAAAGCGCACTTACGTCTCTCGAACAAGATCTTCGTAGTGGCTTATAGTATGGGTCTTTTGGTCTACAACGGTAATTAGAAATAGTTTCATTTCGTACACTAGATTATCGGAGTTTACAACTTTCTGTAATTTCGCAATTTATTGCTATGCACGTATGAACTACTATAGCGATGTTTTTAAACACCGACCGATAAACGGAACGAACATATCAACAATCGTTATATACGTATAGAAATGCAGTAACCAAACGTTTAGCACGTCCGTAAACAAGTTATTACAATGATTTTTTGCTGAACACCAATAGATAAATAGTAACTTTACCTAAGTGTTCATATGTCTCGCTGAACACCAATACATAAATAGTAATTGCACTTTACCTACGCTTTCATATGTCTCGCATCCCCGTCGTTTTGTCTGCGAACTTTAAAAAAAGAAACAAACTTTAAATATTGCCTTATGTTATACAAGTAGCTTACATAAAGCGTAATTTTACCTAAATGTTCATATGTCTCGCTAAACACCAATACATACAGTCATAGTAAGTGCACTTCACCATTTGTTGTGATTTGTCTTGCCGAATACCAATACATAATTAGTAAATGCATTTTTAAATTACCTAAGTGTTCATATGTCACGTTGAACACCAATACATAAATAGTAAATGCACTTTACCTATGTTTTCATATGTCTCGCATCCCCGTCGTTTTGTCTGCGAACTTTAAAAAAAGAAACAAACTTTTAAATATTGCCTTATGTTATACAAGTAGCTGATACAATGTTTGTATCAGTGAACGAGTGTTTATCTTTTAAAATTTATATTTTAAAATTTATTTATATATATACAATAAAAGTACACTACATATACTCAATATGTGTTAATTAGTGTGAAGACGTAAACAATTAGCTGTATACTGAACATGTGTGATGATACAATATAGCCGACGCAACGGTTATGTTAGTAGCAATCAAACATATGCTGAACACATTTGAGTATATTACCTGTGTCTACATTTTTCTTGCAAAACAGATGTGTTCGGTGCTAGAAACAAATATATTAGATAATCGATTATTTTACATACACTTTCATATGCAAAACGTTCGTGTTTTTGTTTGGAGATTAACAAAACAATTAAAATTATTTACTTCGCTCTATAACGTAATGAAATCTGTATCTGTATACGACTATCGTTACCGCAATGACGACAACAACTCCTAATTCGCCACCTACTGCACCACCAACAGCTGATACAATTGAGCTGTTTGCATCTGTAATAAATAAGTCATTTATCAAAACTAAACCCATTTAATTATCGCAATTATTATTGCAAACTGGATCTAGTAAATTACAACGCGCTAAAATCATCCGTTCAAACAATATACCAATGTCCGCAAGTGTCGATACTTGAATATCTTCAGTCCAACTGGAGTTGCCAATTTTGTTCTCCGCGCGCATTTTGAATTGGTAAGATGTCTCTGGTGTTAATCCGCGTATAGTTTTTGTGTAACTATTGACGGGTACAGGTATATCGTTCCATGTTTCGAGATTGATTTCTTTGTAACGTATTGTAAACGTTTGTTCTTCTCCGCCATTGAAGCCAGGGATCCACTCGAGATCTATTTCCTTTTCGTACAACGTGCAGTTCTTTGGGGAGTGCAGGTTTCGCTTAAATAGTTCATTATCTCAGGTTAAATGTATACAAGTATGCAAGTTCACAAATATTTAACAACAACAACAATAACATCAAAAACAAACAACTTCTACTACAGTAAGTATTTTTATTACTACTGCTACTACTACTACTACTACTACTACTACTACTACTACTACTACTACTACTACTACTACTACTACTACTACTACTACTACTACTACTACTACTACTACTACTACTACTACTAATATTACAGCTACAACTACCACTACTACTACTACTACTACTTCAACTATTAGTACTACTACTACTACTATTACTACTACTACTCTTTTTACTACTACTACTACTACTTCAACTATTAGTACTACTACTACTATTATTACTACTACTCTTATTACTACTACTACTACTGCTACTACTACTACTACTACTACCACTACTACTACAACTACAACTACTATTACTACCAGTACTACTACTACTACTACTACTACTACTACTCTTGCTACTATTACAGCTACTACTGCTACGAGGACGATTAAAAAGTAATACTGATAATATTACGTAAGCTATATATACAGCTACTCTTACTACTACTACTACTACTACTACTACTACTACTACTACTACTACTACTACTACTGCTACTTCTACTACTACTACTACTATTACTATAACTACTACTACTACTACTACTACTACTACTACTACTACTACTACTACTACTACTACTATTACTACTACTACGACTGCTTCTACTATTAGTATTACTAGTACTTCTATAATTTCTACTACTACTACAGCTAATACTACTACTACTACTACTTTTACTATTACTACTACTACTACTACTACTACTACAACTACTAATACTACTACTACTACTACTACTACTACGTGAACGATTAATAAAGTACCACTGATAATATTGCCTAAACTAAATATATAAACTATGTACAATACTAGATTATTATACAATTACACGTAGAGAAATACACAAGTTAAATATTAAAGATCAAACCCTTGACATGCATTTGAAATACTTCAGTTGTTGAACCTATTAGATTAGACACGTTCACTTTATATTTGCCAAAGTCGCTCACATTAACGTGAGCAAATGTCAACTGTGTTTGTAAACGGTCTTCTGAGACACTCATTGTATAATTGCTTTCATTAGATACACATATCCATTTATCGTCTATGCTTGAATGTTTGAACCAAGTGAAATTTCTGACATCGGGTCATGGATAAGCCTTTATTGTGAATGTAAATTCAGCAGTTTCGTTAGGAGCCTTGTACAACGTTGTTATTGGTGGGGAAAATGGAGATGATCGTGGAGAACCTTGAACAAGAAATCTATGTAACAATATTTGGATAAAAACAAATTTAACAAGTCAACTCATGCAAATTGACAGAATGAAAATGATAACCTTGAGCATATTAAGCATGATATACTATAACTTACACTGCACATGGATATTCAGTAACTGTTCCTGAAGGACAGGATTATGCATGTTTTTGGCCAGACATTTATAGGTTCCTGCGTCGTATTCACATCTTGCATGATGTAGTACAGCTGTAGTGGCATGAGCTAGTGACTCATTGAGAATTGTGCCATGTCCATATGTTGCATTAATGATACTCACAGCAGGCTCTGGATCTCCATCAGCGACACAGACCAGATTAATCGACTGATTTTGATGTACGATAACGGTGTTGCTATTTGCTGTATTCCCAAAGAATTTCGATATGGTTGCTCCAACTGCAACAAATGTGGTAAAACGATAATAACCCTGACCTACTTACAGATCGGTGAAAATAAATGACATTATCACAAAAATACAGTCATTAAGTATCAACGTACACTTGACATCGAGATAGAAATGCGACTGGCTGGATCCATATTCAATGTTGTGTCCTGTAGCCTGCATTTTATTGGTTGCCTTGCAGGTGTAATTACCTTCATCCGTTAATTCAGTATAATTAATCTTCAGGACCTGACCCGTATGGATGGTTGTCTTATTATCTGTTTTTATCCAAGTGAAGTTTGAAACGCTGGGATTACCGACATTAGACAAGCTGCGCTCAAATGTGACTGATGTGTTGATGAGTACAGATACATTTTGTAAGAGCTCTACAACCGGGGGATCTGCAAATATAGAGTGCGGCAAATACATGAAAATCTTATAAGGCACGAATCCCGAGCAGTTGTATGTAGATACATACACCTATATTATGCACTCTCATAAATGCTTCGTAAGCATGCTATCTTGAATCATAATTTGTGATTTACTCATAATATACATTATCCTACTCGCCTGTTTATAATATTAAGTTTTAAAAACATGTTTATGAATATACCAAGTCCAATGATGAAATAACAATGTTAAAAGAACAAACTATTCTTACACATGACGTCGATGGCAATATTGAGGGATGCTGTCTTGGTCACACTGTTTCCCAGGCTGTCTACCATTGTGTTCATTGCTGTACAGGTGATGTTCTTCATAATGTCAGTGTCCGCATCGATAATAGACAGATCATTTCCATCACGTGGTCTAATTACACTCCAAGAAATGTTTGAAGACGGGCGGCTGTTGGCATAGCATGAGATTGTAAATGACCAGCCTTTGATAACACTCAGTACGTCATTTATTGGTATTGTGGTGTTGTTTGTCGCTGAGATATGGTCAGGGCCATCTGAAATTTAATAAAGACTAATAAAGTAATAAAACGTGTTTGTGAAACATAATATAAAATAAAATTCTTTTGGGGCAATGATCCGAATATAACAAAAAAATCAATATTTATACAAACATAATATTTGCAGATCAACTGATGAATAGTTCCTGCAAATAACGATTCCATTAAATGTTGTATTCATGGTATTCTCCGTCATGCAAGTATATGTTGTATTCATCATTAGCGTAATATTTGATATGTTTCGGATGTTCCCATCAATCCCGGTACCCCAGGAATATAGAGAATAGGGGTAACTTTCTGTAGAGCACGTTAACTTCAGGGTACTGCCTTCTATCACTGTTATTGTTATATTGTTTGTTAAAGTCCCAGTGTTTGTAACGTCTGGTAGAATGTTATATGTGATTGCAGGAGTCTTAGGACCATCTGTATATAATATGAAAATAAAATCAATCCTTATTTGATCCATAAATATCAATATTGCAATTAAAATACACGCGCTGCTCAAGTTTAAAATATACATGACACATCCTATGTGCATATTATACGTCCGCAATATGATTGCGGATAAGTTATTTGTTACTGACTCCTGTGTTGTCATTCCACCCGTCTCATTAATAATGTTGGAAGCACGGCATGACCAGACCGCGTCCTGCTGTAAACTGGTGACCCTAAGTGTAGAAGAATGTATTTGCTGTCCAATCCAGAACACCGTAGCAGGAGGGTTGGCGTCACTCTCACAGACAATGCTGATGCTGTATCCTAAGAACTCTAATAGTATTATCCATGAGGGGTAATCCTGTCTCTTGGTTTATAAAAGGTTTAATTGTGGGTGGGTCGGTAAACATGGATTAACGATTAACGTATTGGTTGACATTGTTCATATGAACGTCATGTTTCAGTCGGTCTTTACAACAAAAAGCATAATACCTTATAAGAATACGTCCCATGATATGTCATTTATTTAACTCCCTTTGTTTAGCACACAATATGCGTGATTTAAGAAATACAAACAACATGAAAGTTCGCATATATTTTTATTTAGTGTAATTCAGAATAAACCCATTTTTAAAAAAAGCTTAGCATTAGTGACAGACTGCGTGAAGATAGTTCCGTTCAGTGAAGTATAGACTTGCACGAAATGTTCGCAACTGTACGACTTATATAAAAAGTCATAAAGTGACCGTCCGATGCTCCTCCTGAATAAATCCAGCGATAGGACGGAGCCGGATATCCGAAAGAGGAACAGTTGAACTCCGCTAGTGTACCATCTCGTATGAATAAAGTTCCACTTATACTGTTCTTGTTTACCTTGATTATTGGTTTGGAGACCGGATCTTGAAATGCAAATATAACAGACAGAGCATAAATGCTGTGACCGTGTCATGCATTTTTTACAAGTTTTTTGTGTGTATATGTAGTAGAATTAAGATTAATTTCTAATTGATCCTTAATTTCAAAGAAAATCAGATACGTATTTTTTTTTATCTAATTTATCATTAATTTCACAAACAACTCAGATATTGCTCAACTGAAACGTTATAATGCTGATTAAGCAAGTCGAAAAGCGTTCATTATAAAACCTTACACTGGATTGTCAATGTAGTAAAGTTTCGAAGAGTAACGTTCTTTGTTGAATATGTATAGCTGGCAATACATATTAACTGACGATAGTCAGAAGTGTTTGGTGTATATTGCAAACGACTAGTTGCTACATCTGAGCTGTATGTATAGGTTGCCATATTTGTGATGTTGCTTCCATCAACAAACCACTGGACACTTGGTTTAGGCCGGCTCCGTGACGTGATACACGTGAAAATAGAATTTTGATTGTAAACAGGATAACAAACTGCAGTCTGTGGAAACATGGACAACGTATTTGGAGGAACTGAAACAATATACATGTGCTTACTTTGACATCAATTTCAATCAATGTATATGTATTTTACGCGTGTTTATATGAAGTAAAGACAATCTCTCACTTGCCTGTAATAATGGACCGACGGATGCTAATTAAGATGGTTCTTATACTGATGAAGCTGGCGTTTCATATGTGTTTGTTTGACTACTTATCAGTTTGTGGTTAACATAAAATAATGCAAAGGTTACATACATGCTAAATTAATTGTGTAGTGATTACTGTACACAGTGAGGCCATTTATAGCAGCATAACAGGCCCATTTTTCACCATCGTTTGATAATGTAACCGTCTTAAGGGCACACGTATACACAGTTGTGGAATTGCAGAAACATTGTAACAATATGTTTTGGGATTGATAGCACACGCTGTTGGCGAACTCTTGTCACACGGCATCCTCCTCTTTGGTAGTTCCGTTGGGTGTTTTAACCCAGTTAACTATTGGCACTGGTTAAGAAGTAGTGCACGTAAATGACAGTCTTGTATTCACGGATACGAAACTCTCATGTGCATCTGCATCTAGTTGTAATGTTTGCGTGTCCACATCTAAAACAAACAAACAAACAAACCCACAAACAATAAACAAACAAACAAATATTAATACATATAACTTCAAGTCATGAAACATAAATAAATAAATAAATAAATAAATAAATAAATAAATAAATAAATAAATAAATACATATATAAATAAATTAATAAATTAGTAAATAAAAAATACATTAAATAAATTAATATTAATACCTTGTTTATATATAAGTGTTAAAATTATTGCTGTAGCTAAATTGTAGGCATCCATATTTACATCACACAATGCCAAAGTTTAACTAGTAGATATGAGTAACCTAACCTTTCATGTTCTATTTAGGGCAATTGTCGTTCTGAACTTATCTCGCAAATCCAGCGACTGAGGAAAACAGTATATTAATTTATATTAGGACCGAGATGTCTGCTGATTAATTAACAACTAATGCGTGCGTTAGAATGAATGTTTGGGGATAGTTTAAGACTGTTTAGAATGTCATGTGTTCAATTATATGCATAACATAAATTTCGTTTTAGTTTGAGATATCTTTTTTATTATGTTTTGGTCTTCAAGACTAAAATATGTTAAGTATACCAGCCTATACATTTCCAAATTAGTTTTCTATTTTAAATCATGTCTCGGATATTGTTTAGATACAGGTAACACAATTTTAAAATCAATGCATTTCATATGTCCATGCTTTGAAACAAATAAATGTAAGGTAACCAAATTACATATACCTTTCATTAAAAACAATATTTACAATGCATATTGTCCGCTGGGCGCAAACGGTTTGTGCAACTGACATTTTTATAGTTTTCTCGGGAGAAGCAAAAACATATTTCTTTTATATTCACTACAAAATTGAGATGCTATTTACAATATCTTTAATATATACACAATAAGAATACACCCATATTTGTATTTAATTGTCTAATTACATTGTTTATGCGCTGAATATGTTTAAGAGCGAAACGTCTTATGCATAGACCAGATATTTTGCGATAACATTTATGACATTTACAGAATTTGGCAAATTACTTTTGCATCAATATTATTATAATAAACTAATTTTATACATACTTTTTACTTCAGTTATTTTGTATTGCTAAAACATGGTGACTACGTGCACTACATTCAGGATGTTCGGGTGGAACACAATCCTAACATAAAATATCGTCTGAGGAATGGTATACAGGATACAGGTATACAGGATCCAAGTTTACAAAGTAAATTTCCCATAAAAATGTCAGTTACCTGACATTCTGCGCCAAGTTAACACAACTTTATTGACCATATTATTGTAGTGTTTTGTCGGTTAGACTCTTAAAAGAAGCGTTTTAGCAATATGTACCAGTTTTATTTACATTTACATATAGTTTATATATGTAATGGCAGAATAATGCTTGGTATTGCGTAATGTATCAGACGAGACTTTGAATACTATAAGGCGCGGCTTGCCCAACCGCTATTTTATTCTTGCCGGACCTGATGTGTTACAGAAGGCCATGCAGTAACGATTTATTATTAATTCGGATTTTCTGATATTAAAGAAATTGTTTGCGGTTGAGTTGATATCTATTAAAATGACGTACAGCCAAAACAAAATATACCACGTAGCTGTATATCAGTATTTAATCGGTATAGTGGTATGATCAACAGAGTAAATACAGTCAGTTAAATTAATTGAAACGGCTGGCAGTTTTCATTAAAGATACAGTATATAAATATTGACTTCCTTGAGGGTGACAGTCAACCCGAGGCAACACTGTCAAGCCGAGGTCGACAATGTTTTCCGAGGGTTGACGAGACGCACTGTTACCCTCAAGGAAGTCAATATTTATTTTATTTTATTATACCAAACACTCCCGTTATGTTGAAAAAAGAGCTATCGCTTAAACACTTTAAACGTGTCTTTTATATTTGATAGAGATATTCTAGTAGACAATTTTACCAATTTCGCAAAACTTAAGTAATAATGATGTCAACTAATAACACGTTCATTTGAGTGAGTAACGAGTAATACGTACGAAAGTCATTTAGTTCACCCTCCCTCATTTTTACACCTAGAATATACAGACCATATGTTTAAACTGTATTCAGTGCTTTGATTTACAATGCGTACGCCGGTATGTATTGGTGTGACAGTTTGTCGCTGGTACTACCTCTGAACAAAACTACTAGTGCCATACAAATGGATATATCGGGGTTAAAGCAAGCTCTTGTAACTCTATTGATTGTATACAGAACAGCGGTAACGCATTTAACAAATTTTAAACATCATACAATTTAAAACTGTGACCACAATAGCTGTTTAAAAAAGCATATGCTGTGTTTGTTTTCAGCTGCTTGTAACGATGTGTTGACCGAACCTGGAGAAGCGTTATTCCGTTACAGCTGGAATATAACGAGAGCAAACAGTGTAGAATGCTTCGACGACACAGGTCTTATTGTCAAGTGTTCAGACAGCAGATTAATTGCATGCTCTGTTGAGCCTGCATTTTCTGGAGTTTACAGTGTTTTTTCAAACGTAGACGCATCAAAAACGGCGTATATAAATATAACAATGTTACACTCCAATCAGTTGACTTCAAGCGAATACAAGTGCATCAAAGATAATGCAACATATACCACAACAACAATATGCATTAAGTCACAAGGTAAGTTCTCTTTTTAATTGTCGTGTGGACTTTTTCAAAACCATGAAACCATCAGCATTTCAACTACCAGTACTACTTCTACTAATACTAATAATACTACCAATACTACTTATGCTATGCTACTACTTTTACTGCTGTTTCTGCTGCTGCTACTACTACTACTACTGCTACTACTATAACTGCTACTACTACTATTACTGCTACTACACATCCTACTTCTACTTCTGCTACTTCTTCTACTTAAGCTACTACTACTACTTCTATTACTATACTACTTCTACTACTACTACTACTACTACTACTATTACTGCTACTACTATTACTACTACTATTTCTACTACTCCAATGCTACTATTACTACTAGTTCTACTACTGCTGCTTATATCACTACTACTAATTTTATTACAACTATTGTTACTACTACTACTACTTCTACTACTACTACTGCTACTGATACTTCTATTATTTCTACTGCTGTGCTTCTTCTGCAGCTTCTTTATTACTGCTACCACATCAACTACAATTACTGCTACTGCTTCTAATGCAACTTTTACTGCCACTTTCGCTGCGATTACTACTGCTACTATTTCTACTGCTAACACTAATACTTCTACTACAATTACTATTGTTGCTACCACTACTGCTACTACTACTGCTACTACTACTACTACTACTACTACTACTACTACTACTACTTCTACTACTACTACTACTACTACTACTACTACTACTACTGCTACTACTACTACTACTACTACTACATACTACTACTACTACTACTAATACTGTTACTACTACTACTACTACTACTACTACTACTACTACTACTACTACTACTACTACTAACACTGCTACTATTACCACTACTACTACTATTACTACTAATACATGTGCTACTACTATTACTACTACATGTGCTACTACTACCACTACTCCTACTACTTCTGCACATACTACTACTATTACGTTTACTACTAATACTACTTTTACTACTGCGTCTACCTCTTCTACTACTACTATTACTACTACTACTACTACTACTACTACTACTACTACTACTACTCCTACGGCTATTATTTGTAGGTTGCAGCATTATCGGAAACTGTGTACATAATTTGTGTGTGTCATGTTTGTTCCGGCAATTTGTTAAATAAATAATGTTTAATTGTTTTCACTTTAATTGTTTGTTCAGACACAAGCACTTCGGATGCAACGTCTACAGTTAAATTAACAATACTATATCTTAGGTAGTTTCACAGCCCTTTTACATGTAGAATGTCCTACATGATCAATTGCAGACATAACTGAAAATCAGTTTTGTGTTAACAAAATTTTTCGAGGATTTCTGATATATTTGCTATTAAGTTCACAACAAACTCTTGATTTCAATTCAAAGACATTTGTGTCGTTTCAGATATACCCACTTTAACAAATGACTTGCAGGCAAACACAATACACTGTTGTTGTGGATTATTGCTCCAATCTGTATTGGAACTCTAATTATAACTGTTATATGTTGTAACAGTGATGCGTTACAATAGGAATTATTGGTGTAATAATCTAGATTCGATAAATTAAAAACAAATGCATACAAGTGATTGTGCACAGAAAATACATTGATAAGTTGTTTTATTTGCATACTAGTTTTATAAGCAACATGTATGTTCAACATGCGCATGTACAATATATTTTGAATTGTGATGTTAAACACGTTCAATAACGTTCAAATAACGTTGTGTGTAAATAATGTTAAATAAATTGATAACATCCAATGACTGTGTTTTAATTAACTGCGTTATGTTGTTGATTTTTATACTGCTTTTGTTTCAAAATATAGCCATTGAACTAAAATACAGGTCGTCTGGAACCCGGATATATTGCTACTATTGTCGTACTGATTGTTATCGTAGTTGGGGGCGTCATCGTTTCTGCCGCTCTTTGTTGCAGGTCGAAAAAGAAAGGTATTACATTCATCATTCTAGTGTATATGTCATATTTTATTATTTACTA
Organism: Congeria kusceri; assembly: GCA_027627225.1. NCBI lineage: Eukaryota > Metazoa > Mollusca > Bivalvia > Myida > Dreissenidae > Congeria > Congeria kusceri. Next base: position 6,114,532 of record CM051029.1, on the reverse strand, counting down.
TGAAATTTATAAATAAAATGAGTATTTACTTAATCTAAATTAATACTCTTTACATGGCCAGATGCTATATTCATTAGTGTGTATAAAGTATCGATAATGTATACTCGTCAAAAACGAATAAGGAACGTTTCCTGTAATAACTACGTTTAACCTTGTATTTTAGCCTGCTTTAGGGAGAAAAAAGATCAGCAGCAATGTCAATGGACTCTGGACAAGACAAATATAGAATACATTCCAAAATACTGGGCAACCAGTAGTGCCTATTCTTCCGTAACTTCCGAAAACCGAAAAGGAAACACAGATAACAATCGGTCCCATCGCCCGGGTCGTGGCCCCCCTCCCCCCCCCCAGTGTAGAATTGTTGATCCCAAAGTCAGCAGTTTGCGAAATGCTACAATGGACTCTCACGAAGTTTTATCTAACCTGAGCACAACGTGCTTATGGTGGGCTGATGTGGTTGCGTTTTTTTCGTAGTTTGTCGTGCGCTTTCAACATTAAGCGTCTGACCCTCGCGAGGCCACAGATATTGCCCAATCTTCATGAAACTAACTCAGAGTATTTGTCCCAAAGATATCTCACGAATTTTCAAAACTAGATTAAGTGTGTTTAAAAACTAGGTCACTAGACCAAATTGAAGAAAAATCTTGTGAACACTCTAGAGGCCACATATATTGCCCATTCTCCACGAAACTTGCCTAGAACATGTGTTTCAATGATATATCAGAAGTGTTCGAAACTGGGCCACCTGGGGTCGTTAGGGGAAATTAAAGAACACATTTTTGAACACTACAGAGGCCACATTTATAGCCCACTTTTCATGAAATTTGCCGAGAACATTTTCCCTAATGGTATATCGGACAAGATCGAAACTGGGTGACATGAAATCAAAAACTAGGTCACCAGGCCAAATTTTCACTTGAGCGACCTAGGGCCTTATTGTCCTCTTTTATCGTTTACCTAGAAATTAACGCTAAATTGTGTGATAATATATTGGTAGCAGGCGCTATATAACATGTCGGATAATGGCCAACTTTCTTTTAATGCATGGACGGACGAAACAGGCCTTCGGGAAACACTGCAGTGTAAATAGTCCAAGTGACGCACTGTCAAAGCCTCCTCAAAAGCCTCGTTACATGTAATCCCATAACGTGGAAAGAATCGCATAATAAAAACTCGAGTGCTGATTGAAAATTAATGATGTTCATTTTTAAATGAATATAAATTTTATGTCGATTCAGAAATGCCTTATCTATATATTTCATAATTGTAAAAAAAGGTAGGATATATTGGTCACACGTTTATAATTGTATTTATATTTAAATTCAGTTTAAGCAATTTACATATACACATTCACGTTTAAGTTGTATTTTATCGATTATTTCTTCTGTTACTTTTGTTGCATATTTTTACAGGATTCAGGATTGAATTAAAATTGAATTCAACAACATCTCAACTCGTATGATCCAGAAATGTCTTTACTATTACACAAAGTAATAATAAATATTATAGCAATACAATGGTTTTTATACTAGATATGACAGGCGTTTACACAAGCATTAAAAAAACGTATTATCTTATAGTTACTGAATTGGCCGAGCCTCGGGGATCTGATTTCTCCAGAAACGACAGTACTCACATGCATATGTACGTGTGTATGGCATTGAGGGTGATTTTAATCTGGTAGAACGAATGAAATACTTGCCTGTAAAATGTATTGCCTTTCAAAAGGTACATAGGGGCCGCTTTAAATTAACACTATTTCGAAAATAATAACATTCTAATTGTATTCAAATTGAAGTACATTGTCAAACACAAAGGTTTCGGGTTTAACTATACTGTATGGTATCATATTCAGAAAATGTATATGAGAGGCTCAGTAGTTTGCTACGATGAGACACACAGGCGCACGTATGAAGTAAAATTAAAGAAGTAAACACGCGATATCAATATCAATCGTAGCATGAAGTGTACACCACCGTACATAAATCAGTGCCATTATCAATACACCTGACGAAATTAGAGATACACGCGAACGCATAATAATACATTTGTATTCGTAACCTACTCAACTTATTACAAACCATCTTACACCGTACCGATTAACATTACCTCGGGAAGTTAAACCTTGACACAGACGCATTAATATATTAAGAATTTGTTAATGTATATACTCTATATACTTAAAATATGTTCTTCCAATCGCGAATTTGGAGGCATCTAATCGATGTAAGAGTGCTCGATGAAACAAACAAGAGTTCTTGCTATAAATACAACAAGTGAAACAGGTGAGGCAACGAAACCGAGTATAAATGTAGGACATAATTAAAGAGCATAAATAGGCACAAACGAGTTCATAAGTGGCAGGTAATTTTGTCCAAACTATAACGTGTATCAACATTTCGCATGCAAATAACAAATTTAATATACTAATACCTAAACTTACCACAATATGTAGCCAATACCACGATACACAGTGTTCGAAAGTAATATATGAATTCCATCCTGTGTTAATGCTTGGTGACAGTTATTTATCCGAACCTGTCTCGGTAGGTCCTTATTATGCAATCATATACATACATTATGTCCAATAGACAGTCACAACTAAATCAGCGTTTTTTAATTTCATTTATTCTCCTCCATAAAAAGAGCACGCTCAATAATCATCTGTAAACTGATAAACACAGTTTGTATACATCTTGATAAATATAGTCATGCTTTTAAACTTCCGGCTACCCGAGTGTTTTTGTTTAAATCAATAGTCATTATTTCATTCATTGTCGCGTCATTTTATGCTGATTGAAAGGCACACAGTCCGTATTGAATTAACACTATTTCTAAAATTAATACAATTATATTGTTATACCGACATATATTGATACAAATATCGGAAACACGTGTTTTCCGATTTAGCATGGTTTAACACTATTCATATAATTATGTATGTATATATGAGCGTCTGGTTTGACTTATCATCTGAAAATGTTTTGTTTAATTCCGTTACAAATGTATATTGTGATCATCAATATCAATATAACGATATGAGTCTACAATGTGTTAATCACAGACAATGCAATGCTGCGAAGAGCTGCTGTTTAGCCTACTGGAAGTGTGTACGGTTACATGTGCTGTAACGAGCATTTTATTGTTTGCTTTTAATTTGAGTCAAGTAAATGGTTATCATATGCTTGTTTCATTGTAGTTTATTAACTTAATTATGTTGAAATTTGATTGATTTCAACACGGTAAAACACGATTTAGCTAAGAAGCATTCAAATAATGTATTTGAGATTTTGCGCTAAACAAACCCAGAAGCTTTGCATACACTTATCTTCATGGACGCTTACATTCAATGCAAATGCACGGAACATAACGAATGCCCTTTAACTCAGCAGGCATTTGGCGCTAACTGCGTTTGCAGTAGACATATTCAGTAAGGAACACATAATAAAAGAGGCAACTAACCTCTTGAGAAACGACAGTGAACAATTGAACAAAGTGGTCATTAACAGGTGATATAATTATACGGATCACAGCGAAATGGAAATTACTTGTGATGGTATTCTACAAAGGCAGCCAATAACGATAAATGACTGATTTGTTCCACGTCTTATTATGCAATATAAATAATAAACAATACAAACAAATCTAAAAAATAAAATAACACACTAAAATAAATTAGTTATGACGAGGATCAAACGCCGGATAGCATCAGTATTGCTTAAATAATCTTTTCCAAAACTGAAAGCATATACAAAGTCTGTGCGCGAACTAGTGATGACGGGTTTATGTCCTAGAAGATTTTCCTTACTTACCTACTGAGCCACAGAGCCAAGCTATACGGTTGTCGGATTTGTAATATACAGTTATATTTACAATTGTTTAACTGTTCTCGTACAAGCTTATGAAAACTACCGAAAATCTCCAAATGTTAACGACAATTACTGAGTTGCCAGGTAAAATCTAACGCACAATAGCCCAGACGATGTGTTGATAAAAAAGTTTACATGGATATCAATATTGTTTATGAATAATACGTTATATATATTCAAAAGTTACGTAGTGTTTCCATGATGTATTTAGTTGTTTAAATAAAGACACACAGCTTATGCCACATGCGGATTTTGACGTTTTAAACAAATTAAAACCTCATGTACCCTCAACACTAATTTGTGTGTAAAGCATTCGACTTTGCGCATGCGCATAAAACCCAATCGTTTCATCATAAAGACATCATATTAAATTGATCTGAATGTAAACAAACTATTTTATATGTCCACAGTGCCAATATTTATTCTGAAATCCTTAATCCAACATAAAAGTAAACATGACACAATAAAGACCTTGATATTTTTTCAACTTCATGTAAGTTCGCGGGCAACGTTTGATGACGTCATACGCAGAGCCCTTCCACTGATTTTCGTGTTTTGATATAAATGCGACAATTTTGTATTAAGTGATCTTTTATCTGCAGAAAGAAAATCGATATTAAACTAACAATCATTCGCATCCAACGGATATAATAACTATATTGTACAATATATTTCCGCTTTGGTAAACAGGCATACCGTAGAATGTTGCTAAGCGGGTGTTTTCATACATCGTTTGCATGCGAGAATGTCATTAACTCTTTTTAGTTGATGGTGTATAATGTAATATAATATATCGGATAATCACAGTATACACACATTGACCAATTGTATAATACATTGCACACATTTTCTACTAGTATGTCAAATCAACATACCGATTAACAAGAAAAACACAATATGAAATAATATAAACATATAAATCAACTAGATGACGTTATAAGGATGCGCGTGTTGTCTCTTTGCCTTTGTCATGAAATAAAGCAAAGTTTATTCCACGGGATGTTATTTGGTCAATGCCGGCGTACAGATGACAGAAAACTAAGTTACATATCGCAATACTTACACAAATTAAACTTTGATAGAAGCGACATGTTTAATGTTAATCATTTAAAACAGGACTTAATGGAGACAACCTTTTCAGTCCTCTATGTGACCATAAATTTGTTTGAAGAAATAAAAACAATACTTGTACACGATGGCATGCTAACATGTTTAATGTTCATTAAAGCTCATGTGGTGTAATTTAAGCTATATCAAATCAGTTTCTTGTAGTAATTGTCTCATTGTATATGCGCTTGAGTCAGATTACGTGATACAGTACAGTAACAATATAAATCAGATGTGTCGATGCAGACAAACATTAAGGTACATGTTATAAATCACTACTCCTAATACTAGTCAAAGCGTGCGCTTATTATAAATTATCGTATAATGTAATTGCAATATATTTCTATTCGGTACTAGTCTTCTTGGCTGAGGAAAATCCAATAGAAAGAAAGAAAAAGTTCAATATATCGGAGAGGTATTCTTAAAATTTGCTGTTATTAATCTTTACTACTTTTATTTTTGTTAATTCTGTAACAAAATAATTTGAGTTCTACGACTGCAAAAGAAATCGGCTTCAATAAACCATTGACAGAATGCCAACTTTAACGTCTGCGTTGTGAACACGACTAGAAAGAACGTGTTTCTATATTTATTGTGCATGTTCCATTCTTCAAAAAGCTTACAACCTGGATTGTCAACTTCAAACGTTAAATAAAAAAATGATAAACGGTAGTTTTAGTGGTATGGCCACATTTTTTGTATGTGTTTCGTGCAACTCGATCCTACCTAACGAACCTCCGCCCCCCGAAGTTTTTAGCGACTATTGTTTTCCGTTAAATCATTTTTTGTCAAATTTTATATAATTTTGACTGTTTTTTTTTTAGCGAAATTTGTCTTTAAAAAAAAATCAACCCAAATCCTACCTAACTTTTTAGAGACCATTGTCCGAAAAGCACAATTTAATTGTTGTTTTTGCGTAAAGGTCTAAAGGAATTTTATATAAATTTCACCATATCAATACTAAATGAAAACATGGGATGCTCAAATACCTCGCTATGTCCCGAAATGATAAAACTGTTTGCCCAACCATTTTTAATCTTAAAAAACCATAACTTTTATATTTGACCATGTGATAAATTTGACCATGTGGCTTTCTGGTTATATAAGCAACTTGTTAGAATTCAATGCTATGTAATTTAAAACAGAAATGCACAATCAACCCAAGTTATCACACAACAAATGGAAAGAAATAGAAATTGTTGTATTTTCTTTATTTATTAGAATTTCAGCTTGAAATGTCAGCTATGATTATTTGAGCTATATATGCATGTGTTCGTTCCAAAATATTGGCGAACTAGAAATGTGTCCACAGGCACGGATGCCCCCTCCTATGCAGCCTGTTTTACATGGCGCCGTTTGTCTATATGCATACAAATTATTTTGCAAAAGGAGAATCGTCCTTTTATATTATACTTTCTGCTAACGCATTCTCTTATTCTTTGAAGTTGTCGAGGTATAACAAACTTCCAATCAATAGTTTTAGTCCTGACAAAAAAAATCAATGAAGTGTTGTAATTAAAAATTTGGGGCAATTATTAGTTATGGTTCTCGTATGCTTCATTTACTTTTGCTATTTTAAATAATTCTTTGAAGAATCAACAAAATGCATTTTATTATTTTTAAGTCATGCTTTGCACAGTGATCGATACAGAGAAGTAATTCGCTAACTTCACAAGTCAGGTTCTTACATGCGACACACCATCTGGTGACGATGATCATGTCTGCCAATTTGACCTTTCAGCTGCAGACCTGATTCTTGCACGCCACATGCCGTCTTATAATGCTAAATCACTTCTGTCAAGTCATTTGAACATTCTTCCATGCCGGACAAAATTATAACATAACTGAATAGACCGCAGTGGTCATCATTGCGAATACCACATAATAAAGTGCAGACGTCACACATGTCACCTTCATACAATGTAACAGTGGGCATGTCTGACTTTTATTGTGAGACACGCGTTTGTATTGTATGTAATATAATTTAATAAATCGATGGCTGGTTTACGTTGTATATTGTTGTAAGTAGCAAATGTATACTTTGACACGTCTATTTGTAATGATAGTTTATTTATTCCACTAAACAGGTTACAGTTCTGGACAACTCGCCGACATTATTACTGGTAGCTGGTACTCGGGGTTGCTGCGTTAATAGTGTCATGTTTTTGGATATGTAAACGAGATACAACACAACACGTTGATTAGATATGAAAACTCAAATGTGCACATACAGTTAATCAATAACATCACATATTATGCCGCCGAATATATGTGTTAACATTCATGCATGCATCGGTTCAATCGTGAACATATAATGTAGTATTTGCCTAATTCAGTTACCATGATAATATCAGTTTTCAACGTTTTATAAGATGGTAAACCGAGATTAGCTATGGAACTACTACTATTACTACTACTACTACTACTACTACTACTACTACTACTACTACCACTACTACCACTACTACTACTACTACTACTACTACTACTACTTGTACTACTACTACTACTACTACTACTACTACTACTACTACTACTACTACTACTACTACTACTACTACTACTACTACTACTACTACTACTATAATAACTACTACTACTACTACTACTACTACTACTACTACTACTACTACTACTATTAATACTACTGCTGTTGTTGTTTTTTCTACTACTACTACTACTACTACTACTACTATTACTATAACTAATACTACTACTGCTACTACTACTACTACTACTACTATTAATACTACAGCTGTTATTGTTTTTTTCTACTACTACTACTACTACTACTACTTCTACAACAACAACAACTACTACTACTACTACTAAAACAACAACAACAACAACTACTAATACTACTACTACTTATTCTACTAGTACTACTTGTACTACTCTTAGTACTACTACTGCTACTACTAATATCATCAGTATTTTGCCAAAAAATATGCACACCTACTTCACATGATTATGCATACAACAAAATGTCGAGGTAATCTTTAAGACAACTATATTATCTAAAGATACAAATGTTTGCTTAAATACCTGGTTCTAGTTGCATTTGAAATCACGCCTACAACTCGCGCACTTTAATGCATACCTCCTATTGTCGTACAACGTTTTATCAATGGCCCGCATGCACGTGAAGGTATTTCTACCATAAATAATTCATTTTATTCGTAATCTATTATACTTATACTACTCATTCCCTGCACCCACGAAAGAAACATCGATGAACAATGTTTGTATATTTACACGATATTTAACTGGTTAAAGACTTAAGGTCATGGTATTTACAATGAATCAATAAATATGCTATGTTAATTACATATACTTTTTCAATTGATTTTGTTCGACCTGCCGTCGATACGTGCCATATACATGTATTAAAATGCATTTACGAAAAAAAAAAAAACTGAACAGTTGGTGCCAGTTTATTAAATTATATTTAGTAGCGTCGATGTTTAGAATTAAACACACATACTTTGGCATAAAGTAAGCCAATTACACAGCCCATATCGAATGAGAATATTAACAATGCTGTTGAGTATTTAACAAGCTGATATAAGTATGTGCTTTGTATTAACCTGTGTATGTTGCTTCGGGTCTATTTGTCGATTTATACATACATTATCGCCGTATTTTCAAGTGGAGCAAGTATGTTCTTAGGACTGCTAAAAACCAATGCCCAATAAAGCCTCGTCAATATCCATTTGCATGCGTTTAATTCATATGCACATATATAATGAAACAACAGTGACGAGACTACACGATGAGAAATAATACATATATTTACTTTATATCACCTTGACCGACTGTTAATATAAACAAAGTCATAACAAATACTTGTGTGCTCACTTGAATTATTTATTGACTTTTATAATATTAAACGAGAATATTGTCAGTTAAATATTCTAAACTTTATTAATAAATTTCAAAATTCGGCCAATACGGATAGAACGCGGCCAATATGGAAAAACCGACCAATACGAGATTCACAAAATCATGATTTAATATTAGCTCACGTTTTTTGACGCCATTTTGAAAACGCTCAGCGTAATTAACTTTGCGCTTTGTATTTTTTACTAAAAGTTATTACATGTAGCACTTCCTCAAAATAAAGTGAGCTTGGGCAACTTTCGTACTTTTTAATGTATTGGACCGAATCTACCGAGTGACGAATCATGACATCCTGACATTTACTTCCCTTGACGTATTCTTCAATTTAGCGTTTGTTTTCATGAACTCGATTTAATTATTTATTAATATTTGGATTAAAATTGGATTTGATGGCTGGATACACCTCAGAAAGGGAAGGGAATCGGCGAGTTAGCTGAGCGTTTGCTCTGTAAACTCGACGACAGCATATTCTCACTGACAACAGCTGAAAAAAGTATTGTGGAAGGCTAAGCGTACGGAATTTGAAAACTCTCTTAGTAACTTAGTAAGTAAGTAAATTAATCATTTTATTTCACATCTAGTCGCCGTCTTCAACTTTTCAACATAGTCTTAAGCATACACTGGAACATACTTAAACGTTTTAAGAATATTATTAAACAAAATGCTTTGGTAAATTACACTTGAGTATATTTTCTGGATTGAGAGTATATTCTTTATTAAAAGTCTAAGAATGGTTAAATAGTGTGTTGGTGAATACATACAGGTTTGCCAAGACTTGGCCGGATAACAGTGCATATCGATCGGCGGTGTTAAACATTTTGCGACTTTCCGGAAAAAAATATTTGTAGCAATTAATTAATGTACTGTTTGGTTGTTATATTTCACAATACACAGTTAAAAGAATAAAAACATAGTTAAACATTTGTGCTGCGTTGTTACACTCTATTTATATCGAAACAATACTGAATAGTTATGATAGATCTAACTTGTACTATTAAAACTGAAAGATGCTCCATACCATTTCTATTTATATGAAAACACTAGTTTTGATAATATCGAAACTGAAATATGCTGCATAATATTGTACATGTAATTACTAAATTTGACGTTGGCCGTGTTATTGGGCTTTATACAGACGTATTAGCCTTCAGCCTACGGCCTCACACGAATACGGCTGTCTTGTCTAATAAAAATGCTAATATGAATTCAACTAATTAATAACATTATAATATAACTGCTTTTACCAGCTCGACAGTTTCACATTAACATAATCTCTTTCATCACAAGCCGCACTTTGTTTGAACGAGGACACGGTCGGAAAATGTCTCCTTTTGTTTTCGACTGCTGTAAGATGAAACGCTCGCATATTCCGTGCTCTTTAGTTCAACAAGCGTCCCATATGTATTTGTCTGACAATGATCTGTAATGTAATAATAATTACATGCATTGTGAAACAACATGTACACAATAAAATTAGCATGCAGTATTAACATTATATTTCATCCGATATTTAACAAGCTACATGTTGCTTATACATGTGTGTAGATGTACCGTTAATAACAGTTAAATATTTTATATAAATAATATACGTAATGGCAGATGCAGCGCAGTTGTTGTGTTTCGTTTACGTTATAACTAATGTTCGGGTTATTCATTTCAACAAATATTGCCACAAATTTACTGTAACATTAACAAACTGAGTTATTGTAGGAAATTATGAATATATAAAAACATATTTATGTATATAATTCCAATAATATGAATACAATTGTACTTGCGATGGGGCTGCAGTATAAGCATGTATATTCATATACAGTGAAAGCCAATTGTGCAGTCCTACAGCAAAGTGCGGTGTGAGATTTAGAACCCACTTTGACAAACAAGCTATTGTTTACAGAACACTGCAAAGTCATTGTATGAAACAGCAGATGTAATCAATTTTTAAGCAAAGCTAGGTTTTACAATCATACTACGAGTGTCCACTGAATTACTTAACGTTAGTTCATATACATATTAGTCTTTTCGAAACTGCACATTTCATAACTTCTGTCGAAAGATGTGACGCCATGATTTCTTCTGGAATCAAACTCGAACTTCACAACCACAAATATTTGCAGCACTTATAACATTAACATTAACCATAATAATGTTGTGATCAGTATTTTAATTTACCTAGCTTCAATGAATTGAACAATGACTTTAGTATAAGTCATAATCTGCATTACAAATGTAAGATTCGCAAGCATAAACACAACAAAACGCACTTACGTCTCTCGAGCAAGATCTTTGTAGTAGCTTATAGTATGGGTGTTTTGGTCTACAAAGTTAATTATAAGCACTTTCATTCCGTACACACGATTATCGGAATACACAACTTTCTTTGATTAATTAAGCTATTGTTCTTTATGCATGTAAGTATTTAAATAAAGCGATCTATTGAAACACCGATCGATGAATGAGAACGATACTTTTGATACAATCAAATATGCGTATAGACTTATAAGCACAGTAAGCAAACGTTTACGTCCGTAAACAATTAATTTCCCTAAATATGTCAGTCTGAACGCTAATACGTCAATAGTAAATGCACGTTACCTAAGTTTTCATATGTCTCGCATCCCCAGCGTTTTGTTTGCGAACTTCGAAAAAAAAGAAACACACTTAGAACATAGATATACACTGTATATACTAGGGATGGGGCCGAATACTGAAATCAATATTCGAATATTTGTTTTAGGTATTCAAATATATTCGAATATTCGTTTTGTAAATTCTACTATATACGGCACCCTGTCCGAATATTTACCCATCCGAAATATGTAGACTACGTGTACGTAGTTGTTTTACTTTGTTTCAGTGGTAAATGAGCAATATAACATAGTGAGTGTTAGGCAAATGTAAAGAAATGTAAGATAATCTTAATATATTGTTGACTAATGTGTTAATCGTTCCGTACACAAATTACATAAATTACACGTTGCCTGGGTTTTGTCTAATGGTCGCGTAAAGTACTTCCAAGCACATGATGATGGCTTCGTTCATTAATCAAGACTCTTGTATAATATACGGTGTTGATATAATGGAGAATAATTTACGATTGACGTATATTAAAATTGACCAAATCATGCTATTTTTGTTAAAGACATTGACTGACTGATAACGAATTCATTTCGATTGGCTTACTTAGAGAGTAATTGTAATTTACTGTTAACAAGTTAACCGTATGCATCTAGATGTCACTTAAGGACAAAAACCAACAATGTACGCCTTATGGAAACTGTGAAACCGTTATCACAACATGGTTTAGTTTTGTGATAAGTCGACCGACCAGTATGTTGATTGTTCAACGACTAATGCGTGCGCATAGGTGCATGTTAATGGGAGTGTGCCTACGTGCCTTTGTAAGTATTTAGAGAATGGGGCCAGAATTATTCAATTACAGGCAAAATATGCATTCCCTTTTAATGTAAGATATCCATATTAAAGATTGCTATTATAATTCGGTTGTTAAGACACATAAATAATATGTAATGCCACTTAAAACGCATGTTCCGTTTGCTCGTTTCTAGTGACAAAAATTTTACTGGGCATTCAACGGCACGCCCATTGCACGAACTAGTAATTAACATGCATATAATACGCCAATGTTCGTGCATCTTGAAACAGCGATCTTTAAACAAATATAATATCATAAACATTCCGTTATAGGGGTCCGTTAACGAACAAAAAGCTGACGGTTATCGTCAAAACGGGTTTATTATTCAGTAAATGCACGCCCAAAAAGCGACCAGCTCAATGTTGTAGTAATGCATTAACCGGTCCCGCGTTACTCTTGTCCTTTATTACACGCTTGTAAATTCGTACTTTAGGTCGATATTAATAACACACGCTATTATGATATGCATACTATTTATCTAATCATCCGGCGTGCATTGGCAAAATTGACCACCATGGAATAAACTTAGCTTTATTCTCACACTATGGGACAAAGCAAACAAGGGCAGTATAATGGCGCCATCTTTTTGATTTCGTAACTTTTGTTTTGATGTTTTTCGTAATATTTAGTTTGTTTACTTCCGTATATTGTCAAAATAAATATAGAAAATGAAGGGATAAATATAATACTAGCTTTAGTATTTAATACAGATAAGTTTGTTTGCTCGGCACGAAAATGCGAGGTTTTCTGAACCTCGTAAAAAAAAAAATCATACCACAGTATGCGAAAATTGTGCAGCAAGTACGGAACTCGAATCCGGGACCCCTTGCTTATAGAGCGAGTGCTCTCCCGACTGAGCTAACCGGGCCGCGACACAACTGCTCTCATCAAGTGACCACTTTCATGCCGTGACATGCATACTCGTTCGAATATATGTTATATAATTAACCACGCTCTGCTACCAAAATGTCATATGGTGAGAAGATTTTGCAGCCAGTTCGTGACTTGAACCCGGGACTATCGCTTACAGAGCGAGTGATCTCCCGACTGACCAAACGGGGCCGGCATACAACTTCTTCTCTTTAGTGACCAAGTGCATGCAGTGACATTTTTAATATTAGCTACAATACACCTTTGTTTGGTCGTTGACATCCGCAGAGACCCGCACTGTGCGTTAAAGCCCACGTGCTCACTTGTTTTTAAACAAATTTTCGTACCTCTTTGGACGTTAACGACCTCCAAAAGGTATATTATCCCTTTACTATCAAGTCTGAAAATTGTTAGATTTTACGATACAATTCTGCTTGGTCTGAATGTACAGACAGCGAACAGTTTCATCAAAAGTAACGTAACATTGCTTGGCCACTGTTTTGTTTCATTTATATTGAAGTAAACCGTAAATAGGTTATAAAAGAAGTACTTAACATGTCATCTGAACACTTTAATGACACCAATATTTCGAACTCGTATCTTTTAGCTTTTTCAACATTTTAATTGGATCTGTACTATTGGATTGTGTAATGATATACCAAAATATCACCAGAACAAAGTGAATTGAAACAGCTGTGTTCATTTCGCGATGCGTATGAAGTATATCAAAGTCAAACTAACGAATGTCTTTATTTTTTAAATCATCAAACTTGCAGTCTATATTAAAGTTGATAAATAAAGTAACTCGTTTTAAAGTAAATTTTACAACTTTGGCAAATCTGAAGTAGAAAGATGGATTTACGCTAATCACTCACTTACACGTTCCATTTTTCCTAGATCATACATAAATATGTTTCTTCTATTTTTACTCAGCGCTTTGATTTCAAGTATACATACTGGCGTGTAGCTGAGTGTCTTTCGCTGTTACTATGCATACAGTATTGAACAAATGGATACATCGGAATTAAAATGTTATATTGTATTTCTTGCAATTGTGTAACTTATCTTACATGTTTAACAATAAAAGCAGCATAGTACATGGTACACATTACTATTGTAATCATATTGCACTATTCGTATTTTAGTAAAAGACATTTTGTGTTTCAGCTCAATGCGACATTGAATTAACTGCGCCTGGAGATTTGGTGTTAGTTACAGCTGAAATAGTGTGACAGAAAAAAAGTAGAATGCTATGACGGCACATATCTCATAACAACAACAACAACTACTACTACTACTACTACTACTAATATTACTACAACAATAACAACAACAACTACTACTACTACTACTACTACTAATACTACTACTACTACTACTACTACTACTACTACTACTATTACTACTACTACTACTACTACTACTACTGCTACTACTACTACTACTACTACTACTACTACTACTACAACTACAACTACTACGATTACTACTACTACTTCTAATACAACAACAGCAACTACTACTACTTCTACTAAAACTACTAGTAGTACCTTACGTAATACTACTAGTGCTACTACTACTACTACTACTACTTATAATACTACTACTACTACTACTACTACTACTTCTACTACTACTATTACTACTACTTCTTTTACTACTAATAATAATACTACTGCTACAACTACTACTACCACTACTACTATTGCTACTACTACTGCTTCTAGAGTAGTATTTTTAGTACTACTACCACAACAACAGCAACAATTACGACTACTACTACTGCTACTAGTACTACGACTACTGTTGCTGCTACTACAACTGCTACTTCTACTACTACTTCTGCTGCTGCTGCTGATGATGATGATACTGCCACTGCTACTGTCTGTCTCTTTAAATACATGTTTTGCTGTTGTTGTCTGCATATGTTTGTTTGTTATTTTATATCTGCCAGTTATTTAATCGGTAATGTTTAATTTTTCAGGTTAATTTTTTTTTTAGACACAAGCACTACGGATGCAGCGTCTACAGGTAAATAACACAGGAATATATAAAACATGATATCTAAGTTTCTTTTACGGCACATTCAACTGTGATATTACCTACATGATCAATGACAGACATAACTGAAATACAGTTATTTGGGAATATTACTGCTGGTTTATAATATATTTGTTGTTGAGTGCACAACACAAACGTGGCTGCATTTCAAAACAGTTGTGTCGTTTCAGAAATAACCAGTACAATACATGAAAAGCCAGACGAACCGAAATCACTGTTGTGGATTATTGCTCCAATCTGAATTTGAGATCTAATTATCACTGTGTTTATAATAGTGATGCGTTACTATCGGATTGATTAATTAAAACATAAAAGCATAAAAGTGATGGTGCACAGAAAATACATTGAACATGTTTTCATTTACATGCTAGTTGTATTAGCAACTTGTATATCGAGCATGTACAATATAAGTTAAATTGTTATGTTTTAAGCGTTTCAAAAAACGTTTTACGTAAATACTGTTAAATAAATCGGTATGTATCAATTTCTGTGTTTTAATTATAATGCTATGTCTTATGTTGCAATTGTTTCCAATGCTAATTATTACCATAAAAGACAAGTGGTCTGGCACCCGGAGAAATCACTGCTATAGTCGTATCGATCGTGTTCATACTGACCGTTATGGTTGGTGTTGTAATTTATCGCATATGCAGAAGGAAAGGTATAATAGTTTCATCATTCTAGTCTATTTCTATAATAATTTAATACAATCTAATAAATACATTTTTTATTTATCAATAGTTTACATAATGTAAATGATAACAGGCAAAATAGTCCATCGTACATTATCATCTTACTCAAAAACCCATAGGCGGGTATTAGGCCCTTTAAGATTTGTCCAGGGCGGACAATGGCCCCTTCCATATGGTGTCAGGGTGGACAATAGCCCCTTTGCGATTTATAAAGTCGGACACTATCTCCTTTGAACATCATTCAATACAAAACAAAATGTTCCTTCAAAAATATAGGTGCAATATATAACGTTGATTGCCTGTGCGTGTTAATAATTAATATATATTTTAGTTTATGTTGAGCAACTGGAATTTGCTTGATATCAGACATATTTATATATTATATTGTGTATATTGTGTGTATAGAAAACATACAATTTATACGTAAATGAGTACGTGAGCTTAAATTGTGCATCAGTGACATATACTATAGCATTTGTTCTGGGAACATGTCTTTGCTTCATTGCATGTGAAACGGAGTGATACACCCAGAAAATTCGAATTGTCAATTAATAACATGAGAAAGGAACATTTAAAACAAAAGGCGGCAATAATCCAACGATAAACCTTTAAACAAGTTGTAAACACATTTCAATAAAAATCTGTTATCATCATTTAAAAAAAGCGAAACTCTTGTTGCGGCAGCTTGAGAGAACTCTTATTAGCAGCCCGTGGTCCGTCATTTATGGCAAGTGACCAATTGCCAGATAATTACACAGCACATCACAAACTCATATAACAAACACAAAACACAAAACTGGGGTCACCACCTTGAAACGGTCAATGCAACGCATTGGAGATTTAAACCGGTTTACGTGCGCATGAACCTCACACTAGGCCCAAATTATTCACAAAACATGTAACTGTAAATAACAATGAACCTCATAGCATCGCATTTCAAATTAAACAGCAATACAAAAGAATACTATTCAATTAAATTACCGTTTAATTACTCAATGGCTAGATGCAAACCAGAGTAGCAGAATTGCAAATTTCTGAGGCACGATGAAATGAAACAAAAAACAATTATCAACTACATCTCGTCTTTTTATAAAAAGCTTTAAAGGCATAACATCATACAGTGTAATTCCTAATTACTGTACACACTTTGTCCGTTGACATAGATATTGATATCCTTGGGAATTTGTTCCACGTAAATCCGTATATGGCATATATAAGACATTCTATTAATCATACTTATCTGTAAATATATTATCCCAATTACATGCAAATTAAAATAGAAAAAGAAATATGTTATTTTTGCAACATTCAACTTATATAAAAAATAATTTATGATTTGAGTGATCTGTTATTCGATCTTAGACTTAAAACTATGATTACAGGCAATGTAAAGGGGCAATAACCCCGAGCCTACTAATTTAGTTGCATGCATTGTATTACATCCCTTCATATTAGCGGAATGTAGTGACTATGTCTGGATTCTAGTACACACCTTGTCCGTTTACAAAAATATTAAATATCCTTAGGAGTTTGTTTCACGTACATCCGGGTACATCTTAGTTACAGTGAACGTGTGCCACATGTACAGCCTTTGGTAATGCCCGTATATGGTAAATCTGATATTCATGTGTGTACTGTATCGTGTACAGTAACAACTATATGCATTGCCACTAATATTTAATATATTTCGTATTGCTTTCATTTTAAAAATCGTTGAACGCGTACAAAAATGATGTTAAAATGCAAGGTCGCATAGCATGTATTATTTATATGTCCATTCCTTTGGCGATGCCTTGTATTGTGTATCAATATATTGCGTATAGACATTGCGTACATATGTGTATATGAACGATGCTTGAATGTCATAACATAAGCCCCGTTGTTTTTGGTGTAGTTGGTATTTCGTATGTCTTACAGGCAATTTGCCATTTATTTGACATAAATGATAGTATGATGCAAATAATGATGTTGTTTTTTTCGTCGCCCAGTTGATGCAGCTGGAGTTATCAAGCCATTTTATTTCCTGTGTGTCTATGCAAACTAATGCGTCCGTGCAGATTGCAGGCAGACGTATGTATTTTACAGCTATTTGAGCGCAGATAATAGCTTGTACTGAGGTCACATAATTATTGATTGTAAACAGGGATTGCAAGATATGTTTTCATTTACAAGCTATATATCCCCTGTATTCATCAAAGGTATTTAAAACCGTATTAAACTATTGTCTTACTGCAATTAGGAAGTTTAAAACCAGTTCATTCAGAATTATTGTCAGACAGAGATGGTAGGGTTAGCTAATATTCTTAATATTTAATAATTAAATGAAAAATAATTAATAGGAAGCGCGATATTAGAACAAGCATTCAATTAAATTCAATGTAGTGAAAGTACTGTAATAATATGCACTGTACATATCGTGCATGCAGTTATGTCAGCAAAGTGTTATTTTAATTTGCATACATGTGTGAAGACTATTATTATTTAATTAAACGGCCGCATTAATTCAGTCCACTTAAAAGAGTATGTTCGTAAATGTTTCTATGTATCATGAGTATTAGTCAATAAGCAGAATCTAGCCCAAAATCATATGATGCATATGTTACAAAAGTATTTGTTGATTATTAAACGGTTAGATTGGTTAAATTTAAATAACTCATTACACTGTTGTATGATATTGCACATTTCTCCACTAAGAATAGTACACTAACATTGCCATTCCGAACTCAACTTGACCGATGTGCCGATGTGCATGGTCATGTTTTACATTTGAATTTGAATTTGAATAGTATGTTGATTTATATTATGTGTACTATGTTGTTGTTAATATGTATTTACGCTGTCAATCCTGTTCAGATGTCCGGAGACCTGTTCGCAATACAACTTACTCCCTTAATGATTGTGTGCAATAAACGCACAATTTCAGGTAAGCAAATGCACTATAATTTATTTACGATATACATTGTGCAATGCGTATGCCCGACTATAGCTCGCAAACATTAACCTGACACTGACCTTTATGCATGCATACATTTCAAGTCCCTGACACTGAATAAATATTCTGGTTTTTTATGTAATGAAATCCTGTTGATTCGATGTACCCCGCTGAAGATAGAGTTAATACATCAATTATAATTTAAAACACTATTACTACAAGAGATATTTCAAGCGTGTATTGTGCTAATCATCAATGTTAGGTTAATGTGGCCCAGCTATACTCAAGAATATTTCATCATTTGTTAGATGATGCCAAATATGTTGCCTTGAATGGTGTTATTGAAATTATGTTCTTGCGGAAAATACGTAACAACCGTTTAATGAACGTGCTGTGTGTTCTTGTAATCGGATCTTTTTGTGACGGGTACCATCAATAATACACCGATATACGTATATGTATATACGAAAATCGCATACCGATCTCTTAATTAACATCGCGCAAATGAGCATTTACTGGTGTACTAAAATTGTGAGTACTGGTGATATGTAGAGTGTTTGTGAGCGACAGTCTAATTGATTCTATTGAAAGGAAAAGGAACACAATGTTTCGATTTAATCAAATACATGTAATTATTTTCTGTAAATATACAAATTGACGTGTTTGCACTGATTTCGGAAGGCATTTATTAACATATAAAATACTACATTTAAAATGAATTCGAATCGATAAATTAAAGCATATGACTTTAACTCTACCATTCAGTTAGGCTGTGTATATATTGTATTTTTTGACAATTATCATATGTATATTACTACTTATACCATCTGATACAAAACATTTGCCTAGACATACATGTGTGATTTGTTTCCGGTCGTAAAGTATATAGGCAGCAGTATCAAATCGTAAATAAAACATTTACAGTGCGGAAAGCTTCATATTAACGTATTCCCGATCGTCGTCTACTGAAACGATTTGTGATGACATCTCAGGTTGAATGTCTGACGAAGTGTTGATGGCTCGCCGATTGTCCTCAGAGTAAAGAGTCGCATATTCACGGACATATAGTTCTTCAAGTGCCTTATACTTATTGCCACAACGTGTAGCTGGAGCATCTGTCATAAAAAGAAACACAGTCAACATAGTTGACGGGTTGGCATTCAAACAGTGGCTCTCAGACAGTTTACTGATTTAATAAGGGTTAAATGAATGAAGTGTTAACGATTTGACATGCCTGTGTCCATCCAATCATATATCAGAATGAGTAGCAGGTGAATACACGTTATTAACATAGTGGGCATTTTTTGAAATTAAAAACGGCAATAATTTATAATACCCAATATGTAGGTTGAATAACTTCCGTCTGTGTTTGAGGCGTTGCTAGTTTGCCTGAATATTAAACGAACATAATAATATGGTAATATTTGCAATATGCGTTACTTATTAAATCGTGTTGAACTGATTCATAATAGTGTGCATGATTAATTTGTGTATGCTTAGACTAGGACAAACCCAATTAAGTATCTGATTATCCGATTTATATGAGTTCTACACATATATACAGTAATGTCGGTCATACAATTACTAACGTTTCCATCATGAGATCCTCATATTGGTCTGGTATTTCGTATTGTATGGCTGCGTTCTGGCCTGCAATAGCTAACGATATCATGATTTTTACACAAACTAATCTCATTCATAACTGTCGGTAATTATGTATCATGTAATGTTTGCGCGTGACTCTCACATGAACATATTTTAAAATCTATGAGCATGCACTAGTAGAAATACATAAATAAATGTGCAAAATATCCGGACTTACAGTTTAGACTTTGGACCGAGCCATAGTACTTGGCTGTAGTACTTATTTAATTGCATGATTTTCGGATGTTTGTATATTGGTTCTGCTTGAGTGTTAAGTGCATTGCAGTTTACAACATTTATTTCATGTTTAATTAATTGACTATTGAAACTTATAAAATAACATTTTAATGACTGGTTGCAATGGATAAAGCACTACTATTTATAATGAATTAACTAATCATTACCTACCTATATGTTCGGATGTTCCGCCTACATGATTTATTGACCTTCAACATATATTTAATACATGAAATACAACTAATAAATACATTGCGCTATCAAATTATAAAAACACAATAATGCAAAATAAACAAATACATTCCATAGAACTGCCTCTCAACTAACATCTGCTTCAATAATATAGAAATTAATCAACCATTCATATATATTTGTTAATAAACTAAAACTCAACTTTTTTTGAACTTCACACCAGGCGATCATATGATTTAAACTAAATGTTAAATGAGTCATACCTTCTCGTTAGATTTTGTTTTGCATCAGATTTGTGCAATGCTGAAACACAAAATAAAAAATACATGTAAAAGAACATTAGAATAAGTAAATAAAAAAGTGCCTTAGCAAATACTGAACAGGGAACATTGTGTCAATGAAAATAGTATTTTACATGTTTAAACATATAAAAGTAATACGTATCACTAAACAATACAAGGTAAAATATAATTGTATAGTCGTTTAATAACATAGATTTACCTCGTGGTTTGTGTCTCCATATCACAACTATAACGGCGACAATTATACCAACTCCTGCAGCAGCATCTATTGCACCACCAATAACAGGGGCAGCCGAACCCTTGTCAACTATAATTACACAAATACATTTGAACTAAGGAACACATAATGATCACAGTATTCATTTGCCGATCTTTAGAAAACCGTTGATAGAAATGGCTTCACCAGTATAAATTACCTGCTTCCACAAGGGTAGTTTCTGTTAATTCATTGGTCCATTCTGATTTGCCCATTTTGTTTTCTGCCAGCATTTTGATTTTGTATGTCGTACCAGGTTTTAATGCCCCAATTGCCCGCCCAGGTATAGCTTATAAGAGAACCTGACACGTAGATATCTCTCCAGATTTCAATATCGACATCTTTGTATCGAATATTGAATCTGATCATGGCCGCCATTAAAACCAGGAAACCCATGTAATAACAATGCCCGTTTTTCCTACTCGGTCAATAAGAAAGTCCTTCGGAACATGTGGTTTGGCTAAAATAATTGTAATCGTATAATTTATAAAACTTATGTATATACATACGCGGTTATTATAGTGAATCTACTAACTTCATTAATATTTAACTCTAGTTAGGTGTTGTGTTACAGCATAATTAAAAATCAAAACAAATTCAACGTTGTTATAGATTCATACACTGTGCGTGTAAGATAAACACTTGCGCTACTGAACCCAATGTGTTGGAAACGTTTGCCATATACTCCGCTTAATCTCCGAGCTGCACACGGAGAATCGTCAGTTGTGTCTGCATTTTGTCATCAGAGGTATTAATCAGAAAGTTGTTGGAGTCACTGGACACATCCTTCCATCCATCATCTACACGTTTTTTCAAACTGAAGTCTGAAGATTTTGGCTCCGGATAGGCCATTATGGTAAAGGTTAACACAGCCGAGTCGTTAGGCGCTATGTACTGTTCTGTCATAGGAGGTAAAAAGGGCGACGCTCTTGGTGAACCTGTGCAAGAACGCAATTGTATTGTATTCAACATATGAATAGCCTATATATCTACACGTAGCTAAGAACGGTATGAAATGTATAGGTTAATACACGGCTATGATGAGCATTCAGGCCGTATGGCCGAAGTTTGTCAATATTTGCCCAAGAGATATGTTATATATTTCAAAGTGTATCAGCTAGCAATACGTTCAGTTTCTCTGCCAAAGTTTCTCATTCTTCACCATTGCTTCAAGTTTTTCTACCCGATTGACGGCTGATTTCGATATTCTTTCAGTATTTCATTTTTCACGGAACCAAACAATTTATGGATATCAAGTTGTTGAAGTTTAATTCAAACAGATAAGCTGCTAAATTTGTTAGCGTACGCTCCGCGGCAGCCATTTTGACGTTACTCTTGACTTCAAGCGAAGTTATCGAAGGTACGTGAAATCGATTGTGTGACATGTTCAAGCCGGTATCAATTACAACTGTGTATTCCCGGATTTTTTTAAAATCCATATCAGAAAGTAATGTATTTACTATTTATAGTAAGGTATGTAATAAACTTCATTACTAACAGTTAACGAACAAAGCCAGTGACTGTTTTTGTTGTCCTTGGCTATAACGGTTGTTAGCCAGGCATTTATAGCTTCCAGCATCATATGCACATCTTGCTCGATGTATTTGAGATTTGGCTTTATGTGCTTCAGTCTCAACTAGGATTATTACATTTCCACGAGTTGCATTGACTATACGAACAGTAGGTTGAGGGTCACCATCGGCATCACATACAAGTTCTATGGCCTCGCCTTGGTCAACAATTATGGTAGAATTTAATTCATTCGCTTTGAATGCCCGTATATATGCCCCGTCTGGATAAAACGGGCTTGTGAAATGTATATTTGAACACCAAAATACCGATACAAATAATTGAAACAGACTTTGTTCAAATAAAGTAGACATCGTAAGATACACAACACATTATAGTTAGGAAGATATTGCTGATATAACGGAATATTAATATATGGTTTAATGTGGTTAATATCACTACGGTTAATTATACTTTAATTTTCAAATTTTAAGAAATCCGGAACAAAAAGCAAATTACTGAGCGAGGAATAAGCATAATACACAGGTATTGCAGAGCGTCACTAATTTGCAATATAAACATATACACACTTTGTATAGCGTTTTCTCAAATGGTTGTTAAAAGAAATACTATAATGGACAATCTGAGCAAATATTACTTACAAAGAACATCAAGTGTAAAAGTCTTGTGAGCTGTCTCGCTTACACTATGTCCAACACTATCTACCATGTTGTTAACTGCTATGCATGTTATATTCTTGTTCATGTCAGTGCTCGCATCCTTAATGAACAGGACATTTCCTTCTTGAACTCCAGGACCATACCAATAAATGTTAGGAGCTGGATGACTGCTGGCAACGCACGATATTGTGAAGGACCAGCCTGTAATGACTTTAAGAACTTGGTCTATCTGTATGGTGTTGTTGTATTTGGCTATTATGTTGTCAGGTCCATCTGAAAAGTTAATAACCTTTTAACTTATAAATAAATAAGTATAGCCTGCTATATTTTATTTGATTTCAAGTTATTGTTGGATGAACTATATAGTCGATTATAATACTTACACAGTAAATTTAGATATACTGTTGAAGAGTTTCTACCAGTCACATTTCCTTTAAATGTGAGGGCCATGGTATTATTCGCCGTGCATGTGAAGTTCGTGTTCGTTGCGCGCGTGGCATTAGCTATGATTCGAATACCCCAGGAATATACGGGAGTCGGCATACTGTCTACTGAACACACCAACTTTACGGTACTTCCTACAATAACTCTTATGGTTTCGTTTGTTGGTGCAATCCAACTTTTATCTGAGTGTGGGAGAATGTTATAGGTGATCGTAGGAAAAACAGGCCCATCTACAAAGATTTACATTGTCAACAATTTGTTACTAGAAACACAATAGTTATTAACTTTTTATACATTTGAAACAAGAATGTACGAAGTATATGTCAGTGTTGAAATAAATTTAATTCCGATATACACATAAATTAACTTTAACTTTATTAGTTTCATGCACAAATTCCAATACGCTTATTGTTATTGTACTATTCAATTTAGATGTTTTTGTATTTCGAAATAAGAGTTGTGAAAGTTAAACTATGACACATACTATGATGCTTAATAATGTACAGGCGAATCCTTTAAGAAATACAAGATTCATATTTACAATTATAAACGTGGCTTGAGTTTGTTAATACGCAATTGGTTGCATAAGTATATTTATAACACATGTTTCTATAACAACTCGGATTTTATTGTTACAGTAAATCATTAACACATATTCTGATACAAACAATTGACATTTCTTAGAATATATAATTATATTAGTTCTTACATAATAATGTAACGACAAATTTCTTGTTAAAATGTTGGTTGGTGTAGTTCCGTCTTCTTAAAATGTTATCGGAATATATATATTTTTACTTACATAATACTGTAGCGGACAAGTTTCTTGTTGCAGCTTCCGTTGTCGTCGTTCTGGTTTCTTCAATCATGGTGTTTAAAGCAATGCAGGTCCATGCCGTGTCATGCTGTATACTGTGGACGGTCAGTAAATAGGAATTAACCTGCTGCCCCTGCCAGAATACCGTGGCCGGAGGATTGGAGTCACTTTCACAGTCGATGCCGATGTCGTCACCTCTAAGTACTCTGATACTTTCGTCAACGAGGACCTGCCCAAGGTCTTTACTAATAAATTTCTTGATAGAAGGCGAGTCTGTTAATAACATATCAATTATATTATGATGTTTTATGAAACCGTGACAAAAGTCTGATATAACAGAACTATGACTATGACTTTTACCATAAGATACTTAAAATAATTACTTCGCATCTGATGTTTAAAATTTTAGAAATTTGTTATCCAGCGATTCTTAAAATATACAATGTACATTTAAAAGCATCAGCAAACAGACTTACATGATACATTGATATTGACGAACGTCTTGCTCTCTGTAGTATGTGTACTAATGGTTCCATCCAGTGAATAATACGTGCTCGATGCCGTGCACACAATGGTTTTGTCATTGCGAATAAAATTCAACGTCACGATTTCACCGTCTGAAACACCTCTTGGGTGGTTCCACCTGTAAGACGGAATCGGATATCCGGAAGAGGCACATCTGAATTCAACCACTCTGCCTTCTCGAATACTGACTGTGCTGTTGATGATGATATCAGTTATTGACACAACTGGTTTTGAAACTGGATCTGAATAAACAATCAATGAATGTGCTATTTATTTAGTTTAACAATATTATAATTATACCTTAAAACAATCATTTGACAAACACACAGACGAAAGGATGGCCATACCGACACACAGGCAGACAGGGACGGACTGACGGTATTCATGCGAAAAGGATCATAGACGGGCGGCGAAATGGACATAAATAAAATAAAAAAACAAACGAACAAACAAACGCAAAAATACAAACAAACAAACAAACAAACTGTTGATTGTTCTTACATTGTACTTTCGTTTTAGTGCTTTTGATCAGTATTATGCTGATGGTTTTGTAAATATATTGCGCTAAACAAGACAAATTTCCATCACGGTATGCAGTCGGAGAATATTGCAAACTGCTGGTCACGACATCAGCGCTGTTAGCAACGTTGGTGATATTCCTGCCATCTTCAAACTAATATATATTGGTCTGAGGCCTAGTCAGTGAAGTGACGCATGTGAACGTTGATGTTTCGTTATATATAGTGTAGGAAACGTCATTCTGTGGAAGAATCGTCAGCGAGGAGAGTGGTACTGAAACAAGAGAACGTCATACACATGTTTTATACTACATATAAACATGGCCTTGAAAATAAATATACTACATTTGAGACCAACAGCTGTCTGTAGTTCGCATTTGTGGAACATAGTTGAAGTCCATTTATATTAGTATAGCATGTATCAAATTAATGAAAGTGTTCAAAACTTGCATATTTTCCCAATTCGTAGCAATTTAATAAATAAAATCAATACATTAAGTGCACGACAAAACAAAATAATAATTTGTGAATTGATATCTTTACTTAAGGAATAAATGTCTTAATTGCTTTCTGGAGGATAAAATATGATACATTTGGAAACTTAATACAATACAGATTGTTGCACCAAGATCTAGTTCGAATGACTGTATGATTTTGTAAACAAAATCGAAATAGTAGAAGTAGCAGTAGTAGTAGTAGTAGTAGTAGTAGTAGTAGTAGTAGTAGTAGTAGTAGTAGTAGTAGTAGTAGTAGTAGTAATAGTAGTAGTAGTAGTAGTAGTAGTAGTAGTAGTAATAGTAGTAGTAGTAGTAGTAGTAGTAGTAGTAGTAGTAGTAGTAGTAGTAGCAGAAGTAGTAGCAGAAGTAGTAGCAGAAGTAATAGAAGTAGTAGTAGTAGTAGTTATACATTAGTTGTCATATTTAGGCAAGCAATACTTTTCAGACTAATGGTGTAAATGTTGCTTGTCACGTGTGAATCACCAAATGCACCGCACCACCAACGTTGCCCATCATTTGATACGGTTACTGTCTTCAGGACACATGTATAAACGTGTGTAGAATTGCAAAAGCAGTCTAAATAATTTGAACTTTGAGCACATGTTCCGTTTGCAAACTGTTGATACAGGACTGTTTCATTAGAGTTAGATCCTTGGTCTGTCTTACTCCATGTAACAACTTGAACTGGTGATGATGAACAGCAAGTGAATGAAATGCCGCTGTTTACGAACACATCATCCACGTTGGTCCCAAGGTTGATAGTAGATCCCACACCTGTGTTTAAATAGTATTAGCTGTTAAAACACGTGATCTATACATATTGCAAAGATATTAAAATATATTAAACATGTTCGTACATACACATGTGCATATAGCAACCAATTAAATAATGTACCTTGTCGTAAATATTCGATATTTATGAAGATAATGGCTAAAACTGTGGCATCCATATTACGAATTTCCACTACCATTGACTGATTTTAGAAATGCAATGTTTTGATAACGCAGGTCCGTTGTCGTCATGCACGTTTATAGCCCGATAGCCATTATAGCGCAATTGTTTAAATGACAAAGTTCTATAACACAATATCAACGTCTTGCATATGAAATAAACCTGTCTAATAATTTGACGTTTTACCTTGTATTTATATTTAATCTTAAGCCTACGTTAATGTTAATCCGAATTATAGACCAACATTTTAGTGAAATGCTCTTTGACGACGATTAGAATGCCTAGTAAAATAATGATAATGATATGATTAAGACAATACTTGCCGATTTATTTAAGCAATACACACTTTTGGACTCTGAATGCCTTTTAACCAATCGTAAACTACATGCATTTTGTTAGATGTGGCATTTTAGAAATAGACCGGCTACTTATCATAGCGCTATACATATATCAGATTGCATATAATATACTAGGCATCTAACATGTATATCAGTTAATATATGTATGCACATACTTTTACTCAGAATCAACTGGAACGTCAAAAGCTAAGTTGAAAAACGAATCAGAACAAACAATTTGATACCAAGAACGTATATATTTTCTATTATTTGTAAAGGCATATATCACAAAATATTAAAACATTTACCTAAATGTGCACTATGCTACTGAAATGTCGTTATCATTGGAAAAATACAGCAGTCATACTCAACTATTTAAATGGACTTAGATTACCTACGCAGGGTCGATTTATGTTTCGTTCCGAACATGTATACCACAATTTGAACACTCTAGTCTATAGTGAGTGTTGACACGCCGTTGAAAAGTCAACGAATCATAGTATACAATTCGGCAACTCAATCTCAAACATTGAGCGCATTAAAAACATCTGCATCAAATATGTGCGCCATAGAAAAGTTGTATTTGGCACAATGTATGCCATTAGAAATATGAAGGTACAGCGTCGTGCCATAAATGAATCAATCGACGTGTGCTTCATTGCGTCGGTGTAAAACAATTAAGCAGGAAGCGACATTCACATTTTACCAGTATAATCATCGAGTGTGTCAAAGCTAAAAGTACAAAATTTAGATATGTCATGTTTAAAAATGTGGCATGATCGATGTTTCTGGAAGTTTCTGCAGCGCGTTAATTTAAAGTCGTATCTAACTTGGCAAAACACGGGCGCAAGATTTCCAGTTACACCAAACAGACTATTGTCCAGTTAATTGAACGTGAATTACGTGCTATGGAGATTGCGAATCGTTTAAACATAAGTGAGAGTACAATATCTAGAGTGTTTAAGCGATGGCGAGAACGTGGAGAGATTGAGAATAAGAACAGATCTGGACAGCCCAATGTATCGACAGGGCGCAGTGATAGGACACTTTCGATAATTGTCAAATCTAACCGACGAGCAACAATAAACGACATTACATGCGAATACAACTTAGCAGCACCTGTGAAAGTTTCTACAATAACTGTACAACAGAGGTTGCATTTTCTTTGGTACAAGCGGCGGTCGGTGAGAAAGGCTATTGGTATTCGTGAAGTGAACAAAAAGAAGAGACTGGCATGGAGTAGGAGGAAATTACGCTGGGCTGTAAATAACAATTGGAACACAATTATGTGTACCGACGAAATGATGATGTGCATTATACCCGATGCTAAGACAAAAGTATGGAAAAAAGCTTCAGAAAAATTGCAGCCTGAATATCTTGGCTAGGTTGCTGAAGGCCCCAAATCAGTATTGAAACGTATGGTGTGGGCATGCATTACACATAATGGAAACGTTGATTTCACTTGACCAGAAATAAAGTTCAAGTATATATTGGAAACATTCTTAAATACTGTAAGCGCTGGTGAACGTTATAGCTACATATTGGTTGACCATAAAAACAAAAACAAAATATGAACTAAAACATGAACAACACTTGATAAACCCTGCAATTCGTCTCTCTAAATAAACATATAAAACAGTTGGTAGGACATTTAAAGAAAGAGACACACCTGTGTAAAATTGGTGCTTTAGCGATGTTTGATGTAGACAGATTTGTATTACGCGTATTATACTAAAAACTATGGACTTAAACTGAATGTGCAACCGGTATGTACAGTTATTGAGATTGATCGACTGTTGAACTGGCATAATTCATGTGATGACAGCATACTAAAATAGTAAAGTATGGTGGTAATACAACTGAATATTGTCTTTGTCCTCATATTTATAGTCATAAGGAAAAGTGTGCCTTTGTTGAGGGAAATATACTAACAGTGCATTTGGTGTATGTAAAGAAATAACCAAATACTTAAAGAGAACAATATTAGTAACTCGATGTCTTGAAAATCAAATATTATTGTTGTTAGTTGTCAAAAATCTTGATTAGACCATGCCATTGCCGATCTCGTACAACTTGTATAAAACGTTTGCGACACTGGACAATTAAACATGCCCATTATGGTATTATTATTTATCGGTTGATAAGCAATCAAAAATGTCACCTGCGTATCAAAAGCATATGTAAAGAATATGTAGAATCTTAAAATGATGTTATGGGGTCCCACTATTTAGGGACTTTGCACGCATTCAAATTTCAAGTGTACTAATAATTAGGGACAGGAAAAATATTTTGTTTTCGAAGGGTGTCCTACTATTTAGGTCGCCCAGCTACCTCGGACAGTTACGGAATATCCTAAACAGTAATTAGCCTAATTGTGAATGAGCAAAAACGTTTCTATACGTGTTATATCCTTAATGTTGATGTATTACTTTTATACAGCCTTAACATACATGTATACACGTTAGACAGGACAAAGGACGCTCAATATTGCGCGTATCACCTTGGGCACTTAACGGCAGAACAATGAATAATTTGCAAACGAAGTGCGACTAGTTAGGGTCCAAACAATTTACCGTATATACTTGTAAAATATCTCATTTTAGGACCTATTCGGCAACAATGGACCAGGTTCTTCAGATTGCATAATTTAAATACGTTCATTTAGAGCTTTGATTGTTGCCAAGTCGTAGTGACATGTTATGCGCATGCGCGTATATATATATTGATAGCCTAATGTGTGACTTGGAAGATAAAACATGTTATAGTATAATGGCGTATTTGGTGGCTACTGGAATACTAACACTTCTTGTTATAGGGCACAGTATTTCAGGTACATATGTAACTATGACATTGCTTTAACATTCAAATCTGATTTAGAAAACACTCGTTCAAAATAATACTTTATATTCTGTATAAATGTATAATTTATAATGAATGTTGTAAACTTTAGGTACCTGTATCGACCGATTTGTTGATGCTGGTGAACAAAATGAGACTCTGCTCTTTAATTTCTCGAGTGACTCACAACAAATTACCTGCATGAAAGGAAGCAGTAAAATAGGAGATTGCTTCTTCCTGGTCTTGCCTGCATGCTACCTTAATGTTTCGCTTACTGGTATTTATGTCATTTCTTCAAACGGAGACAAAACGACAATAAATATTACCATAATAACATTTGA
Source organism: Congeria kusceri (assembly GCA_027627225.1). Taxonomy (NCBI): domain Eukaryota; kingdom Metazoa; phylum Mollusca; class Bivalvia; order Myida; family Dreissenidae; genus Congeria; species Congeria kusceri. The sequence goes on along the minus strand of CM051029.1, from coordinate 6,083,575 downwards.
TAGCAATGCATCGGGAGAGTATATGTGTTCCAAAGCAAATACCGCCGAAGCGAGTGCGTTCTGCGTACATGATTCGGGCATGTTTTGAATGTTATGGATTTGTGGATTATGCTGTTAGATAGCATAGCACCTTTTTATAAAATGTACATTTGCTCGTATGATGGACTGTTTTGTTGTTATGTAAATTTGTTTATATTCATTTTATTTAATACGAACGGCGCTCTCTTTTAGCGTACTATCGTGATATTAGATTTTACTCAAAATAAAATAATGCTTATACACTAGTATAGGTTTACTTTATGAGCTCATTGACAATTCATTCATTTCTGTTAGTCGTATAGAATGCTTTGCGGATTAAGATTAACGTATACATGCTTTTTAAATAATTGCAATAATTTGTATACTACGTAAATTGTTTTAGCTACTACTTCTTCAACCGCAAACACTACAGATGGGACAAACGGTAATAATATTATGAATAGTACATTAATAAATTAATACATAAATGTTTAAATAAACACATAATAAATAAAAAAATAAAAAAATAAAAAAAATAAATAAATAAATAAAAACATAAATATATTAATAATTATTGATTATATATACAGTATATACGTGAATTAAGTCTAAAAAAGTAAATAAAATATAATAAATTGATGAAAACATACATAAATCAATACAACGATACATACATTATAGCAATCCGTGGTGTATGTCGTTTCAGAAAAACATACTCATCCAATTGAAAATACAACAACAATCAAATCACGTATTATATTATGGATTGTTGCCACAATTTGAATTGGAATTGTATTTATAACACTGATTGTAAGGTTGATTTGCTTCTTGATCTGGACTTCTATTAACCATTGCAAAGGAAAATACAAAAAATATACACATAATCAGTTGTGAACAGTAAAATCCGTTGTGAAAAAGAAAAGACTACTATTTTTTTAAACATAGTGCTATTCAATTATTTCTTAAGTGCGCCTTTAAAAAAACTCACAATCAGTGCATATGTAGAATGTGTATTATGTGTAGTTTAATGAAGTAAACCACATTATGATTGGTGTTTTTTGTTGTTGTTTTTTTATGTTAATATGTATGCCCAGTGAAAAATATTCTTATTTAGTTTTGTTAAAGTATGTGATCCATATTTGTTTTTCGACATAGAAGATAGGGACACCATTCTGAAAACTCTACAAATCTACCTTCCCATTGGCCTGACGGTTTTGTTCCTGATTGTCATCATCATCATCATCATCATCATCATCATCATCATCATCATCATCATCATCATCATTGACATGAATAAAATAGGTATAATTTTTAAAATTTTTTTTTTAGATCCCCTTTTCTAATTCAAACAAAATGGTTAAACACTTCAAGCGTATATATTCTAAGTAGCTCAGTAGTTAAGTGGTTGAAACGGAACTGTAGTTGCCTAGGTTGTAGATAAGTATGACGGCCATTATACTATCCTGTCTGAATAATTGGCACCTACCTTGGTTAAATGCATTGTACACGTGTCTAGCTATGTTGGAGTACGTTGACTGCCATAGTAACATTCATCCGTTATTCATGATTGGATAGTTCCTGATGGATATCATTGCTTAGTTTGGTGACAGACCGGATTATTTCCTGGCTGATTAGTCCTAGGGTGGACATTTTAAGACGCATAACGAGGATTGTTATTTGGCTGGGTTGGTCCATAGTAAAACGTATCGAACATGGATTTGGCTTAGTTGTCCTAGAGAAATATAATATCAAAAGAAGGTAGTTACTTGGATGTGTCGTTTAAGAGAGAAGAATAGAAGAATGCAGGGCAGTAGCAGTTAATTGGCCGTGTTATTCGCGAAGGAATGATGTGAAACGTCCCGGTATAGTACGGTGTGGTACTGTGAATACGGGTTTTATCTAATCTGCGGGTCCTACACAGAGAGTTCCGAATCAGCTTCCGTCCAGGCACGACGTGCTGTAACTAGTGGGCGTATGTCCCTGTCCCTCTGACACTCCAATTAATATGTAACGTCTGTTTTTGTGGAATTTGTGGAATGTAATTATTACTTTAATGGCGACGAGGCTAATTGGTTACAGGAACACCAGCAACCAGGTATTTAAATTATATTTCATTTGTCTCCAAACGACTTCCTGTCTGAGTTCTTTTAACTAAAAGGAGGGAAAACTTGCAGTATCAATATAATTTTAGGTTGCTTGGTGTAAATTTAATCGGATAATCACACAGATAGCCTTATCAGCACCTATAAATTATTTCAAAAATAATTTATCCAGGTTGGTCAACATATTTATTTGGCGTGAATCGTCAGCAAACGCATGAGCAGACAGAGGACAGTTTAACAGGGAAACTACAGCCTTCTATGCGGTCTTCTAGATCCGTAGTTAGATATTATGCCCACTTCTCCACCCCATTGGTAATTTGTGGTGTCTTGCAGTCACAAACATGTACCACCAAGATCAACAGTGCTGCAGAAAACAGTATCTTCCAAGTCCAACATAATCAAACTATTATTTTCACACACGTACTTTTTAAATAGTGTCCAGCTGTAAAAGTAAATTTAAATATGAAAATTAATACAAACAAGGCTACAGCGGAAGAATTGAAGAAGATTCCATGCGTTGGATTACCAATTGCCAACTTAATTATACAGTTTCTGGCAGTACATGGGGTGGTTAAAAGGGAAGCTCTGTGATTAGCTCGGCGGGAAAATCTGCCCAAGATGTTATCCAGATCGTGGACTTCTTGGAACCAAATCCATTTGATTTCTTGGGATGGGATCACATCTGCCAAACTTAAGTTCCAGATTCAAGGCCGTCGCTTTGCAATCAAAGATGCCAATCAAGACGGCCCAGGCACCTGATGCCAAACTGTCGGAAAATATGCCGCCATGGATGCCATTGAATGCGGAACATCTTCGCATGCAGTCAAGGTCAAGGTCCAGCATCTGGCTCACCAGTACCGTCAGTAAAGCAACATGGTCCAGTTTCTGTACAAGTAGACAACAAATGAGAAGTGACCACAAACAGACAAGAATACGGTTTAAAACACTACATAAAAGGAAGGCATGGGAAACCAGAAGAGATTGATCTTCTAGATCGAAATATTCCAATGCATCCTCTAAGTCACCTTCACCAAGAAGACGGTCATTCAAGTGACAAAATAAACAAAGTCATGCTAACAGTTTATCTGCGTCGTCTTCCAGGTCAATTTCTTATACATCTGATCGAAAGTCTAGAAAACGCCGTAACCAGTCAGATGCATCTTCAAGGTCAGTGTGTTCTAGACCTGATCGAAAGTCCGGAAGATCAACAGCGGTCCCAGTGTAGTCCTCCATTTCAAGGCTGTGTTCCCGGTATCGCGTTGTCAGAGGAAAAGGCAGAAAGTCCTTTAAAATGGAACCAACCTAGATTGAAAGATATTGGAAGTCAGCGCTAAAAGACAAGAGCACTGCAAGATCCAGGCTCTGTCTTTGAGTAGCTGTTCGGAGTCAAGGTCTCCACCTTGCGATATGACTGGACGGCTAGCTGGCTCTCTTTCAAACGGAAGTTTGAAAGCTACCGGAAGGTCATGAAATGGTCGGAAGAGGAATACAAGGTCTGGACCGAAAGGCATTTAACTTCTACACCATAACCACTTCAGACAGGGAAAGGTACTCTTTCCGCAAGACAATGAAGTCGTTGGAGGCGCGATTTGGTTCCAATGAGCTTCTGGAAACTTCAAAAGCATGTTTCCGTCAGACGAACCCGGGGCAAGATAAATCTCTGAAAGATTGGGCAGATCAAGTGCAAACCATATCTACACCAGCTTTTGTCGACCTTCAGAAGATTACATCTAACAGGAAGCAATTGCCCGGTTCTGCCTGTGGTGTAACGACAAGGAGGCAGTAAAGCACGCTTGCTTTAAAAACCCATCCAGTATGGAGGAAGCCCACAACGTGGTGGGCTTCCTCCATACTGGATGGGTTTTATACATCAGTTCATCTCCCAGGCAGTAGACGGAAAGAAGTCCAGAAGAGGGAGAGAAGATCTGGCAGTCAGAGCAGTGCGAGCACCATCAGAGGCAATGATTGAGGAGATTATAGCTTCTGCTTTGCAAAATGTTGCCAAAGAAAATAAAGATCAACTCACAAGCAGCTTCCGATATGGATCAGCCTTCAGACAGGCCAAATAAATTTGGTCCGTGTCTTTTCTGCAAGAGATATTGCCACTTCAAAAAGGAATGCAAAGCATATCAAGCGTGGCTAAAGAAACAAAGGCAGAAGACCAAGGAGTTAAAGGAACAAGGGCGCAGTCAAGCGGGCTTCTTCTCGACAGACCCAAGACGGCCATAGTACATCCATTGATGAAGTCTTACATCATAAACTTGGGAGGAATGAGTGCGGGTTTTATGTAATATGCGGGTCCTACACAGACAGTTCCGAATCGAATTTCCTCCAAGCAAGACGTGCTTTTACTAGTGGCGTAAGTCCCTGTCCCTCTGACCCTCCAATTCATATTTAAGGTATGTCTTTGTGGAATTCAATAATTACTTTAGGAATAACGGAGGATAAATGTAATTCAATGGTTGGATTGTTCTAAAGCAAATCATATCGAACGAGGATAGTTACTTGGCGGGGATGTCCAAAAGTGAATAATGCGGGGCAATAATTCTTACTTGACTAGGTTGGTCTATATAACATGATATTGAACGAGGATATGTGTATATTTGTAATGTAAACAGGTTCACTACAATGGCAAGCTTTAAAGCTTTAATGTGAGACGTTGCAGTTATCCACAATGCTATGAAATGATATAAACCGCTCCGTTGGGTGCGCATATATTATTGGGTCATAATTTACAGATAAGGCTTGCATTCCTAAGATGTCATTAATGAAGTTTATTTAAGAATGAACTGCCAAATGAATTGTGAATGTGTACATACCTAGTTAAACGACACTATTTACTTTGTCCCTCATAGTTTTATCAATAAATAGGAAGAGCAATTTTCTAAATCACTTCATGTTTGTGCAGTTCACCCCATACATCTACAAAAACATATTTAGGACAGAGACAAGGACGTTGCATTAGGAAATCCGAATGTTTGTTTTGCGAACAAACACAAAAACTAATATATATATATATATATATAATAATCGTGAACACATGTTTCCGTAATAAAACGTTTCTATTATATGAATAACAGTAATTTATTGGGAAATATCAGTAAAATAAAATGTGTAGTTCACTGTTTAAAACAGTGAAAATTACCACTCTGATAATTGTTTGCTACTTCATACTGTTTACGATATTGTTTCAATAAAACCTATTTATATAGCAATTAAATGAAAACAAACAATGTGGAAAATAACATAAAATTAAAAGAAAAATGTGTTGTTGGTTACAATGTCAACTTTTTATTCACTCGTGATCAAAAAAATATACATTTTCACTCGTGGGTGCCCCGCTCATGAAAATATAAACTTCCATAATCACTGTTTTAAAAACGTGCTATAATGAAAGTATTGTTATTTAGTAATACTGTACAACGGTGTGCTTGTTTACACAACTAAAAGCTAGAGGATGGCATTTTATCTACTCTGCTCTGTACAACATGGTTTTTTTACCATATCTTCATTACGACAGGACGCGATTTTGTAGATCATAAAATATTAATTGTAGCCAATACTCATTCAAACTTCCTGTATAAAGCGCCAGTCATGCCGGGTTATAATAATGTATACACTATTGAGATTGTGCATAGCTTTACGTTGACTGCAAACGGCTGGGAATAACCTAACCTGGTATAAAGTTGCATTATTGATCAGGTTTCTGTTTAGCTCACACCGAGATAGGAATGCAAATTGAACTTATTGATTTGTGGACGCAAAGAGGAAGTTGTTAATAGTCCGTACGAAAACACTGACGTACACGCAATTAAACCATGATTATATTCGTCATTGACTTTTGCTGTTTCATTTAAAGTCGTTATTTCATTGTGTTTGTGATTACTACATATACATATGAGATCGTATTGTAGGCATCGTATGTAGTCTTACTTTGGACTAAACATCTTAATGTTTGCATACTATGGAATAACTAATTACTGTACACTATGAGTTATTTTGAACACAATACTCTTACATTGCAGACAAATGAACAGGTGCTGAGTACCTGATTTTATGAAGTCGACAATTAGTTGGTTTCCTCTGGCGATTAGTTTCAATACAGACTAAACTATTATTGTATGCGTGTTAATAAAGCAGAATGTCGTAAATAATTAGAAAATTTGAACAAAACATTCAGCACACACAGACAGCATAAGAAGTGATGGCAACGGGTCGTTGTTATGTTGCCAATAGCATCGAAGCTTACTATTATAGTAAACGATATTCTTATATGCTTTTTATTGTTAATAATAATTACTAATAATTGTTTAACATCAAATGTACGCAATAGTCCCCATTATGTTATGGTTGCTTTAAAACTGAATTATGTGCTTAGTCAGTACTCGTAACCGAAATAAATCACAATAATTGTCCAATATGCAACATGATACACTTGTTTATCTGCACAAGGTCTTCTTATCGATACGCTGTACACAACTTCCTGTTAAAACTGCACTTGACCTGTCCACCATTATTCAATCACATGCATTATACAGGGGAAGCAAGTCAA
>CM051029.1:5986903-6074403 GCA_027627225.1 Congeria kusceri | reverse complement strand
CTACTGCTACTAGTACTACTACTTCTATAATTTTAACTACGACTACTACGACTACTACTACTACTACTACTACTACTACTACTACTACTGCTACTACTACTTCTACTACTACTACTACTACTACTTCTACTACTACTACACTACTACTACTACTACTACTACTACTACTACTACTTCTACTAATACTACTACTACTACTTCTACTACTACAACTACTACCACTACTCCTGCTACTATTACTACTACTACAATTACTAATGCTTGTACTAATACAACTACTTCTACCACGACAATGACGAGAACGATAACTACTACTACTTCTACAACTAGTATAACAACACAACTAATACTGTTGCAACTGCTGCTACTACTAATCCACTGGCATACACTGTTTAAATAATGAGGACAAATATTCTTATATGACATACAATACGGCCTAACGCATAAGTGAATGAACATACGTGTCGTGATGGCTCTGTGTTGGACAAACTGCGTGTCTAAATTTTACTTTGAGTTCATTTAATTTTGCATTATTCATTAATTACAAATAATATTGAATGTTTACATAGTATGTATAAAACATGATTGTTTCAGTTTAACATTCCGTTATCATTAGCTACTGTTTCCAAATTTCAATTTATTGTTTGTAAAACAGTATATGCACACACAGATTTGGTAGTTGCATCAATTAAATGGGAGGAAGCTTTTGCTTACACCTTTATCGATTATGCCATGTGCGGATGATGTTGGTTATACCTTTACAAATTATGCCATGATCGCCTTAATGAACATAAAGCTAGATTTAACCTTCAAAGGTGCAAAAAAGCAAAACCACTTAACAATGTTATTGTGTGAAAGACTAGTGTTGTTGTTAGGAAGATACACTTGTTTGCATATGATGCACTTGTCAGAATAGACTCCGCGAAACCTCTGAATCAGCTGTCAGACACACTGATTTAAAAAGTATACACCACATGTTGAACACATGCTATGCACATTACATCATCTTCGTGTCTGGTATTTTCTAAATTATTATTTAATTATTTGGCATAATATAATGCACACAGCTAATTGTTGCAATAATGATGTCTTTATTTATTGAATATGTATAAGGTGTGTAGATAATTTTTGTCTGACATGTCTGACTGTCTGACAAGTTTCGCGTTGTCTGTCAGAATCAGGAATGTCACTGCATATGGTATCTAAGCAGTCCAACTGTTCATTAGGTCACTGAAAAACAGAGGTACCGGTCACAAAAACAGAGGTACCGGTCACAGAGATGGTACAATTGTGTTCATGTGTTGACTTCTTATTGTTTTCAGTTATTTGTTGTTTGTCTTGATAGCACAAACAACTGGAGAGACTCTGTTATTGCTTAACCGTCAGCAACTTTCTTGGTGTTTTTTTATATATTTTTTGGTGGGGCGGGTGGGGGGAGTTGGGGGTACTTTTCTGGTGAACATTTGTCTGGTGAACATTTTTGCTGTGCGAGTCAACCACATAGCGGAACCAACAACCCGGTGGATGGGGTGCTGTTGTAAGTGCCACTGAGTCGAAATGTTCCATATAAAGGTTTTTCATATTTGGGAAACCGGCGATCCCATTGCACACTTGTCAATAATGCACTTACATTATTCGACACCAATATCTCATCCTCATTTAAAGTTTTATCTTTTATAAGATAAAACCGGGCGCTGAGTATAAAGATATGAAATGCACGTAGACAGTTTCCTTTTTCAACACGAACAATTGCGTTTGTCATAGTAAACCGTTGTAAATTTGTACGTGTACGTGGACAAATAACCAAATCGAAAGAATAAAGTGGGTAGTGAACCAATAAGATAACATAATACCATGCATGATCGAACACAGATCCGTTTTTGATTGGTGTATACACAATGGAAAACTATTGTACAGCACCCATTTTAATCTCCGCCTGTTGCGATTGTCTTATAACGAGTCGGACATTAAGTATTTTGTGTCGGAGTCGGAATTGAATGTTCATTAATAATGTATAAAATTTGAATGGAAAATAATCAGTGTTTCCATATAACTGTGTGAGATATTATTTGTGTCATTTTATTGAATATAGAATAGACATGCCCTGTTCGTCTGCCTCTAACATTGAACCTTCTCATTAGCAATTGTTCAAATAGTATGAATACTAAACTAAATGTTCATATATCGATTCGAGCAAACACATTACAAGCTTTGCAACGTGCTATTTTGTGTAAAATAGGATAACCATTAGATATTTAACTAATATGTTTGTGTGGCATTAGATGCTCTTCTTAAACGTTCTTGAATTTGAAATCCACATTAATAATACCTTTATTTTACAATTCTTGATTCGCCCCACCATGTTTGTTGTAACATCTTATTTACGTGATTTACATTTAAGATACGCATTTGAAACATAAAGTATTCATTTGCATAAATGCATAACATGCATACAATATTCACAACAATCGATGGATTTATGACAATTTCAAATTTTCATATGCCTTATCGGTCTTCGGTTATGACGAGTTCCTGGCAGAAACGTTCTCTGTACTGATTGTGCTATCGAACTGTAAGCTGCATGATGATAGACTTGAATACTCGTGGAAAGTACTTTCTCCAAGAGCTTCGTATTTATTTTCTGGGCCGGAATCAGGAAACAATTAATGCACGTCCTACTATGCATGTCCCGAAATATGAAGAAACTCATAATCACGCTCGCGAAATAATACATCCCAGTGCGATAATGACCTAGTATTGCATCCCTTGTAATTAACCATTGCTACACCCGACCGTACAATCGATTGTATCTAGTCAAATGCCATAACATCATCCTAATAAGCTAGTAACTTAAACACCGAGATCACGTGCTAAGCTAAACTAATCACTTATATCGTCAGTCGATCTGACGGACTATTTTAATCATTCAGAACTTTTTTATATGATACATATTGTGCTCCTTCACAATACAATATTAAATTGTTTAAATCAAATTTAAGAATCAGCCTTCCGAACTCTCGAAAATGCAGAATATGACCTAAACCTTGTACCAGCACGAGATTATCGGGTGTGAACAAGCTATGTACAGAAGTGTCAAGCAAAATGGCTGGTGTGAAAGATATGACGTTTATTACAGCGCGTTATTTTAAATCAGTGTAAGACATGGTGCAATACGGTCGAAAGTTATCACGTAACACTACACAAACTAGAATACTGTTGCAAACACTTTATATTGTATCCGTCTTTTCTTCACCACCATTAAAACCTGGTTCCCATTCAACTGTGAAGGAATCCACCCCCAGGGAACTTTCTTTGACATGGACATTTTTAGGCGATTCAGGTTTGTCTAAAGAAAATATTAAAACGATGATAAAATTAAATTATAAGTCAAAAGTTAATGTCGTCGGAAAATAACATAAGCAGATCACTTGGAATCACAATATTTTACTAGAACATTAATTACGCAATGACTAATTATGACTTGCCATGTGCTCGAAGTTCATACTCCTGTGTTGCGTTTCCTAGCTCATTGTAAACATTGACCATATATCTCCCGAAGTCCTGGGTCCTTAAACTGGAGATAAGATAGATTTACCTGCAGACCATCTGCAGAAACACTGACAGCTATTGATCTAGCGTCAGAGATAATTTCCCACTTTGAGCCGTTTAGCCTGTACCACGAATATGCAGATCTGTGTGGTGGTGGGTACGCCTTTATTGTAAACGTCAGCACCACATATCCGTTAAATGTCTTCAAAATAGTTGTAACAGGGGGAGAAAATGGTGATGGTCTCGGTGCACCTGGTAATTTATAATTGCATATTTTCTTCAATAATCGTACACGTATAGTATTTCTCTAAATTAAAACATGTATCAGTACTTCAAGTATATACATGCGAAATACAAATGCTAGTAGTCTAGCCATTTAATTCACAAACCTCGCATATTTTAAAAAATCACCCGGATGAGATACCACCCGAATTTCATTTCAGTCATGATTGTGAAGTTATCCAAGTAATGTATGTCAATATTATATTCGCATTTCGTTTATTTATTTTTTATTTCATAACGACTGTTAGAAATCATATAACGAGTTTTATTACTGATTGCGTATTCAACGGAATCTCAATCAAATACAATATACATAAAGTCAACTGATCGTTCTGTATAGTTAAGCATTCGACATTGAACACGTATACAATAGTTCATAATTGCAAATCGTGTAATCCTTATTTACACCAGTTGGAATTCGATGAACACTACTTACATTTAATGAAGATCTCCATAACTTGTTCTTGTGTCTCTGTAGAATGGATGTTGCGACCCTGACATCGGTAAACCGACGCATCGTATTGACATCTAGCGTGTGTAATGGTTGCTTGAAGTGATTGAGTGTGATTGAGTGTGTCCCTTTTGTAGAATACGTGTTCCGTTAACAATTGAGATATTCGCTGTCAAACTCACAAACTAACTGAACATTGTCGCGTTCTGTAACAAGTATTGTCTGTTGATTTTCGAAACCGGTCGCAAAATATCGCTTGATCTCAGCAGCGTTTGAAAGATACAAGTACTGTGAGATCATTTACATTTAAATCATTAATGTAAATCACCAAATCCAACAGTTATATTATATTATAAATGAATACATTGACAAAGGAATGCATACACTGTACATCCACGTAGAAACTAGTTTTGGCGTAACCCTGCCTGGCACTACAACCGGTAGGCTCCATTGTGTTGGAAGCTGCACATGTATACAGTCCTTCATCAGTAAGCTTGACATCTGCTATTGACAGATATTCCCCTGACATGGTTGACATATTTTCACGCATCCACACAACTGTTGTTACTGGCGGATTGCCTGCGGTGTAGGGACACGCTACTGACAGGTTTGTGTTCAAAAGTACTGCCAGGTTTTCCAAGCGGCGAACAGTCGGAGGGGCTACAACGTGTTTAAATTCAGTGGTAACTCATATTGATTAAAATTTCGCAAACACAACAAACACGCAAAATATAATTATATATAAAAAGGGAATGTTCCCGGGAACACCTATACGAATTCTAGTTATATGTAATATTGTATGAACACACGTTTCTAAAAAATCAGCGTTTGCTTGTCAAACAACTAAACAAACATATCAATTAACACTTGTTTTTGTTTAAACCTAGTACTATTTACGCCACGCACACTGTTATAAATACCTCAAAGAGCTCTGAATGTAAACCATCGCGCATAACTTGTTAATTTTAAGTATAAAATAACGTTATTTTGTTACGGTGAATAACTAATAAATAAAATATAATGCGTCTGTTTTGTTTAAAATAACAACTACATGATCATGTATGTGTGTTAAGCGTTCATTTTATGCTCTTCGCATATAAACATACTGGATAAAAGTTGTCCAATTTGAAAATTGATGTGTTTATGTTACTCGTTCTACTATTATATACATATTTGATTTATAATAGCCAGTGCTTACCTAAAATTTCTAGATGAAAACTCGACACGTTTGTTCCATAAACTGTACCATCGAAAGTGGTGTCAATTACATTTGTCGCAGTGCACGAATATGTGCCATTTTGTTTCGAAGTAATGTTTTCCAGATGTAAAACATTGCTTGAGCCATGGATGTTCGGTTCCCAAGAATATTTGGGATCTGGTTTGCTGGTGGATATGCAGGATACCTTGACAGATTGTCCTATGACGACTTTGAGGCGACTTGTCTGAAACGTCAATGGCCAAGGAGTATAAGCAGTTAAATAGTACCTAATAATACCGTGAAGTATTATAATAATTACATTTTATTTTATATATTAATCCAATATTCTCAAACAAACGCATGACATGTTATAACAGACTATGCATATTAACAACAATAAATATAATTTGTATATATATATATATATATCATACGCACAGTACGCTGTGACGGTCAAATATGCAAACCTAGACGAGCACACGATTGGCTTGCCAGTGGGGTTCATACAATTGCTAGCATTGCAGATGACAACGCTATTGGTATAGATCGTTGGATTCCAAAACTCCCCTTGTGCATAGAACACTCCTTGTTCTGACCATACATAACTGGGTTGTGGGTTCGAGCTACTGCGGCACTGCATGTGCACACTACGACCTCTTATAACAGTAATCATGTTTACTTCTGTATGCTGATTTGGCCCTATATGGTAGAGGGTTGGTGTCATTACAGGATTTGTGAAGAAATAAACTGTTTAAGGTGTAACTTTAACAATTGAAATAATTAAAATAACATAGCATGCATTTTATTATGAAATATTACATCTGGTCACATCAACTCTGAAAATATAACGCAACAACTTTCACAGTTAAGTCACATTTCGTGTAGTTCATAAATTTGTCAGTTAATATCTGCATAATATTTCTAATGTAAACCGCTGTTCAGTGGATCCTTCTACAGACTGGTGAAACGATGGATTCATAAGGTTTAGTATGCGAATGTAGAAACTATTATTTCCACTGGATTCCACAGCCTCTATCAACAACTCTTGACCACTGATTGTCCCGCTGAGGGGATGTGTCCATGCGTATCTCGAAGGTGGTGGATTACTAACGCACGTGCATGTCATTCGGAACGATTAATTTCTTATTGCACGTAAACATTAGAGTTGACATTAAAATTCCCAATTATGCATTCTGGAGCACGGGGTGGATCTCAAAACACACAAAAAATGTACAAAAGTATATACGTGTAATGACTTTAAATAGCGTTACTTAATTTTAGTCACAATATAAACAAAGTGAAACTCCAACTGCATCAGCAGAGAAGAACCCTTCACAGTAGCACAAACATAAATAAAGTACTAGTCAGTGAATACATTGAATAATATTAATGTTAATAATAATAATAATTATAATAATAATAATGTGTTTATACCGGAAAATGCGCAATGGTCGAAAATACCCTACTTCGAAAAGACCTGATGTCACGTCACAAAAGTATAAATTTGTTGGACACTAATGACATGTGTGTGTATACGATTTGCGATAACAGCTATCGTAATTTTTCACTTCCCTCTTAACGTATTCCTGTTACAACGTCACGGAAGACACACAGTTATATTGGACATTGCAGTATTGTTAAAGGTAATATGTTGCATATATTGATATGAAATGTTATACTTTTGTTGCGATATGTTATATACTTGCACTGAATTTAAGACATCAGAAACGAATCATTCGCGTTCATGCAAAATATCCATGCACTATGGAAAAGAAGCTGTGGATGTTTGATAGTTTAAGATGTTCATATCCCTTTCTTTTCAGATTTTGATAAACCTTCTATTGGTGGTCGGTAGCCAAACATAACTTATTCATGCACTTAATATTTCAATGGTATAATGCGGTTTCAAATTTCCCTTTTCGCATCTTTCGGAAATAAACGTTCATTTCTTAAAGAAACACAGAAATTCCGGTATTTTAAACGGCTATTCCTGGTGCTTAATCATTCATGTTTATTCTGAAAGCGTCCCTTTCGCTTGTCAGGAGCATTACTCTCAGACTATAGAGCTACCAACAAGACACTTCATTGATAAATATATCTCATTGAGGAGAAGTGCAGTGGACAAGAACCATTACTCTGCACCTCATACATTTGGAGTTATTGCCCTTTGTATGTTTTCATACTTAATTTCTGAAACTTCATTGGTAGATAGATCTTATTGAGGACAAGTGCAGTGCGCAAGAACCGTTACTATACACTTCATACTTTCGGAGTTATTGTCCTTTGTAAATTTTCTTACTTAATTTTGTGTCGCAATTTTGGTTTTAAAATTACTATTTTCTTTGCAATAAGCCGTAGTGCAGTGCTTTTGAATATTTCAATTAATCTGTTTAAAAGAATTGGGTATGTAGTTTCCAGGCGCACCACACACGCCTGAATGAGTTATGCAATGTACAGCTGAACTTCGTTATCTCGAAGTCGCCGAGAACCATCAAATGACTTCGAGATATACGAAGTTTGAATATCCGGCGTGAGGCAACACATACGACTCGCGGAGTTCTAGTTAAAATAAACAAACACAATGATGTAATAATTATTCCAGTGAACGGCTACATATAATTAATTTGATAAAAGAACAGTTTTATGAGACCAATATCAAATTATGCAAATACCTTATTGCGTTTGATTGTGTCATTAATTAAAGCCACATATAAGGTGAACATGGCAAAATTAAGAAATATTTTTTCGATTTATCGTTGCTTATGGGCCAATAAAAAACGATTCGGAGTTCAGGAGTGCGTTTCACTGACATTGCGTCGACTTACGCATTTTTACGTACGTAAACGATTTACGCCGAGCGTAAAACTATGCGTACGGCGTTTCACTCAAATTGGCGTAAGTTTACGCTGTGCTTTAGTATGAATACTCTTCAATCGAAGGTATTTTTGTAAGCCGATAGGTGCGCGCGGACGCTTTAGAATTACTTTCGTCTGTATCAGTAGCTATTGTAAACAAGATGGCCGAATCGCCGTCTAAGCGGAAGTCCAAGACGAAATATAAGGTTGATACGCTTATGTCGGCATATGCCGAAAGAGTAGACTTGGTAGATGGCAAACTTACTCCTTCTTTATCAGCGTCGGACAAGCGGAGGGTTTGGGATGAAATTTTAGCACTGTTAGTTATTTCTAAAGCATTGTAAAACTACCAGCTATCCATAATTGGCAAAATATGAAATCCCCATCATTTGTCGACCAAAAATGTGCTACGTTTCTGTTACTTTAATTATAATGTTCAACATGATTGGATCATTTATTATAAACGCACATCTTGCTCTGATATTTGTGAACAACCGTTATAATGTTCATGATGCATCTGTTCAGTCAATCAATTTGTAAATTAAATTATTATTATCATTATTTCAGTGTTAACAGCACAGATACAGTCGGTAGAACTTTGGACGAGACGAAGAAGAAAATCAGTGACATTAAGGTTTCTGCGAAACAGAAAGAGAGGACCCGGGTGAAGCATAACCAATGAACAGGAAGAGGGCCTCCTGCTAATGAACTGTCGCCTTGGGAAGTTAAGGTATATAAGCATTATCCCCGCGCAATATTGATAACGCATAATGATCCGTTTTTGTGTGCGTGCTTTTAAAAGTTAAATAATGTTCATGGTAATAATTCATTAATTATTCTTTAAGAAAAAAAAATCTGGCAAACAAGAGTGAATTAATTACATTATTGGTTTACCTAAAAGAAAAATAATTTAATATCACCATTGTATATTTCCTTTAATTCGCAGATGCTTGGAATAATTCCAACAGCAGCAGTGCATGGCCTGGATGATCGTTTTGATACACTGAACAACTCATCATATTCCTCAGGTATTTTTATCATTATGATAGCCTACTATATATTTTAATTTATCACACAACCTGTCGACAGTCAAATATATATGACACAAAATTAGGTGTCTGACACAATCTATAAAACGCCGTATAGTATACATATTGTATGTTCACTTGCCTTTTTTTTTTTAATAAATCAATACATTATAACTGCAAAAAAGTAAGTTTATGCTCCACAAAAATCACTTTATGCTTACAATATGGTACAAAGCATGGTGTCTGACAGTTGAATTAGAGCTCTTGAATAGTCTATTTATTGCCATTGAAATCTTTTGTACAACATTTAGAACTTTTATTTCCAGTATCATTGGCTGACATGCCTGCATCTGCTTGCACTGGTTAGCTTAATTAAAATTACATTCATTTTCATTTGTGCTTATTCTCACACATTTTTTTAAATTATGTTATGCAACAACATTGAATGGACTAATTTGGGAAGCATTGAATGCGTACTCAAACGATTGCTATACCAAGTTACAATATGATATGTTAGTTATACTTTAAAATAACAACATTCCTGAACTTAACACCAATCAAATAATTATTTGATTCCAAAATTATAAATTGTAAATACTTGTTTACTAACACAATAATAAACATATAATAAAATCATGTGATTATTACAAGGTCCTATAACATGAACATTCTATACTCCATCTAAGAAATGCATGTGTAAGGCAATTAACAGATACATACAATTAAACTTTAATGAACATAATTGTAACTTATACAACAATAATGTGCAAGTGCACACTTTTTATAGATATTCTACTAGAAGAAAAGCATTAAGGTGTGAATGAAGTAGCATGTGAGTTTATTTCAGTTACTCATTTATTCAAAAGTTCATGATATTTTTGATGTACTTAATGCAATTTGCAAACGATTTGTTGGAATGAAATGTTTTGAGAGGAATATTGCTTTTTTATTTTTATTTACAGGCACACTTGAGAAGAACTCGACGAAAACAAAAACTGAAAAAGATATTTAATTTGTTATGTTATATGTTAATAGCTCTAAATAATTAAGAACAAATCAGTTATAGAAAATGAAGGAAGCATATAATTTATAGTGTTTATCAAGTTATTGTTCATGTCTTTGGAATTGTATCTATATTCAACACTAACCTAGTGTTCTTTTTATACTAATGCTTTAATAGATGTACTTTATTGTTTGTATTTATGCAGACACCAAGACATACTGATAATGCATTTGTCTCGTCAAAAATATAATTAAAATTAAAGTGTCATAGTTGTATCAGTTATATAATTATTGTGAATTGCACCAAATCACCATAATCAGTTACTGTTTCCATATGTTTTCTTAAATCTGTAGTCTAAATATACATGGGCTCAATAATATAATTTATTAGTTTATTTATTTTGCTTTGAATTTTAAGAACATGTCTTAAGTTACCAAGAATAGCTCATGTCACTACAGTAAGAACACATAGAATTGAAAAACAATACTGAAGTTAAGGGAAATGCAAGAAAGGAAGGAAATTGAAAAACAAAAACGTATTGAAATACACAAGTTATAATGCTCTGTAGATGCAGTACTGTCTGTTTTTATATTAGGAAAATAATAACAGTCTTTGAATTAATTCACTTGCCCGAAGCTAAAGATACTTAAATCATATTTCTGTTTAATGTAAAATGTATACCTACCTGCCCAAAATGGCAATTAAAGGAACACAATGACAGTTTCGATTTCAAAATATACATATATCTGTTTTTATAATTTAACGCTATTTAAAAAGTATTGTCTCTTAAATTATTATTAATACATGTGTTTCTATCCATTTTACTACATTAACAACATAAATATCATCACAACATGATTAATCCACAGAACATTTTCCATTATTCACAACAAAGTAAACAAGGTGTATTCGGGCAAGTTGAATCGTATGGTTTTTATCCAAATGGTCTAATCATTCCAACTATCAGTATGGAGACTGCAAGTAGCACACAGAAATAACTTCAACACATGTTAATTAAAGCCTGCCTGTGTTGTTGGCTATTTCGATTGATGTCATTTCCATCCCCATCCGGTATATCATAATTGTTGAGATTTTCATCATTGCTATCAATGTCATTGTTGAATGGAAATTTAAGGTCTATGCATAAATCAAAGAAATTTATAAATATTGTTATTTATGACAGTACTATAATAGTAACATTATTTTTATTTATTGACATTTTAATTTTGTACAAAATAATAAAATGTGTCCTTCTTGAAGTAAGCAATTTCTTCCGTATTACATATCATTATTTGGTAGTCATATTTATCAGATTATTTTAAAATTCTACCACCATAAACAGCCACTTAAAGAGCCGAAACGAACATATAACCAATTGAATGCTGTGGATATCAGGCCAAACATAAAATTAACTGTGTATGCCATTGCCTACCTACCCGACGAAAGAGCCCCTACTCAAAGGTTTTTCTTTTGTTATATCAAACCATTTATTTTTCTAAGTATTATATTGTTTCTTTAGGATAAATAAAAGCTTACTCTTGTTTCATTTTGGTCGTATCAGCTAGACCCTTGCTTATAATAAGCCATTTCAAAATACAATTCTAATCATGTTATATCAAACCGTTTAATCAACGTGCTCTTTGTCAATAGTTATTGTCAATTTAAAGATGATTGCTTGCAAGCTCTCGTTACATCAACAGACATTTGATTATATTATCAAAAGCAATGTTTATGTTATACGCTATATTGTGATGCTAAATGGATCATTAATACATTTGCATTAACAAAATGCCTACCTACCTACCTATTACTAGCTACCTTGGGTGGGCAATGGCAAACAAACAATATTTTAAGGTTGGCCTCATATTTATCAAATCATAGGCCACTTGGACAGCCGACACGTATGTAATCAATGGAAGTTGAATAAATACATTGGTTTTGCATCATCAACCATTATTTAATTATATATAAAACATTGGTTTAGGAAATATTACCTGAAACTAGCTTTCAAAGTACTAAAAGCCCTTTTTAACACATATCCTTGTCCTGGAATGTGCACCATTAAACCACACTTCCTGTACAGTGCGTGGGTTGTTCTGAAAATGATATATATATTACTTTTTTTTAACTAAGTGTAAACTACAGTTACACAAATATATATATATTATACATTTAAAATTGTCTGTGCATTTGGACTATTTTTTAATCGTCACGCCCATAGTCCCCAAAACATTAAAAGATAACTTGCTAAAACACAGAATTGTTATTAATATGAAAAGGATAATATATGAAAAATCAAATATAAGATATATTCTTTATTGCATTATTTAGATTGTATTTATTTAAATACACTGAAATGACCGACATACATATATACCATTATCAGCTCATAAATGCATGAACTTGTCGAGATGGATGTTTAATCAAATATAATACTATCCAAAGTAAAGGTATTCATATCATAAGAGATAATAATAACAATAAAACAAGACAAGACAGCACACACACCTTTTTATTCCGGCCAGTGACCTTACATAATGACCCCCAAAACATGTATGAAGTTTCAATTAAATATCAGTAGTTAGTTACAGAGATATGCACTTGCTGCACCCAAACCTTAAACATAGCATTACGCAGACGCCGACGAACGGGTGATTACTATTGCTCATACTATGCGGATAATAGTCGAGCTGATAATATATAAAAACATGAACAAATTAAGTACATTTAATGCTGTATCATACGTTAACTTTGGAGTAATAAGGTATTCCCTTAACCGCCCAGGAGCCATCCAGGTGTGTGGACTTGCAAAGGATTCTTTAACAAGGATTTTTCAAATACCGTGTCATCATGGGTTGACCCTGGCCATTTCGCATTGACATTGGTAAACCTAAATTTAAATGTTTTTTTAATATTATATTTATATTATTATCTGTATTCAGTAAAGGTGACAAGCATAAGTACTAACTCACAAATCATTTAATTGATAAAATAAAAGGTGCTGATAATATAAATATATTGGTATTATTAGTAACACGCACGGCTGATTAAATTTCTGAATCCGTACAGTGTGATACAGAGACAGAAAATTTATACTTGAGCGAAAGAGGTGTGAAGCACGCTAGAAATATGAGCCAAAATAAATTTACTGACCCTGTATCCCACCATACCGTGTCAGTAAGAAGCCATGAAATTAACTTATCTTACCAAGTACCATTATTTTAATCAATATGCCAACATTGTATTCTTCGTATTAAGCTTAGTTTAAAAAAATGTTTTATTGACTTGATATTAACTGCTAATGAAACAGTACGGAGTAATACACAGTCAGCATGTGACCCGATTAAACCTAAAAAGTGAGTATTCTGTACGAGGTAAGGTATTTTATATATTAAAGCATACAATGTTATACAAGTTTCACTTATTATTTTAATTTCTATAATTTTCAACACAAGTCAATTCAAATAATCAATATGGAATCAATATAAATTCAATAAATACTGGTAACCAAAATTTACCTCAAGTTGCTATCAACAACCGCTTGTACGTGTACAGCGTGGAACCCTTTCCTGCAGACAAATATGTTCATTGTCTGTAGGCGTTTGAATGGGGATCAGAGCTCCGTCTACGGCCCATATCATATTTGGGATGGCTGCAAATTCGTTGGAACTTCAATTTGGTTGCTGCAAGGTCCTGAACTGATGAAGGAAAGTTGATGTTCCTAAAATTATGGTTGTTTGCACCTACAACCTGAAATGTATACACATGTTTCATATATCACACATTTATTTAATAAACCGCGTTTTATTACAGTTTGGAAATATTCATATGATAAGTTATTGTGAAAATACCGGTAAATCAATATGCATGACTACCTTATTAAAAGCAAAATCACTTTCAAATTAAAAATATAAAATATATTGGCTTGATAAATACGCCTTTAATTAACTTTCAGAGCACACATGATGAAGCACTAATACAGAATTAACACACAAGGCACTGTGACCACATAAGGCACTGTGACAGTCTTAGAAAATAACGCACTTGCCCCAGTGGCCCTGACAACCAAAAAACTATTTTGGCAAGTTAAAGTTTTGACCTGTCTCGCCAAAAGGGAAAGTACATGAAGGATTCCAAAAAACAAAATTAAAATTCATCTATCAAAAATACAACAATACAAAGATTTATCTCTATTCTGTAACAACAACATAGCCATCATTTGAACGGTCTATTTTAAAAATTTCTTGCTTTGATATTTTATTTCAGACCAGTCTAGGAGGTTACGGCACGTTTAAGATGTATGGCTGATACCTTATGTCGGCATTGGCAAGTCATGACACAACAGTATTGTGAAGAATACCAGTTTTTAATTAGCACTACCAATTAGCACAAGCCCGTATGCTCTGAAATAGTAAGTTTTCACTGGGATTGTTCAGATTATCAGATTTATATAGGCGGGCTAGTAACATTTTCTTGTTCTCAAGCAATAATATAACAATTCTGGCTTGCTTGGCCAAACTGCGTATTTTCAACATTTTCACTAGTACATTTGATTAATAGAGAAATGCAGTTTGTTTGATTATCACGCTGCGATACAGGTTTGATACCACGCAGAATCTTAATGGTTTCAGAGTTATTCAGTTATATGTATAAGATATGATTTATTTTATTAAACAAACATCACTCAATACATGTACATAAGAAACAATTGCTTTATTATTAAATAATGATAGTTGTTGATACCTGTTTGACACATCTACACACAGAACGTCTACTAACACCGTGTAGATCCCCAACCTCACTGTAGAAATACCCTTTCGCAAGGTAGCACAGTGTCATTAGGAGTTGAAATTAAGCACTACAAACAACTTGTATTTACCAAATTTCGAAACATTAACTTACCTTTCACATTAATCCTGTCAGAATTGACATATAACATCAGATTTGCATGGTAGTCATACAATTTCGAAACTACACGTGAAATGCTCCAATAAAACAATCGCTTCTTGTGTCGATTTCAAAATAGAATGAATGTTATCCGAAATAGGTATATCCGAATCCAATCCAGGTCAACACAATTTAACGACTCGCCACACAACAATCCATGAACTGCTAAAAAGTAATTATCAGCGAGCACATTAGTGAATACTTTGTGTGAATATACACTGCTATCAGACACAGGTATTTTAAACAGATTATTAATTCCCAAATAAGCGACGCGATCACGATGACAATTGCACAATTTACAAAATTGTTTCTACATATTAAAGGGCCATAACAATTGATAAAAATAAGGGTTAAAACCCACTAAGTTATACGAAACAAACGACTATAACATATGAAACGTTATTTTAACATATCTCAGACTAGCACTTAATATGTGTACAAATAAACGAATTAAAACAGACCTTTATCCGTACATTAAGGGGTTGATTCTTGTCGCACATGGGTTCGCAATCAGCTCGAATTAGCTCCTCTAAATAGCGAATACCATCTCCTAACAGCCTATACCTTTCAACGATTTCTTTTTCTCCCAAAAACGCCAAAGGATCAATTCTATCTCTGAATATTCGTCCTTATTACGCTGCTTAGTGAAACGCATTTTTGAGAAGTTCTTTTGCGTACGCATATATTTACGGAAATTACTTGCGTACGTTGTTTAGTGAAACGCACTCCAGAGTCTTACCTTATTGAACATTGATATGACTCAGGGGATTGGGAGGCTAAAGTGCGTATGAACGTATAGCAGCCATTATATGCGTATTCGATCCTTTATTCATGTAGTTAATTATCCAACCAACAAGTCACTCAGAAAGTCAGTCAGTGAATAATTCACTCGCTCACTCACTCGCTCTATCACTCGCTCACTCACTCACTCATTCACTCACTCACTCACTCACTCACTCACACACTCACACACTTACACACTCACTCACTCACTGAATCACTCACTCACTCACTCTCTGACTCAACCACTCACTCAATCACTCAACCACTTAATCACTCAACCACTTAACCAATCGCTCAACCATTTAACTACTCGACCACTTAACCACTCACTCAACCAATTACTCAACCACGCATACATTCATCTATACACCCACCGTCATCCACACATCATGAAATATACGCGGATCAGTCGATACAATGTGGTGTTTTTCAGTTTATATCTGATGGCTTTAACTGCTCCTTTTCAGGCAATTACTGCATATCTGGATATTCATCCTAATATCAATGCAAATAGATACTGTTTTCCTATATCCTAAAGATTTGTGTTCCCTTCTTCTTAACTAATAGAAATAGAATTAATAAAACCGTCGACTCAATCGTGTATGATTTAGTCCATAAAAGTTACTTGGAACCATTGTTTCAACTATTTTGCGTAATAATGACAAAAGGCTATAAATATAAATTCAGCAAAGCAGAGATGTGTGATATACATGGTTTTGCAATTATTGTTATTTAATCAATTCATATTTACTTATTACGCGGAAGAGTACGAATGGCGAAACTTAATCTAACAGCCGTTTTTGTTTTAATAACAGTAAGAAACTAAGGGTCAACACTGAAATAACTTGAAGTTTTGGTCTATAGTGTTAAGGAAGTGGTTTGGTTTGTGTCGACGGCATGTTTCATTCCTTGGTTTGGGATACAGGATAAATGCATTGTTAAATCATCGATATAACGCAGCTTCCTTAAAGGTATTGATTGATTAGCAATATATTGACTGACCATTATCTGTTAATATGAACTCATGGTTTTATATTTAACAAAGTATGCTGTCGTCTTCTTACCCTGTTCTAGGCGTCTTTTTCTTTTAAATGCATTTACAGTCACGCTCAAAATACATGTATGTGTTGAATGTAAAAAGCACAAAAGCTCTGCACTGCTCGATGCATATCTTTGCAAAGCATGAACGTACTTCAAATACCATTATTCACCTGCACGCAATAGTGTTTCAAATAAAAAAATAACAATCCGCTTACTTGCGTTTAACGTCAATAATTTATTGTGATTATTTGTTTCCGTGTTTGCGCAAACACATTCGTATGCATTCCATACAGGTAATGGATAAAGCTGTTTTAGAAATATATTAGCCCGATAGTTTGTCGCGGTGATATTTGTTTTGTCAGTCAGACGCTTAGCACAATTGTATTGCCTTTTAGTTTTTCATACGCTATCACGTTAACAGTTGTTTGATGTTTACCATTTGGCCTATTCCACCAATATGAACGATTTCAAGTTCATTATTAGACAATGTATGATGTTCACTTTTTGGTTAGTTTGTAAATTAGAATACAACGCTGAGTTTTTATTTCACCAAAGTGTACTACATTGACATATCCTAGGTCTTTTTAGAATAGGTTCAGATTACAGTTTGATGGTTTTTGTTTTTCTTGTTTGATTATTAATATTGTTGAAGATATATTTTATATCACTATGTACACTATATACACTATGTGAACATTTCGTTCTGTTAGGACATAGAGTAGCCTGATTTGATTCGAGTATCACTATGTGCGAATGAGGTTTCTTTTATAAAAACTTGCTTCTGTTACACAACAACAATTGTTTGTTTGTTTGTTGGCATCCTTAAGTCTCGGAAGACAATGGATTGGCGCCCCTTGAATATGTTTTAGTTGGTCATGCAGTGTCTGCTGTGGCTGTACAGACCCACACGGGAGTGACAGTCTCTGTTGCACTTGGTGCAATTGTAGGTTGAGTCAGCTGCAGGATGCAGTTGCTTGCTCTTTCTCTGAGCTCGCTTGTCATCTGCAAGCTGGCGGAGTTTCGCCTCGCCAGCTTTCAGTCCAGTGTTTACAGTTTGTCTCCAGCTTGGATCTGTCCTGAGCAAGCTCTTCCCAGGTGTTCAGGTCAATGTCCAGTGCTTTCAGGTCACGCTTGCAGACATCCTTGAAGCGGAGATGTGGCCGTCCCGTTGGTCTCTTGCCGGAGGCAAGCTCTGCGTAGAGGATGTCTTTGGGGATCCGGACATCGTCCATTCGACGCACATGGCCCAGCCATCGAAGGCGACGCTGACGGAGGAGAGTGACCATGCTGGGGATCTTGGCTCGCATCAGCACCTCGTTGTTTGTCACACGATCGCTCCATGTAATCCCGAGTATGCGACGGAGGCAGCGCATGTGAAAGGTACTCAGCCTCCTCTCCTGCGAGGAGTACAGAGACCAGGTTTCGCTGGCATACAAGAGAGTGCTTAGCACGCAGGCACGATACACAGTGATCTTGGTGTTTATCGTCAGCATGCTGTTGTTCCACACTCTTTGCGACAACCTGGCCAAGGTTTTGGATGCCTTGCCGATCCTCTTGTTGATCTCTGCTTCCAGTGAGAGATTGTCGGTGATAGTGGAGCCAAGGTATGTGAACTGGCTGACGACCTCTACTTCATAGTCGTTGATGGTGATACAAGGTGGTTCAGCATCTTGGGCCATCACATTTGTCTTCTTTAGGCTGATTGTCAGGCTGAACTCGTCGCATGCCTTTGCGAAGCGGTCCATCAGGCTCTGTAGCTCTTCTTCTGTGTGGGTGGCCAGAGCAGCGTCATCTGCAAACAGCATGTCTCTGATGGTTACCTCCCGGACCTTGCTCTTTGCTTTTAGGCGAGCCAGGTTGAATAATCGGCCGTCTGACCGAGTGTGGAGGTAAACACCCTCGGTCGATGATCCGAAGGCGTGCTTCAGCAGAACGGCAAAGAAGATGCCAAAGAGAGTGGGAGCGAGGACACAGCCCTGTTTGACGCCACTGCGAATGTCGAAGGCATCTGACGTCAAGCCGTCATATTGAACTGTGCCTTTCATGTCGTCATGGAACGACTTGATCATGCTCAGGAGTCTCGGTGGGCAGCCAATCTTTGCTAGGACTGTGAAGAGCCCATCCCTGCTGACAAGGTCGAACGCCTTGGTGAGGTCTATGAAGGCCAGAAAGAGAGGCTTGTGCTGCTCTCTGCACTTCTCTTGCAGTTGCCTGATGGTGAAGACCATGTCAATTGTTGATATTTCCGAGCGGAACCCGCACTGTGACTCTGGGTATACTCTGTCAGGAAGCTTCTGCAGTCTGTTCAGGACGACACGTGCGAAGACTTTGCCTACGATGCTCATGAGAGATATTCCTCTGAAGTTGTTACAGTCGTTTCTATCACCCTTGTTCTTGTACAAGGTAACGATGTTGGCGTCTCTCATGTCCTGAGGTACTGCTCCTTCCTACCAGCACTGACAGAGGAGGTCGTACAGATGTTCCCTCAGTGTACTGTCGCCGCACGCTTTCCCTGAGGACAGGCTCTCAATGGCCTTCTTCAGTTCTGCCACAGTGGGTTTCTCGTCCAGTTCAGCCATGAGAGGGAGGCTTTCAATGGCAGCAAGGGCATCGTCTGTGACTTGGTTCTGTCTGGAGTATAGTTCGGAATAGTGTTCCACCCATCTCTCCATCTGCTTGCCCTTGTCCTGGATGGTCTCACCCGTGGCAGACTTCAGTGGCGCTGTAACCTTCTTGGTGGGGCCCATGGCTTTCTTGATGCCTTCGTACATGCCACTGATGTTTCCAGTATCAGCCGCTGACTGGATGCTCTGACAGAGCTGGAGCCAGTAGTCGTTAGCACATTGCCTTGCTAGTCTCTGTACTTTGCTCTTGGCAGATCTGTACACCTGCAGAGTCCTCTGGCTGGGGGATCGCTTGTATTCCGGGTGAGCTCTGCGGCGTTCTTCTACGGCTGGAGTGAGTATGGAGGAGTTGGCCTCAAACCAGTCGTCGTTCTTTGTCTGCTTTTTTCCAATGACCCTCATGGCAGTGCTGCGTACTGACTCTCTGATGCGGTCCCATCTCTCTGTGGCTGAGCCACCAGGAGGATCTGAGTCAAGCACCTCGGAGAGAGCTTGGGTGAATTCCACTACCTTGTCAGGATGTGCGGTCTTCCTCACATCTATGCGGGGTTTGCCCTGGGGCCTGGAGCGATGGATCTTCTTAGGCAAAAGTCTCATCTTGCAGTACACCAGCGAGTGATCAGTATCGCAGTCAGCGCTGTGAAAGGTGCGTGTAAGGAGGACGCACTTCAACGCAGACCGCCTGGTGATGATCAGGTCTAGCTGGTGCCAGTGTTTGGAGCGAGGGTGTCTCCAAGACACTTTGTGCTGATGCTTTGTCTGGAAGAAGGAGTTGGTGATGCTGAGGTCATGGTATGAGCACAACTCCTGGAGTCGTTGCCCATTTTCATTCATCTTTTCAACACCAAACTTTCCAAGATAGGAGGGCCAAGAGTCGTGGTCAGCGCCCACTCTGGCGTTGAAGTCACCCAGCAATATCAGGTTCTCTTCTTTGGGGAACAACAATTGACTACACATTAAAAACAAATTCATATGTAACGTTATATGTTATTAGTGTTATCTCATGAACTTAACATCATATCCATTAATTCTTTGCGACATAGACTTAAACGGATATTTATACATTTTTAATATGACTAATTGAAATGAACATATTTGAAATTAAAACAACTCGACTGTGTCTGCATATGAAATAATGCAAGTTAACTAATATAATGGGCTGTTTCAAAATATTTGGTTTCGAATTCGTAGTTAAATCTATATTTGGTATGCACATGTATTATGTAACCGAGGTGTTTGCATACTAATTACATAAAGTGTACAGAATAATGTTCACCTATTTTCATTCGAGTCATCTGTATTTCAATCAATACCTTGAAACCATTGCTAAATGCAACCAGGGGAATAAACATGCACGTATTTGATCTTAAAAGAAGTTTATTACCTCCCTCTGTATAAGCCAGCATGAGCGGATAATAATACACACGGCTAACGCACTTGTCTCATATTAATGAGATTGTGTATATATACCGTATCGTCTGACTCAAAACAACGCAAACATGTAGTTAAATATGTCAAGGTTTAGTGCAGAACTCAAAGTGCGTTGACATTGCTTTCGTGAATGATTGCGCTCAAAATATGTCAATACTTCCTGAAAGCCCGGTCCTTCGCAATCAATACCCCTGCAAAGCTAGACTTGTTTTCAATGAATGAGGTTTTGCAAACTTGTCTTTATCTTAAGTGTAGTTGACGTGCAACTTTGAAACAGGAAGAATAGAACATTTACATACGAGTACATGTACGTACATTACTAATCCAGACAGAATTAGAGGTTTCGATATGCAGTTTAATATCTTTTGAGTTCAAAACTTCCTCGTTTAACGTCTATTTATGATATTATTCTCCTTGTTATCATATTCTTACTGTCATTGCAATTGTTGTATACTACCTATGATGTTACAGTACATTTGTGTCTCAGCCAACAACCATACATGCACATTGCTGCTTTGCATTGTTTCTATGAATCCGAAACAAGCTGATCATATTATACAATTGGATGGAACATTCTCAAATAGCCTAACGATGGCTCATAGCAGTTTCCTAAACTACTTAGGATGACATCCTGTACTATATTTGTGTTTTCATTTTCCACGTGTCTAGGTGTCATTAAGGACTGGTAAGAAGCTGTATTAGAGTTTATTGTACTAAAAAGTTAGTGCATGTTGTGCTTTTCAACCTTGGCAGTAAATAACATTGTACATTTATTATTAAAACAGAATGCAAAAGAGTTTTGTTTTGTTAGCTGAATGCTTGCATTCAAAATAGACATGCAAACGTCGCGGTTAAACATTATAAACGGAATTCAGATTATAATACGAATGACCCACAGGTTCTAGACAAATAGAGGTAGCAGTCGGTTATTCAAGGATAACGTACACATAGGTTAAACAACATATTTATAATATAATATTTTATTAATCATTTGCTGTTTTTTTAAGTTTTTAAACTGCCTAATTAAGTGTAGTGTATGTTATGACATTGGCCTCATTCCCAATCAGGAAGAGAATAATGTTATGTACATGCAATATAATTATCAGTTGCACGTATTTAGGTCATAGCTGAATTGACTGTTGTAAACATGTTTGCTTCTTCAGTTACAAGCACATGACTAGAACTATTGATACACCTCTATTAACAGCTTTATGGCTGGAATAATATCATATAATATGGTTACCCTGCATAAACTTAATATTAATAATATTTTTGACAATAGGTATTGAACACGCCTAATGCACACAAGTACATACACGTCTGCTAAGCATAAACAAGTTAAATCGAGAACAAAATCGGACCAAGGAACTCTCAAACATTAAACGATTTTTGTATTGAATTGTATTGAAGAAGGCTCAAGATATGTTATCTGAATGAATATAAATCTTTATATAGAAGAAGTTTCAATGCAAAATAGTTGTATCTTAATGAGATATTGCACATTGGCACTATGCAACATATACTAGACTGCATGACTAAGAGCTCTCATATTTGGAATGTTGCATCCTCTAGTAGTCATCTACAAAGTTTGTTCAAATAATGCCCCTGGAGTCAAAACTGGCCACGCCCGGGGGTCACATGGTTTACATGCACAAATATTAAATTTTCTTTAAAAATGAGAGGTTTCGTATTTGGTATGCAACAGCGTATAATAGTCCTCAAGGAATGTTCAAATTATGATTTATATAGTAAGACTTATATATGAAAATGACTTTAAAAATATTATACTCTGATACTGCAAGGTCCAGATGTTTCATTGTTTTATATCTAACATGATATAGTGGTCCTGTACAGAGATTGTTCAAATTATTCCCTTGTGGTAAAATGTGGCCACGCCCTGGGTGTAACACAGTTTATTTAGACTTAAATAGCCAAATTACTTTTAAAATCGTCTTCTCTGAAACCGCAAGGCCCCATGGTTTCGTATTTGGTATGTAACAACGTATACGCGTCCTCTACAAAGATTGTTCAATTATGCCCTTGGAATAACGCGTGGCTACTGCATTGGAGTCATATGATTTTTTAAATAGCAAAACGATTTAAAAAAAATTCCCCTCTAAAACCTCAATGCCCAGAGGTTATGTACTTAGAATGGTATAGTGGTCCTCTATACAGATTGTTTAAAAAATGCCCCTGGGGTAAAAAGTGGCCACGCCCCGGTGGTCACATGGTTTATATAGACTTAAATAGGAAAACTACTTTAAAAATCTTCTTCTCTGAAACTGCAAGGTCCATATATTTCGTTTTTGGTATCTAACATGATAATTTGGTCCTGTACAAAGATTGTTCAAATTATGCCCTTGGGGTAAAAGTGGCCACGCCCTGGGGGTCACGTGGTTTATTTAGACTTTAATAGCACAATGACTTTAACAATCTTCTCTGAATCACCAAGGCCCAGAGGTTTTGTATTTGGTATGTAACAACGTTTACGCGTCCTCTACAAAGGGTTATAAGTATGCTATTTGGGTAAAACGTGGCTACTTCCTTGGAGTCATATGGTTTAAATAGAGATAATTAGCAAAACGACTTTAATCTTCCCCTCTGTAACCTCAATGCCCGGAGGTTTTGTATTTAGAATGTAATAATGGTCCTCTACACAGATTGTTTAAATTATCCCCCTGGTGTAAAAAAATGTTTTATAAAGCCTTAATAGCAAAATGATTTTAAAAAAATTTCCCTCTGAAAACAAAAGACCTTGAGGTTTTGAATTTGGTGTGTAGAATCAAGTACTGGTCCGCTACAAAGATAGTTCAAATTATGCCCCTGGGGTACCACGCCATGGTGGTCATATGATTTCAATAGACTTTATAGCAAGGGGGTTAGCACATCGTCTCCTCTGAAACCGCAAGGCCTAGAGGTTTCATATTGGGCATGAAACAGTGTATAGTGGTCCTCTACAAAGGTGGTTCAAATTATTCCCTGGGATCAAAACTGGCCACGCCCTGGGGGTCACATGGTTTATAAAGACTTAAATAGCAAAACTACTTTAAAAATCTTATTCTCTGAAACCGCAAGGCCCAGAGGTTTAGTATTTGTAAGAATCATGGTATAGTGGTTCTCTACAAAGATTATTCATATGCCCATGGGATCGATACTGACCACGGCCTGGCGGTCACATGGTTTACATAGACTTAAATAGCAAAATGACATCAACAATCTTCACCTCTGAAACCGCAAGATCCGGGGTTTTTTTAACATCGTATAGTGGTTCTCTACACAGATTATTCAAATATTCCCCGGCGGTAAAAAGTGACCACGTTCCGGAGATCACACGGTTTATATAGATTTAAATAGCAAAATGACTTTAAAAAGCTTGGCCTCTGGAACCGCAAGGCCCAGTGTTGTTGTGGTATGTACCATCCTATAGTGGTCCTATACCAAGATTGTTCAAATTATGTTTTTTGGGTAAACAGAAGCCAGGACCCGGCGTCACACGTTTTCTTTTATTTCAAGTGGACTTTAAAAATCCTCTCTGGGACAGCAAGGCCCAACGATTTCGTATTTGGCGCGAAACATTGTGAACTGGTCCTCTACAAAGATTGTTCAAATTATGCCCCTGTGGTAAAAAGAAGCCTCACCCAGGGGTCACCTATTTTCTAAAGACTGATATTGCAAGTGGAACTAAAATTCTTCTCCTCTATAACAACAAGGCCAAGTGAGTTTGTATTTTATATGTGAAATTGTATAATGGTCCTCTACAAAGATCGTTCAAATTTTGCCATGGTCATGCCCTGAGGGTCATTTGGTTTCAATAGACATATGGACAGTGGGCTTTGAAAGTGTTTGCTTCTGAAAGCGCAACGCGCAGAGATGTCATATTTGGCATGAAACATTGTATAGTGGTCCTCTACGCAAAGTGAACAAATTATGCCCCTGGGGTACAAAGAAGCCGAGCACTCGGGGTAACTCGTATTCTATAAACCTGCATGGCAAGAGGACTTTGAAAATCTTCTCCTCTGGTACTGCAAATCCCAGAGGTTTAATATTAGACATGTAACATGGTATACATTTATCATATTACGTTTGATATTCAACCGTATTTTTGAGGTTGTTTATGGAAAATTAAGTATGTTATATACATATACATGTATTGATACAGGCAATACCAGATAAATAAATTGTGGGGTAAAATGCAAGTTAAACACAATGTCTTCATTAATATGTCGAATATCCAAATGTAAAAAATATAACAAATACTATATAAAGTCAGACATAAACAATAATTGTCTTCCATAAATAACAAAGTTTCCAATTAACTACCGGTACACACATACAAATACATGCTTCGCCATGAAAACAGTTGTTGATAAATTTGCAGATAATACATGAAAAATATATATACAAACACTAAATTAGGTAAGACATAACAATGCCATAACAGAGTCCTTGATTGCAATTAAAAAGGGATTTTATTTTGTCAGCTACTTTCAGCCACTGTACACTTGTATCATTTGAATACTTGAACAGGTAAGCTGTTTATGCTTGTCGATTGTTTAGTAGACCCTGGCAGACATCCAATTGCTTAGACTAATTTGTAAAGCTAAATATGCGGACCTCGAAACTTTCGTGCTGAAAATGAAATTAATAATAATTTAACATTAGAATTAGCAGATTAACTTTCAATACAATCATAAACATCACAATATAATTGCTTTAGTTTATGGTAATACAAATATATCATGTTAACCCGTTTTCTTTTGGCTTTTGAACCTCCAAGATGTGTTTAAATCTGACGACAGAAACACGAATAGTATTTGTATTTGTATTGGAGACTACCGACGCTGTGAACGGTCCAATAACGGTCCTTTCTCCGCTTCGTGACAAGCAGGGCTGTACCTAAACATTAAGCAAATCATTCATATAAACAAATGTCGCCAAATATGTACATTGTATAGTAGGAACACATGAACAAATTTATGCCAAACACTGATAAAATGAACGAAACAACACAATGTCAATTATCATACATTACCAATAGTGATCATGTTCTTAATATAATATTCTAGACATATCGTGTAAAATACAAAACCCCATACTTATTTTTATTATTGTAAATTCTTTACTATAACCTGGTCACCGAGTGTCACAACGGTCCTAACATAATGGTCGTGTAGCAACCGCACAAAATCTATATCGAAACTTGTTTCCGCTGTCTGGGTTAGTATCAACTTGTAACGTGTTTGAATGCAAAAAACAACATCCACAGTGGCGTAGCTACAGTCGAATCAGCCAATTCCTTACAGTGTTTGATTCAATACACTTTTACAATTTAAATGCTATTTAAGAATGTAAATACATCCTTCAAAATGATTTATTGTTAATAGTACTTGTATTCGTCTAAATTATGTTAACATTTCATATTTAAATATAAAATAATAATTCTATGCTGTATAGATCACCACGCGTAAACTAACTATGGTCAGCTACGCTACCTCAAAACATGTTGCGCCATTCAGATTGTCGCTTCTAAGAATTGTTGATTTTGAAATATTTAGGACACTTCTTTAGGAAGATTAATAGATCGACATATTTGATGTTATATACGGTAACACAGGAAAGTGTTATGCATTTTGCCGATAAACAATTACAGTCCGTTTTATATCATGTAATAAAATAGCAACAACACGCACACAGACACATCTATGAACAGCTACATACCAAACTTTTTTATTCATTTCGATATCAGCTGACAACCGGTGTCTTTGGAAAAGGTGTATTCTCGTGTTATAATAGTAATGTACGTAGGTGTGACGTATCCATTTGAAGAAATATAATATACGAATAGGGTGATATTGAGCAGACGTCAACAAACACAAAAAAACGCACTCGCCGATATATATTTTTTTTAACATACTACTTTTCTTATTCCCGTGTTACTCCAATAGAATTTGAACACCAGTCGCACATTTTGATCGCCTTTCTCCGCGTATCGAATAATAAATGATGCTGAAATTTAACTTAAAACATACATATCTAATTCATGAACGGCAAATGTTGTTATCCCGAACGGGTCAGATTTTGCATATTTGACTTGTTGCACACACTAAAAATAAATATTTGAATTGTTCCACACAATGTGCTTATTGATCATCAAATTGAAATAACACTACTGTTTATACATTAACATTATTTTAGACACGTAAATTGCCAAACGATTGTGTTTCCATTAAAGAATTGACTTGTATTTGCATGATGACACAAACGAAAGACGTCTGGGCCGGATGATATATCTTGTAGATTAGGAGAAACAATTTGCATTACCGCTATATGAGATCGTTAAACGCAATTTGTCAGATGGTTAACAAAACTCCGTCTATAAAATCGAATTGTCTTAAGTATGTGCAACCCTTCATATTTCAATATGCCATGTTATTTAAATGCATTTTAAACACATGCCTATCTTTAAATGGCAATATTTTATTTCGATAAAAGTTGCTAAAAGTTACTATTTTTACCGTTTTATTATTGAACAAGGTTTATACTTTTTGAAAATATGTTATGTTAACATTTACTAACAACTACAAAAACGAAAGTCTATGTAAATTAATAATAAATCTTTGGAAAATGATAGCTTTAAACCATTGGAGAAAGCAGGTGGTAAACAAAATTTGCCTCAAACTGTCGACAATACAAATATTAAATAAATCACCACGGCATTCTTCCACAATATATGCAAAATGCATAAAATATAATTGCAGAAGTAAACGAATATGAAATTGTAATTCAAATGACATCTATTTAATATGTCAATATGTTTGTTTGTCTGCAAAAAATATGCACAAGAAATTGTGTACATGAGTCTTATGAGTGCTGTGTTTTACAATGTGCATACCCGTGTGGACACTCTTTATGAAATTTAACGTTGGCCTTCATTACTTGAACTCGTTTAAATAACTAATATGTTTGTAAACATCCCAGTGCTTGTTCAATTTAAAGAGTATATCATACTTAAATATACACTCACAAAGTATTATATGTGCTGCATATACTCAAGGAAAGGAATCATTTTCACTTACATTTCTTGTACAGTTGTATAACACTCGATCTATAGGCAAATGTATTACGCTTATTAAAACATTACTCAGGTATTTGTGCGTGGTATTGCATTCAAATATATATATATATATATATATATATATATATATATATATATATATATATATATATATATATATATATATATATATATATATATATATATATATATAGCAAAATTGAGAATATGATTTGAGTTAGGCAGATTAATTTCAGCAATGTGTTGCAATGTATTGGCACTGATGAATTTTAACAGCTTTAGTCAACGCTAGACTATTTTTATTGTTTTACTGCGAAAAGTAGAGCTTAACATTTTTTACTCTTCTAACGTATTCGTTATTTATCTTTCACTATTTGAATGTGTCGCTAGCGTTTCTGTTTTAGGTCTGCGATAGAAACCACACGGGTTAACGTTTCACTAAATTTGTCTTACATTTCCCATGGAGCATTTTTCGCGTAGACATGTAATTTCCATTGGTTTGTACGATGCACATGTAGCAACTTAACGATCTAAAATAAATGAAGAAATGAAGGAGTACATAAGTTGATATATGATATTACATATGATAAATCCGCATTAACATGATACATGTAAACGTGTGTTAAATGTATTAAGATATAATGTCTTAAGGTTCAAATATAGCCATCCTATTCCAGCAATATAAGTTACTGATTGAAAAGAACAGGAAGTACTCATGAGTACTACACATGTATCGATATATAAGGGCAGGTATGATACGCTACATGTACATGTATGTGCCACTGTTCTATAGATGCTAAACATCAATGGAAACTAGATAATCAAACCACATTCAACTTAATGATTTAATTCATACGGTCTATTTTTTACTAAGCTATGCGTGTGATGATTACTTATTGTGATTTCTAACACAATATAAGTATTGCAAAATACAATTATATTAAACAAACACATACGAAATCAACGACATCATCCTATTCATGAAAAGTAAGATTAATACTACATATTTCACCCGACAATACAATTAGTTTAGCCTTCTTCATCTATCTCCCGGCAATTTAGTACGTGTATGCATACTTACACATATACGATCCCAAAATAAATTATTGTCTACAAAACAAATTTCCCCTTCCTCGACAACTAACAATTAGCAAATCACTTGTGCCATTTTTAAAGAATGGTAAACTTCATATTGACGTATTCTCGATCATCAGTTGACGTCACAGTTTGTCCTAATGCTGGCATCATAGGCTGATTATCTGTGGATGATGTAATGTCTCCTTGAGTTTCGTAAGGAGTTATACTCGAGTATTCACGGAATTCTAGTTCTGCAAGTGTGTCATACTTATAGTCATGGACAGAAACTGCAGACTCTGGTAGAACATGAAACGAAAATATAATTGACAATAAAAGTAAAATAAACAGTTAGGGGAAACAATGAATTCAAACTGAGGCGAGGATGATGCGGAAGCATTTAATATCGCTTGATGTGTTGCCTGTAACTTTAAAGGTGACACGTGTAAACAACAATCCAAGCAGATTCATATGATATATCATCTTTATTAAGCATGCATTGCTTGTTTTCTTCGAAATCAGTAATTAATTGATTTTATAAAAAAATTACCGATTCGACAGGTTTCATAACTCCCACCTGTGTTTGAGGCTTCGTTGTGTCGCCTGAATACAAATACAAGTTTAAATAATTATTATTAGATGTTCTGGAATAACTAGCAAAATGGTGTTGCTATTGAACTATGTTGTGTAGCTAGATTTGATGAACAATAATGTGCTATTGTAATATAATTATGTAGTTAAGCACATTATCATAATATTTACAATGTCTAACATATACATGATATATCAACGTGTATACTGAACAATATACATTTGCTTACGGTTCTTTGACGAGATCTTCATACTGGCCAGTCGAGTTGCTATGCGTTTGGTATATTTTGGTTTCGTTTTGCCCTAAAATGAATAATGTAACAATGCTGTTTAGTGATACAAACTAGTCTTATTGTACGCAATGCTGTATAATGGTCTACGTCATGCATGTTGCAAGTTTTTTTGTTAATATTTAGGAATTCATTAGCAGGCAGTTTCGGGATAGAGTACGAAATACACAAATACACGTATTCAATAAATAAATAACTATGTTCAACTGTTTCACTCTGAACGTATTGATAAATAGTTAAAAGGACTATGTACATACACATTCATTATGTAGTTCACCCAAATTTGCGTAGTATGTACATTTCTTTCCTTTTGTTTGTGATTTTAAAGAAATAGCATAACATGTACGTATGTGTGCAAAGGTTTTACAGAGCAAATATACAATGCAACACAGATGTACCATGTGATCGGTATCTCCATATCAGGATGGACAAAGCAATTAAGACAGCAACCCCCAAGGCGCCACCTACTGAACCACCAACAGCAGATGTTGCAGAGCCATTGTCAACTATAAAAAACACATATTTCATTAGGCACTCGATGCGATAAGTATGCTATCAAACTTATTTTATCGGTGTATATCTTTTCACTCAGCTCTCCAAAGTGGGGAGCATATAGCCGCCGCTTTGTCCGTCCGTTCGAATTCTAATTCAACTTCTATTTAGTTTGTCTGTGTCTGAACAAAACTTTCCGATGATTGTATACATCATACTTTATGTCCGTCCGTCCGTCCTTTATTCCGTCCGTCCGTTCGTCCTTCTATCACAACTATAACAGCGATAATTATGCCAACTCCTGCAGCCGCACCTATGGTACCACCAATAGCAGGTGCAGCCGAGCTCTTGTCAACTGTAATATAACAAATAGAACAATAAAAGGAAAAATAAAATACAATCATCATAGGATTTTCCTTTCCCTGTCTACAGTTGCCAGTTTAAGTACGTGTCTTCAACATTTGAAATTACCTGCATCCACAAGCGTAGTTTCTGTTATTTCTTCCGTCCAATCCGATTTGCCAATTGTGTTTTGCGCCAGCATTTTTAGTTGGTAAGCCGTATTAGGTTTTAACCCTTTAATTGTACAGTTGTAGCCTGTATAACTTGCTATGTCTATATCCCTCCAGTTTTCAACATCGACTTCTTTGTACCGAATAGTAAAATTCTGTTCATCTCCACCATTAAAACCAGGAACCCATTCAACAACTAGTTCCGTGTTTCCTACTTGGCTTACATGCAATTCTTTTGGGACTTGCGGTCTGGCTATAACAGTATATACAAGTAATGAAATACAGGTATTTATATTACAGTATCGACATCAATACTACTTCAGTATATTACCTTCAGTTTTGTTTTCAAATACAATGCAACCAAATGTAGGCATTCTTTGTGTTAAAAATTAGTACAATTAATACCTACAACGTGCATGTAAAGTAAAGGATTCCGATATTGAGCCCACTGTATTGGAAACGTTCACCATATATTCTGCATAATCGTCAACGTGCACTCGTAGTATCGTCAGCTGCGTCTGCATTTTGCTAATAGAGATATTGATTAGGATATTTCTTTCATCGGATAAAACCTTCCATTCACCATCTTCATGCTTGAACCAAGTAAAGTCCGAAGTATTGGGGGCAGGAAAGGCCTTTATTGTGAATATGAACACAACCGAGTCGTTAGCAGCACTGTATTGTTGTTTTATAGGAGGTGAAAATGGCGACGCTCTTGGTGAACCTTTGCAGGAAAAAACATGTAAATAAAAATTCAGTTGCTTGATGATGAATATATTCATGTCTTACTCCGCACGATATAATATAAATATTACTTACAGTTAATGGACACAGCAAGTATCTGCTCCTGTGGTTCTTTGTTAAGACTATTGTTTGCAAGGCATTTATACTTGCCGGCATCATATTCACATCTTGCTCGGTGAATGTAAGATGTGGCTGTCTGCGCTTCTTTCTCTATTAAAAGTGTTTCACTGCCCATTGTTGCATTAACGATACGAACAACAGGTACCGGGTCACCGTCTGTATCACACACAATTTCTATGGGTTCACCTTGGTCAACAGTGATGGTGCTTTGATAACCGTTTCCTTTTAATCGTCCTACGCTTGCGCCGTCTGAAATTAATTTTTCTTATTTTAGCGGAAGTAAAAATACGTATTATATACGTCTTGATAATCAGATATTACGACAGTGAGGTAACGCATGCTTATTAGCCTTTACGCAAGCAATATATCGCATGGAACTATTATGTTGCTATCATACTGCACAATGTTGTCGTTTGTAAGCAATAAGAACAGTAAGACGTTCATCGATAATCAAGTTAAACCATTCACAAAGTCATCCATTGTGCGGACATATTTGTCTTGTTAATAGTACGTCTACCAATTACGAGACTGCAAACAATGTGAACAAAGTCGTGATTACAAATAAGTGAAATAACCTTATTCGTTATAACTCATACATTTCAGAAATCATATAAAACATAAATAAATAAACTTACACTGAACATCTAAGAAAAACTGCGATTGGCTGGTACCATATTCTGCTTTTCGTCCGATAGGCTGCATTTTATTTGTTGAGTAGCATCTGTATTCGCCTTCATTCGTTAAGCTAACGTTTTCGAAAACTAGTGATTGCTCTGCACTGATACAAGTGCTTGTGCCAACTTTCATCCAGTTAAAGTCTGTGGCTGGAGGGTTACCGTCACGGGACAAGTTGCACAGCACAGTTAGAGTTGTGTTAATGAGAACCTGAAGCTTTTCTGTAAGCTGAACTACTGGGGGATCTGAAACAGTTCAGCACTTAAACAGTTGTCCTTCATTGAAAGCAACATAATAATTCACAAGTGTGATCCTTTTATTTCACATATATAATAATTCAAGCAGAACCCTGTCTACTGTTAAAAATATGTACATGTATGTAATATTGACCTAATATTGTCACTCAGGGATATTATATTTATATTAAAATGATATTGACTAAATGAACGAATTAATTGTACAAAGTGTATTTTTATACTGAACACTTACAGAGCACATCAATATTAATCGTGAGGGTTGCTGATTTAGTATTCTGTTCTCCAAGATCATCTGTCATATAGTTTCTTGCAGTACAAGTGAGAACCTTGCTCATAGATATTGTCACATCATTAATGAACAGAACATAATCCTGATGTGTTCCAGGCCCATGCCAAGAAATGACAGCAGCTGGCACACTGCTGGAGAAGCATGCAATATTAAATGACCAGCCTTCCATAACCCTTAGATCACGGTCTACCGTTGTGGTTGTGTTGAAGATCGCCGTCAGATTATGGGGGCCATCTACAAAAAAACAACCATTTAAAGAAAACCAATTCAGCATAATCTTATTGTGATATTTATTGAAAGGACTTATTTGGAAGAACTTGAATGTTGTGCTATAATGAATAGTTTCTTACATAATACTCGTAGATAAATTGAGGAATAATTCATCCCAGGAATGTTTTCCTTCAAAGTAATGTCCATTGTATTATGCGCTATGCACGTATAGTTTCTGTATGTCGTTTTTGTTATATTGAATATGCTGAGAATATTTCCGTTGTGTCCAGAACCCCAGGAAAATATGGACGCTGGTCGGCTGTTAGCAGAGCACACCAGCTGAAGAGAGCTGCCTTCTAGCACGGTTATAATGTCACCGGTCGTTACATTACCGATGCTTGGTTGGTCAGGTATACCAAACGAGATAGTCGGGACGACAGGAGCGTCTGTAGATGTTAATATTACAGTATAATTATGTTCATAATTCACTAAATCAAGTTTGTCATGCGTTATTGCATTCGTAGAGAGTAAAAGAAGAAAAGAAAAGCTCCTATATTTTTGCAGCGGCTAATACATGTATATGATTGTAAATTTACATACATAAAACAGTGGCAAACAGTTTATCTGTTGCAGTTTCCTGTGTAGTTTCTTCTATTATGTTAAAGGCATAACATGTCCATGCTGTGTCCTCCTGTATATTGGTTACTGTCATTATTGATGTATTGGTTTGTTGTCCGTTCCAGAATACTGTAGCTCTCGGATTGGCATCTGATTCACATAGAATGCTAAAGTTGTCTCCTTTCGCGACTCTGATATTAGAATCAGTAAGTTCTATTTTGTGGGGCTGATGCACACTAAACCGCACCGTTGCAGGAGGATCTGGATGTGTAAAGAAAACAATGTCTGTTGGCATAATGTATGTGTCCATGCTTACACTGGTAAATTCCGATAAAAGGTAAATAATTATCCGGACTCGTGATAACGGTAATTTTAACTAGGCATTATTTGTTTATACACATACACATTACGTGTAATACATAAACTTACATAACACATTCAATATAAGCGAAGTATAGGATTTCGAAGACTTCGTACTCGTGGTTCCATTTAGGAAATAAAAAATGTTGCTGGCTTCACAAGAGACGTTCAAACCATTGGAAGAACGAGTGTACTGTCTATCTAAAACAGCCCCATTCACTGTGTCATTGAGATAAATCTATCGGTATGTTGGAGAGGGATAACCTGAAGACGAACATGTCCACTCCAACTGTCTTCCTTCCCGTAGAGTTACAGTTCCAGATAAATTAGAGCTATTCATTGAAACAGCAGGTTTGGAAACACTAACTAAAATCAGAGTAAAACATTCTTGAAACTGAAAAGAAAACCGTGTATATGTGCACACAATGTGTCCACATTGAATGAACAAATAATAAACATGCATATATACCACATTCACAACAACATAATTCTAAATGTTTCACACATGAAAAATTAAACAAAGCATTTACATGTACTGCTTTTTTGTTTTAATATAAATGCCGCATGGAACAAATACTAATAAACATGCTTCATGTAAGTCGAATAAGAAAATAGTCAGCGTCAGTGTTTAATCTTGCAACACATTACTGATCTATAACAACGTTTCTTTTATATGCAAAATACTGACCACCATAAACATTACCAATACAAATTTATTATCCCGAGAAGAATCGTGTTTGACTCATTGCTAGTGAGTTTTATTGACGCGTTTGCTTTTAACAAGCTACTTTATATATTATAGTGATCAACATAGTACGAACGTCAAACAACTTACTTTGAATTTGCGTTTGCGTAATTTGATGCAGTGTAATATTGGTAGTTTTATACACATATGTCGAAACACATGATACACTTTCGCTGGTAAACGCTGTTGGAATATATTTCAAAAAGCTTGTTGCTCTTTCAGAACTGTATGTATAATTAACGCTGTCGGTAATCGTCCTGTTATCTATAAACCATATAATATTTGGAGAAGGTCTGGTTTTTGAAGTGATACACTTATATGTCGATTGTTCATTGTACACAGGGTACGTAGGGTTAGTCGGTGGGTGCATTTCCAACGAAGTGAGTGGCACTGAAAAAGTAAATTATCAACTGTCCTGATGTATGAATTTTAGATGTAATTCAACATTTTCAACATGTATTGCGATAAAAGCCTTCTGTTCTGTACAACAACAACAACAACTACTACTACTACTACTATTACTACTACTACTACTACTACTATTACTACTACTACTACTACTACTGCTGTTGCTACTGCTACTACTTCTACTACTACTACTACTACTACTACTACTTATTCTTCTTCTTCTGCTACTAATACTACTACTACTTCTACTACTATTACTACTACTACTACTACTACTACTACTACTACTATTACTTGTACACCAACAACATCAACAACAACATTTACCTCAACTACATATATTTCTACTATTAATACTACTACAACATTAACTGCTTCTACTACTAATACTTCTACTACTACTATTACTTTAACCACAACTGCAACAACAACACATTGTTTAGGTGGGGTTTACTCAAACATACAAAAAAGATACTGTAAACAAAACTATATCAGTTATTAACAACGACATATTGATACTAGCGCTGTCATATCTTCAGACACTTGCCAGCTTCGATTACTAGTATACATGAATGGTATTTAATACGTTAGTTGGTGTTTGTTTGTGTGTTCTACGCTTTATTTAATGTTTTCAAAATGTTTGTATTCAAATGAGACAATAGACATACATGAATGGATGCTTGTAGTATATATACATGTATATAAATATATAGAAAATAACAGGTTACTGACTGGTCTTGTGTGTAATATATCAGGTGAGGCTTAGAATAATATGAGTTGTGTATTGAAACTGACATTTTCAAGATAGTGTCAAAATTTACAATAGCGTGTTCAATTTTTGGTAAGACATGTTTGAGGCACAACAAAAACTGATCCTGTCTAGTGACTTGTATTTCGTTTATTTGGAATGTATTGAAATTATTGTGTATGGGCGATTTATTGTTCCATTGATGACGTCATACCACTACCAACGTGCGGGTTAATGTGAGTATTTAAAAATAATTTGTTCGTGATTTATGACGATTAAATATAATAAACTATGTACGTTATTGGTATCACATTCTTTGTTTTATTGAATCTGATTAATATTTACTGAATATGCAGGCGATATCAGCATAGTGGTATGATAAAACTAAATTTTACGTTACGTTACAATAAATATTTTACAATATTAGACAACTAGTCTATTTACATAGAGTTAATCTACTTTTCAACCACTCGGCAGTGGAAGCGTCATGTGTAAAGGTTAGATACCAGTAAATCATTGTGTATCCCTCCGTGGTCGATTCAAAAGTAGTGCCTACTACTAAAGAGTTCCTCTTCTCTTCTGGCATAAAGGCCATTTAGGTATCTCTGACATGCCTTTTGTGGTTATTTCTAATATCCTATGCGTGTCTGCAACATTTTGGTGCACTTCATTGGAGGCTAACTTAAAAGGTGAACTATTGGGGTGTGTTTACTGTGGTATGGGGCTTTTGTTGAAATATAACTGCCGAAACCCTGTTTTCTACCGGTGCCTGCATTCAAGTGAGATGCATTTTCTTAGAAGTAACATGCAATATTTTTTATTGCAAATTTTGGAAGAGAACAGATTGACCTTTAAATTGATACCAGACTTGCACACTCTGATATAAAGGAAATACTAGAAAAATACTTGGAAAATTTGCCGTTTTATAATGGGACCCTATGGGAATTGAAATTACTGGTATGTAACCTAAACACGCATTGTAGTACATGAATCGACACGCTCAGAACTAATATTTAATAAATACCCACTGTACATATAATAATGAACACAACCACTTTAGGGTATGCAAATGCAGTTTACGGCATTTGTAATTAATATTAACAAGACATTTATTGTATGTTTACGTTGCATTTAATTCGCAAACCCTTCCCATTTTTGTTAAGTTTACTGAAATTAAATTTTGAAGATCAACTAAATTAAACTTCTTAAACTAAATTGAATAGAGTAAATTACATACACTTCATTAAACATGACATA
Source organism: Congeria kusceri (assembly GCA_027627225.1). Classification (NCBI taxonomy): domain Eukaryota; kingdom Metazoa; phylum Mollusca; class Bivalvia; order Myida; family Dreissenidae; genus Congeria; species Congeria kusceri. The sequence continues at coordinate 6,036,746 of CM051029.1, read as the reverse complement.
TAATCGCAATCACTTTACGTTTAAGTCATGATTAAACGCTACTTTTTCAGTGGTGTAAAATTAAACTTCTTTGTGTTTATACGTAATAAAGGATAATACATGCAGACATATTACACAAAATCTACCAACGAACGATCTTAAAATTCGTGCAGAGTTATCTATTACGTCTTTATAAAAGAAAGAATATAGCACCATGCATTTCGTATCATACAACAATGTTATTTACAGGTTTATCACTAAAGTGGATTTGCTTATTGTAACTGAAGAAGCATTTTGCCATATGTGTACAAAACCTGGTGACCTACATGTTACTACAAGTAATTATTTGTACTAAATAAAGTGGTATCTTAAATGCATCTGACTGCTCCACTTGTAGAACGCAGCAACAACAAGATCAAAACATACAAAACAAAAACAACAACAATAGCAACAAATACTACTACTGCTGCTGCTGCTGCTGCTGCTGCTACTACTACTACTACTACTGCTACTGCTGCTGCTGCTGCTTCTGCTGATGATGTCAGCAGTTGAACAATTTGTTGTAGCACATGCAATTGTAAAGCCTTACTTGCTGTCTGGATATTTATGGTCGTCATCAGTTGGCTGTTCGCTTTTGAACATGCGTAAGTCCCAGATGTGCTGTCATTGAATGTTATAATATAAACATACACAGTAGTTACGTCTGGTGTTGAAGACATATTGAACACACCTACACTTATTCGCTCAATAGAACAAATTACACTGCACCTTCCTATGAGTGTACCTTCTCTGTAACACTCCACCTTTGTTAATTCGTTGCTATTCCAATTATACTCGAACGACAACTGCACATTTTGTTCTCCGACCTGAGCAAATTGATCGTAACACAATACTTTTAATATAAACATTGATAAAGATATCAACAAAACAATCGCCATTCTGTATTCTTTACAATATTTTTTTATTTAAATGTAAGTCATGTTAATGAAAGAGCTACACTCATCTAATCGAAGTATTTAGCAACATCCTGTCTGTGTATTTATGTAAGGTTAAATCAAATGAAAATCAAAGCTCTGCATGAATTTTTAATGTGGTCGTATACTATGATATTTTATATGATGCAGAATAAAGTGCACTGAGTAAAGCTTTCAGTATATTTTAAACATCGAATGCAATATTAAACCATGTAGTAGCATTTTTACAGATAAACGTCAGTTCGAATACAAACTCCATAATTGTTAAATTAAGTGTGAACTCGTTTACGAGGTAATAGAACCCACATCTATTTGTGTGACCACGAATGAAATAAAAGCTGCATTGGATTAAAATGTAGTTTGTTTTTATTTTATGCTTGTTTTTTTTAAAGTTGTTTTTTAGTGTTTTATACAGCAGTTGAGAGTGTGATGCTTAACTTAATCAACACTGAAAATATATCAAACACAATATAACAAGACAACACACTACGTAAATATGCATGCATTAGAAAATGTGACATATTATATAAAGGATTTCTACAATGTCAGTGTGTGTATTTGTATACAGACGAAATAGCATGAATAAGAAATCAAATACATTTATCAAATCTCGAAGAAATTGAATTGGTTCTTAGCTGCAGTCGACTAAATCAGTAATCAACTACTTTTGTGGGCAACGCTTTTACAATCAAGTATTCCTAAATGAGCTAGAGTAAAATAGTAACAGTGGTATCAAATGTTGTTATTTCATTCAGATTTGAACCTGTGATATGACGGTTGTGCAAAAATACAAAGTGAAGAATAGTGCATCAAAATATACCTAATTGTCATTTAATTATAATGAATATGTTAATCTATGTTGTGTCTCGTCACACATATTGAAGACGGTTAGAAAGACGTATGATAACTATTTCCACAGTGTACTCTTATTTGCCACATGTAAACGACCAATCTCCAAGCAAAGTTGTCGTTTGTTGCTCTCACCATACATCTCTGCTATGTGCTCAATGACAGGAATCTTTTCAAAACGGAGAAAATGTATTTGCTTCACATAAGCGTTGATATTTAGGACCACCATTATAGAAATTAAGAATACATTTTGTTTTAAATTATCATATATGGTGAACATGTTAATAGTTTTGATCCCTATTATTGGAACTATTGTCATGCCCAATTACGCATACACATATTAGTTCGCATACATAAACAAAACGGACAGCGTGGGTGGTATTGTCTGTGTGATATTTTGTCTGTGTGGTATACACAGTGGTAAATTTGCACAAGTTCCGAACATTTGGCTATTTTCAACCATTTGAAATTTTTAAAATATTTGATTCTATTATCACGCCGAGACTTTGCTATGGATCCCAAATATGGGGATATGAATACGTACACACTATCGAATCCGTTCATACTGTCTTTTGTAAAAGGTATATAATATTAAATAAGACCACAAAGAAATTGTATAGTTCTTGGCGAATGCGGTAGATTACCGTTTTTTGCAACCTATTGTACTACAGGTATAATGGATGGTTATATGCTTAAAGTTTTAATAATAACTGTGCATATTTCATCAACATGTATGTGCTTATTAACAAGTTACTGTATTTCTTCATAATATATTATTTCATTGTATTGTTGTCGTTGTTGTTGTTTTTCAATTCAGATTTTGAGCTGCGCGTTAACAAATACATAACATAAGTACCTGGTATTACTTAATTTCTTACCAGTTCAGTCTCTGATGAACAAAAACTACAACTGGCCGCAAATGTGAAAGAAGTGATAATTGGAAGCAGACTGTCATTTACATGCACAATTCAATCAGCAGTCTTAAGTGTGGAATGGCTAAAAACGAACGATGGGAGTAACACTGAAGAAACGCCCGCTGTGCAAATATTTAATAATAGTCTCTGTACTTCAACTCCGACACATCTCCCGCAATATTTGGAAAGTTTTTGCATTTTAACTACCAATTATTCATGTGCTATCAAAGTGATTAACGAGTCAAATAACGATCAAAAATGGCGTTGTTCTGCAGCCATTGATGGAGTGACTGAGTACAGCAACTACTACATTATTAATGTCAAATGTAAGTAAATGGTCAGCTCACTGAGTTGCCTTCTTGGACGCCTGTACAGATATTAACAACAGTCCATTTAAACATAATTAAATAAATTTTTGGGTGAAATAATTATTAAAAAAACTACTGCATAACTGACGTATAAATAAATAAGTACATAAATAAATACATAAATATTGAAATAAATAAATAAATACATATTGAAATAAATAAATAAATTTGTAGAATGCATGCGAGTTAATAAGCATGCATATATCATGAATGCATTTTACATTGCAAAAATATCTCCACCGACTATAACTTCTACAGGTAAATATGGTTTAATTCTAATGAGTTCTAAATGGTGCTAGTATAGTACACACTTGTTACAATGGTCTGAGTCACAGAGAAAACAGACAATCAATTAAGACAAATACAACGTTTATAACTGCCTATCACTTTGAAGACAATAAAATAGATTTGCCCACATTTTAATTAAAACATAGTTTAAATACGGTGGGCATGATTATGTCGTTTCAGAAATGACAACTACCAAAAGTCCAACCCAACCACAATGTATGACTTAACCACACACAATACAACAAAGTCTTCAAATTCTACATCTTCTGAAACTATAAGGAGTGCAACGCCACAATTTGGATGTATGGATACTTGCACCTGTTACAATTGTGATTATTGTTATCGTCATGATATATTTTATTAGCTGTATCAAAGGCTATGCGTTTGTTTGTCGGAAATAATTTAGATTATATTATGTTGAACGTTTTGGTATCAGTCTAACCAATATAATGCAAGTGTCTATCACTGGAACATGAATAGTACGATAAACGCAGTGACGTGTGCATATCAGTTGTCTAAAATGGATGGTTTAACTATTTAACTGTTTATGTATAGGTGGTCAACAGCACTAACTGGAATTTCGTCAGAATTTTATCAGTCATTTTACAAGATAACATTCATAAGATTTATTAACCGTTTTTTTTTTGGTATCACTAAAACATTCCTGCATATGTATAGGTTTTTATGTATTCGGTTGTATTTATGTGTATGTACAAGTATGTATAAGTTTGTTGCGTGTTAGTTTTATTATATCCAGTGATGTTTAATCGTGTGGTGAAATGCGAGAGGTTTGTTACGGTTGATGTTTATTTGCATTTTGTTGAGTAATCATAGACGTAGATCTTACTGCAAATTAAACATGCAGGCTTAGTTAGTGATTTAACACAACGCGTTAATAAAAATACAATACTTTTCTGTAATCATATAAAAATACGACTATTAACAAGTAGAAGCAACAAAGGGAAATATATCGTGCAATTTATATAACCAGAACAGTACAGAGTTGACTGCAGATACAACTTTGGCATTGAAATACGTGAATATACACGTGGTATACCATGATGATATACAACGTGTTTTTTTTTACTTGTATTTGTGTACACACTTAAATACATTATAGAACATGTATACTAATAAAGGAAATATAAAGGCACAGTGACTGTATTCTTTTTTCTGTATTCTTTAAAACAACATATTTACACTTGTTTGTTTTACATAATCTAATGTGACTTGCAAATGAGAAAGTAAACATAATCATTGCCATGATCTGCCGCCAAATAATATGTTATGAATGGCAAGTACGTCAAAATATATTTTGCTGGATTTCAACATTATAGAAAATGCATACCACAAAGTAACTTTCGAAATTAAATATTTGCGATTTACTTTTAATATTAATTAATTCTCCTACATTGATACAAAACGTTTGAACGTAGATTGTAAACTAATAATTATAGATATAAAATGAAAACAAGTACAAAACTACTGTAAGATACAGTTTATAATACTAAATATAAAGAGTAGTGTTATATTCTGGCAGAACCTGCAGTGGAGAATGCAATGCTTATATACAATTTTTTTTTTTTAAAGGGCGATACCACAACCGAATCTGGATGATGACAACTTGTCCTTCTTGAGCAACTCTCACAATTTAAGATGGCGTCCAATATGGCAGCCAAAAAGTCATGTGTGGTCTAAACTTTGGTTTTCTAATTGATTCAGTCAATAATGTTCTTGTTAAAAACGAGTATTTGTTATTATTCTCTCAATATAATAACAAATACATCCAAAGTAAACACATAGTATCACTTTTAGAAGTGTAGTTATTTGCAAAAATGTAGGTACACCGAAGATTTCACAAAAAATAACACATTTGTATGAAAAAGTCATTATGGTATATCTTTCACACAATTTTTGAAATTTAAACATGTATTTCACATATTTATGTTAAAATTTATCTGAGCACTTCGTGCTCGGTGGGATTTTGGTATAGGGGGTCGCTAGAGTTATGCCCCCTTTTGCACGAGAAAAACTGAAAATGGACTTTGTGCAATATACAGAGCAGAAGATGTGTATTAGCAGAAGACTTTAACATGATAAAACAATGCCTTAGATTGGAATACAAACACCAGAGTTATGATACTTCATATTTTTGTTAGCTCACATGAGTGCTTGGTGAACTATCGGTACAGGTATACTGTCCTGCATCATCCATAATGCGTGATCAATTATGCGCCAGTATGCAATAGAGACCACTTTTCATATAGTCTGTACCAAACTTGCACAACCTGTGTTTGACCGTAAATTGTTATTCGATAATGGCCACATCAGACCAGGAACACTAGATTTATTGTCCCTTGTATGAGAAAAACTGCAAAATGCACTTGTGCAACAAACACACTTCATTTTTTATCTGAACTTGACCAAACTTGCACAACCTGTGTATGGCCAGAGAATTTCAGAATATTCCAAAAATGACAACTAGACACAAGAGCCACTGCCCCTTGTTTGTGAAAAAATTAAACATGGAAAATATGGAGGATAGACACTTTATTTGTTGTCTAATCTTGACCAAATTATATTAATCGTATACGACCATAAGGTCAATGTCCAATATGGGCCAGATCGAATCAGAGTTATCGCCCCTTATGTATGAGAAAAAAATGCGTAAATTATTGGCATTCAGTTTCCACAGAAAATTAATTTTTAATTCCTTGTTGACTACACTTACACCGTTTGTGAATAACAATAAGATCACACCTGGATGCCATGATGGGGCAGATAGAACAATGAACTCTAGAGTTATTTCCCTTTGTTATGAGAAAATTTGCAAACATGGACTTTGTGTAACATAGGAAACTTCTTTTTCCATCTAGTCTTGATCAAACTTGCTTGTGCATTGCCATAAGATGTCATAATAAACCAAAGAATTTCCCTTATTTGGCTATAAATATATGTTACAGAGTTATTGGCACTTGTTTGTGAAAAAAGCAACAATATGGACATGTTTAGTATAGAGACGTCATTTTCACTAGTGATGGCAACAAATAGTATTTGAGGAACCAGTTAATTGGTTTTGGTATTGGAGCTGCTACCTGGTAAGATGATGATTTGATTGGATGACTACATCTTATCGATAATACACGTAACACTGACTGGTGTCTATATTGCTGTCACTTGCGACGGTTTTAATTATTGTGTAATAATAACAAAACACCGTCAACTGGATGTTTGAACCTCATGTGATTGTAGGGATATGATGAACATCTGTGTTATGTAAGTCTGATTGGGCATGATGAGTAAGCTTGAGCCCTGTTCCCTAGAGTTTTGACCCATGTGATTAACATGAGTAGGCCGGACAGACATATGTATATCGCCTGTCGATTGCCAGGTTAACTACATGAGAAGGCCTGACAGGCATCTGTATCGCACCTTTCGATTGCGAGGTCAACAACAGTAGGATATCTGTCTGAAATCTGTCAGTTTTTTGTCCATGACATTCAGATGTTAGAGATGGTCTCTGTTATTAGTAATGTCACCGTTTTACCTGTACTCAGGTGAGCGCTTTGGTCCATCATGACCTTTTTATTTAATCGAGACCAAACTTGCACTGTTTTTGCATGACCATAAAGTCTCAGTCAATGTCTAACATGGGCCAGGTCGGACCTGAAAGATCATAGTTATTGAATCTTGTTTTACAACAAAAAAGTACTATGTTCTTGATATAGACATCATTTTTCACTTGGGATGGCAACACATAGTATTTCAGTAACCGGTTGATAGTTGTTGGTATTTAAGCTGTTAACCAGTGAGGTATGAATGCCATTTATAAGACTAACACGAGTGCCATTGTCATACAGGTACGTTGGCCAAATACGTTGTTTAAGGTAAAGATTCAGTTACTAAAGAGAAACAATTAAAAACGTAATAAGGTAGAGCAATGGTACTTGTGCATCTAATTCATTTCCACAGCCTCCCTCTGTGTGGTGAGTTCAGTTATCAGAACTATTCCTTGTATATTCTTAAATATATATAAAGACAACACAATGATCAAGGTGGGTAATGAAACCTTTGGCCATTATAATATGCTAATTATAGTTCTTCACTTCCCCATCTCATGATGGCGATAATTTATTCAATCTTATTTAAAAATCCGTGTATGCATGACAACATTTGATTTGAGCAAATATTTGAAATTTGACGTTTAAATGTGACATTGACCTTGGACCTAGGCACCTGGTGCTTGGACGCAACATACCAAATCATGATGGTGACCATTTATAGCAACTTACATTGTATTTAGAAATCGCTCCAGGCTGACAAAATTATGCTTTGGATAAACATTTGACCTTGAATTATGACCTTGGCCATGACCCTGGGGAAGTAGTTCTTGCATGTAACATAACGTCTCATGAGTTTGCATAATATCACTTCTTACAAGTTATTTAAAAATCCTTTCATGCTTGAAAAAAGTATGCTCAGGACAAAGTTTATTAATTTGTTTATACTATTTAACCGTGACCCTGACCTTGGATCTAGAGACCTGTTTCCTATACGCGACCCATCTTCACATATACCTCCATGCATGAAAATATTAGGTTTTGAATATATATTTGACCTTGAGATTAAATATGACCATGACCTTGGACAAAATGACTTGGTCCTTGTGCATGACACAATGTCTTATAAAGCTCATCTCTTCTGAAATGGTTTTTTTTTTGGAGAATCCTTCCGTTATGGACAAATATATGATCCAATATGTTTTATTTTTTTACCTTTGACCGTGTTCTTCAACAAAGGGACCTGGTTTTGCATGTGAGACACCGTCTTACAATGCTTATCACTTTTAACAAGTTATAAATCCGTCGTTTCTGGACAAAGATATGCTCCGGACAAAGTGTTCAGGATTGATTTCTTATATTTGACTTCTGACCTTAAATTATGACCTTGACCTTAAACCTAGAGACATGGTTTTTGCGCGTGACAGTCACTTCTGCCAAGATATTTGAAAATTGAAAATTCATCCATGCTGGACACACAAAGATGTGCCCGGGAGACAGGATTGATTTCTTATATTTGACATATGATCTTGACTTGTGACCTTGACCTATATCCTAAGGACATTGTTCTTGCGCGCGACACACCATCTAACCATGCTTTCAATTATATTTGAAAATCCATCCATACTGGACAAGTTATGATACCGGACACAATGCTAAAGCTTGATTAAGGCTTGATTTTTTATATTTGACCATTGACCTTAAATTGTGACCTTGACCTTGGACCTAGGGATCTGGTTCTTCCGCGTGACACTTTGTCTTAATATGCTTGTCACTTCTTCCAATTTATTTTAAAATCCAACCATGCTGGACAAAGTTATGCTGCAGACAAGCATTTTTCGCCCCAAATTTACAGTTTTCACCATCTTGGCGGCCATCTTGTCCACCATCTTGTTTTTACGGAAATGCTAAATGATGACAGGGTGTCATCACGTGGATTCGTGAATAAAAATGTTTCAGCTACCTTAAAATGCAATAACATTTTGTATGTAAGTATCTGCACGGTTATATGAAAATGTGTTGTTTATCTGCTGGACTATTAGTAGAATCAGTAAAAGTAGTAGCAGCAACAACAATTGTAGTAGCTGTAGTGGTAAAAGTAGTTAGTTTTAGTTAGACATCTACAATAAACATCCTAAATATATACAATCTTTAAAAAAATGGGTTAAATTCGCTTGATTCATGAACGATAATGTACTCATCCTTGGTATGAATAACATGACTAATCCGGCACACAATATTCGATTAGCACTAGAGGGTCCGGCGTTGGGGGTGGGAGGGGCGCCCACCTACCCATCCTGACAACCTACCTATTCTTTAGTAAAAAGAGGCGTTTGCAAAACAGGTATGCCCCATCTATATTACAATCAATCTTTAAAATATCACGTTTGGTGAAGATTCGATAAAAACTGTTGGACTAAGAATGTAAAACGGCTAAAAAGGCAAATATTGGGCTAATAATCCAACTTGCCCAAGATATTATACCCGCAAACAATTTAATGAAGTTCGGTGAAGTACGGATGAAAACTGAGCGGACTTGGCTTAAAAGAAAATGTTAGATAAGTCAAGGGCCGTAACTCAGACATTCTTTGTGCGATTGGAACTATTATCGCATTTGGCCCTGAAAGTATGCCCGCACACATTTTCATGAAGTTTGGTGGCGATCGGATGAAAACTGTTAGACTAAGAGAGCGGAAACGAAAACGGTTACTGACCGACCGACCGATACTAGATATTTCTTACCTCGTAAAGAATACTCGCTATTCATTGGTTTAACTGAGTCACTTGCTGACCGTATATTATTCCATACTATGTCAGTAAGAGTCAATATCTAGTCAGTAAAATCATTACCTTTAAATAAACATTAAATGAGTTCACGAAAATTAACAAGATGACGTAATTAAATGCAGTATTGCTAAGTGTTATGGGTGTTATTTCGTTAATGCTGGCGTGATGAGGGGAAACATAATTGTACTCACTAAGATAAATTCGTTATATGGCTTCTTACTGATCCCGCACGGTGTGATACAGGGTAGTCAATGTATATTTCGCTCGAGATACGCTCTCGTCCAATATTAATGTACTGACCCTGCATCACACCGTACAGGGTCAGTAAGAAGTCATGTAACTAGTAATATTTGTGACATGACGTCATTGTCGCGCGCTATGGACATTCGTAACAAAGCAAGTCCGAGATTGGGATAAACAATAGTATTGGTGTCAGGTACATTAGTTATATTAATATATGTATTATGTATAAGACATTGATGTATAGAAAATAACAGGCTACTTTCTGGTCTTGTGTAATATATCAAGCGAGGCTTAGAATAATATATCGTCGAGGCTTGCCGAATTGTTTTAGAAATAGCACCAAACGCGCTGATGTTATTATATTTAAACACTAAGAGCAGCTCTGATTTTGCTGAGCCGGCTTTTACACGTTCACGTTCATTTATATATGGATTTTTTAAAGTTGCCTATTATATATTATATTATTATTATCATATTATTAACACTTCGTAATGATACATTAGTTGTTTTTACTATCAATACATATATGTCACCGAATTGTTTTTAGACGCCAGTTTGGAGCTGTATATTGACATTGACATTTTTAAGTTCGTGTCAGTATTGACATTAGCGTGTTCAATGTTTGGTAAATGCACACTGAAATTGATTGCAACGATCATTTTCATCGGAGAACACACGAATTGTTTGAAGACGCCATTTTGAAGTTGTGTATTGAAAATGACATCTACAATATCGTGTCAATATTGACTATAGATGTTCATTTTTGGTAAAATTATTTTAGGCTCAACATAAACCGATTCAGTGTAGTGAATATAGTGAATTTATTTGAATGTTATTACAATAATTGTATATGAATTATTTATTGTTCTATTGATGACGTCTTAACACTAACAAAGTGCGCGTTTATGTAAATATTAAACAAAACGTGTTTGTGATTTACGACGATTAAACATAACACACTGTATACGTTCTTAATATCATATTGTTTCATTTGTTGAATCTGATTTATTTTCACTGAAACTGTTGACTGTATAATTGATTCCGAATAATATGCGTAAATCCGATCATTGAATGACATAAATGCTAGCGACCTGATATACAATATATATGGCAGTTTTAAATCAGGCCGATTTCAGCATAGTGGTATGTTAAATAGAGAATTTATGGATGGTGACTTTTGATATCATGTGTTATCAGGCGAGTCCTACATGGCATAGGGAAAGGCGAAGCTTTTCTTTTCGTTATGTCACTTTTCTGCAAATGTTGTTTTCATTAAAAAATCGCAAACATTTAGCATTTAACAGCACAACACAATTAGGCAAATTAGACAGCCTGGTGACGTCTACTTGTGTCGATGCTTAGAAAATTAGTTATAGATAATTCATCAACAGTAACATTTTAACACACATTTTATATATACACACAAAATGAAGCGAGAAAGTGTTACCCATTGTAATATTGAACACAGTATAAATACATTTACATCAGTTTATCTATTAACAAACACAATAAGTAAACTTCAAAAGTTTATGTGTGTTATGTGAACATTCAACAACGTAGATCTAACAAACAAAAGCTGATTTCAAAGTAAAACAAATAATCATTGGATTTATTATCAAATGCGTCGTAGATCAACATTTCCATCAGTACATAATGCGTTAAATGTTGATGTTGACGATTGCTCTGAAAAACTATCCCCCACGTGTGATGTCAAAGTAGGTGGGGAACGCAACTGCAGCATTCAGGGATGCAGCCTGCTGTGATGGTGATGTGGGCTCGCATGGTGTATTGTGTGCTGCAAAATATTCGTAGGACAACGACGTGTACAAGAAAGCGTCGGTATCATGTGCTTCCTGGTAGTCAGCAGTTGGTGAGTGTCCTGGTAATACCAGTTTGAGACTTAAGGGCACGTTATCCTTGGACTTCGACTTTCTTATTCAATAAAAATTTAAGAGCCAAATATTTTAATATTTATATAATAAATCATGTATGCACATATGTTGTTTTATTCATGCAATTGTAAGTTGTTTTCAAAAGGTGACTGAATTTCTTTAATACTTTCAGGTTTACAACCAGTGAAAGCAACGAATTGACGTGTGAAAGTTGTTGCAAAAGTACATTTAATGATGTTAAATTTTAGACATTTTCTAGTCGACATGTCTTACTGTACTGATAAGCAAATTATCTTTCTATGAGTTCCAAACTGCATTTAACCATTAATTTTCTTTTAATTGAATAATTTATTGCTGACCATCATATATATATATTGAGACACTTTCTAGTGGACATGTCTTACTGTATTGATAAGCAGATTATCTTTCTATGAGTTCCAAACTGCATTTAACCATTAATTTTCTTTTAATTGAATAATTTATTGCTGACCATCTTATATATATTTTTTCAATTCCATATGGTTGTGCATCATTTCCCTTATTTTCTTTTGCAAATTCATTTTCACTAAAGCCTATTGTTTTTTTTGTTAAAGCCATATCTTTGTTTACTTTTACCTTTCATTTAAAAAAAAGTGATTGTTAAATTGTTACATGGCTAGATGTTTTTGATTTCTTATGATTAGAATATTTAAATTTAAGTGTGTATTTAAAATAACTGTTCTTTATAGCATTTTTCTAATACATTTCATTTGTATGGAAGTGACACAAACATATGATTTTAGTAGTTATTTTTTCAAGACTTACACTTACACTGTACTGTAACAACAACAATGGTTTCCCTAAACCAATGTGATTGTGTATAGGTAGTGACTTATAATTAGCTACTTACAGTTCTTTTTAATTGTTAATACAATTTATGGTCTGAGTGACTTGGTTTCATATTATTCGCCATTTGTTCTGCATAGATAAAATAAACAGGCACACAATGTCACCAAATTCGTTCATGAATTTCAATTTTTGTAATATCTGATTGTATATGTTTCAGCTTTTAAAAATATCACCTTTTTAAGATTTTATTGAGAGGTGTTCAGTGCTGTAGATGCGTGTATTTGCATGATGCTTATTTGTCGCAAAAAAGTATTTATTGATAATTTTTTAATGTTTTGTGAATTAAAATGTTTGGTTGTATAGACATATTCGTTGTTTACATTTTAACCACGTAAGCGACATTCCATGCCTCCAAAAAGTAGTTCCGAGAAGTGGGCGGGACTAAAGCGTCATTACACGTGCCACAGTAGCATGATTTTCGTTAATGTGGGCGGAGCTAAAAAGGGTTTTCAGTCACATGATATTACAGAAAGTGGGCGGAGTTCATCTGTGTTATCGGTCAGTGGTATAATAACGCTTAAAAATATAGTATCATCGTCATCGACGTTAAAGGGATTGTCAACCGGATAATGAATTTTTATGCACAGCCCAGGTGCTCAACGTATATCGGCATAAAAGTTCATAAAATGACATAATTATATACGATAACAACTATTTGACCCCTAAAAATAAGCATTTGTGTGTTACAAATTCACGTTGCGAATCTCATTCGTACAGTGGGCATTTCATTTTAAAAATACCGCGGATTTTCCGTTTTAACAATAAACAAAAAAGTCATGTAATATTTCCGCGCAAAAAATAAACACACCAAATGTTAAAGACATTTCGTGTCATAGTTTTCCATAAAAGGACTTTGTTTTCTATGCATAATTTTTGCACGGAGAAATCCTGTCATTGTGGTCAGTAATGTATTTTTATGTCATGTGTCGTCTAATAAACCTATGCTAGTGTGATATCAATATTGAATAAAGACATTGAGAAAACACAGGCAATTATAAACAAATTAATACATATGTTACGATAAATAGTAACATTTTTGTACGTAAAACATCCCCATTATTGCTCCTAACATGTTATTATCGAAAAGTGCCCCGCCATAGCGTTGCAGATTATGATAATTGCCCTGCCGATCTTTCGCACGCGCGCCTCTGACGTCACTTCATGAAAAAGATGGCTGAGAACGTGAAACTCAAAACTTTGAGACAGCTTTATCGCAGTCTCAAACACCTATACGAAGCTTAACATGTCGGACACTGCTGTACACTGGATAGAACATATCGCAACAAAACAAAAATAAAAAGTAAAGAGAGGCAAAAATACCTGTGGCATCAAGAAGTTCTGTTATTTCGCCGATAGAGCCAACAAGCACCAAACACTAGCAATACTTTAGCATTAGAGGTGCTTTGCTAGTAAGACTAAATCCACATCGTGAATGCTCCTGGACGAGCCTACAGTCCCACCACTTTTACATTACAATTTCTAAGCTGGAAGTTTAACAGGGCCTGTAGAATTTTTTTATTTATTAACACAACATGTGAAGACATTTACACGCTTTCAACCCGACCCTGGACACATCAGTTTTTTTAACACAGATCTTATAATAAATCCACACTAATGCGTTATAGATTAGGATACATCCAAATTTCCACTCCACACGAAAAAAGAATAGCAATCTAACTCTCTAGATCTGTTGAAACAAATGTCATCACTTGTGATGACGTGTACAATCTACATGTCATTGAAAGTACCCACACGGGCGTATCTAAGCCATTTTGAATTTCTTGGGCATTACTTGTCCTACACAGAAATAACATTGGAATACAAATCTACAAATGAATTTTTCCTTTTGTAAAACGATTTATGTTTAACTGAGAGGTAGGTTTATCGAAATGCACCATTAATTAGATATACATGTATTGCAAATGTAGATTTGTCAGGGTAAAATTAAATACATGTTACACAAACGTTCACCCATGTTGCGTCATGAAAATTGTACGTGGTCGCTTCCAAGAAAAAAAAATGCGTACTAAAAATACTATTACATGTACATGTACTGTTGTAAGTTAAGATGGAAAATATGACAATATTTCATCATTGTTCAAGTAATGTAATGTATCAGGAATATTGTTAAATCAATATAATGCACCAATGTCGGTATTTTACGATTTGTTGAGAACTACCAGGGATTTCGCTATTCGATATAGTTTTTTAAACTGCTGAAGCTTCTTCTATAGTAATATAAACTTCAATTGATTTTTGGCTTAATTTTAGACAATTTATTCCATTAACAAATTTGTTAAAATCTTCAATACTACATTCATATTCCTGCTTATAAAGTGACAATAAGTGACAGATAATATGTAGCTATTGTTTCAAGGATATGTTTTTGGTCAGTTATTTCATTACCCTCTTTATTTTTTAATTTATAAATTGTTTTGTTATTGCATTGTTGTTTTATCTAAGCCACACACATATTTCGAAGGTTTTTCACCTGCCAAAATCCATTGAACATTTGATCTTATCATACAGCCTTTTAATTGTGTGTTCTGAAAATCAAGTATTTCTAGTTTGAAATGTTATGATTCTTCAATATTGTCATCTGATAAATATTTTTCTATTTGTTTTATTTTATTTAATCTAGTGCTTTCCTGAAGTTTAGTTTGCTTATTATGTTTCCAAAGGCCTGGTTTATGAGTAAAAGTGCTAAATGTTATTATAATGTAATATAATCGAGTTAAAAATGTATGATGTAATTAAAAATAGATCAAGTCTATCTTGTTGAATTGGATTTTTTCTACGCCAAGTTTAACTTCTTTTTGTTGAGTAATGTTCTCTGAAGGGATCTTCAAGATTATGGCAATTTATAAGTTCTAAGACTTTGTTTCGAGCCGTGGGTTATTAATATGTTTATAATGTAAATAATCTAATTTGGGATATATAACTATATTAAAATCATCGCATATGATTCAAGACTCATTATCAAATATTTAAATAGTCTTAAAGATATCAGTAACAAAAGAAGGTGTATCAAATACGGCCCATATAAAGTAAACAAAGTAAAGCGATAGTCACACAGATATTGAGTGCAAGAAAGTTGCCATGTTTGTCATATAAAGAGCTGCATATATATATATTCTGTAGTCGGTGCATCTTGAAATAAAAATCCCCGTTCCCCTAGAATTTGCTGAACCATAGCTTTAAACACATGCATATCCCCATTCAGAATAATAGCGTCACATATATCAGGGGTGAAATGTGTGCCTTGCAGCAGGCAATAATGTGACATGTGCTGCAAAATTGGGTCATATGGATGCAAAATCACATTTTCAGTTTTTTACATGTTCATGTAGTACTATCTTTAAGAAATAAAAGACTGAGACTGAAATTATGCTTCTATCATTTTTATTTTTAGAGATATTGCCAGAAACGTAATACCACAGTATAATTCAAAATGTTAAATTTTGTGCAAAAATATGAACAAAAAAGCACACTTTATATATTGATATACAAACAATACACAATGACAACACTATTATCAAAGACTATACTACAGTTGTATACAATACATATTTATTTTTCATTTTTCATCACATTGTCACAAAAAATGTTTCAAAACACAGTTTCTACGGTAACCAAATTAGAAAATTAGTTATTAAGATTAAAAACTGAGTGCACATTACCAATTTCAATTATTTTATCAAATTCTTGGTGAACACATTGCTTTTGAATATTAGCATCTTATTTGGAAGCGTATAAAAGTATAATTTTTTGGTGATAATTGCACTGCCATGAAATTTCTTTTAAAACTTGTTGGAATCAATTTACGTGTATGTATGTTTAAGAATAACAAACTGTGTTACTTATATGATATCCATAATATTTGTTTCTTTTGGCCAATATACTTCTTTTTAATGTGCACACTACAGCTGATGCATAGAAGATTCGTTTCATCAAATGTACACATTGTTAAAGACAGGAACTGTCTCCATATCAACAGCATTTTAGACACTATTATTGTTTGATTGAATATTAAACCCATGAACACAATTAATACTATAATTTTTGTGTTATTTACATCCTTACACGTACCGTAGGTTAAACGATCAAACAAAAAATTACTAGTATCATTTATTCAAACTTGACAACACTAGAACAATTACCCATAACAAAATACATACATATTTTAGTTTGTAAGGAAACACGGTAAATAAATATTCCTCGTTTTAAAAAAACACTAAAATAAAACTTATCATATTTAAGAATACTTATGTTTTGTCCACATTAAAACAAGATACATGTAATAGAGTATACTAAGATACTGGTAAATGTACTGGGCCATAATTCAAACATGTCTTAATGGAAATCTTAAATAGTACTTATGTGTTATACATGTGTTAATTATTTCTGTTTACACAATTGTAGAATACTAAACAACTAAGCAATGTTTACTAGTTTAAAATATTTAAGTATAAACATACTTATTCTTGAAACATCCATAAACTTAAGGAATTTTGTGATTTAAAAAAACTTAGGTTTTCCATATAGAGCTTTGTATATAGGGCCCTGATCAACTTAAAACAAAGTTTAGAGCTTTTGTTATATTTAAAACATATGGAAAAACGCATTCCTTTTGTCCAGTTATGATAAAACATTATTGAATTTGTACACATTAAAACATTCAACACGTTCATTTGTGTCTTCGATGACCCCATTTAGGAACTAGAGGTAATTGACAGGTTAGCAATAGTTGTACGACAAAACTGTCAGATTTCATCATGGAGATACCACAGTGTTTCTAAGGACAAACGGTGAAACCTTGTCCAAGTATTTGGTTCGCCATTGCATCAGTCTGAAGGTTGACACCTAGCCTCCCTACATTTTACTTTTACCTCGCGACCATCAGGAAGCTTTCAACGCGAGGTGCATCTACATTCTACTGAAGTAACTTGATGTGGCATGTTATGGTCTTTCCGGCACGACTTCATGACTGTTGTGGTTGTGTCCTGTATAAATAGTACAGTATAGGTATTTTGTGTAAACAATAATCCATCATGTTTTTTTTGTAATTATAGGTCGTAAATTTAAACTTAATATAATTAAAGTTAATGTAATGTCATTCATTAACTATCAAGTCCTTAATAGATGTGTTTTTTAATTAAAATGTACATATACTAGGGATTTCTTGTGGCATTCATCATGAGATTAATCTCTGAAGCTCTGTATGGTATCTGTAATTTGGTAACATGATAACATGATTAATAATACCTCCACGGTTACTGCATCCATATGTCGCTATTTGTTTTCCCACAGCAAAACGTGCCAGTCATTTGATAACTTCATGTGGCCTGCCAGCATCAAGGAGTGTTTTCCTTCAACATATAAAGTTAAAATATCAATTTTTAGATAGAGTATCCAACAAATGAATATATTCTGTTAAATACATTAGGCTTTGGAGCTGTTTTTTACACAATGTGGAAAATGTGCATATTCAGTTCTGGGAAACTATTAGTCACTCATGTTTCCATGTTAATAAAATTAAATCGCCCAGTGTCAAATAAAATAACATGTGAATGGTATATGAATTATGTATAAGCATTATTCTGTCCATCACTGTTGTTGAAGCGAAATTGAGCATACTTCTCACCAAGACAATAGTATGTAAGGTTATGGCATAGGAAGCTTATAGCTGGGTTAGCCCCTTTTCCTAACGCCAAGCCTGTATATGCAAGATAAAATACTTGCTTCTCTAAAAAAACAAATAAAACTAATATAGGTTTTGCTGTTTCTGGTGGATTCAGCCAACCTAACAGTTTTATGAGCAGTTAAAATTACATTAACCTTATTTCTAAACACATCACATATCACAATTGTGTACAACTTCCACCATAAGTTTTGAAAAATATATTTGATGACAAAATTGCAACAACAAAAAATAATAAAAAGTCCGTTTATTTTAATGCATTCATATAATGATTAAATATTATTTCAAGTAGTAAAGACATGTGTATTGTCATATATTTTGGTTGGTCAAATGACATTACAGTTATAAATCAATGAGGCCATGCCTTAAATTCATTCAATGCTCTTAAAAAACAATCGGCCTATAATATAAGAAACAGCGCAACTGTCTGGGCTTCTCAGAAGAATACAACTTTTTTTTTTTGTTTAAGTGTACGCAGTTAAGTTTCTTTACCAATTGTTATTGATAATACTGATTGTTAGAAATGTTTATTGGTTTCATTGGCAAATTTCAAAATTACTCATGCAAAAACATAAAACATAATTTTAAAGTGGGATCAATTCTCAGGCATGAGTTCAACATATAAAGTGGACGAAACCACAAGCCTAATGAAAAAATAATGCAAAACACATAAAAATGTTTTGAAGACTTCCATTAACATTTACTGGCATAATTTTGTTCGCATTTAAAAAAAATAAAAATAGTGAAAGCTTTTGCAAGCTTTTTTTATAAAAGCTAGTTCACTTATTATATGTATGTGACTGTTTAACGTTATTTTATAAAGAAGTTACAATTTGAAATTGCCCCCAATTGAATATGTTTTATCACAAAATTACTTCCGGGTCAAACCCTGCTGATAATTTTAACAAGGAAAAGGCAAATAATTGGATAGATAAACAATGACAATAACAGGAATGCCATACGTACCTGCTGGAATTGGTTTTCCATGTATAAAGTCCAACAATACAGCTTTTATGTTAAAACTAACCGAAAAACAAGGACATTTTGGATACCAAAAAGACATTGTTTACACAAAATCGCGACTAGTGACACCTTCCGCTCGAGGAAAATTACCTTAATAAACTGGTTACAAAACAGTAACACTTATTGATTTTAAAATATTTACGGGCTAAAGATATTAGGTTTACTACTTATGACATTTACTATCGAAATTACTGCATATTAATGACACGCACGCATACATTTAACAAGGAAATAATTGGAGAAAATCATGTATAAATTTTAATATCGTTTTTTCTCGATAACGTCATTACTCATTTTCGCTAACCGCATCACATATAAACATTTAACTCATTTAATTAATTAAACACCTTACATATCTTTAACTTCCTATTTAGACCCCTGCAGTTTAAAGAATCAATGTTAACCTTGCTAGTCATGTGAAAAAAAAAGATCAATGCAGTAAATTTTCATTCTCCATGACAGCAACTTGCAACATAAACTAGAAGAGAAATACTTCTGGAATGATTATATCAAGACAAATTATTGAAAAGAACAGTGAACACAAAAAAAGAAACAGAAAACATATGGCTACAACAATATATTTCTTAGTATTCATGTGAATATTATTGAATGATTTTTTTTTAATTCTGAGCAAATTAAGAATTAAACAATGTACAGTAAATAGGATTTTGTGTGGCAATGGAAATGTTGTTGTACACACAATTTCAAATGTTAAAGCAAATACGATGTGGGGGAATATAATTAACTGACTACTGTTATTACCATAAAATCAGCTCATCATTATACAAGTACAAGTCGAAGAGTAATAAATGCACCCAAGTATTGTTAACTTTATTTATCAACAACAGTTAAAACTAAGTGTAACTAAGTGTATCTGGATAAGATATTATGATATGAAAGTATAATTTGTTGTTTTAAACCACCATATGTTATTTTTAATTAGTTGCTCACATTAAAAATAAAAAAGAGCATATAAACTGACAATGCAGTTTTGTTTTATACATCGGATTTAATTTAACTGAAAAACAGAGCATTACATTTTTAAAAGATAACATATATAAGTCAGAGGTTCAATTTACTTATAAGTATAAAATGATAATATTTCAAAGAAAATAGGCATGAATCTAATTGTGTGGTAAGCTGTGCTTTTAACCAAGACTTTTAAATGAAGTGAAAATTAAAAAAAATACACATCATGTAGTGTTTATCATTAATACAATAAAAATACAGTATACATATCTACATATATATATATAGATGAATGCTGAGTAACAATTGTTGTCATTTATTTGGCAATTTCCTGTAAAGCAGACAAGAGATGAGCAAAAATCTCTGACAAAATAAAACAACCAACAACACCAACAAAAAACCCACTGCACGTAAATGCTTCGATTAAACAAGAGGATCAAAAGGCCCTAGGTCGCTCACCTGAGCGGATAAGGAACTAAATTGTTCTGAGCAAGTTTTGTAATGATTGGTATGTAACATTAATGTGGCCGCGATAATGTTTTTGTTCAAATTTGCAATGGTGACCTATTTTGTTTACTCAACATGACCCAGTTCGAACTTGCCCTAATATATCATTCGAACACATATTATGAGCAATTTTCAAAAAGATTTGGCAAAACTAGAGTTTTTATATTTCTATTATATTTGACATAGGTACCTATTTTTTGACCACACATGAGCCATTTTCGAACTCCGCCGACATACCATTGGAAAAAAAAGATCTGGGCAAGTTTCATGAAGATTGGGCGATAAATGTGGCGTTTAGGGTGTTCAAAAGCTTGTATAAGTTTTCATTATACCAATTTAAGGACAACTGCCTCGCCCCATGACGGCCATGTTTTTCAGCAGAGTGAGCAGAGTGAAACCATTATCGAACTAAGCCAAGATATCATAAGAACAAAGGTTCTGAGCAAGTTTCATGTTGATTTGCTAAATATGAGATTACTAGAATGTTCACAAGCCTTTTTAATAACCATACGACCATGCTTTTCAATGGAGCGGAACTTTTTTCCAAAACTTAGCCAAGATGTCATAAGAACAAAGTTTCTGAGCAAGTTTCATGTTGATTGGGCAAAAAATGTGACTTCCTGAGTGTCAAGAAGCTTTCCCTACAGCCACATACGGAAATTGTCCCGGCCTCTGGCGGCCATGTTTTTCAACGGAGCGGAGCCATTTTCAAACTCGGTCGAGATTTCAACACTATCTTAAAATTAAACTTCCGCATTTAATAAGTGCGCTCATTAAACAAAGTCAATATGTTTGTAATATGATATGAACACATTTACATAAACAGCCTAGCATAACAATAATTGAATGAGATGTTTAATTATCGTATTTCATTCATATTCATTGATCCATTCAGGTACTGTTTTACACATGCACATTTAATGTCGTTTCATGCTGTTTTAAATTAGAGCATGTAATGGTTTAACGGCTAATCGAATATGCATCGGCCATGAAAACTTTAATATTGGTTTTGCAAGTGGTCATTGATTCGGGAAAATGGGGAAACAATGCATTTGAGGGATTATGGGCATTAGACGGATTAATTTTAGCAAACATATTGTTCGATTAAAATGTCGAGACACTGACGAACTTAATCCGCGTTATTTAACGCTAGAATATGTGTGTGTTAATACCTAGCATAAAATGTCAAATTATTTAAATACAAAGCGTTCTCATCAAAAATACCCTCATATAAATCATTATATGTTTAAGATTGCTTCATTAATTATTTTATTTAATAAGACAAATAAGTAAATGAAAAATAACTTACCAAATCATCCATTAGGGTTAGGGATTTTGTTCCGGGATTAACACCTTAAGAATCCCTAAAAATAATCAAAATTGACCCAATTTGTAAAGATTAATATCTTTTCATCCGCATTCATCCAAATTCATCCAAAATCATCTCGTTCTAGCGGTGGTAAGGGGTGAATTTCGCAATTCAGCCCTTAGAATAGGTTATTAGGGAAAAAATCTCTACGCATGCGCAGTCGCTCTAAGGGTTGAATTTTGATAAAGAGGTGGAGCTTAGTCATGAAACCATTAAGGAGGCGGGGCCTAGGTTTTTTTTTGACAATACATATTTAATTGGATAAGCTGGAAAGGCGGGGCCTAAGATAGAAGCCAATGAAAAGCCGAGAATTAAACAGGTGCATATTTATTTATTTATTTTTTATTTATTTATCTATTTATTTAGTCATTCATTTATTTATTTATTTATTAATTAATTAATTAATTTATTTATTTATTTATTAATTTTTTTTTTTTTTTTTATTTTTTTTTTATTTATTTATTTATTTATTCATTTATTTATTTACTTATTTTTGTATTTGTTTATTTATTTATTTATTTATTTATTTATTTATTTATTTATTTATTTATTTATTTATTTATTTATTTATTCATGTATTTATTTATTTATTTATTTATTTATTTATTAATTAATTTATTTATGAATGAATGAATTAATTAATTAATTAATTAATTAATTAATTTATTTATTTATTTATTTATTATTTGTTTATTTATTTATTTATTTATTTATTTATTTATTTATTTATTTATTTATTTATTTATTTATTTATTTATTTATTTATTTATTTATTCATTTATTTATTATTTAGTGATTTTTTTGTGTGTTTAATTAATTAATACATTAATTAAATCATTCATATATTTATTCTTTCATTCATTCATTCATTCATTCATTCATTCATTCATTCATTCATTCATTCATTCATTCATTCATTCATTCATTCATTCATTCATTCATTCATTCATTCATTCATTCATTTATTCATTCATTTATTGTTTCATTCATTTATTCATTCAAGCATACATTCGTTCATTCATTCATGCATTCGTTCAATCATTCAATCGTTCAATCATTCATTCATTATTTCATTATTGCATTCATTTATTAGCTAATTCACCCTTTCAGACAAATGTCAATGACAATGAAACCTTTTGCTTCAAAACTTTAACTGAAATAAAATCTTTGTAAATACTTATTTATTAAACATGTAATATATAAGTATGTCAAATAATATTAGTGTGTTAGCTATAAAATAAATTGTACATTAAAGGTATGATAACTCAGTTTATTAATGAATATATTAGAATCGTTTCATTAGTTTTATTCCGTCAAACGAATGAAAAACCTTAGTAAACTAGAGTAAACTACACTGGATTACAAATATAATTTGAAATGTAGGAAAACATCCAGGGCGAAATAGCACCTCATTTTTGCCCCCTCCTCTTTTATCACTGTGGCCTGGTTCATGTTAAGCATCTCAAGAAATTAAATCCATTTTTGCTAAAATGCATAAAACAATAATTCAAAATCATGTTTCAATAATTGTAATTACTCATTTATTAGAATATGAAAACAATTAGAATTATGAGAATTAACATTCGTGTTTTTGTTACATAATAACATATAAATCTAAGCATAGATGGAATCGGGAATATATAAGAAGAATTTCATTGTTGTCAATACGTGAAACACATTCATTTTTACAGAACACCAAACAAGGACACACAAATAAAGCCCCCCCCCCCCCCACCCCTATTGAGTCGCGAGAGAGAAATAATAATATTTTTTGCAAAAAAGCAAAACAAATAAACATTTGTAGAATGTAACTTATATCATAAAACGCTCTTGTGAAGGGGTTTCAACCTGTTACGCGGAATGCAAAAAAAAAACAGATGAATGTCACTGTTCACGTAGTGATTAAGTAAATGTTGTGTAATGTGATTTTTGTAAGTAATAATGCATTAAAATTGTAATATAAATGTCAATTTCCATTTGTGAAATTCTCGTCATTAATCTGCTTAATCCTGTGTTGCTGTTATGATTTTTATTTTTATTTGTTTTCACTCCTCCAACCGGACCTTTTCCCAAAATGTCCGTGATTCAAGAAAGAAGAAACTCTGGCCTAAGCACGCTATCTTCGGAAAACCAGTTTTAAATACTTTCTAAATCCATAGCTAAAGAGTGTGTGCTGCTGTCGATATGAATTGTATTCAGTTATAAAGAAGTAAATATATTATAAAAATAGTATACACCCTATTGAAGTAGAAACAAACAACATCAAACGACTATATGTAATCATATTAAGGGTCTTGCTGGCAGTTATTTATCATCAACATCATCATCATCATCATCATCATCATCATCATCATCATCATCAACATCAACATCAACAAGAAGACCATCTTAACATTTATAAACCATTATCAGATGAATTTAGCTTTCCAATAAAATTACAAAAATAAAAGCAAATACACCCTCGTGTAACCTAACATGATTAGCGCTTCCAACCTCAACACTTATTATTGTGCATAGAAGATTTGTTTTTTGCTTTTTAAATATAGAAAATCATATTTATCCTGCTACTAACCCAAACAGTGACCTACTAAAGCGGTGACCGTATAAACTTGTTCATATTCGGCAGTAGATCACGTGACTGTGATATACCGTCGATAGGTATTCCTACGCAACGGATAACAACATTGTCGAGAATAACACAGCATAAAGTCTACTTACCAGAGTTTTTCATCGATACAAACTTTATGTTGTCTCGTTTAATAGAGTTAAACAACAAATGAGTTGTTTATCCTCGAATTCCATTTGACTGGTTAACAACAACTTCCTTCCAGTTCCATGCCATTTCAACACACTTGAATCTGATGCAAGGTGGTTATTCTTTGCGGATATACTTTCTTTGGCTAAAGCTCGCCCTATTTTCATTTTCTAAGCCACACCGGCTAAACTTTCTCGATCCCGGCACCAACCATGTATTCTCTATATACATATATTTTACGCCTATATACTTATTGTGTAAATACACGAAAAAAACGTGTTATAAGTTTATTTCATGTTCAAAGTAAAAAAATTCATACATCGATAACTCTGACAAGGCTTGCTTATCAAAAGCTGCATCGATTAGTGTCTGTGTGAATTGAGCACCATCGTTCAAAGTAGCGGCATTAATCAAAAAAGGTTGTTTCGGGAAAGTAAATTGCAGGCGACATTTGTGCACACAGTAACATCCCTGATAACAATGCAAACGGGCATAAATGCGTCTAAACGTTTTACACAGTTTATTAGAAAATCAGCACAGAATTTTACACAGTAGCGTGATACAGTATTGTAACGAATGGTGACTGTCTTCAATGTTGTCACATAAATCAGTTTTAATATGACAGACAACCGTAACACTAAGTTCTCGATTTATACACGAACAATAAATACCGCAGGTTTGACTCAGTGATTTTAACCATTATTGTTTGCGTATTAATTATAATTATAAAAAAAATAATTGCTGAACAGTCAGCGAAACTTAAATCATAAAAATAAAAATAGAATAAACAAGAATCGTGGTGTTGTTTGTATACATTTAATCACTGGCTTTATGATACAGTTGGGCCAATCAACTGCAGCATATTTCATGTTAATTTTAAATATCACTAATATTTTATTAAGCCTATTGTCATATAAAAATAACATGATTGAAATGGCATGATTAGTGAGCGGGGTTATCGTTCAACGCAATAAACTTTATTGGTTATCGATTGCACACATAAATAAACCACGCCCATTCAACCGTTGTTCAATCAATAAACCCCGCCTTTTCAGCCCTACGCATGCGCAGTACTAAGTCATCCTTCGTTAGCCCCACCTTTTCACCCCAACGCATTCGCAGTACTCTAGCATCTTTAATAATCCTTAATAGTCCCTAAAAAACTCAAACAACCTCTAAAAACTCCTTGAAAACGGGATGGTTAAGGATTAATTTTAAAAAAATCGACATCCAAATCAATCAGCCCTAATTTGCGGAACAAAATCCCTATTCCCGCTGCAGCTACGTTCTATTAAATTAGGATCGAACGCCCATGTTAATGGAAATCATATGAGGTTGTGACAATACGTCTTACGAATATAATGATACACGTTCAATTGTTTACTGAATTTTAAAGAACCTAGAGTATATGTGATTGTTATTAAAATATCGGTATGTTCTTAACATCGCCTTCAGCTTTTGGAAGATGAAATAAAATTAAATGTGAATGGTGTAGTTAATTTGGTCCATTCTTCAATACGTTATTCGTACATTTTTATCTGGTTCAGCAACATACAGCAAGTACAATCAATACATTTCAAGGATTTTAACATAATACAATTAAAATAAACAACATGCTTCGCTGCAGGTATATTATGTATAATACTTCATTTATTATCCGAAGCATATAATTATGCTATGCGAAATGCTTAATATATCACTCAATATTTCAATTTACTTATGTATGATATTGTATTATATTGTATGCATCACCCTATGCTTCAATTACGGTATTCATCATGTTTCATATCCATAAATGATAACGATATTTAAGCATTAAGCATGTGGACTTTATATATCACACAACAATCCTATTAACGTATAACATATGGTATACATAATGCTTCAAATATCAGCCGATATATCAATTCACGTATGCATAATATATCATCCGACAATACAATACTGTAATGCATGATTGTACTAATAACGCCCAACAATTCTATAAGGACATGTATAATTCTACATATATATCCCGGCAATTCAATACGGCTATGCATAATTCTACAAATACAATCCGATAATAAGCTATTAAAAAAAAGATCCCCTGTCTCATTACGTAACAGTTAATTTTCAGCAAATCATTTGTGCCACGCTTAAAGGGTGGACAACGTCATATTAACGTAATCCCGATCATCAGTTGACGACACAGTTTGTCTTAATGCTGGCATCCTAGGCTGATTATCTGTGGAAGATGTGATGTCTCCTTGAGTTTCGTAAGGAGTTAGACTCGAATATTCACGGAATTGTAGTTCTTCAAGTGTCTCATACTTATTATCATGGTGGGAATCTGCAGAATCTGGTAGAACATGAAACGAATAAATACTTGTCAAGAAAAGCAACACAGACAGTTAGGGGAACAATTAATTAAAACTGAGGCGAGGTAGATGCGAAACAACTTATTGTATTGTTGTGTTGTTTTTAATCTTTAAGATGACACTTGTTAACAAATATAAAAGCAGAATCAAAAGATGTATTATCTTTATTATGTATCCTGGTTTGATATAGTTGACATCAATAATTAACTGACATATGAAACCTTACCAATTCTACATGTTTCATAACTTCCATCTGTGTTTGAGGCATCGTTGTTTCGTCTAAATGCACCCATTTTAATATCATTATTAGATGTTATTGTATGACTAGCACACTGATGTGGTTAATTACCTATGTTTTCGTAGTTACCGTTGACAACGGTTTATTTTAATACAATGATAAATCACACACTTTCACGTTATAATATTTGCAATTGGTCAAATAATTTATATGATAAATCAACGTGCACATTTTTGTATATACATTGACTTACGGTTCTCTGACAAGATCTTCGTACCGGTCAGTCGAGTTGGTATGCGTTTGGTATGTGTTGGACTCGTTTCGCCCTAAAATAATTGAAGTCACTATGCCATTATTGATATAAATAAGTCTCAGTCTAAGTAATTATTTTATAATATGTTATGCATGTTACAGGTTGTGATGTTGTTATTTTTATTTGAGAATTCATTAGCAGCCAGTTTTGAGATCAAGTACGAATTCCACAAATACACTTGTTCAATAAACTGCAAAACACTAGATCTCCTAAACACGTTCTGCTGCTACACAATTAACTGTCATCTATTTCATAATAAACCGCAAACAAAAATATATGAAATGAGCATGTACATATATATGCAAAGGCTATATAGCGCAATACAATGCAACACATATTTACCATGCGAAATATGTTTCCATAGCAGGATGGACACAGCAATCATGATGACAACAACCCCCAAGACGCCACCTACTACACCACCCACAACTGACGTTTCAGGGCTACTCGCAACTGAAATCAAATATTCAATATATACATTATATGACAATGGAACCATTCAATTGGTTTTACTTATCTGTGCTTATATCGAGTTAAATCATTTATACTTAAAACCATAGTGAGTAAAGACTGTACCTGTGTCAACTAGTGTCGTTTCCCTTATTTCTTGAGTCCACTCTGATTTGCCTATTTTGTTTTCTGCCAGCATTTTGATTGTGTAAGTCGTGCCAGGTTTTAATCCCTCAATAGCCCAGGTATAGCTTATAACAGAACCAGCTACGTATAAATCTCTCCAGATTTCAATATCGACGTCTTTGTATCGAATAGTGAAGTTCTGATCCTGACCGCCATTAAACCCAGGAACCCATGTAATAACAATGTCCGTTTTTCCTACTCGGTCAATTAGCAAGTCCTTCGGAAAATGTGGTTTGGCTAAAATATTTGTGCTCGTATAATAAATAAACATAGATATTTACATAGGCGATTATTATTTTGAATCAACTAACTTTATCAATGTTTAACTCTAGTAAAGTGTTACTATGTGTAAAGTTACAACATAATTAAAAAACAACAACAAAAAACGTTGTAATAGATACATACATTGCGCGTGTAAGGTAAACACTTCCACTACTGAACCCAATGTATTGGAAACGTTCACCATGTATTCTGCATAATCTCCGAGCTGCACACGGAGAATCATCAGTTGTGTCTGCATTTTGTCATCAGAGGTATTAATCAGAAAGTTGTTGGAATCACTGGACACATCTTTCCATCCATCATCTACACGCCTGTACCAACTGAAGTCTGAAGATTTTGGTTCAGGATAGGCCATTATTGTGAAGGTAAACACAGCCGAGTCGTTAGGAGCTCTGTACTGTTCTATTATAGGAGGTGAAAAGGGCGACGCTCTTGGTGCACCTGTGCAAGATCACAATTGTATTGTATGCACTTTAAAAGTATAGCCAATATATTTACTCGTTACTAAGTACGGTATGACATACATATGTACCTCATTACTTACAGTTAACGAATAGAGCCAGTGACTGTTTTTGTTGTCCTTGGTTAAAACGGTTGTTAGCGAGGCATTTATAGCTTCCAGCATCATATTCACATGTTGCTCGATGTATGTGAGATTTGGCTTTATGTGCTTCAGTCTCAACAAGGATTGTTTCATTTCCACGAGTTGCATTGACGATACGAACAGTAGGTTGAGGGTCACCATCGGCATCACATACCAGCTCTAATGTTTCACCTTGGTCAACAGTGATGTTAGTGCTTGTTTCATTTGCTTTGAATGCCCGTATATATGCCCCGTCTGGAAGAAAACTTGCTTGTGAAATATATATTTGAACACCAATATAACACTACAAACTGTTTGAATTAAGTGGATATTGTATGATACACAACAGGAACTATTTAGGAAAATGTAGTAGAACTAATGGATTATTAATTACAGATTATTGTTTTTAATATCGCTTCTGTCAATTATACATTAATTTTCCAAAAGTTAAGAAGGCTGGGACAAAAAGCAAAACACGGAGTCGTGAATAAGCATTATAATAAAAACATATTCCATCGTGCCAGTTATTTGCAATATAAAAAGTATACACACATTCTCTAACGTTTTACTCACCACTTCATCAAACGCCAGAATGGTTTGAACTCAATCACGTGTTTGCCTTGATAATTAAGCAACTTTATATGTGTGATGCCAACATAATTAATGTTATTTCCCTAAAACTTTCTAATTAAAATAACAACATCAGTTAAATAAAAACGTAGTAATTATTTAACTTACATTCAACATTTATATAGAATGTCGATTGACCAAATCCGTACACAACTTCATTTCCAATAGGCTGCATTATGTTTGATGCATTACATTGGTATTCCCCTTCATCGGTCAATCCAATGTTGTTTATTGTTAGTGTTTGTCCTGTACCCACCACTGTACTCGTGTCTTTCCTTATCCATGTAAAGATTGAGGCTGGTGGACAACCAACATTTGTTAAGGAGCATGTAACCGTTAGAGACGTGTTGAGTAGAGCGCTTTGGTTCTGCAAACCTTGAACAGCCGGTGGGTCTGTAGTATCAATTAGTCCTATCAAACATTTTTAAACTATGCAATTAACAATTAGGTATATATGCCCTTATTTATGGAAACGATGTTAATGTTATGAATTTTCGAATATAATACAATGGCAAGAAGGAAATCAATAATGGGAATTCCAATTCAAAATCTAGAACAAGTGAGATATTAAAATAAACCAACCTCTGTACAAATAAAGTCAATATTGGCTAACATTACTTACATAGCGATCCCTATACATGTACCAATAAGGTCAATTTTGGCTAACATTACTTACATAGTATATCAAGGGTAATTGTTAGGTGCGCTGTCTCGTTTACGATATGTCCAACGCTATCTACCATGGTGTTAATTGCGTCGCATGTTAAATTGCTGTCCATGTCAGTGCTCGCATTGGTAATAGACAGGATATTTCCCTCTGGAGCTCCAGGGCCATGCCAAGAAAAACTAGGAGCTGGATTACTGCTTGCAAAACATGCTATTGTGAACGACCACCCTTTTATAACTTTAAGTACTTGGTCTATCTGTTTGATGTTGTTGAATTTTGCTTTTATATTCTCAGGACCATCTGAAAAGTAATACATATTGGCTAATAAATTGATAAAAACAACTATATATGTAATGCCGTGATAGTGAATAGTAAACACAATAGTCCACTATAATGCTTACACAGTAAGTTCAGGATTACTGATGAATGGTTGCTTCCATAAACGTTTCCTTTAAATGTGGTGTCCATGATATTCTTTACCGTGCATGTGTAGTTCGTGTCCGTTGCGCGCGTGATATTAGATATGTTTCGAATGCCCCCGTCGTGTCCGGAACCCCATGAATATATTGAAGTTGGCAAACTGCCTACTGAACACATCAACCGAACGGTACTTCCTACTATAACTCGTATGGTTTCGTTTGTTACAATCAAACTTTTGTCAGAGTGCGGTAGAATGCTATACATGATCGTAGGAACAACAGGACCGTCTGCAATAGAGCAGTA
This sequence comes from Congeria kusceri, assembly GCA_027627225.1. NCBI lineage: Eukaryota > Metazoa > Mollusca > Bivalvia > Myida > Dreissenidae > Congeria > Congeria kusceri. The sequence continues at coordinate 6,005,251 of CM051029.1, read as the reverse complement.
TTTTTATTTATAATCAATTGTTACATATAGAAAATGATTACCTATTTACTGAACAAGAAGCTCAGAAACGCTAACGATAATTTGCAAAATATCATAAGATTCAACATGCACTTCGCGTTATCTCATTTTCGTGGTCCTGTACAGGCCAGAATGCTACTGGTGGACTCAAGATTCCACAAAATCCATTGCTAATGTTTAAGCAAAAATTATAGGCGAGAGCTCACGTAATTTATGTCACTAAGACACACACTCTGGTGTAAAAGTACACCATTTTGCTAGGACTAAATGTGCTATTGATTGATTACTGATCAAAACCGGCAATGCAGCATCTAAATTTTGCAAATGTAAACGTGCATTGAAGCCCTTGATAGGGTGGTGATACTCGCTTCTGTACGAAATCACATGATTATATTTTAAAATATATCAGTAACACATATGGTTAGTATAAATAAACTAATTGATTACTGGTTTTCTCAAAATATGCGTATTGCGCTTACATAATACTGTAGCGGACAAGTTCCTTGTTACAGTTTCCGTTGATGTCGTTCCGTCAGCTTCAGTCATAGTGTTTGTAGCTCTGCATGTCCACTCCGTGTCATGCTGTATAATTGTAATGGTCAATGTAGAGGAATTGACCTGTTGTCCCTGCCAAATTATCATAGCGGGGGGATTGGCGTCACTCTCACATTCGATGCTGATGTTTTCACCTCTCAGTACTCTGATATTGCTATCAACTGGTGTTAATCCGATGTCCTTATTAAATAGGCGTTTAATGGATGGTGTATCTGTAATTGCAGATACCACATTATATTATTCAATAATATTAATAGTAAACAATCAAGTTAATGTCCATATCTAAATGGCAGCGAATTTTTTTATTTATAAATTACCGGTTGGGAGTCCTAATAATATTTAACAGTATAGTAGTTCCTTTCACCAGAGCTGTGCGCCTGGCTTCAACCTGTACCAATTGTTAATAAATGTTTTGATACACATGCCATTGAAAACAACTTACATAGTGCGTTTACATCGAGTGCAATTAACTTCTCTGTAGAATGTGTACTGTTGGTTCCATTCAATGAATACATAAAGTGAAATGCCCTGCACGAAACGCTTCCATTATTGCGAGTGATATTTAACGACAGCAGGGCACCATAGGACTGTCCTCCTGGGTAGGTCCAGTGATAAGAGGGAGGTGGATATCCGGAGGAGGAACAATTCAAATGTACCATCCTGCCTTCTCGCATATTGAACGTGCTAGATATACTTATGTTGTTGACAGTCACTATCGGTTTGGAAACGGGGACTGAAAATTAGACATGACAACTGTTACTTAAATACTTTATTCGAATCTGATTAACACAATACTCTGAAAATAAAGGCGATACTTGTACAAAATCACCATTTACTTGAATGACATAAAAGTATGATGATACATGAGTGTACACAATTAACTCCAAACTTTCGTTTTACCGTTGTATTATATCAAAATAAACAAACAAATGCATGCAAATCAAACGAAACAAAAAAGTATATAAGAAAAAAACGTACATTGTACTTTGATGCTCTTATTGGTTGCTAGAACCATATTGATGGCTTTGAACTCATAACTTGCAATACAAGACAGATTTCCTCCACGGCACGCGTACGTGTTCGGTGTGTATAGCAAGCTACTGCTTGCGACGTCATTACTGTAGGCATATTCAGCCAGGTCAGTGATGTTCGCACCATCATTAAACCAGTGAATAATAGCCCGAGGACGGCTGGTTGATGTGATGCACGTGAACGTCGATGTGACATTGAAAACAGGGTACGCAACGGGTGTTTGTGGATCAATGGTCAACGAAGTAAGAGGAACTGGAAATGAAGCAATTCACAGATAAACTACATATGGCCAAATGCGTTTATGTATAAATTTTTTATTATAAAATTGGAAGAATATGTTACTATAACAATCTTATAGGTCGATTTAAGAACATAAATTTTGATGTTTAATCAGACTTAGGTTGTAACGCATTGTTCGAACACTTTCTTAAATATATATTTATTTCACGACATGTATTCTTTTTTCTCACATCTATATCTACATTTATATCTAAATCCAAATTATAATGGCATATACAGACATTGCGATATTCAATACACAAATAAAGAGTTCAGTAACAGTTTTACATCGAATGTTTATTATTTTCATAACTGTCGCCAAATTTAATAAATCAGCAATTAACGAGTGATAGACATGGATTTCAACGTTATTGGTACAAAGAAATTAACAGCCAGTATTTTGAAATAACCTTATAAAGTATTTGTATATTGATCGAATTCATGAATGTGACGCAAAATATAGATTTTCATTAAGGGGGCATATTCGCATATTTGCAAATTGACAATTTCGATGCTGTTGTCGCACATTCCAAAATGTACTTAATATTTGAAATAGCACTCATGAAGCAGACATTTACTGATCACAATTTCTCGTTTGCGAATAAAAAATCAATTGAAATAGTGAAACGTGAAAGGTTTTCGCTCATATGTTGATAACACATGTATGTTTTAACATACTTTATATATGTTGCTTGTAGGTTCCATACCCAGCATAATTTATTTTGTTTTTGTTTATATAATATTAAGTTTGGTTGGCGCTGATGCTGTAATTGTTGCAGATTTTTTCAATTTAATATTTTGAAATTCAAAAATAAAATATATATATATATATATGAATACAGTCGTTTATTGTTTGCAGTAGACCCCGCAACATATTTAATAATTGAAACTCTGCAGTAGCATACAATACTGCTATATTATGACACACTAAATAGTATCGCTGTATCAGCCAAGGAAATACACGAAATAAATTGATACTATTTATCAATTGCAATGAAACAAGACGTATAATCGGAATCGAGAACAATAATAAGGAAGAGCGGATTAAGTTGGAATCCATTAATTGAATATCATACTCATAGTTAGCAGTTAGTTTGTAAACTTCGCGTTATGTCGCAGATGGGTCATAAGGAAGACAATCACAAAGTTATCATGTTTCATTCAATTATTGTGATGGATATATAGAAATGAGTCTTCATATTGTTATCATGGAATTCCGAATGTAGACCACAACATATTTCAATCAGTTGCACAAAAATAGAACAGAGTCAGATTGTCTATGATAGTTTAAAAAGCACAGAAAACGTTCGTTATGTTGGGGTAGTATTTTTAGGGTATATTAGGGTTGATGTCATACAATTGTGTTATTTAGTTGCAATTTATGGATAGGTACTTTATTTCATTTATTTACTATTCAATATTTATTTGATTTATATTATTATGAGATAGTTTTTATTTGGCATAATAGTAATAACTTTTAGGACAAGTATGCTAAACAGTGCGCATTTAGGCAGGTTTAAAATAATTGAAACTGTCCGTTGTAAAGCGATGACCCCTTTTAAAATAAAATGTTGTGACTAATGTTTTTTGTCTGTGTTGTAAAGTCAAAAAGTCAAATGGTCAATTGTCTGCAATAAAGGGAAAACAAAGTAAAATTTTTATTAATGGTTTCCACACTGGTTGTACCGTTGGAGTTATATATGTTATATGTGATACAATAGTACAGTTTACAATTTGTTAGTGCAAAATCAACATATGAACACATGCAGTTAGGGTTGATTTATTGAAATTGATAACAACCTATGAACAGTTTACTAAAAAGATGCTGCAATATGTTCAAACGTGTTAATGTAAAACATATGACTTGGGCACACTCGAGTTGTGTTGACCGCATATGTGCGTGCGTTCTTTCTCGAAAGCAGCGTCGCTGCAACGACCGCAGCAGAAAATAAGACAAGCTACGCGGCGCACGGGCGTCAATCATACATTGTGCAGGCACCGTGCGGTCATGGTATGGTCAACCAATGAGCATCATACGGTTTTAACTTAGAATTTACCAACCGCAAGAACGCACGATGCACTTGCGGAAGCACTATGGCGTGTTTTGCATTGCTTGCTTGCGATAAACGCACCGGCGCCATTATAATGAAACTGACACCATACGGTCACCATTGGAGATATCACAAAGTGACCTCGCGGCGCCATTAGTTTCATATACATAAATGAAATTAGTTTCATGATTTTGTCAAGATGTTGTCATTTAACATATCCCTTTATTTCACGTGTGCTCCTTAAATGTAAATTGTATAATAATTTGTAAGTTTAAAGAGTTCACTATATTATCTTCCTGATAAAGGCTTAAGTGCCAAACTACATTCGATAATGACACCAATACAAAATAGTGTTGATATTTGCGTTGCTTTCGAAATACATGCAAACTACTTGAGATGACGTGCAGTTACCGCACTGTTCCCGTACGGTTTCCCCATGATTCCTGTGCAAATTCCAAATGAGTTTTCAGAACGCATGCGTTTGTCTGAAAAACGTGCGATTTGTCTGCGGTCACCGCAGTGGTCTGTGACCGAAGCCTAAGGCAAATTTAAATAATTATTTAATAAATGAATCAAATCATAAACCTAATAATGTACAATGTTAGTCACGCGCAGCCCTAATAAGACAAGATGAAATCTCACATTCACTGAAATATGATAAAATCCTACTGACGAGATTGGCTTCATTCTCACTATTTTGGAAAAAGGTCGGATCGTTTGATATCAGAAGCTTTAATCGGATCATACATCAAACACTATTATATACAAAATATAACATGGACTGATATATAAAGACATATTTTCAATGAACATTATGCATTTACGCATTTTAATATTACAGGATTAAAATTGCCAACATGCTTTCATCTGGCAAAATAACAAACTGATACAAATCTGATTAAAATCAAAGCGCTGAAGGCACTGCAGTTGTTCGCTGTTTCGTAACATTGGGCACAACTCACTCAATTTAAATGTATATTGCAAAACGTGTTTAAAGTAAACAGAATATATTCAAAAGGTTTATTTAGATTATGTCTGATCGAAAATCTGTCTACAGTTTTGAATATCATATATAAAGAATAACATTACATCAAATGTGCAGCTGTTGAAGTGAGGTCCATTGTAAAACGTACGCCGCTAATTAAAACATTAGCAGGTGTGAAAACGAGAGGCCGCCTACATCAGCTAAAAATACTATGTTCGAATTAAATCCATAAGGACATTCAGAACAAATTTCAATTAAAAATCAAAAATATGTTCGAGCCAAAGAATCTGATTAGCCAAATTGGCTTTGCCTACCTACCATGTATATAGTGAAAAATAATCGGTATCAGTGTTATTACCGGACAATCTGTGTGGAAGACAGTAGATTAATTTGTCGAAGAGTAATAACTATGACGTTAAACAAAACTCAACTTACACTTTAAAGCCATCAATATGCTAAATATTAAAACTATTTAACAATATAATGAATGCAATGGCAGTGTTACAACCTTATTAGCAAAGTCATTGTGTACTAATGTTTGGTAATGTTTTCAAATGTTTACAGGAAGTTACTTACATACTATTCTAGTTTAGAAATGTCTTGTTCAATTAATAAAGCGTCTGGGGTAGAAAATCCTTATATTCTTAAAAACAAAAATATAATATATAACACTGAGATAAACATCCTGCGTCTCACGGGGATCGAACTCCATACCGTCAGAATGAGAGCCTAAAGTGATAACCACTCGGCCATAGTCTGTTCCAAGTTCCAGTGGAATGTAGCCGATCGCTATCGCTTGTACCTGTACTGCGTAATTACCGACAAACTGAGAACTCCATTTTTATCATTAGTAGTAGTAGTAGTAGTTTTATTAGTATTATTATTATTCCGACCAACTGAAAAATACAATACTAATAACATAATTGTCATACAATAATTAATCAAGCCACACTCAACACATAACCTTAACAGGAGTCGGCGATAGCGTGACGAAAAGGTCAGGATTAGAATGTTTCTTTTTGGCTCGCTTCGTTACCCGTTTTGTTCGTTTAATTCAAGGTAAAATAAAAAGTAATACATTTTCAAATAAGCCAAAGATAAACACCTTAACTTGCATCATCAATAAGCGATGTGATTATTATAGGATTATTATATGTTCATGATACTATGTAACTTGGATCGTGACCCAAGAATCCATATATCGAATGGGAAGCATTAAACTGCAGACTGTCTTTATCAAAAATGCCAATTCTGGAGTCCAAGCTAGTTTTCGTGAAATTACATTTTGCATAGAAATAATGTATGTATCTATTTAGACTGTGGAATTTATTAAATGAAGAATATTATTTTGCTAATTACAAAAACACATATGAAACAATACAGGAAATACGATATAAAGGCGAGTAATATCGATTGAAACACACCACTGTCCTATTTCATCGACTTCCTTTTTAAAAGTGGTTAAAAGGTATGGAGCGGACAACTTTGTGGCAGACAGACACCAGGACAAACAGACGAATGTACCACGCTTGCATTCATACTCACTTAGACTAATCTTGACGGGGGGGGTCGTTTACTGATTGCTGAGGCTTACTTTAGATAAAAAATAGCCAGGTTATTAATAACAAAAATAGCTTATGGTTTAATATATCCAACCTAGATTGCTGCATAGTAGACTACTTACTTCCGCGATTTTAGTCTCAAAATTTGATACTGCACTAAAAGTTATCAACTACCCAACATTTTTAGTTTGTCTTAAGCATATTATGTTCTAATTACATTCTTAATAAACAACGATGCATTTGGGAACCGTTCATGATATTGAAAATGGCACTTCTCACTTTCGCGTAATAATACATTTGTTAAATTCATTGTGAATCGAACATGTAGATTTTAGAGGCAGAACATATACTTTTTCTGCAAACAACTGAAAACAACATACCATTTGTTATTTGATATAGGGACAAATTGTAAGAAGTCACCTTAATGACCATATAATAACTGAAAATGAAAACACCGACACGTTATCATAGACAATCTGGGCAAATAGAGAGGTATGCGATATCATATGTACCTTGGAAAAAAGTGGTTATAAACTTGTTTGATGTTTTTTATTGGTAAAATAGTATAGTTGTGCTAATAACTCGTTCAGTGTTCTATTGGGAAGAAAATAAAAATCTCTAAATTTTAATTCTGGTTAAGCCAGAACCAGCAAACACGACGTGTTATACATAATAATACGGTCTTTCCAAAACGTCAAACATTAAACGAAAATATTCGTAAAACATCATTGAATGGAATCGTAGATTCCGTGTTTTACCATAATATTTGTGTCAACATTATACCTATATGTATAACTTAAACATATACTTTGCTTAGCGATTTATAATCTTCAAAATGCGGTGTTAAAATAAATATTGCAACGAAATAAACTCAGATTTTAAAATGTGTATCGCCATTGTGTAATTAGTTAGTTTGTGTCTTTCAATTGTTTATGTAGTCAAATGTGCAGCTGTTGAATTGAGGTCCATTGTAAAACGTACGCTGCTAATTAAAACATTAGCAGGTGCGAACACGAGAGGCCGCCTACATCAGCTAAAAATACTATGTTCGAATTAAATCCATAAGGACTGTCAGAACAACTTTCAATTAAAAATCAAAAATATGTTCGAGCCAAAGAATCTGATTAGCCAAATTGGCTTTGCCTACCTACCATGTATATAGTGAAAAATGATCGTTATCTGTTTTATTACCGGACAATCTGTGTGGAAGACTGTATATTAATTTGTCGAAGAGTAATATCTATGGCGTTAAACAAAACGCAACTTACACTTTAAAGCCATCAATATGCTAAATATTAAAACTATTTAACAATATAGTGAATGCAATGGCAGTGTTACAACCTTATTAGCAAAGTCATTGTGTACTAATGTTTGGTAATTGTTTTCAAATGTTTACAGGAAGTTACTTACATACTATTCTAGTTTAGAAATGTCTTGTTCAATTAATAAAGCGTCTGGGGTAGAAAATCCTTATATTCTTAAAAACAAAAATATAATATATAACACTGAGATAAACATCCTGCGTCTCACGGGGATCGAACTCCATACCGTCAGAATGAGAGCCTAAAGTGATAACCACTCGGCCATAGTCTGTTCCAAGATCCAGTGGAATGTAGCCGATCGCTATCGCTTGTACCTGTACTGCGTAATTACCGACAAACTGAGAACTCCATTTTTATCATTAGTAGTAGTAGTAGTAGTTTTATTAGTATTATTATTATTCCGACCAACTGAAAAATACAATACTAATAACATAATTGTCATACAATAATTAATCAAGCCACACTCAACACATAACCTTAACAGGAGTCGGCGATAGCGTGACGAAAAGGTCAGGATTAGAATGTTTCTTTTTGGCTCGCTTCGTTACCCGTTTTGTTCGTTTAATTCAAGGTAAAATAAAAAGTAATACATTTTCAAATAAGCCAAAGATAAACACCTTAACTTGCATCATCAATAAGCGATGTGATTATTATAGGATTATTATATGTCCATGATACTATGTAACTTGGATCGTGACCCAAGAATCCATATATCGAATGGGAAGCATTAAACTGCAGACTGTCTTTATCAAAAATGCCAATTCTGGAGTCCAAGCTAGTTTTCGTGAAATTACATTTTGCATTGAAATAATGTATGTATCTATTTAGACTGTGGAATTTATTAAATGAAGAATATTATTTTGCTACTTACAAAAACACATATGAAACAATACAGGAAATACGATATAAAGGCGAGTAATATCGATTGAAACACACCACTGTCCTATTTCATCGACTTCCTTTTTAAAAGTGGTTAAAAGGTATGGAGCGGACAACTTTGTGGCAGACAGACACCAGGACAAACAGACGAATGTACCACGCTTGCATTCATACTCACTTAGACTAATCTTGACGGGGGGGGGGGGGGGTCGTTTACTGATTGCTGAGGCTTACTTTAGATAAAAAATAGCCAGGTTATTAATAACAAAAATAGCTTATGGTTTAATATATCCAACCTAGATTGCTGCATAGTAGACTACTTACTTCCGCGATTTTAGTCTCAAAATTTGATACTGCACTAAAAGTTATCAACTACCCAACATTTTTAGTTTGTCTTAAGCATATTATGTTCTAATTACATTCTTAATAAACAACGATGCATTTGGGAAACGTTCATGATATTGAAAATGGCACTTCTCACTTTCGCGTAATAATACATTAGTAAAATTCATAGTGAATCCAACATGTAGACTTTAGAGGCAGAACATATACTTTTTCTGCAAACAACTGAAAACAACATACCATTTGTTATTTGATATAGGGACAAATTGTAAGAAGTCACCTTAATGACCATATAATAACTGAAATTGAAAACACCGACACGTTATCATAGACAATCTGGGCAAATAGAGAGGTATGCGATATCATATGTACCTTGGAAAAAAGTGGTTATAAACTTGTTTGATGTTTTTTTATTGGTAAAATAGTATAGTTGTGCTAATAACTCGTTCAGTGTTCTATTGGGAAGAAAATAAAAATCTCTAAATTTTAATTCTGGTTAAGCCAGAACCAGCAAACACGACGTGTTATACATAATAATACGGTCTTTCCAAAACGTCAAACATTAAACGAAAATATTCGTAAAACATCATTGAATGGAATCGTAGATTCCGTGTTTTACCATAATATTTGTGTCAACATTATACCTATATGTATAACTTAAACATATACTTTGCTTAGCGATTTATAATCTTCAAAATGCGGTGTTAAAATAAATATTGCAACGAAATAAACTCAGATTTTAAAATGTGTATCGCCATTGTGTAATTAGTTAGTTTGTGTCTTTCAATTGTTTATGTAGTCAAATGTGCAGCTGTTGAATTGAGGTCCATTGTAAAACGTACGCCGCTAATTAAAACATTAGCAGGTGCGAACACGAGAGGCCGCCTACATCAGCTAAAAATACTATGTTCGAATTAAATCCATAAGGACTGTCAGAACAACTTTCAATTAAAAATCAAAAATATGTTCGAGCCAAAGAATCTGATTAGCCAAATTGGCTTTGCCTACCTACCGTGTATATAGTGAAAAATGATCGTTATCTGTTTTATTACCGGACAATCTGTGTGGAAGACTGTATATTAATTTGTCGAAGAGTAATATCTATGGCGTTAAACAAAACGCAACTTACACTTTAAAGCCATCAATATGCTAAATATTAAAACTATTTAACAATATAGTGAATGCAATGGCAGTGTTACAACCTTATTAGCAAAGTAATTGTGTAATAATGTTTGGTAATGTTTTAAAATATTTAAAGGAAGTTACTTACATACTAGTATAGTTTAGAAATGTGTTTTTCAATTAATATAGCGTCTGGGGTAGAAAATACTTATATTCTTAAAAACTAAAATATAATATATAACAATGAGATAAACAATCCTGCGTCTCACGGGGATCGAACTCCATACCGTCAGAATGAGAGCCAAAAGTGATAACCACTCGGCCATAGTCTGTCCCAAGATCCAGTGGAATGTAGCCGACCACTATCGCTTGTAAAATTAGCCTGGTTATTAATAACAAAAATAGCTTAGGGTTTAATATCTCCGACCTAGATTGCTGCATAGTAGACTACTTTCTTCCGCGATTTTAGTCTCAAAATTTGATACTGCACTAAAAGTTATCAACTACCCAACATTTTTAGTTTGTCTTAAGCATAGTATGTTCTAATTACATTCTTAATAAACAACGATGCATTTGGGAAACGTTCATGATATTGAAAATGGCACTTCTCACTTTCGCGTAATAATACATTAATTAAATTCATAGTGAATCCAACATGTAGATTTTAGAGGCAGAACATATACCTTTTCTGCAAACAACTGAAAACAACAACCATTTGTTATTTGATATATGGACAAATTAAAGTAGTCAACTTAATGACCATATAATAACTGAAAATGAAAACACCGACACGTTATCATAGACAATCTGGGCAAATAGAGAGGTATGCAATATCATATGTACCTTGGAAAAAAGTGGTTATAAACTTGTTTGATGTTTTATTGGTAAAATAGTATAGTTATGCTAATAACTCGTTCAGTGTTCTTTTGTGTAGAAAATAAAAATCTCTAAATTTTAATTCTGGTTAAGCCAGAACCAGCAAACACGACGTGTTATACATAATAATACGGTCTTTCCAAAACGTCAAACATTAAACGAAAATATTCGTAAAACATCATTGAATGGAATCGTAGATTCCGTGTTTTACCATAATATTTGTGTCAACATTATACCTATATGTATAACTTAAACATATACTTTGCTTAGCGATTTATAATCTTCAAAATGCGGTGTTAAAATAAATATTGCAACGAAATAAACTCAGATTTTAAAATGTGTGTCGCCATTGTGTAATTAATTTGTTTGTGTCTTTCAATTGTTTATGTAGTCAAATGTGCAGCTGTTGAATTGAGGTCCATTGTAAAACGTACGCCGCTAATTAAAACATTAGCAGGTGTGAAAACGAGAGGCCGCCTACATCAGCTAAAAATACTATGTTCGAATTAAATCCATAAGGACTGTCAGAACAACTTTCAATTAAAAATCAAAAATATGTTCGAGCCAAAGAATCTGACTAGCCAAATTGGCTTTACCTACCTACGGTATATATAGCGAAACATGATCGTTATCAGTTTTATTTCCGGACAATCTGTGTGGAAGGCAGTAGATTAATTTGTCGAAGAGTAATAACTATGGCGTTAAACAAAAACTCAACTTACACTTTAAAGCCATCAATATGCTAAATATTAAAACGATTTAACAATATAATGAATGCAATGGCAGTGTTACAACCTTAATAGCAAAGTCATTGTGTAATAATGTTTGGGAATGTTTTAAAATGTTTAAAGGAAGTTACTTACATACTAGTATAGTTTAAAAATGTCTTTTTCAATAAATAAAGCGTCTGGGGTAGAAAATCCTTATATTCTTAAAAACAAAAATATAATATATAAGAATGAGATAAACAATCCTGCGTCTCACGGGTATCGAACTCCATACCGTCAGAATGAGAGCTTAAAGTGATAACCACTCGGCCATAGTCTGTTCCAAGTCGTTATTGGTTCAAATAAATTAACAGCCAGTATTTTGAAATAACCTTATGAAGTATTTTTATATTGATCGAATTCATGAATTTGACGCAAAATATTGATTTTCATTAAGGGGGCATATTCGCATATTTGCAAATTGACAATTTCGATGCTGTTGTCACACATTCCAAAATGTACACTATATTTGAAATAGCACTCATGAAGCAGACATTTACTGATTACAATTTCTCGTTTGCGAATAAAAAAAACAAAAACAATTGAAATAGTGAAACGTGAAAGGTTTTCGCTCAAATGTTGATAACACATGTATGTTTTAACATACTTTATATATGTTGCTTGTAGGTTCCATACCCAGCATAATTTTTTTTGTTTTTGTTTATGAAATATTAAGGTTGGTTGGCGATGATGCTGTTATTGTTACAGATTTTTTCAATTTAATATTTTGAAATTCAAAAATAAAATATATATATATGAATACAGTCGTTTATTGTTTGCAGTAGACCACGCAACATATTTAATAAGTGAAACTCTGCAGAAGCATACAATACTGCTATATTATGACACACTAAATAGTATCGCTGTATAGGCCAAGGAAATACACGAAATAAATTGATACTATTTATCAATTAAACTAATGTTTTGTGTCTGTGTTGTAAAGTCAAAAAAGCAAATGGTCAATTGTCTACAATAAAGGGAAAACAAAGTAAAATATGTATTAACGGTTTCCACACTGGTTGTACAGTTGGAGTTATATATGTTATATGTGATACAATAGTACAGTTTACAATTTATTAGTGCAAAATCAACAGATGAACACATGCAGTTAGGGTTTGATTTATTGAAATTGATAACAACCTATGAACAGTTTAATAAAAAGATGCTGCAATATGATCAAACTTTTTAATGTAAAACATATGACTTGGACACACTCGGGTTGTGTTGACCATATGTTTGTGCGTTCTTTCTCGAAAGCAGCGTCAATCATACATTGTGCAGGCACCGTGCGGTCATGGTATGGTCAACCAATGAGCATCATACGATGCACATGCGGAAGCACTGTGGCGTGTTTTGCATTGCTTGCTTGCGATAAACGTACAGGCGCCATTATAATGAAACTGACAATACGGTCACCATTGGAGATATCACACAGTGACCTCGTGGCGCCATTAGTTTCGTATACATAAATGAAATTAGTTTCATGATTTTGTCAAGATGATGTCATTTAACATATCTCTTTATTTCACGTGTGCTCCTTAAATGTAAATTTTATAATAATGTGTTAGTTTATAGAGTTCACTATATTATCTTCCTGATAAAGGCTTAAGAGCCAAATTACATTCGATAATGACACCAATACAAAATAGTGTTGATATTTGCGTTGCTATCGAAATACAGTTTATTAGATAATACAGTAGGCAATAAGCCCATGAGTATACATGAAATGTCAATACAATATACATAAAACAAAGTCACTGGTCATTCAAAGGATAAACATCAAAATTAAATCGGTACATTTTAAAATATTGGGTATTTTAGATAAGACAATATACAGCGAGAGGTGGTATGTATTTGTATACATACATATGCATAAATATATACCAAAAATCCTATCCTAATCGTAATATGTATTATAAGTATTTCTTATTTCCCATGCTTTATAAATAAACATAGCTAAATTTTTAACAATATTACTATTTTGAGAGGTCAGTAAATCTATAAACTTTAACATATTTGGTCTTACGTAATAAAATGGTTTTAAGTAAGCTTTTCTTACATCAGTATATAATGTGCATTCCATAACAAAGTGGTATTCATCTTCTAAAACATTGCATAAAGGACATTTTCTTTCTTCATAAGGAATAGCTATTGGTTTTTGCCATCTACCCGTTTCAACTTTAAGTCTATGTGCAGAGACTCTTAATCTAGAGAGTGCCACTCTATACTTTAGAATATTTACATCACTTAAATAGAATTGAAATTTAAAATCGGATATTAATATGTATGTTTTTGCTCTAGTTGATTCACTCAATTCGGTTTTCCAATTTTGTATAAACATATCTGTAACTCTTATTTTAAAAATTTTCAAAAATATGTCTACATCCCCTACCCCTTGATTCAGCCACACATCGTTAAAACCACAATTACCTAATAGGCTTTTAACCATGTAGACCCAAGATCTGTTATTGGGGTATGTTTCTAATTCCCGGGACATAATATCATAAACAAGCTTTACATATTTTATATCACGTGTGTTTACTATCTTTAACCAATATCTAATTACATTAATGCTATGTTTGACAGATCTATGTTTGCAAACTACTTGAGACGACGTGCAGTGACCGCACTGTTCCCGTACGGTTTCCGCATGATTCCTGTGCAAATTCCAAATGAGTTTTCAAAACTCATGCGTTTGTCTGAAAAACGTGCGATTTGTGTGCGGTCACCGCAGTGGTCTGCGACCGAAGCCTTAGGCAAATTTAAATAATTATTTAATAAATGAATCAAATCATAAACCTAATAATGTACAATGTTAGTCACGCGCAGCCCTAATAAGACAAGATGAAATCTCACATTCACTGAAATATGATAAAATCCTACTGACGAGATGCCTTCATTCTCACTATTTTGGAAAAAGGTCGGATCGTTTGATATCAGAAGCTTTAATCGGATCATACATTAAACACTATTATATACAAAATATAACATGGACTGACATATAAAGACATATTTTCAATGAACATTATGCATTTACGCATTTTAATATTACAGGATTAAAATTGCCAGCATGCTTTCATCTGGCAAAATAACAAACTGATACAAATCTGATTAAAATCAAAGCGCGGAAGGCAAAGCAGTTGTTCGCTGTTTCGTAACATTGGGCACAACTCACTCTATTTAAATGTATATTGCAAAACGTGTTTAAAGTAAACATAATATATTCAAAGGGTTTATTTAGATTGTGTCTGATCGAAAATCTGTCTACAGTTTTGAATATCAGATATAAAGAATAACATTACATGACTGTTATAACATTCATTTTTAATAGTGCACAGTTCAATATCATAGAGTCAGATGAATCTTATCGACTCGTCCAAATAACTTAGTAAAATAGGCGGTTAAGATCCTTTAAGGTGTTGTGCAGACTGTTTTGCAAATATATTGAAATACATTAATAATTAAATTGTATATTAGAACCAGTAAATATAAACAAATTGTAAGAAGTCACCTTAATGACCTATAATAACTGAAAATGAAAACACCGACGCGTTATCATAGACAATCTGGGCAAATAGAGAGGTATGCAATATCATATGTACCTTGGAAAAAAGTGGTTATAAACTTGTTTGATGTTTTATTGGTAAAATAGTATAGTTGTGCTAATAACTCGTTCAGTGTTCTATTGGTAAGAAAATAAAAATCTCTAAATTTTAATTCTGGTTAAGCCAGAACCAGCAAACACGACGTGTTATACATAATAATACGGTCTTTCCAAAACGTCAATCATTAAACGAAAATATTCGTAAAACATCATTGAATGGAATCGTAGATTCCGTGTTTTACCATAATATTTGTGTCAACATTATACCTATATGTATAACTTAAACATATACTTTGCTTAGCGATTTATAATCTTCAAAATGCAACGAAATAAACTCAGATTTTAAAATGTGTATCGCCATTGTGTAATTAGTTAGGTTGTGTCTTTGAATTGTTTATGTAGTCAAATGTGCAGCTGTTGAATTGAGGTCCATTGTAAAACGTACGCCGCTAATTAAAACATTAGCAGGTGTGAAAACGAGAGGCCGCCTACATCAGCTAAAAATACTATGTTCGAATTAAATCCATCAGAACAACTTTCAATTAAAAATCAAAAATATGTTCGAGCCATAGAATCTGATTAGCCAAATTGGCTTTGCCTACCTACCGTGTATATAGAGAAAAATGATCTTTATCAGTTTTATTACCGGACAATCTGTGTGGAAGACAGTAGATTAATTTGTCGATGAGTAATAACTATGGCGTTAAACAAAACTCAACTTACACTTTAAAGCCATCAATATGCTAAATATTAAAACTATATAACAATATAATGAATACAATGGCAGTGTTACAACCTTATTAGCAAACTCATTGTGTAATAATATTTGGTAATGTTTTAAAATGTAAATTTGATTCTGTTCCTGAAAAATGTAACACAAAATAAATGATTATCATTTGCATATTTCTTTTGTTCTAAAAATACTTCATAACTGATCAAATTCAGTAATGTATAAAGTAATATATAGATACATGTATGTGTGTTATGTGTCTGAATTACTTCTTTCATTATAATTGTTAGTGCGTTGGAAACACTCCAATGTAAATACATTGGAGGATATCGCCGAGACCATCAGGGCATCATCCCGCAATAGCCACAACATCATACACCTGGTAAAGGATCCAGAACAACCATTCAAACTCTAAAATTGGACAAACTTTCTGAAACGCCTATTCAAGCCCGCACCAAATCTGCTCTCATACCACCACTTCAGGTTTGCATATATTGTTATTTTTGTCACATGCTTGTAAATACTTAACACAATGTATTATGAATTAAATGATATCAGAGGAAATATATAGACTTTAGTAAATCAAAGGCAAACATATCTAAATACAAATATGGTCATTTGAAATACCTGGTACATTATATCTAGACCATGAAGACATGTTTTACTTTCTTTTCAAATTAACTTATATTGATGAAGACATTATAGTTCTAGTTTTCATTATTGAAAAGTGTGTTACACAATGGATTATATGTAATGTTGAAACTCAGAATAGCATCAGACAAGCCAGAGATGGTCCTTATGCAAAAGTATACATCTGATGTCGAGGAGGCTCTGACCATCTTGAAGAAGGACTTAATGCTTGACTGTTTGCCGGACCAATTGAAGTCACATGGCCTATTTGCTGAACGCCAGTGTTATCTACAACTCCATCTATGCCAGTATATGCCCACTACCGATGCATGCAAAATGTGAATAATAACCGCTATTGTCATAACAGTGCAAAGTTGCAAGACCAGTATTACGGTGACCCATGTTATTACAATGATGGATCTACGATTTATCAGCCGCAGTAGCTCAGTAGATTAATGGATACAGTCAAGATGTAAAGGGCATTATATGTATAATATATTTTTATATATACACAAATTGCCATTCTAAATTTGTTTCGTTCTACAAAGGAGAATGTCACACCGCAATATTTCGAATAAGAACTACATCGCATAGATGCTTTGTTTCCATTTTGAAATGGGTCCCATGGTTATCACTATGTATATTATAAGTTATGTCACGTTATTGTTATTGCAATTTACCTAAATACTAATGTATGAAATTTCAATTGATTATTATTACATTTGATGAAAATATTAACGTTGTAGGACGGCAATAAATATCAATGAATTGAAGATTTAAAGAAAGTCACTCAGTGGAAGAAAACTTGAGCAAAAAAGTACTTTCACGTCAATAGTTACTGTTAGGGTTACATTCTCGGTCTGAATTTTTGATTCAGTATGTACTTAACTATATGAACTTGTTAATTGCAATTCATTATTATTAAGTGTAGTATTTGGCAAAGTTTAATGGAGAAAATCATTCAGTTCACATCTGTTCATGTTGTTTATGGTTGTCATGGCTACAGTTCAACTTAAATCTGTAGATACTTTATCAATTTCACTATCTCTGGCAAAATTAGATGCAAGTTTTGAATATTGTCGGTACAGTTTAAAAAAATATTTTTTAATTTTGATAAATAGATTCAAAATTGAAAGAGTTAATAAACACACGAACTTAATAACAAATTTCCTTACATACCATTTTCTGTTTGGTATCAGCGGTTTTAATAAAATGCAAAAACACTTCCTGAGTATTACAGGAATTTCATTATTTTAAAAGTTGCAATATGTTGCCAAGGTAAACAATAATTGTTGTAATTTTAAGATTGTTTTAAGATGGTATAGTAATATTAACTGTATTGTTGTAACAAAAGCTTATGTTGTGATTTATTTATACAATTGTACATATAGTCGCAAATTCATTGGACTGACTGACATGAAAATAAATCTTGAAAATGTCATGATTTTTGTTTTGGAGGGTAATTCTAAGGTCTACGTTTTCACCTTTAAAGGACAGGTATTGCCAAAATAATACTTTTTCTATGTTTGGCATATACTGAGGCTTCTGAAAATGTGAATAACAATTAAATGTGAAATGCAATTAAATTACCGTA
>CM051029.1:5916903-5981903 GCA_027627225.1 Congeria kusceri | reverse complement strand
TGTTTTGTTCCAGTAAAATGTATTTATGTGAATTAAAATGTTGGCATTGTATAGATCTATTCTTTGTTTACATTTTAACCACGCAAGTGACATTCCACGCCTACAAAAATTAGTTCCGAGAAGTGGGCGGGACGAAACAATCCTTGACACAGTAGCATGATATTCGTCAATGTGGGCGGAGCTAAAAAGCGCGTATCAGTCAGGAATATGATGTTACAGTGGTATAATAACGCTTAAAAATATTGGGTCAACATCTTCAATGTAATTGTGCACTGGCGGCATAATAAAAATACCACTACATGTTCTCTCAATCTATTCTTAGTTATCTGACTGAAGAGGGGGTCATAAAAGTACCAAAGCCACAAACCGCTGGGATCTTATCAAATTGCATTTAGAACAAGACTGCTAATCCGTGCAATCCGATAAAGATCTACATGCAGAGACAACTAACATGTCACACCTAGTCTCCATTGTTTGTTTCTTAAATTGAAGTTTATCTCACATTTTAAAATGTTGTTGTCTCCGTTGTTGTTCTTTGCCTATCACCGTTTGAAATTTCGCCACCGTATTGAACAAAACAGAACATAATTAAAAGCATTAAACACTTTTTCAAATGAAATACTATAGCACAGCATTTATTTTTCAATTCTGTAGAATTGAAAGGTGGTGAACATTTAAGAGCTCAACGTGTTTTGTTTTTCTAAAACATACGGGAATTACAGTTGCTGCTGCGAGAATAAAATGTTGTTTGTTTACCACGATTCAGACAGAAATGACGAAATAATCTCAGTTAGAGTTATATACATGAAGGAAAACTAAAACTTGATCAAACAGACTCAACAAGAATGAAATATTTTTTCAAACATATATTAGACTCTTCTGGTGGCTTAGTTAATTACTTACTCTGAATTGTGTAAACATGTTTCCAAATGTATATATCTATATATGTCTGTTTTATTATAGAAACTCACCCTATTAGGTACATAATTATCACGACATATATATTTCTGTTGACATATAGACCCATTGGGTCGGGTGTCACTTGTTTTATTGATTATATTGATTATAATTCAACAAATTACTTACTTAATCTCTTTAATTAACATCAGTTCAAACATTTAATGAGGAGTGACATCATCGTTAGTTATTGTAATATTGTGTTAACAGTAATTATAAAGATAGTTGTTTTGTTGCATTATATTATTTCAAGATTAAAGCGGAGCCTGTTCAAGCACCATATCATATTTAGCACACATCAAGAATATCTGCAACAAAAAAAGATTTAAAGTTAAACACAAATGTGTATGGAATTCAAATAAGAAGTTGCTGCCAAAAACATCGGAATTGCGCTCAAACTTTCTATGATGATACCTTATTTTCGTAATTTTAGTCGCCAGAAGAATGTTAGCTTAGAGTTACATATCAAAATCATTTTACTAAAAACACTTTTTTATTTATTTAATTTAATAATGGAAATTTAATAAATGATGAAGGCATAGGTTGTTTAGATACTGAAATCGCTATTTTTGTGTTTTGTTGCATATAACCGTTAAACGTACTGTGTATAGTTTGTTTCTCAGTCTGCAAAGAGTAGACATATTGTTAAAAATTAAATTGATACATTAAGTACATGATGTATATTATATACGAAGGTTGACATTTGTAAATTTATTTTTACGACATCAACTCAATTTTAAGAATGAAAATCAAATCAAATATCAAATTATCCCGCCTTATAATCATTAAACATCGCCGAAAGTGAACAGGGGACATCACTCGTGATTACGCAAGGGAAGTTACCTAGTTTTGGGAAAGGCCTATTGCCTTAAATATATTTTACAACTATTGGCCAGTTTTACTTTCACCGTTGACCCGATGACACAAGAAGAGAGGTATGCTTAAAGTCATGACTAATCTAATAATAAACAAATAAAGAATCCTAAGATTGGTAAAAGTCAGTAGGTACATTGTTTTAGACAAGAAGTAGAGCTCTATTGATAATATAGGTTCATGGGTTCAAAAATCAACGCCTAACTGGTCATATCCATGTGATCGTTTAAGTGTAATAGAAACAACAATTTCCCGCTGTGATGACGATGAAGATTTATATGCTTAGCTGCTTAGCAATTTTAATATAATTAATCGATTTGCTCACTGCATATAACGGCCACCGGAAATGCTGAAAGTCATGACTAATCTGCCAGGTTCTATACCTATTGGGTAACGTAGTTATTGCTCAGATTATTATTATTTGGTGCTTTTTATCATCTTTTGGAAGGTTCGACCTTGACCGTTGACCCAAAGACCCATAAATGAATAGTCATGACAAACATATCTAGTAAGACAATGGTTGCAAAATTTGTGCTAGGAATATATTTTACAATTATTGGTTTTTAGTAATAATTTGATTGGTTTTACCTTGACCTTTGACCAAATGACCCCCGAATTAATAATTTATAAAAGATCCTCTACTTGTCATAATCAAAACCCCTATCAATCTCGAAGCAAGTCCTAATGGTATAGAGTTATTGCCTAGATGAACAATGGCCTTCCTGCAGACCGACGGACTGCCGGCCCGACAGACGAACAGAGCAAAATACCGACGCCCCTCGTACGAAGGCATACTTATATATAATTTCTTAAAATGCTCTGTATACATGAGCGACAATTAAACACACAATAACCAGCACGGATGTGTTGCATATTAATATAACGCCTTGACTGTGTTATGTAATCCCATTTCGTTACTGCTGTGACATCATATACTATGATCAGGCAAACATGTTTAAAGAATATGCCATTATTATTAAATTAGTTTTGGTATGTTTTATGATAAGGTGAAATTGTCTTAAGAGTATAGTATTATTTTAAAATTACGTGTCATTGTGGTAAAAGATTTCCTGACATAACAGCATAAACGTTTGATATATATATAACATATACGACTAAAATAAAAACACAAAGAAAGACAATTTAAGACAGCCCCGGCGTGCCATACACAATTGTGATCGCTTGTCATGACTAGGGCTCCCGATAAATAATTTTAAAGTAATCCAATGCATTCATTGACTTGAAATATCATAACAATAAAAAAACAGCCGCACGCAAACAAACACACCAATACACCCATCTAAACATACATACATACCTGAGTTTTGAATGCATATCGACCTGTTCTGAATGGTATTCTCTTTGGAGCAGTTATATTCTCCAGTTGTTGTTTCATGTAATGTCATAATAGTAATGTATGCAGATGTGAGGTCGCCATTTGAAGAAATGTTGTAGACTCCAACGATTGAGCTTGACAATGAGCATGCGGCAGCATACACAAATACGCACTCGCCTATATATGTTGTTTTGTAATAACACATTACCTTTCTTTGTAGTGTGTTACTCCAATTGAAATCAAACACCATTTGTACATTGCGATCTCCTGTTTCGGCATATTGATGAATGCAGGACGCTTTAATGTAATAATATTGTCAAGACATAAGACTCTGCTACCATCTACTTTTACAAGTGTGCAAATATAATTGTTTTGTCTAGCAAACAACACAATGGTATTTACCTGAACTTGTATATACCATCCATAATATTGAAAATACACGTGTTAAAGCAAGTGAAGGCATTTAAATGTGTGAATAATGCCTAGTGATGTAAATGACCCAAGTTACAGGACCCATTTGTGCACAGCTCGGACACAGTTATATCTCTGCGAAGAGGTTGGATACATGCGAAGACCTTTATAAAAGGGCAGTACGTTGGCCGCAAGTCTGGTCGTACATCCCATAGACCAGTTTAAGGTGACCAGCTTAAGATACGACCTGTTTATAAACCGGCCTCCCGCATTGTATTTAGGCAAGGATTTACCGATTAGGGGACATGAGGCCCGTGCTCCCTAGCTGTCCCCAAAGCTTATGCATTTTATATATCTAAAACATGAAATGTAAATAGTAACATTGAAATTTGACAAGGCGGCGCTCCTAATGTGATTTTTATCGCTTATCCAATACCTAGGCACATATCCAAAGGAGGGGTGGGGGCGAATGTGGCATGTCCTTCATGCTGGTTCCAATCCTATGTCATGTGTACATTCTGAAACAGGCACTTTGAACCTAAGCTCTTGGCTGTGTCCCTAAACTGTTCATAATCGCTGAACTGAGAAAACCGTCATAGTAAGCACGTAGGCACTTATTCACAATAAAAAATGGGGGACACTAGGGGCTTCTTTTCTGGATCCGGCCCAGTTATTCATAATGTGTTGAATAAGTTATGTATTAATTAAATTATATATTAAATAAAACATGTTATTGGTATGTCATGTAAATATGTACTTCTACAAAATTTTATAGTTTTATTTAAATTTCACACAATTAATTAGGTGTTAAACGGTATGCGCAAAATAACGTTACTTAAATCTACGTCATGTCGTGATCAATGCATTTTTTGCTGACATTCTTCATTCATACCTGTTGAAGACTATTCAAAGTCGAAACACGTTTCAATGTGGAGTTTGTCCTTTTTTATGTTAAATGTTGAAATTATAATGGTAGTAACTTAAGAATCTTATAATAACGCTAAAAAAACTTCACTTGCATCTAAATATGATATAATATGTGCAATGCATACACGTTGTCTTTTTCTCGGTAGATACATTAAATCTGAGAAGAGAACCAATGGGGAAGTAACCACTGCGAGTACAACTGTCTAACAAATGATCTTGCAAATGTTGTCCTTTCCATAAACTTAACGTTATTCAATAATTAAAATCAAATGCTGAATGCTCTATTTGCCTTTCATGTAACTCTTATTGGAAGCATGAGGTCGTTAGATCAGTTTATTGTTGAGCATTATAAAAATAGTTAACATAGGTACATGAAATTCGTACGCCTAACATGTATCGCTGTAGAAATAAGACACCTGTGTATGCGTATGTGTATGCAAAAAAAAAAACAGTTAAATTATTTCGCAAACTATTTCTTTTTATTGCACATGCAGGCATTATATATATTCCAACACAAAATGTGATAGTGCTGCGAATCATTTAGATTATTGTTTTTAATATTGACAGTTGCTATTTGTGTTTGTCCAGCTATGTTTGTGAAAACGTAATTACATGTACTAATGTTTCACAGGACTTCAGAAACACGGCAAAATACGGCAAGTTGCCACCGAAAGGTTTTAAACTCACTTACAACTTACCTGTAACTTTCGGCAATATCAATATCCACAGACATATCAAGAGAAACATCGCCTCTGTCTATTACCACAATATATCCCTAACAAAGTTAATTTTTATGACAGATTGAATGACATAGGAAATGCGAGCTTCGTTCATAAGGTGTTTATAAATTCCATTACCACTAATATTATTAGTTACACAGTGAACTGTTTACATTTACATTAACCATATTAACAATATGTCATTTCAATGACATACCAGTGTGTACGTTGTATTTATAAATTTAAGCTTCCGCATTTATTAAATGCTCTCTATCAGTGTGTTAACGTTTTAATTTATCCCATCATCACGCATACATTTACGAAATAACACCCCATGAAATAAAATTTGCTTTATTTCAACACTGTGGTGATAAAGCCGGACTACTTTTTAAATGACGTCATTTGCCACGGTTCAGTAACTCGCCATTGTTTAGCTTTTGCATCGCCTTTGCTTGACAGTAAGTGGTTAAAAATCAACTACATACAACAGAAAATATATTGTTCTGCTTTATTTGTAACAAATCGTTCCAAAATAAATACTAAAACATAAAAAACGTGTTTTCTTATTTTTGTTTGTCTCACACATTTCAATTGTTATACAAAAGGTCAGCAGGCAAAAAGGTTGTCTGCAACAGTCAAGATATCAAATTTAAGGGGAAAAAAATGAACAAAACACATACAAAAATCAAATAAAACTAGAGCCAAATTATTATTGAAATCTGCATTTGACCACAATGTCTGATAATGATACGGTGAATTTTGATGTTATTTGGGATGGTTTGTATTAAAATTACAATATTCAAGATGTTGCTAAAATGAGTTTTGAAGAATTTGAGCAGAAATATGGCATTAATGCACAACTATTTGATGAAGAATAGAATGATTCAACAGCCCAGCAACCAAGTTTTGCTGACTAGCACTAATCTTACAACAGTACAAAATGATCCCCAATCTCTGGCTGAGCCAATTCCAAATGAATTCAAGATCATTCAACTTTCTGACGTTCAACAGTACATCAAAAATGAAGAAATCAAAAACACTGCCAGAAAAACATTAATGACACTAACAAATTCAAACGGTTTCTAGTTTCCAAGGGAGAGACCAGGGAAATGCATCACTTGGAGGTTGATCTCTTAGATGAGCACCTCGCCATGTTCATCCTGTCCCTCCAACGGCACGACGGCAGTGAATATGAGCCGTCTAGTATCCGTGCCATCATAAGTAGCATTGACCCGAATCTGAAACGGCATAAATATCCTTTTAGCATCATGAATGAGAAAGGGCCACAATTTTCTCTGACAAAAGATACCTACAATGCTAAAAAAAATAATAAAATAACAGGTAAAGCAGGAGTATAAATATTAATGAACAGTTGAAATATATAATTATCATTAATTAAAATAATGGCATTGCATAAATAAGTATATTACATTTGTAATTTACCAAATAGCATCTATGTAACCGCTACTAACATTTCTGGTTTCTAAATAATAGGGATCTTTGCAAAATCAAACACTTTGTGGCTACTAATTTGAATTTCTAAGTGCCAACCTGATAATCTTTATGATTTATTGATAGATAAAAAAACAACAAAAATTAATATTAAACCAGTATTTACAATCATATTCTATTTATTGCGTTTTGACAAACGTGTACTATTTAGAGAAAAGGAAACCGTCCGTGTGAGGCGGAAGTACTCACTGACAATGAGATAGATGTCATGTGGCAAAAGGGTGTCCTTGGCGCTCACAATCCTGCGGCTCCAGTCAACACCTTGTGGCTGAACAACGGCTTGCACTTCGGTTTGCGGGGCAACAAGGAACAGTACACTCTAAGGTATAAAGTCGCATTCTGCAATCTGAAAACACATAATACAAACACAATTTGTTCATTTTACATCTTTCAAGCGTATCAAGTTATTACATTATTTAACAAATGCATTTTAACAGATGGGGAGACATCAAACTGAAAATTGCGTCCGATGGGGCAGAGTTTTTGGAGCTAAATGAACGCCAGACGAAAACAAGAACCCGGCGACAAATTGAGCGATGCGAGGAAAGTTACCCAAAAAATGTTTGCCACAAGTGAAGATGACCCCAGAAAACCAGTCGCTATGTACACAATTTATGCTCAAAAAAACGCCCTTCAAATTTTTGCGACGACAATGACCCATTTTACCTAGCTCCAAACACCGCAATGATCAAACAAGATGCTCAGGAGATCGTAAATCTTTACCTAAGAAATAAATAATTATCTGATTATCTTATTGTTTTATTGTAAAACTACTGGCACTACTTTTTTGCGCGGACCTTTTTAACCGCCAAGTTAGAAAACAAAGACAGAATATAAATAACTTTGGGAATTCCAGTTAAAATTCTAATTTTAATCAAAAAGGAATACATAATAGCCAAGGATCGCTGTTCCGGTTTTTTAAGCCTCGCAAGATAAACTTCTCTTTATTCAACACCAACCTAGTATTCTCTATGTGATCATGCTCCTTCTAAAACAGTTTGTGTACTAAATATCTATAAGCTCAGTTCTTGTAACCGTTTCAATGTATTGGCTTTCGTGTTGTATCAGGTATTTGCATAATTACATTATTTTATTTGTAATATCTAGTATTCTCCATCACCATTATACAGAGGGTAAGTGTATATACATGCATAAGCCTTTATTAACACGCAAAACACCGTTTTGTCCGAATGAAATCTTGAAATGTAATATATGTTTAAAGTAGTTTAATAAGACACAGGTTAAACACCCGTTCACGTAATATGACATAGTA
Source organism: Congeria kusceri (assembly GCA_027627225.1). Classification (NCBI taxonomy): domain Eukaryota; kingdom Metazoa; phylum Mollusca; class Bivalvia; order Myida; family Dreissenidae; genus Congeria; species Congeria kusceri. Next base: position 5,973,895 of record CM051029.1, on the reverse strand, counting down.
ACTGAGAAATTTATGAACAGCATGCATATCATTTCATTCCCTATTATCAGGTCACATTCCATCTACACAGCATAATGGCACAGTCAATTAGCATAAATAATTACGTTAAACATTGATATGTTGTATTACACTTATAGTTTTAACATTTCCATTCAGGTGATCACGTTTCAATCATTGCCTTGTGTACAAGAACAGGGCAATAATCATGTGAGTATTGTTTTATATACATGCATTGGTTAACAACCCTTCACGTGTCATTATTAATTGGCATTTATTGTTTATGTCTAGATAGAACACACTTTGTATATTAATTTAATTGCTGAATATTCCTTTTTTTCAAAGCATGACCTGAACACATGCCGATATGCTTTCAAGCCGGTCAAATCTTTGTATTGCACAATCAATTCGTAAGAAACTTGTATCTGGCCCGACGAAGGTTTGTCAATGAATCCTGTATTCGTATCAGCTACAAGTACAAGCCTCTGAGTTATTTTGAATTGCACACTGCATTGTATTTTTAGTAAATGAAGGTATTTAGATTTCAAAGAGCAACAGGTAGACTTTAATTGCCTTCGCAAGTTCACAAAACCACATGTTTGTTCTACTATATAATCTTATATTCAAAAATGTTAAGTGTTCTAAATAAATGTCAAATAAATTGTATATGTTTGTTCTTTAATGACAATTAATATAATGACAAATAATATGTATTTTTCCATATGCATACTACGAACATCGATTTAAACATAGATCTATTAATAAACCATTATCGAAAGATCTTTGTTCCAATGTACACGTTATTTACGACTATATCACATGCCTGTAGATGCATTTTATTTGCTCCATATTTATGACCTTAAGCAATACACGTGTCAGTAGTTGCCATGCAACGCCATGTGGTGTCTCCGATAATACCGTCTGAGATAAGAAATTGAGTACAAGTTGTCATAAATGGGGTGATTCATCCCCTTTCTTAATTTTTGATATAGCTGTCTGGTCGGATGAAATGAATATATATATACCTCGACAAAAGTTCATAAAATTATGCTTATTGCTAATAACACAAGCGTACCATAAACACTCATTAAAAATAGTAAAATACCATATCACATAATGTTGGAGTAATTTTCATAAAATGATGCTAATCACTGATACCAAGAGCGTACACTAAACACCCATAAAAAATACTATAATACCACACCACTGACTGTTGGTGTCATTTATGGATCATAAAAATGTATGATGTAATAGGCCTTTCCCAAAACTAGGTGATCTCCATTGGAAATTAAATCCCGTTATAATTGCGAATTCACCTCCGCAAATTTGAAACCCGACATCCGGCGATTTTGTTCCTAGCTTGCCATATACAGTATTACAGATCTTAGACCAAGCGGTTTTCAAAACTTGGAATGGAAATGTTTAAAACCATATGTGTTTGAGTATATATTATAAACATGTCATAGATAATATATGTTACAAAAATGAATTATTAGAAATAAACGCAGTATTGTTTTAAACTCATTACTAGGGTCACATGTCCGGTTAAAAGGTATCTGGAAAAAATGTAATATCCTTGCTTCGTCTCGTATTCCATACATATATACCTCGAGTGAACACGTGTTCTCCCAAAGGAGACTTAGTTATCTGTCTAAACAGGGGGTCATACAATACCAAAGCCACAAACCGCGGGAATCTTATCAAATTGCCCTTAGAACAATACCGCTAATCCTTCAAATTGCCTAATGCATTGATGATAGAGATCTACACGCAGAGACAACTAACATGTCACACTTCGTCTCCATTGTTTGCGTCTCAAATTCAAGTTTATCCAACAATTTAAAATGTTGTTGTCTCCGCTGTTATTCTGTGCCTATCACCCTATGAAATTTCGCCACCTTATTAACAGAACAGAACATAATTTAAAAAAATTAAACACTTGTTAGAATTAATAAATAGGTTATAATTAAAGAGTGAACTAATGTAGCACAGCATTCAGTTTTTCATAATTGTAAGGTGGTGTACATTTAAGAGCTCATCGCGTGTATTTTTTTTTTTCTAAAACATACGGAAATTAGCTGCTACGAGTATAAAATTGTGTTTGTTTACAATGATTCAGACAGAAATGAAGACATAATCTCTTTAATACACATCACTTATAATATTTAATGAGGAATTACATCATCTTTAGTTATTGTAATATTGTTTCAACGGTAATTAAAAATATCCTTGTTTTGTTACATTATAGTTCAATGTTGTAAAGAAGCATTTTCAAGCACCGCATAATATTTACCACACAACAAGAATATCTGCAATGAAAATTGCTTTAAAGTTAAACACACATGTGTATGGAATTTAAATATCAAGTTGCTGTCAAAAATATCGGAATTACGCTCAAACTTTCTGTGATGATACCTTGTTTTCGTAATTGTAATCGCCAGAAGAATGTAAGCTAAGAGTTACTTAGCATAATCATTTACTTAAAACAGCTTGATTTATTTATTTAATTTAATAATGCAAATAAATACATGATGAAGGCATAGGTTGTTTAGATACTGAAATCGTTAGTTTTGTGTTTTGTTGTATAATAACCTTTAAACGTACTTTGTAGTTTGTTTGTCACTCTTCAAAGAGTATGCAATATTGCTAAAAATCAAATTAATAATTTAGTTAAATCGATAAATAAAGTACATGATGTATACTATATACGTATGTTGATATTTGTAAATTCATTTTTACGAAATCAACACAATTTCAAGAGTGAAAATCAAATGTATTGTATGTTTTCGGTAAATATGAATACGCTTATCCCGCCTTACAATCAATAAAAGTCGCCGGAAGTAAACAGGTGACATCGGTCGTGACGCTGTTTTGTTGCCTCTGTTTGTTTTGCTATCCGTCGGTATGCTACCCCACACCTGGTTATTTTATCTATTACCTTTTCGCGGCTAGTAAATTCGCTATCCATTATAATTATTATAATACCTGGATTATCACACTTATGTCAATTGTGAAATCGTGAATTGAAGTAAAAAAAAGAACAATGATATCCAATATTTTAAATAGTTTAATCGAATAATTTTATTTTAATTCGTTCATATAATTTTGAAGTTTGAAAAGCACATATATAAATAACAGCAATTCTATTTTTATAAATATTTACAGACACGCACTCGTAAAAAGGTAGCACATTTCGATGAACATTATATGTGCATACAATTTAATGAAGATAAGCATTACCGAAATCCCGTTATACAATTGACGTACCCCATCGTAACTAATGATTAAATACAACTTTTGCTTATATATGAATTATTACTAAAGCCTTACATTCAGAATTCGTCTTTACTGCTTTAAAATGCATTAAACATATAACTTTGCACGTAATTACCGAAATCCCTGTTAAATAACTTAACCTCAACAATACCATTAAATAAATCAAAGCATATATATTCGGTATTATTAGCTTAGTTCAGTTCAGAGTGTATTGGCTAATCGGCACATTTGCCTTTGGCCATTTACAATACGGTAAATTATTAGTAGTATTATTAGAATTGCTCCCGGAGGTGTGAATACTTAAATTCTACGGCAGTTGCAGTAATTTCTGGTTACGACTGAGGGAACTTCGTTCGGCTTGTAATTACCGCAACTATATTAAAGTTATTAACATATATATGAATTACACCGTAACGATGTTCACCCAGGCTTGAGTGTATGCTTTAAAATGCATTTAACATTACTTCAAACTAAAATTAGATAGGGATTTCGGTAACATCTTACTAAAACAAGGGTGAGCACTCTTATAACTCCGATCGTGATTACGGAAATCTCTTGATATAATCAACGTAGCTCAACGTTACGCCTGAATAAATGAAAGTTATGCATGCATTTCACTTTAAGTGACTTTCATTGCTTTAATTTGCATTTTATGTTACTTTAAACCTAAATAACAAAGGGATTTCGGTAAATAAAAAATGAAAACAATGAGAGAACTCACATAAATCACATCGTTATTATCGACATCTCTTTATATAATTAACAGAGGTCAACATAACACTTCAATAAATAAAGTTTATGCATACATTTTACCTTTAATTTACATTTAAAGTTTTAACATGCATTTTATATTACTTTTTTACTTAAATAAATTGCGATTTCCCTGAATTTCGGGGGATTTCGGTAATTACGGGGATTTTGGTTATTCTTCACACCGCAAACTACCCGGAAGCAAACGCAGACGATTGCTTGACAGAAAATGACTAAATTTATCTCTGCAATAAAATACACTCCTTGCCCAGTTGATGGACGAGGATTAAAAAGAGATCGGCATGTCAAGGCATAGACTCGATAAGCATTATTTCACCAGCCGTAAGTATTGGCATTCTATTTAAATATATGTTTTTTAATTAAATTACTATCCATAATACAGAGTGGCCACTAAAATTTCGAAGTGAAATTGCATTATATTTTCCCGACCATCCTGATATTGATTTTTTGACAACGTTTAATTAAAAATGGTAACACTACACGTACATTCTCGGACACTGATGCCCCTTTCAAAATATGCGTTTATATTTATTATATATTGATGACATATTTATTTGTTCATACCATTAAAATTGTAAAACGATGTTATATGTTTTTGCCACCGTACCGTAACCTTAGTAACTGATAACTGTGTGTTTTTAATATTATTTCGCTAAATTTAAAGAAATAAAAATATCTTTTCTGCGCTTTATTTTTCATTGACATATCAAATGTTTTTGTGCCATTCTATTTGCATGTAGGTTTACAAATACATATACCAAATATTAAATTAACTATCCATAATATTGTTTGAACTGGTATATTGTATATAAATATGCTTGTTTGGAATAAAATATGTTTACACCAAATATTTTTTGGAATAAGACAACACCTTGTGTGTCAAAACATTTTTAGAACAAATCTGCAAAATATGCAAAAAAAATCCAACTAGTGCATATAGCACTATCTTTAACATAATACCATGTTGATGGTAAAGGTGTATTGGGGTATAAACTCAATAAATAGTATGACAATTACAATTATTTAAATTACAACAAATGAGTACATATTATAGTACTTGACAGAAGCCAATATTGATCTGAAAGAAACATATCCTTAAAATTGCAATGTACCCTATAAATAAACTTTTATCTAGAACATTGCATTGTACTCTGTTGAGATGCTGAGATGTCCAGCTCTAAAAAGGAATTGTGGGCCGACTTGGAGATCAAGTTTAATGCAAACAGCACGGGGACTGTCAGGACAGCCGGTGAAGTGGCGAAAAATGGGAAAATCTTGTGGGGAAGCACCGAGGGATCTATACAGATCACAAGCGCCTGCTTACATTGACTGGTATCAATCTTTAAAACAATGTATTATTTTTATCTGTATTCATGTTTAAGTTAATATGTTTGCAGTGAAAAGACTAATTCAATGCAAACATAGAGCTCTGCCATTTAAAATAAATATTATCTTACAGTAACTTAAAAAGGATAACACTTAGCATGTGTGTAAGTTTGATACATTTTAATTACTAATGGATTTTATTTATTTATTTTTTTTTGGCAAATGCATCTGTGAATATAATACAGCATTAATAAAAGCGTTACTCTAACTAAATTGCTAATTGTAGTAATTTTGTATGCAAAATAAAATTTTGTAGGCAGTGATCCCTTTCAATCCAGGTATAGCATCATTACAGAGGCTGTCATATGTTCCATTGGCAAGGACAGCGTTGCAGTGCAAGACATTGCACCGAGCAGCCTGGACACCTTCGTCGTCCATTTGGCAGACACTCGGTAAAAGTTAAAGTCATGGTATTGTGATACATATAGGGAAGACAAAGTTCAGTCGTGGGTGTAAATAGTGTTTTTGTTATCATTGATCGATGGTTAGTTGAAGTGATGCAAATGATGGCCTACAATAATAACACAGGTTATATGAAATATAACAAGGATAATAATATCACTTCAAGTATTCATTCTTATGCACGAGTAAACATTTAATTCAGGACAAGTGTTAATAAAAAAATATGATAACAATTCAATTCAAAACAATATAATAACCAAATATGAACACTCAACAGTGACCATCCCCATAGTTTGCATATAAAATAATTAGTTCTATATTGGTCACGTGACTAGCGCGGGTAATGGACGTGTTTTTGAATCTGGAGTAAAAATTAATAATTTACTGTGCTGTTTTTGTGTTTTCCGTGTGTTATTAAGACGGTTGGATTCATTAATAATCCAGTGTGAATCATACTATGGAAATTCTGATTAAATTATTGGAAATAACAAAAATAACAAAAGAAAAGAAAGAAACAGCAGTGACAATAGTGGTGGGGTAGCGAGTAAGCAGTTCAAGAACAGAGGCCCGTCAGGCGATTTAGACGTAAGTGTGAGTGAACTTTTAAATCAAACAAACGCAATTTTGTAAAGTGATGATCACAACACCAGTAGTCTATTTGTGTCTGACACTGATGAAAATAGTGTTAAAACAGAAATAACTACGACGATGGCTGACGGCGGTGCTATAGAGCCTACAATCTCAGATGTAATGAAAAGCTTACATTCTATTAGTGACAGATTAGTGGCTGTAGAGAAGAAACTGGGTGCTCTGGATTTACACGAGAAAAGGGTGGGCAGTTTTGGGAGGGAACTTGGAGCATAGCGATAGATGAGAGGTTTACGCTGGTCGATGAGCGAGTGTCCAAACTAGAGAACAAACTGGACGGGGCGGACGTTGGAGCGGCTTTATTGGCCAGCAAGGATGACGCCCTGGTGAAGGCTAAAGATAGTCTGCGCGAGAAAGTGAAGTATTTTAAGTCACAATCCAGGCGCAACAATATCATCTTCACGAATATTCCAGAGGATAACTTCAGCGGAAATGAGCCACCGAAGGGTCCGAAGAGAAAACTTAGGCAGCATTTGCAGGATGCCCTTAAAGTGGCCAAGGACACCGCTGACAGTATACGCTTTGAGCGCGGGCATCGCTCGCCCGGTCATCCGGTTCATGGTAAATTGCGCGCTGTAGTGGCAAAATTCACATACTTTCAGGACCGTGCACTAGTGCGCCGGCAATGAAAACACTTGTCAGGTACCAACTTCCATGTGTACGAACAATTATCACAGGAAGTGATAGAAAAGCGCCGGAAACTGGTGCCGAAGATGAAGGCTGCTCGGGACCATGGGAATCGTGCAAGGATAGCGTATGATACGCTATACGTGGACGTCAAACCGCTTCGCGAGTAGGGGCACGCCGGGGATGAGCTTTCGATTGTATCATGGAATGTAAATTGACTTTCCAAGGACAAGAAACAATGTACATACTTTGTAAATATGGTGTCTTGTCACGATATATGTTTCTTATACGATTTATGGACAAATGCTAGAAGTAATTTTTCTCTTAACAGTTATATAATTTGTATAGACAATTTTAAAACAGAAACGCTAAAAGGTGTAGTGGTGGGTTAGTTTTATATTACAGGGAAAATCTACAGGACGGTTTTGAAATTACACGTAATAATCACGATACGATTATTTGGCTTAAATTAGACAAACATTTATTTAATCTTGAAGAGATATTTACTTATGTGGGACTTATTTACGGTGTGAAGAGTAGCCAGCATATTCTATTGCTGATATTGATTTGTTTGATATTTTACAAAATGATATTTTTATGATATTGATAGTGTTAACGGTCGTGTTGGCGATAGTAACAAGTTTACATATTTATCTGGTAACGGATATTGAAGACGAATTCCATTTTTTTATAATAGTTAAACAATTGTCTGACCTGAGAAAAAAATTGTTAAAAAATACTACTTTGAAAACCCATCTGTTTTTTAATTTATTCAACTCCTTAACTCAAATAATAAAACGGAAATTATTTACTTGTGTAAATATATTAAGCAACCTCCGTATATTAGAAATACCCTTACAGTTGTAAACATTTAATACAAAGGTTCATCCTCCTTATCTATTAATTAACCATAATGTTAAACATTTTCTTTTGCTCGATGTTATGTCGATTGTATATATTTTCTGTAAATATGTGTTATAGACGATGTACTTTGTGCAAGTCTAAAATGAACATATGTTCTGTTCATCTGTTCTTTCTGTCATTACATGCCATACTTTATTAAACGAATTCATGAAAAATGTTAGTAAGTTAGCCATAGGCCTATTAACATGCTCAATTGTTCGGTTAATAGTCAACCACGCTAATCATCTGAGCCCGCATACATGTAAACAACATACATGCAGTACACTTTAAAATTATTACTACTTGTTTTCAATAAGAAACTGCAGTATAACTTATTATTATTGTGAGCATAATGTCGAATTATACATAGCAACTAATTTAGGCCGACTGCAATTGCTCATTTTAACATAATGCCGCATATTAAAAACGATCCATTTTTTCAAAATGTGATTGTTATGTCCAAATTATACGTATAACTTATAAAACTTACGATTCTTAGCTGATTGTGATATTGTGTATTCTAATTGGCCTCTAAATAGTTTATTAAAAGAAATGCATTATTTGAGGCAACATGTGTGCTTTAAAAGTTGTTTAATAGGTGCTCAAATAAAAAAAAGTATTAAGATTTCACTAGGTATCAAGTTATGTTAGCTCAATTGATAAAGCATCCTGATTTCTTTGCGAAACAAAGGCACACGTACACAACAGCACTCTAATGTGACTTTATCGTCTTATGTTAATGATAACAATATCATATTCAAATTCAAAACAATTGCCACAATCGATCATTCAACATTAAAGTGTAAATCAAATACGCTTGCGATATTGCATAGTTATGCAAAATGTTTCTGAACATCACTACTAAGAGCTTAAACTTTATACCTACTGCTATAATTTACATCAACCACCAAAAATAAATAATCAAGAGCCAGTGAATATATATGAAAGTGCTGTGTTACTCGTAGTAATTAATTGTTTAACATAGACGAACATTTATGCAAATTAACATTGGGCGGGTAAAAAATACAATGCGAGAAATATCTTTCCGGAACAGTTCGTACATATTCATTAGCTAAATTGTGTTGTGCTAGTTTGTTTGGCGGTTTAGCCTGATCTGACAAAAGAGATGTAGTTTTATGTTACATTTCGTATATAACTAAAAAAGACGGTGGCAAGTCCGTTCGCGGCAATCAATAACCTCGTTCATAAATAATTGCGATTATTATAAAATGATGAATTTACATCATAGTATGTTACCTGCATGCTACAATAATAGAGCGATACGTTTCGCATATATAAATATAATGACGCAATACACGTACATATATGTGATTACACGCGCGTATGGTGCTTGGTATTGTGCCCGTTAGTGTATTCTGGCAGCGTACACGTTGATAAGATATGTTATCCGATGAACACACACAATAAAAGGCACTTGGTTTAGAATCGCCAAATACATTGTACTTGTCATACGACACACACAGACAATGTTGAAATGGTTAAATCATTTAAATATATATGTGCACGAGAGCAACAATTTCAAAAGAAATAAAGGCAGAAAGGCCGATATACATGTACGAAATACTTGCTTGCGCTTAGAATTGTACATATTCTACATCTGAAAGATATACATGTAGATTTCAACATCAATAACATATGAATGTAATAATAGGATTCCCCAAGGCGGTATCCGGGGGGTATGCTACATAAATATTTAGCAGCAATGTAAGAAATACTTCAAAAACAATGTCAAATTGAAGCTATACTAATAGAAAAAAGAAACTGGACATGTTTTCAATGCTTATTAGTCCCCTTCCGGTGTTTCACATGAGGGGACAATAGGTTTGCCCTCCGTCCGTCCGTCCGTCCGTCATTCTGTCCGTCCGCAAAATATTGTTCTACGATAACAATAAAAAGGAGTGAAGATATTTTGATGAAACTTGCTATACATATAAACGACAATGTGAGTATTATGCTCGACCTTTTATTTTTTAGCAGAGGTCAAAGGTCACGTGACTGTTACTGAAAATATAAATAAACTAAAACAAACTGGATGCTGCGATGACGCAAAAAGTACTGAAGATATTTCGATGAAACTTGATATACATATCAACGGCAATGTGAGGATTATGCAGGACCTTTTATGTTTCACCAGAAGTCAAAGGTCACGTGACTGTTACTAAAAATATAAATAAACTTACTACTGATATAATTTGAAACGTACATAAGATATGACCATAAAACTTGGCGCAAAGATTGAACTATAGGTTTGCCATCTGACTGTATGTCTCTATATATGTTCGTCCTTATGTTTGTCCGTCCGTCTGTCTGCCCGTCCCCAAAACCTGGTTCCTGCAATGACTTAAAAAGTACTAAAATTATTTCGATGAAACGGCAATGTGGCAATGTGATGATTATGCACGACCTTTTTTTCACAAGAGGTCAAAGGTCACGTGGCTGTTACTTAAAATAGAAATAAACTTAATACTATGATAATTAAAAATAGACATAAGATATGACCATGAAACTTGGTACAGAGATTGAACTAATGGTTTGCCATCTGTCTGAGTGTCATTCTGTCTGTTTGTCCGAATGTCTGTCTGTCCGTCCGTCTCCAAAACCTGGATCATGTGATAACTTTGAAAGTACTGCAGACACTTTGAAGAAACTTTGTATATATAGAAAAGAGGAAGGTGAAGATTGTACACGACTCTTTAGTTTTCACCATGGGTCAAAGGTCACGTGGCTATTACTTAAAATAGAAATAAACTCAATACTGTAATAATTCGAAAAGAACATAAGATATGATCATGAAACTTGGCATACAGAATTGACTATATGATTTCCCAAAAATAACAACTTAATACTGCTATGACAAATGGGAATGAATATGAAACTTTGTACATCTACAGATAAAGGGCGAGTTGACGGTATTGCACAATGTTTAATTAGTTGGGGTTTTCACCGGTAGGAGACTCCTGTATTGCTTGCAATACTATCAAAGCCTTGTTGTTTATATGTTGTTTGATATTAATATAGATGAATTTGGTATCAAAATTTAGTTTATAAATTGAACTAATCAATACTTATAATGACCTAAAATTTATCGATCGTTAACAAGTAAGCAGTTGTGTTTATTCTTTGAAAACACCAGACACAAGTATCGCGGTCGTCTTTGCAACTTTTAAATCACTAGTGTTTCGTTTGGATGACGTTAACGTCAAAAATGGTTGGCCAATCTGTAAGGTCATTGAAATTATTGATTGGTTCAATGTGTATCTTAAATTTTGATAATTCATCCATATTTAAATGAAACAACATATTAAAATACGCATTAAAAGCATGTCAAGTTTCTTTGTTTTATTAGTTTATTTGCTGTTTCAATAATAAACTAAAATTAGGGCGTTTGTGTTTGTTCACCCGTTATCATGGCTTATTACTTGTTAAGAATTTTTATGTATGATTATTAAGACCTTACATGTTGCAACATACGTAATTCCGGTACACGCGAGAGCTACATTCATGTGCAGAACTTCATGAAATCCTCTACATAATTCGCTGTTCTGTTTCAGGAACATACTAAAATGAATATGTGTGTGCACGTTTACACGTTACTATTGAACAATACTGCTTTTACGTTAATAGCTGGTCAATAAGACCTTTAACTGTTGCAACACGCGGGATTTCTGTACTGACGCGAGCATGTAACAGGTGCAACTTACATGTTTACGATTACCGAAATTCCCGATAAAATTCGCTAATTTGTTTTAAAAAAAACAGTAATAAATGAACATGTTAATGCTTTTAAACCCTAAACCATGCAATAATACTGTGCTAACTTTTATATATGATGAATAAGATGATGCAAACACGGGATTTGAATACCCACGCGAGCGTGCGAGAGACGAAAAACGTACCGAAATCCACGCTACGAATCGTTGTTTTGTTTCATGAACGATCTAAATTTAATAGTTTGTTTCATGAATTCATATTGACTTTGAATAAAAACATTTAAACAATTCTACATATTATTATTAATACCTTGAAATGTAGTAACATGTGGAATTTCGGTACACGCGCTGGCGTGTGAGAAGCGCGACTTCCATATGTACAATTACCGAAATCCTATTTATAAGTCGCTATTCTGTTCCAGAAACAGTCCAACATGAATATTGTTGTACTTGTTCATGCATTGCCATTGAATTATATAAATCTGGCACTTCTGTATATCATGAAGAAGACCTTTAAATGTAATAATATGGGGGATGTCGTTACGCGCGCGAGCGTAAGTGAGTCGCAACTTACATATGTAGACTTACCGAAATCTCCGTTATAAATCGCTATTCTGTTCCAGAAATAGTCCAAACAAAATAGTTTTGTACTTGTTTACTGATTGCCATTGAATAATATAAATTTTGTAATTCTCAATATGATGAATAAGACATTTAAATTTAGTGAAAGCAAATAGGTTTTTGTACATTTGTGTTATTGACATTGAGGTTGACGATAAAAGCATGCTATCGAGACTGATATTGTGTGACAAATGTTCGACACAGGCCGGAACCATAAAACTCGCATATATTCCATTTTGAAATCCATTACTAATCCTTTATATGCAGTAAAGCCGTTTTATTTCGTAACACCGTTATCCGCTAAATTATGTTAATCCGCAATTAGGCAATCCTACGTCATGTTTCGAATTATAGACCGCGTACAAACCGGCAATGTAAACAATACGAATTATTGTTAAGACGAAAACACTGTATTTTTCGTTAGTATTTAAAGTAAAATCATACCTTAGGAAAATGTTAAGGAGCTTTATGAATAAGAAAGTAAAGGAAATCCTTACATAAGGAAAATTCATTGATATCTAAGGAATTGTTTTCTTTAAAACTTGGGCGATTTATGAATACGGGCCCAGTTCTACTACAGATGTTAAGCATGCATTTTGATTTATATCTGTTTAAGGACACACCGGTATTCCAAATAATAAATGTGTGTATCGAGATTCCTTCTGTATTGTTTGATACATTGTGTCATACAGAGGACCAGCGCATAACGTATGTTACAATAGTTCCAATATAAGTTTTAAAAAAAAACACTTTTGCAGGTACAGTGCCAAAACTCTCAATTTAAGTAATTATTGATTCCGTTAGAAATAGCAATGAAATATACAAATGATACGTATTTGACGGATAACTGTTTTCAATTGACAAGCCAACTGAAAATGTCATTCTTGTTAGGATTACGGTATGTGCAATATTTCTGCTTTTCATGCGCAAATCTTGGAACTTTTCAAGCAGGAAGTACATGTTATGTAGAGACCACAATTGTATCTCACGTTGCTGCATTTACAGAGGAATTGTTTTTCTTTCTATTGTTTCTTTGTATTCCACAAATATCAACACAGAAACGTGCACACTATTAACACTATCTATTCTATAACAATCTGATGTAACATTAAAAATTATTCAAGTTGTTGAGCATTTTATGAAAGATATAATGACATCTAGTTAAGTTGTAGATCTTCCATTCACACCGAACATCCGGACTGTTAAAATAAATCATTACCATGACGTGTACAAGCAGGAGTAACCCTACCCTCACACGCTATACGTGGACACTGCCAGGGGGAGAAAAACAGAACGGACAACGCTTGATTATACTAAATGTACAGTAGTTCGGTAATAAATAACTTCACGCTGGAAGTGATAAATGAAATGAACGAAACGTTCGCACAACAGGTCATTACTGGAAATGCAACTGTATCTTTTACATAAGAAATATTATGTGAGTATCTTTATTGAAAATAGAAACTAGTGCATAGTGGTCAATATCAATATGACAAAAATAAATGATTTTATTAAATTAATAATTGTATCATTGGTGCATACATAATGCTTTCTGTACGGTTACTCTTATATCATGTAATGCAACATGACGTTAACATTGTTCTGGTAAACATTGTATAGCAAGCACTAATCAACCAGAAATTGACATTAATTACATTATATACATGTTCACTTATTGCAGATCCTGTCACAGAACGTTCTCTCTATCATCGAGGGCTTGCTGGTCAACACATTACCAGTGCAGCCATAAATGTTGTAAGAGGTAGAACTGTCAGTGTAAGATGTCATTCTATATCGAATCAGGCTGCGCGTTATGTATGGACATACGCTGGTGCTATGTCTGCAATAGGTCCTTACTGGAATACAATAATCATGGGCGACATTAGCACCAAGTGTATTGCAAGCAATTGTATGTAGCTCTATGAGGGTTACAGCAAATGTACACTGCGAGTTTCATTTTGCAGTTCGCCACCTTTGTATTACAAGGGCCAATCTGCTTCTTGAACACATGTTGGATAGGCTCTTGTAATCCTAAGGTGGTGAGTTGTGAGTAGTGAACATGGTAAAGTGGTAGTGTTTACTACTTGCTTGATTTTCATCATGAAAGCAATAATAGTTACCGTGATTGTACGAAATGCAAATAGGTCCTTTGCTCTTTAGTTATTTCGTTTGTATACATGATATTCATATATAATAATTTATTAATTGCATTATATAAATGCGTTTTGAAACATTTTAGTTAACACAGACTAAAACGTGTTTTCTAATTGGACGATTTGACAAACATATATTATTTCAAATATTGTGTTTGTTTGTGTATAATCAAGGCAAGTAATGCTTGTTAGTCGTGTGTCATTATATTTATTTACTATTTAGCGTTCTGTATTTATGGTAATATTTTATGCAGTTGCTCCAGAAACTCCAGCGTTTAATTTTCAAACATATGAGAAGGATGTCCAAACAAACAACTTGAAGGTGATCCAAGGAAATTCTTTTAGTGGTACGTGTACAGCGAATAGTAAACCGGGTTCATCATATGCGTGGACACCTAATACCTTTGAAATTGGCGATGGTTTCTTCATCAGCATTGTCAGCAGACATCACAGTGGCGATAACACGTGCATAGCTTATGATGAAATGAATACAACAGGTGATGGACACATCAAGGGAACACATAAATCCATTTTCCAGCTGAATGTTACATTTACACTTTCCAATTTATGATTTCACAATAAACATGCACCGAAAGGTTAATGTTTTGGCTCTTACAGCACCAGCGGTTGCGCAGTTAATAGGCAACTCTACAGTTTTGCTGAACAAAATATTACTGTCAAGTGCCCTAGCACACCCAGAAGTCCAACAGAGACGAGATTTGCATGGTTTTACTCGAATACAACCACGATTGAATCGGCGCGTAATCTTTCGTTGACGAACATACAGATCACTGATGAAGGAACATATACATGCTGAGTCAACAACACAATGGAACCCACAGGATGTAGTGTTGTGGAGGCATACAACGAAACAGTTTTACCTTGCTGTGCAGTGTAAGCGAGTGGTATTGTACCCACTGGATTAACTTTAAACAAGAAATATCATTATAGGAAACGAAGGAACGCAAACCGTCAGCGTGTGTTAAATTTATCGTTAACAATGATATCACATTGTGTAACAACCTGCTATTTATGTTGTAGATCCCGCAAACATACATAGATTTTATTCCTGCGGGTTTAACTTTGCATCTAGTATTACCATCAACTAAAGTCAGACTGTGACCTTATTCTGAGAAGCTCACAGTGATCCCATAGCTGAACGGGCACTTTGTAAATATTACTCGAGGTTGTGAAGGTCTACTGTACGAAGAGCACAATAACACAATATCCACCATTGTTATAAATGCACGATGTGAATTCGATATGGGTGTATACCAATGTAAAGTAAAGAACATCCATAATGCAGTTGAACAAGTAAGAGAAATGATTCTGTGTAAGTGATAGTGATTGAAACATGTATTGATAATTCTCTCTCCGTGTATCCGACTTATAGTTTTAAAGCTCGATCTAAATATTGATTTTGTATTATTATTTTATGTGACTAAAGGTGCACCGAGACCTTTTCCATTTTTTTCCACCGATTACCACGGTCTTCAGAAGATTAAATGATTTCGTTGTCCTCGTATTCACTATTTTGGCGTATCTTTCTCCAAGTGATATAACGGCAAATGTTTGGAGGAAGAAAATAAAATAAAATGGTGACTTAGTAACACTAAAAACTACTAGTGAACTTCAAATACAAATTTGCGAAGGCAGACTGCAGACAAACCTGTCAGTATATCAACTACAAAGTGAAGATTTTACAAACTATTCGGTCCGTGTTTACAATGACCTAGGCTCTACAGAACAGGCATTTATCATATAGCAAATCGTATGTTTATAAATTTAATATTTTATTTTTTAACTTTAAAAATAAGAGATAAATGAATTCATGACTAACTAAATGTATCTTAACAATAGTTTTTATTTCTCACCTTATCTAGCACCAGTTACTCTTAATCATAGCAAAACAAATAGAAATTATCATTGATGGTAACCTGAGGAATGTAAGAAAAACAATATCACTTTAGGAAAGAATAAATATATATTCCCCAAGGAATATGGATAAGACATTATTACCACATCAATTTCAATTTGTGGAAGTCTTCAAAACTGAAAGTTCTGTAACCGTTGAATGGAAACCGGGTTTCGATGGAGGTGAAGATCAATGGTTCGTTATTTGTCAAAAAAAAACAGCCGATGAAACTTGGTAGTACGTAAACGTCTCTGCAACAGTCAGTCGAATGAACATCAGTGGAATCGGAAAATCAGATGAAACCACCTTGATTACTCTAATAACACAAGCGACATCTTGTATGCAATGATCCCTCACTTAGTGTCTTTTATTTTCCTCATTTTAACATGTTTTTATGGGTTTGACTTCACACCATGAACATGTCCATGTATAAAATACTGTTAAACGACTTAAATGACATTTAATTAAATGTGATAAATTCTTTCAAAATGTATATAAACTCAATGGACGAATATTGTCCCAAACCACGACATAATAATGCAAAAATATTACAAATTGCAACACATTAATTCGTCTATAACATGTATATAATTCAATAGGTAGCAGTTCCTGCCGGGTCTACTGTAGGAGGAGCTGTAGGCGGCACTGTTGCGGCAGTCATCTTTGGTGTACTGTGGAAATTTAGACGAAATTAGAAATTTGAAACGTACGTGTACATGGATTTTTTGTCGTAATGTGAAATAGGATAAAACTACAGGAATTGTATTATTGTTAGTAATACTAACTTTTATTGTTTTGGGTTTGTATTTATATTATTGGAACATATATTTCAAGTAATCCTGGGTCTGCAACTCGTTACGATGACTTATTTAGAACACAGCATGTATCGGTCGTGTGATATTTACATTTGTGGACACATAGTATAAATATAGTTTATACTAATTTTGAACTTTTGTAACACAACTATATAAATAATATAACTGTTTGTTACAGAGCGAGCATCCAAGCTGCTAATGCGAACTCCGAATATGAATCCTGCAGAAACGGTATGATAATGATCACCATTAAGCATAATTAACCTTTAAGCGTAGTTATGATTAAAAACCTGCATTATATTGTAGTCACGTTATTTTATTGTTAAATTATATAACATCAACATTAAGTGTGGGTCAGAATAACGAGTGACTAAGACGTAATTACGGATGATTTAGCCATACTTATGACAAAGACACATTTCAACGATTGCATACGGCCCTAATTACGACATGTTATAAATCGAAAAGTCATAATTACGTGATAATAGGTTATAAGTATAACAGAGGATACTCGTAATTACGTGTAACTAAGTAATGAGATATTATGTCGTAAATATGATATTATATGTAATAAGTACGAGATTAAACAAGTGTTTCACCCATCTGCCAACGGACAGTTACAACGGAATGGTAAATAACTTTAAAGCAATTCAAATTATGGTTGTTCATTGTTTTCAGAATCCCGGCAATCAGTACGAAACCCTCGCTGAAACTTTGTTTCATGAATATTCGGTTCTGTCACAAGGCAACACATAAGAAGCCCACGCGATAAACAATAAACTCTACATTAACGTTTCGGAAGTGAGTCTGGATTGGTGAAAGTAAATGCATATGTTAATTTCAAATTGTCGAATATTTTAAACAGTTTACAGTCTTGTTATTGGAAAACAAATTTGTGATTACATTTATAACCATAACTAAATGCAGTTTGAGTAAAAATGTCAGAATCTGGTTAACAATAATTTGTTATATGGAATACTGATATATTAACCATTGAAGTATACTGATGGAGCGCAGATGTAAGCAAATATTGAAAAAAAAGAAGATAAATTAAAAAGAAAAATTCACATATGTGCAAGAATTAATTTGCATTTCGTATTATCATATTGATATCGACGGGTTATCACCCACTAGTATTGCTACTACAACACTTAACATCGGCTATGAATGACTTTCATAAGTTCATAAATCAACAGATGCAAAGTATTAAGTTTTAACTATGCAAGTGCATGGGACAAATGTTATTCATAAATATATATGCAAGTATTACATCTAAATTATTTTGGTTGTTGTGAAGATAACGTTACGTTGATGGTAATTTTGAGCAACTAACATCATTTGGAAGATGTTTTTGTTATTTTCAGTTTTCTTTTCCTAACAAGAGCATCCAAATGTAATTTGGCAGATATCCAGTTATAACAATTAATACAAAATATCAAAGCTAATGGCATCCAAGTTTATAGACCGTAGCTTATTCACTGTTAGATGACTATCGACTTGTAAAATTATGCCTGTTAAGTTTAACGCGCAACATAATTACATTTATTTTAAATGGTGCAGCAACGCAAGACCTACCTTTATATTTTATTTGCAAAAAAGAAGAAATAAGAAATACAGTGGCTGATACAATTAGTACCGGAATGTATCAATAAAATGTGCTCGTAGACAGATAGTCTACGTTTCGCATTTTTTTTGGACAGAACATAGCAACGACTGATAGTTAACAATTAGTTTAAAAAGCTTTATATCTTAATTATTATAAAATGCAACTTGTTTGAATATATAAAGGATATTTTGTAGCCTAACATTTCAAACTTTGATAAATGTATATTTTAAATTAGTGTACCTACATCGTCAGGTCGTCACTTTTACCAAAATTGCAGATTAGAAAACAACAATAAAGATGATTCGAAAACATTATGTTACAGGACCCAGGACTTTTACAAATAGTGTAATTATTTGGGTTAGCAGGAAGATGTAGAATAATATATTCAGTTCAATTCAGTTTAAAATGAACATATACAGCAAAGCTATGTAATCTGGCTTTTTACACTCAACAATACGGCTTATTACTGTAATTGCATGACGATGATCTGAAAAGTGAACTATATGATGTTATGTATGTCTTTAAAGCTTTTTATAAAAATAGACGAGATGTAGTTGATACTTGTTTTTTGTTTCATTTCATCGTGCCTCAAAAAGTTGCAATTCCGCTACTCTTGTTTGCATCTAGCCATTGAGTAATTAAATGGTAATAAAATTGAATAATATTCTCTCTTATTGCTGTTGAATTTGAATTGCGATGCTATGAGGTTAATTTTTATTTACACTTAAATGTTTTGTGATTAATTCTGGGCCAAGTGTGAGGTTCGTGCGCCAATAAACCGGTTTAAACCCCATTTGCTTTGCATTGACAGTTCCAAGGCGGTGACCCCAGATTTATCGATGTGTGTTTTTTGTGTTTGTCATGTGTTTTTGTGGTGTCCTGTTTATTGTTTTTGGCAATTGGTCACTTGCCATAAATAAACGACATCGGGCTGCTAATAAGAGTTAGCTCGTGCTGTCGCAGCTAGAGTTTCGCTTTGTTTATATTTGAATGTAACCATATTATTAACATTTATACAATGAGTTTACGCTCTTGTCTCTTCGACAACTTGCATGAGGGAATCTTTTAATTCTTGCACAAACCTACGTTCCTGTACAAACTGAGTGAGAGCAGAAATTTTAAGTCAAGTCTACAAAATTGTACTTGTACATATGATGCGGTTTATTTATGGTCTTATACGTATGGTTTTACACTGTTTTGCTTGCGAGTATTGTCTTTGCATGGTTTGAATATTTTTAACAGTGTACATGACATGTATATATGCTGTACCTTGATGGTAATTTTTAATATACATTGGCTACTGGTATAAGGTCGACAATTTATATTTCAATGGCATTATGTTGAGGATAATATATTATTCATATTACTGTATTGACAATGCTACAAATGAGTTCTATTTTATATTTTGAAAAAAATACTGTAAGTCCTAACAACAATCGTATTGTATATGTTTTCAAAACATTAAAGATACATGTAGAAGGATCGGTATTTACGAAGAATATTAAGTTTTAAAGCACTACAATCTTATCCTTGTATATTCTATTCTTAAAATAACTAAAACAAATCGAAACTATGTAAATGTTTAAATATCAGGTAACGTAAGTTAAATCTTTAATTACTCCGGAAATGTTCGGGAAGGTTGCGCACGTGTTTCGAAAACAATATTTGGTGTAAACAATGGGGCCAAAATGAACACTATCGGCACCTTTTAGTGCAAACGATTATTTGTTATAGGCGAAAATAATGGGAGACCATCGTGGCATTGAAAAGTTGTCCCATCAAACGAATTTGCAACACAGCTTAACCAGTAGTGAGTAAAATGTACAGCATTATATAAGCGTCATAAAGTGATGTTTAAAACTGTCATAGCCATTAGTCTGATACAAAAAACATAAATTAGCGCGTAGAAGAGGAATTTTCAAAAAGGAAAACGAAAGTTTTTTTGTGGGGACGGATTCTAATTTGTGCGTTGATTTGATATTTATTTACATCTTTTTTACAATTACATTTAAGCAATAACAGGAAATGTAAAGGAGCAGTTATGTGAAGTGTACGAGCAAAGTTATAAAGCTAAGCAGAATATCCAAGACAAACGCTAACATTGTCCTAAAATAGACAACACGTATTTTTACCTATGCCGTCTTAATCCAAAATAAGCCATGAACAGATTGTGCAGTTTACATTTGACATGTATACATGTATACATGTTAACAAATATTAAACTGAGGAATTGCATTGTAGATGTAGGCCTAATCAATAGGAAAAACAATTCAATGAACTTCTGTCTGGATTGTTACATTACTGAAAAATACTGTAAAATAACATAAAACTAATATACATGGTAATAACAGTGGACTATATGTACCGTTATTACCAAATATATTAGTTTTATGTTAATGTAACAAACTAGTAATGCACTGTATTATAGTTCTGCTTACGAGTACATGTATGTATATTGCCTGCCGTTTTTTTTCAGTAATGTAACAATCGAGACTGTCCGCTGTATTCCACAACATGGTAACACAGTTAAGACTAAATAGCTTACTGCAAATACAGTGGTACATAAAGCAATTGGGGGAGGAATAACAATTGTAAAATGGTGTTGCTGATCAAAAAGCTTACATTAATTAGCAAACGCAATTCATTACGTTTATAACCTTATTACTCAAAATGCAAATATCTCTAACCATCTTTACTGCTCCATCACTTTAAATTTGCTAAAGTATTAAAATGTGAAAATCTAATAACAAACAGAAACACATTGACAGATAAATATAAAAGAAAATCAGGTGTACCTCATGCTTAAATGAAACATGAAAACGAAATAGGAACATATATGCTATAAACACGCTATAGTAATTAGGTAGTTGTCTGAATTAATACACACATGTTTGGAAGTTAAATTTAGAATCTTTATTAACAGTCAGAAGTATGTATCAGTGATCAGAAGAACTCTATATCTTAGACCAATTTGAGGTGCATCTTGAATAAAATTGTGTAATAATGTTCATTTGAGTTGATAACCTCGTCTGCTTTTTATAGTGGCTAGCAGTGGAATTCGATGAAATTTGCATATGTCATGCCGCACTTCGCATGGAACAAAAACTCTGAAATAAAGTATCTTATGTTTCCTTTACATGAATTTACATGTAAATAAAACAATATATAGAGTTTTATAGAGTTTTAATCCATTATTAGACTAAGTTGGTCTAATGATTTAAATTTAACATATGATGTTTTATTAGAAATCAGTGTTTATATTCATTTTATTTCCATGTACAAATATAATGTATATCCCATTATCAGAGTTATTGATAACATTAATTGCAATATATATTGTTGAAAAAACAAACACATTTATATATAAATGTGTTTATTATGTTTGTATAGAGTGTATGCTTTATGCTAATCATTATACATGTTTTCTTCATCTGCCAATAAATATATGTCCTTAAGTGCATAAAAGAACCATTTCAAAACCTGTTTTCACAATTTAACAAACATACATGTTGTGATTTCAACCGTATTCCGTTGTAAAGGATACCACAGATTCTTAGGCTCTTGTTTGCCGTTGTGACCTTCAAAATATTGTTTGTTGTGTGAGCATGATATATCGAAGTATTCATGCATGCACTTGATGTTATTTAAAACGATATCTTAATATTGAAATAGTTGTCAAACATATTAAAACGAAATACATGCTCCAATTAATTAACTGACAATAAAACATGTTGATACATGTATCATTATTAAAAAAAAGACATTTTGTTTGGAAACAATAAAATATAAACTATCTGAAATATAAAATATAATTTTGAAAAGATTCCGTTTGTTAGTTTAGCAGTTTTTTCATTATTGGCTTAAACATGTTCAGTTTTCATTATTTTTTGTATTCATTACTTACAAAATACTGATAATCTGTGGGTGTTCAAAGTTATTGTATACCACAAAACAGATTATTGATATAAAAAAATGTAGTAATTAAAAGAAAGTTAAAGGATGTTGTTTTACAAAGTGTTGTATGTACGTTTTACAATTCTTGTTTTTTTTTTCTAGTTACCAATATTAACATGATAAAAACATATTGTGCTCCATGTTGGGGATTCAGGATGGCATCAAAATCCATCTTTTACACGGATAGCCACTGTCTCCTACGATATGCTATTGTCCATTTCGTGTATTGGCTGCATCGTTGCTGACTTCATCTAGTTCCTTTAACGGTAATGGCAAAGAAAAGCTTATATATAAAACACTTTTTTTTAAAGCAAAATTATGTGTTTGCATATCTGGTATTCCTTTAAACTATTTTAAAGAAGAATTAAGAAGTTTTCAACATGATATAGCATTTAAAAAAGAAATAAACACAATCTAATATATGTATATGTTTTAATTCGTACTACTTTATATATCGTCCATTGCAAGCCAGACGGTGCTATCAGCATAGATGCAAAGAAGACTGATAGCACATACTGGCTCTTAACGGACGATATATGAGAGCTAGAACATGATATTGCAATGATTTATTATATCATATAAACATCTATATTTAGTCATTTTGCACTGTATGAAACAAGAGTTATAAACAAGTTTCATTTATGACAGCACTTTGACGACTTACAGCCTTTAACACACGTTGTTGCAGTATTATCATCAAATGCAACCTTGTCATTGAAGATATGGTACCCCTTGTGATTAACCTAACCTCCCTATTTTCCTGCAGGAGCTTTGATTCTAATTTTGGTTCCATCAATACCATCAAAACTCGTTGAACTGAGCTTTTCCATAAAACACATGAGCTTTTTTAGTAAATTCTTGTTCATACAGTATACACTGGATGTAAAGAGCAACTTTATCATGTGAACTAAACTGAGTATTAAACCTCTGCAATTGCACTAGATACAGTAGGCTGTGATATGGCACGAGCAACGCAATTATTCAGATGAATAGGGCCAGTTGCAACATACCTCAATGTCATCAGTAATGTGTGTGTGTGTAATATAGCGTTCTCTGACATTGGGTTCAGGTCATGTATATATTTCTTTTCATCAGTTGTAAACGTACACCTTTATTTCACTTCTTAATATTCTTTATATTCATAATAAAGCAATCATACACATTACAATAGTTCACAGTCTCAAGTCTAGATCCAAATCCGATAGTATCCTAATATAATAAAATATGATGACTCAACGGTCAAGCCTAAGGATCACTAATAACCACTAAGGATCAATCCATACACAACAGACATATAGAAAATAATGTTGTTATCACATTAAAATACATAAAAGCGCTAATCATTTTTGCATATATAATAATTAGAGAAATCTTCTAGTGGCCAATTTAAATAACTCTTTACATATATGCTAATATTTCACCAGATAGATATATAACAATCATCTACGACACACTAAAACATCACAGCAGCTATAAGACATAGAAAGGTTACACTTTTCCTCTCTCACACATACACATTACAACAAATATAAACGTACCCAATGTGGTTTGGACTTTACATAGACTGCAGTTCTGGCTCCCTCTGCCTCCCTGCCTCTGTACGTTCGGACTCGTGAACGTTAGAACTGCAACATTAGAATCATGGTGCACAATAAACATAAATTGATGATTAACAGTCTTTCCATACCAAAGATAACAGAATAATTCCATCTTGCCTACAGGTTGCATTAAGAACAAAGTTCAATGCAAAATAATTATAGACAAAGCAGTACTCACTTGAAAATCAATTATAATAAATAAATAATACAAAATATTAACAATACAAGTATTACTAAACTTTCAGAAGTAATACAAACTGTTGAAATAAAAATATCTGTCCACATCTTGACTGCCCAGAACACAGTGAATGAAGGATTTAAACAGAGTGGGAAACTATCACTTGACTAAACTGGTTTTAAAATCAGTCAACTGTGACTTCCCTTGTCAGAATTATTGCAACATTATACCTGATTACAAATGGATGACAGGCTATTTCTTCGCTTGGTTGGCTTTTATATTCGTGCATGTAATGTTACATCCAGGGCCTCGTTTCCATGTTGACAGAATCGGTACATTTTGATCACTGATGCTTTGTCTCAAGAGGGTCCTTTTTGGAAACCTTTTATCTGTGGACATAAAGCACATTAAAACGTATATTATATAAACTATAAAACAATATTCGTCAAGCATATTTCAAGTCATCCGTGAAACTAACGTACATGCAAAGAGAACATTAAACCTGTAAATAACAAAAGTACCTATTTTAATTTAATAAATTTAATTAGTTAATACGTATTGTAGAAACATCCCAGACATATTTACCAAATTGTGCTGGTTCGAATTTAACGACAGAACGGTAATGCACTCCTTCTATAGTATTCCTGATACACTAGCTTGTACACATGTTATATCCGGATACCGATGTATCCGAATTTTATATCACACATGGAGGTGCCTTGTGTGTGTCTCGTTCTAGTGACATACTTGTATTTACATTGGTATTTTAGAACATTATTAACTTGTCAATATTAATAAGCTCCAAACATAAGTCCATATTCAGCAGTTAACATGGCATGTAAGCAAATTTTGGACCATTGAAATGTTAAATATTCGCATCCGGTTTATGTAAATATGTTAGGCGAGAATGCACTAAAACGGAATGATTATATCACGAAAGTAAACTTACCGTATTGAAACTGCAGCCGATTGATAGTGGGTGAAATATAATATACATGTAAAAAAAAAAATACACCGGCACTGTGTGTATTTCAAAATCTTACGATATTGTCTTCTTCAGTTATGGAATGCCGATTCTTCCTTAACACTAAAGGAGTAAATTTAAGTAAGTAAGGATAAACATAAGTCAAAACTTTCTTCAATATTCGTTTTTCTTAGATAGGCCTATAAGATTTAAGGATTTTTTTATATAACAGCTTATAACAGCTGCATAAGTATGCGAGTCGATTTGTTTTCGTATGTGTATAATTTTAATTCGATTACTGTATTAAATAATTTGCATTCATAAACCATTTTAATTAACAATATTTCGGCACCGATTAGATTAAATAGAGCGAAACACGTGGATGTGGTTAGGCTTCTATTTATGAGATGTTAAGAACAACAGATATATTAACACTATGTATTTAAACTAATACAGTATTTGGTATATGCCAATCAAATAATTTCAACGTTGACGGACGGCACTACGCATACAGTAGCATATGTTGTTTTTGTATTTTTCAAATGTATCTTAAATGAACAAACATTATGATTGCCCAATACTTTAATATTCAAATAAGTATTACGATCGGTACATTTGACACAGTGTAAAGTTTAGCACATACATGAATCCATTCATTAACCTTTGTTATATATATAGGAAGTAATCGTTACGTTATCGAACCGATACGTTGAACATTTCACGGTTGTTTATTGTTTTGTAACATATGTAATGATTCAAAAAAAAAAAATTGTTGGAAACATGGTTTTACGTATCGCTTTTCTAGGAACGTGTTCGATCGAACATCAAAATGGACAATATATTTCTGAATTTTGCATGTATTGTTTTGTAGTTTTGTTTTACAATGTTAAATATAAACATAACCACTACATTGTAATAAATACTAAAACGTTAATAAATAAGTGTATGAAACGAAAAACATCGACGAAATTAGAAACCAAAAGTAGACAACATATGATAAAATTATTGGTTGTTTACTGAATGACATGTCTAAAGTACACGCGCTAATGTGGGTCACGTAATGTTTACGCATTACACGACGATTTTACATTAAATAAACGAAAAACAAGACCTTAGCATATGTTTGTATGTAACTAATATTAGACTGTGTGGTTACTTACACAATCTGCCAATTCGACGAAACATATGCTGAGTGATGTAATAGTCGGTCTTACTTTTTTATTGTTCTTCATTACAATGTGTTATATATACTAGTCTTTGGGATCATTGAATATTGTTAATTATTTATAAAATTTTATAAAATTTAGATTGTCAAATATTTAGCAAAATATTGCGACAAAACTCTATTTTGAAATGAAAATTAACGGTACATATAATGAAAGTCAATCATGTTGCAACGCATATTACAAATCATTGATTAACATATATTATAGCATAAAACGTTTCCAGTCTGTTAAAGAGGGTGTGTTTACGAACAAAAAACGGTCGGTTATCATATAAATTATTCAGTAAAATCACGCGCCAATAAAGACCGGCTTAGTGTTTGAATAGTGTTAATGCTTGATCCGCCCCCCCCCCCGCCTGTTAATACTGTTCATTATGAAACGCGTGCTAGCTTGAAGAACAGTATTACATAATCGCGATGTGTATTCTATTTATAACATACATATATATGCACGCTGAAATCCATGTAAAATCCAATTTTAAATTCAAATGGAAGACAACTTTGATAAAGGCGACTAACTATTTCGGCTCTACGCGGCCCTGGTAATCACATTCGAAAACAACTATAAGCAAGCAGGAGTGCGATTTTGCGTTACTCTACACTATTAACAATACGATGTTATAATTGATTACCCATTCATTTCGGTTTTATTACACTACTGTTTGTTTGTATGTTATAATACTGACACTACACCTTTCTTCGGTCGTTAACGTCCGCATAGGCCATTAAAATGCGCTAAAGCGCCCGTGCTACGCGATTGGTCTTTAACCTATTTTCGGGCCTCTGCGAACGTTATCGACCGAAAACAGGCATATTACCCCTTTACAACAGAACTCAAATGTTTCAAAAAAAGTGGTAGTAGCAAAATGAATGTGCCCAACCTTTTAAAATTAAAGATAAGTAACACCTGTCCAAACCGAACCTTGTGAAAACCGAATCCCTGTGAAAACCGAACGGCTGTGTCGGTCCCGATTGTTTTCATTCTTAGTTTATATATCAAAAAACGTTAATAAACCGAACCCTGTCAAAACCGAATACCGAACGATATTTTCACAAATTTGATCTGATTCAACCTTAAAAATCCTGAATAAACCGAACGGTGTATCCTGTCAGGTAACACTTCGCGATACCGCGGAAGCGCATTACATACACTGATGATGACGTCACACACCAAACCTCTGTACTTAACCGCATTATTTCGCCCAAAACGGCGAAATGTGCTTACGCATGAAGTAATCCCTCGTATGAAAGTTGTTTCATGAACTGACTTTATTGATACTATTAATCAGTCTAATATTCAGTTAATACCGATAGTATAATATATTTCTGTTAAATAAAATAACAGTAGTTCGTGTTTTACGCTGTTTAGCGTGTTTATTATAAAAAGCTACTTTCACTTTCGATTTGTGTGAAAATTCAAGCTTATATGCCAGTAAATCCAATTCCCATAGGGTCCCATTATAAAACGGCGAACTTTCAGATATTAGATTGTGCAAGCTTATTGTCTGTTAAGAGATGAATGTTTCCTCTTCCGAAAATTGCAATAAAAATATATGGCATGTTACTTCTAAGAAAATGCGTCTCAACTGAATGCAGATACCGGTAGAAACTAGGGTTTGCGAAGTCATATTTCGACAAAAGACCCATGCCTCAGTAAACACACCCCAAAAGCTCATCTTTCAAGTTAGTCTCCAAAGAAATGCACACAAAATTCCCAAACACACAGAGGATATTATAAATAACCTCAAAAGGCATGTCAGACATTGCTAAATACTTTTCACACCAGATGAGAAAAGGAACTCTAGTAAAAGGTAATACTTCGAATGTAAAACGGAGGGAAACACATCGATATACTGGGTATCTAACCTCAATTGGATGTTTAATCAACCATTGCGAGCTATGCTGGAAAGTAACGCATACCCATAATGCTTAGAACGTCAGTACACAGCTCTGTCAGACCGGTGTAGACACAACGGCGGAAGCGTGAACCCGATATTAAGTGACACATTACACACAAAGGGCATAATCGCCATGGCGATAACGGGGCAGTGGTGAAATTAACGATCAGCTAGTTGGTGCATACGACACTAGTAAAATTGTGAAAAAAAACAGATAAGTCGGTCGTGTTTTATGTTAAAATGTATGTACCAGGGTAAAGTTTTAAATGTTTCAGAACAGTGTAATTAATTTATACATATAGTAAATTCTAACAATATTTTGATCACTGATCTCCATAACCCTAAGGCTTGCCATAAAATCGCGCAAAAATAAATATGTTTAAACTAATCAAAGCAGTCAACAATTGGTGATTTCTTTAAACATATGTAAATACATTTTTCGTTGAATACATTAACTTGTTTGATTGATGATTTGAGTGTCGTTTTTTTGTTCAAATATACATTTTGTTTGTTTGTTTGCTTGGATTTTTCGCCGTTTTTAACAGTATTTCAATCATATCACGGCGGTCAGTTAACCTACTCACACTTTTGTTGGGCAAGCTTAGCCGATCTAAGCGGTTTACCAGTACCAAGTGCACATACCTATGCTAGTAACTGACAACTGCCTAACTTGAATCAGAGGTAGGGGGGCAATGACCGTAGAAATATTTTCATGACCAATCCCCACACAATTTATGTGGCCGGGCTGGGGTTCGAACTCTTGATCCAGCGCTCTACCAACTGAGCTAGCCGGGCCCGATACATTTTGTACTTGAAATAAAATAAAAAAATGTAAACATAAACATGTTTTTGTCTTATTATATACTCGAATTATCATATAAAATAGAACGTACATTTTAAAGGAAAATGGCATTTAATCAAAAACCTGGATAAACCGAACACGCCTGAAAACCGAACGATAAGCCCGGTCCCGACGCCGTTCATTTTAGACAGGTTCTAAATTTTAAAAAATATCAGCAGCTGTCATGTGCCACTTACATACTTAGTTGTTCAACAACAGCCCAAAGCCTTGTTGACACGCATTTTTCCATGCACTCAGTTAAAGGTACGTCCGTGTTGTACGTGTATTACGCCATCGGGAATTCGGACAGTATATTAATTACATTAATTAAATATTGTAAACACCTTAAACTGTCTTGCGATTAAAATTAATATATACATACATGCATGTATTTAGTATAACAAAATATGCGTATTATTTTAGATGTGCATAAATCAATGTTGGACACTGCAAAGCGTCGACTAATTTGTTGTGCATATGGGGTTGTCCCAAAATAGCGTATAATATTTAAGAAAGCAAATAATAATATCATGATAATATCATGATGTTGTTTGTTTGAGCATGTGCGCATGTAATACCTGTATCTTTTACATCTGCAGAATGAATTTAAGTCCCTTTTATCATCTATGTCTATTAAAAAAATGCGTATATCAGATGTTAAGTAAACATTGCAGCCCACACTGTTTTATTTTCTAATAGACATAATGGCATCAAACATAAAATGCACTGTGTGTCCTTCATACAAACTATTTTGTTTTGAAAATATAAGTTATGATAAAAAAGCACGTTGGTGTGTCAATAAAAGAGGTTGCATTAAAATGAAGTCACTACAACAGTTTCTGTGGCGGATTTGTTTATCATGTTGGTCAGCATTCGCATGCAATCTTAATGTCAAACGATTGCATCGGAACACAGGTTGGTAACACAATATACACTATAAACACAAACATATAAGTTTGGAAATTATTTACAAGTGACAAAAGAGGTTTCCAACTATAGAGACGCACAGCCAAATGACATAAAACATACCGGTACCTATCACGTCCAACAATCAAGTCCATGGGATGGTAATCTATGGGGACGCAAACAGGAGGAAACATCGAACATTACGCAGGACATCTTTCATGAACTGATGTAGGACACTCATTAAGTATTGTTTTGTTTCCAAATGTATCCAGTACTATGTGCAATGTTTTGATAATTAATAAGCGTATGACGTAAAAAATTGCTTTATACTAACGTTGTGTGGGCCGCATCGCTGGGACAAATCTAGTATCGGTATATTTAAGCATGCCTCGTATGTTAAAGATATACTTTTATATTAGTTTGATGTACACGTCTTTGTATATTACTATTTTATTTCGATGTTCATATTGATCACATGTTACATAACAACATTATACATTTATGTTTTATATGTGTTTTACTTATATATTAATTACACACCCCAATCCTAGTTTATTTGGATCACAATCGAAATGTCGTCCATATCGTTGTCATACACCAGTCTTCTGCAAATGCAATCAATTAAATTATTCTATATGAGAAAAAAGACAAGTATTACTGAAGGTTTAGGATAGCCTTAGGTTGTAAAACTTGGCAATTTCGACGTAAATGTTCCTATTACATCAGCATTATTTTATCGCTGCAGGTATATTTAAACACGTGTTTCTCTTCGATATACATTGTTTTGGTAGTTGGTGTAATGATATTAGCGTTTTCAAATGTACTAACGTTTAATCCTAATATTTACACTAAAGGCGCAGAAGCTCCTGTATTAACATCCAATTCAACATCGGTGATAGTCAACGAAGCTGTTCAATTAACATGCACCCACTCAACTGAGACATATGTGGCATGGTGGCGCCAACCAAAAGGTGATAGTGCTTTTCTAAATATTTTCTCAATCGGATTCGTTGGCAACATTTGCACCTCAATTCCTGCTACGCTACCGGATGAGTTTTCGAACTGTGGGTGCAGCGGAGCGACGACATTAACGTGCACACTGAATCCATTCAGCACAATCAATAATGGTGATAGGTGGACGTGCTCAGTTGCCATGAATTTTCAAGCAACATACAGCACAAATCGCAATACATACACTTTTTGTCAAACATTTGTTGCATTATATAAGTGTGTTAAATTCTATCTCTCTATACTAATACATCAGTATGACACGTGCTCATTTTATAATCAGTTAGCTCCCCTGTGCCAAACAAATTGTATGGATAACGACTCTCTATGTAAATATTGATGCGCATATCAATAGTCATGGATGGGTCGTTGATGTTGATAATATACCGCAATTAGCCTATTGTTAATATATTGTTCTATATATATAAATGTAAACAACAATTATAGCACATTCTCTTTAATTTATTGCACTGCACCTGTTCGTATTTTTAAATGTCTAACAATATTTCATGTATATATAATATATACACTAACTATTATACACATTGTTAATACAAGCAAAATTAGACTCAAGGTTGCATGTATATTGAACTTGCAATTATAAATAAATAAAAACACGCACATTGTCGCTGAATTTTCAAGTTTAATGTTCTTTCATACATGCAGTAGCTATTTATGATCCACCTGTATGAACTAAATTAAATCTACATTTTTGTATGTTTTAGTAAGGTATGAATTATGTTTTTGGCTCCGTTTTATAAATTCAGTTAAGATGCATTCTTGGCCTTGCTCGGTATTAAATCAAATAATGACATCGCAAGTCGGTCGTCTTATGTAGGAAGAAATTCTCGAGTAATATCCTATGCGTACAAGGGCCGTCTTACGAAGTCAATATCATACATTCATCACGAACTACTCCGACAATTATGGTTACCATACGGAATGTATCACATATACGGTTCTTACTGAAACAAAAAATCATGATGTTATTGGCTTCATTCTGATTTGGAATTTATCGTGCATGTACTGAAGAAAATAAATACATATCATTATACGATAGTTTATATTTGTCAAAACTGATCAATCATTTATAGACATTATTTTATAACACAACTGTACAACTAGGGCGTTCATTCACGAAAGATTATACTGATGTAAAACTTAATTTCGGACGCCCGTTATATGTTGCTAAATATTTGTTCTGCAAGTTATATATGTCAATATTATATATTTGATTACTTAAAACAAGCTGAACAGCTACCTAATGAATTATCATGAATACAATTTGATATTAAATTTATGCTCTATGATTGTTTCGATGCGACATATATCATGACAATTTGTGTATGTATTGCTTACATGTACATCTATGTCTGCGTGACTATAAGTGCACATTATTTTATTCTTTGTTCTTCAACAAACGCATTGAATTCGTGTTTGGCCGTTTATAAAAGCAATATAATTATAACAGTGATACAGAACGGGTATACAATTAAATGATTAAATGATATCAATATGCGCATAATTTGTTTGGTTTAAGTTTGGTGTCACAATTATACATATTGTATTAGTTCCAGTGACCTATGAAACCTTGACTCCGGCACTACTAACAATTTCCGTCCTACCCAGCGTGGCAATCAGTTACATACGCTGTGTATCATCAGTGGGACGTCAAGTACCCATCATCACCTGGTACTTAGATAACATAATTGTGACTACACGGACGATGTGGAGCTTACTGGACACAGCAGCATTTTTACGGTTGGAGATAGGGCGACGAGCAGTCTTACATTTACCCCTACCACTGAGTACCACGGAGCCAGAATATACTGCAATGTCTCCCACGGATATGGGACAATCATAGCCAACAGAACACTGCTTATCGATGTGCTGAGTAAGTGTTTAATGTAAAACAAAACCTCCTTTGATGGCATCGTATACTAACAATGCCAGCGTAATGGACAGTCTATTAATCACGTTTCTATTGCTACGAATACAGCACCACCACTAAAACGAATCTTACGTGTTTAGATTAAGGGCCTTTATATCCACCTAAGTAATTTGTAGAGAACATGTTTAATTACAACTATATTCTGTGTTTTAAATCAACGGTGGTAAGATACGTCCATTCTTGTATTTATTATTGCATAACGTTTGCCTGCTCACTGCAGTCCTGGACAAATACACAATCCGTCCAAGCTTGTAATTGTATTTTCCCTGAAAAATGTTACCAGTAGTATTGAACAAGTCAACATATTGTATATCCAAAAAAGAAAAGTCGTGAAAATTATTAACACCAAATGTTAAGAATACCTCTCTGATATATTGAAGTGTCTTTCCTCTTATTTTCTCTTTGATTTTCCTCAGACGTATTGAGCCAAGGAGACTAAAACAGACAATTCCTTGCTGGTAAAAGCTCGTCATCTTGGTCCAAATTTAATTTTAGCATTAAAAGTATTTATTTTATCCTTTGCACTTTATTAATGTCTGCATATTACAGTTTCACTTGTTTACTGTTGCTATAAACAGTAGTATCCCTTGGTTTACATAATTGTTGTATTACCCGTTCTCCAATTCCAAAATATAACAAGAATCCAGTGTACCCTTAAGTAATAACTTGTGTTCATTAAGCACATAATACTATTGCTGTGTGTGTATTAAGTTTTTATATTCAGTAACCACTCTTAAGTATTTTAGTATCAAATGTGTGTTCTAGTAAGTAATGTTCAGCGTGTAATTATCCGCCATCTTGATTTCTTCAAATTCTTGACCGAGTTTTAATCCAATTATGTAGTTAAGTCCGAATAATTAATATAAACAACACTTTATATAAGTGTTCAATTTCAGAACACTCCAAACAGTACATCTTTTGTTGTTTTACAGTTTAACGCTCATCTATGAGTTTAATCATATTAAATTGCTTGCGAAAACGTATGTGCGTTTGAATTTCGTGACTGTGTTAACTACAGTTTACATAATAACACCTATGCACACGCTATTTTAAGAAAACTGAATTTCGGAGAGCTGAACGCACTTTCACTTGCAATATGTACTTTAATCAGAAATACATTTAAAGTTAGCAGTGGATGTTAACTTTTTGATATAAAAGCTGACCATTATTCAACGACTACGTGTATCCAATTGCATTTAAACTTACTTTAATTGTTGATCATCGCCTCGCTCGGGAGTGGTTGGTAACTTAATATGCTAACTAACAACATCTGGGGAACTTAACGCATCAAGAGTCTGGGTGCTATTTTAAGATTCACAAAAAAATCCTAACGCCGACCGTGGGAATGACAAATATAACATCTCATTTAATGCTAATTAAATTCACAACTATCAAATGCATATAATAGAAGTAATCACCATTATTTGTTCAAAATATTTCTTTCGTTTGAATTGAATACGTTGTTAAACATAAAAGCAACTCCTAATAACTATTCTTTAGCAAACATTATCCGCCTTTTTGGTGCGTCTTCAAATATCGCGATATGTGTTGTGACGTCATCGAGATGCTATATTTATACACGGGAAACTCCGACCGTGCTTGACAACGGACTTAAATATTCCCCTTAAGCGATTTATTTTTTACTAAGCAAAACAAATAAACATAAGAAAAAAACTTTCCCACGATTTTTCCTAAGGTGTTTTGTGGATACAGATTTAATGAAAAATCTTGCCTTATGAATATTTTTTTACTTAAGTAAAACACAGGATGTTCGTAGATACGGGCCCTGTTTGAATTGATAATTTTAAACTTTCGCATGTATTAAGTGCTCTCTATCAGTGTGTTAACATTGTAATTTAAACATGCTCCGTTTAAACCAGCTGTTTTACTAAATATCTATATGCATACTTATTGTATAAGTTTTATTTAATTGACATCCGTGATGTATTAGATATTTGCATCATTATGCCATTGTATTTGAAATATTTTAATTCATGCGTTTGCTAATGTTGTTATCTCAGTATATATTACCGAAAGATTCTCATTTAGTGAATTATAATGCTTTTCACAGCAGGTGGTATCTTCTGGCAATGGATGTCCATTGTTTTATAATGTCTGTTTTGAAAAATACATCGACTCGGGAATATGAACAAAACGGTGCACGTTACAGCAAACGTAAGACATTAAACGTCGACAAAATACAGAGATGTGTCTAAATCATATTATATTTATATGTATTATTGCAATGATGTAGTGTTAAACGTGTGTGTACTAATTCTGTCCACATGTGGGCTGTCATAATATGTCACCATTTTACGGCTGCAGTCCTAAATGAACTAAAGGTAAAAATAAACTGTTAGATCATGAATATGCTTTGAATCATTTTGTAACTGTTAGGTTTTATACACGAAATGGAGTAGGGCTTCACGTGTCACAAGTGTCGACACGAACAAATGTAATAAAGTAAAACATCGACATGGCTTACTTCCACTTCAGAGGTTTAAAATACAAAATATAATGGCAATCCTAAATGATTATATTGTTTGGTATTTACATGTAATATCCAGTTAATATTTTAATGTTGTTGTATTTTAATTTTCTGCCAAACATATGCGCACACTGCGTACTGCGTAATATGAACACAGTGTTATTTAAATTGGCGCTCAAGTGTGTTGTCTTAAAAATAAACGTCCGCATTCATTTAGTGCACTCATTAAACATAGTCAACATGTTTGCAATGTAGTTTGAACACGTTTACATAAATGGGCTGGCGCACTAAATATGTGCGCTTTTTAAGTATCATATTTAAGTCATATCACGTACAAGGTGTATATTATCGTTGTATGCGGAATGTTTAAATTTCTTGCTCGAAATTATTTATAGGCTAATCGAATATGCTTCGGCTCAAACGTTAGACGTGTCTTTGTGACTGGTGCTGGATTCTAAAACAAAAATGCATGTAAGGGAATCTGGAAATCAGACAGATGAAATTTAGCAAACAGATTTATCGAAAAAAATGTCCTAACACTGACAAACTTAATCCGCGTTATTTAACGCTTGAATATGGTTGCTTTAATGCGAAGTGCTAATGCGTACACAAACATTTTGTTCCACTAATGTTTTCATAGTGCGTCTTTCTCAACGTCAAGGTGTCATGCGTGTTTTATCTTTACAAAACCTCTCTGCAATTGAAACTAAACCTCTATGGAATTGAAACCAGACAGGTTGGAATCCCATAGCATTATAACACATACTATATTAATAGTCGGTTGTCTTTGGAAATATAAATCATTATATGTTTAAGATTGCTTTATTATTAATTTTCTTTAATTAGACAGATACGCAATGGAAAATAACAGTACACAAACAAAATATGTTTTTTTAAATTAGGATCGAACACCAATGTTAACAGAAATCAAATGGTACTGTTCCTATACGTCTTACGATATACATACTAACGTAATATTATTTACTTAATTTTAAAAGAACCTAGCGTTTGCGGGTGTGTTATCAAACTGTCAGTATAAACGTCATGTGTGTATCTCTGTTCCCTACATGGAAATCATATTTTGGCAGTTGAAATGAAATTCAATTTAAATGCTTGAATTTATTCGGCCCATACTTATTTCGAATTTAAACATTTCATATCCGAATTACCAACATACGTCAAACTTAAGTACAATCAATACAATTCAAGGATTTTAACATAATAGAATTAAAATAAACAACCTGTTCTGCTGCAAGTATATTATGTATAAAACTTCATTTATTAGCCAAAGATACGTTTATGCTATGCATAATGTTTCATTTGTCACAAAAAAATTCAATTTCTTCTTGCATGGTATTTCATATATCACCCAATAATTCAATTCAGCTATGTATTATATGTAATATTTCACCCATAATTTCAATACAGTAATGCATAACAGTTCATATATCACTCAATAATACAATTAACTAATGCATGACATTTCATATACCACGCGGTAATTTAATTACATAATGCATAATGTTTCATATATATATAACGACAATTTAGATAGGGTTAGCCTTATACGTGTGTACGTTATATATCACTTTACAATTCAATTAACGTACATCGTATGCTATACATAATGCTTTATATATCAGCGAATATTTCAATAAACGTATGCATTTCATCAAACAATACAATAAGGCAATGCGTGTTTTTACATATAACATCCAACAATTCAATAATGTTGTATATAATTTTACATAAATCATTGTTTTGTCTTATGAAGTAATAATTAATCTTCAGGAAATCACTTGTGCTACGTTTAAATTGTTGACAACTTCATATTAACGTATTCCCTATCATCAGTTGACGACACAGTTTGTCTTAATGCTGGCATCCTAGACCGATTATCTGTGGAGGATGTAATATCTCCTTGAGTTTCATAACGAGTGATACTCGAATATTCGCGGAATTCAAGTTCTGCAAGTGTCTCATAGTTATTGCCTTGACGAGAATCTGCAGAATCTGGTAGAACATAAAACGAAAATATAATTGACAAGAAAGGTGACAAAACAGTAAATAAACATCAAAGCAAAATCATAAGATATATTATCTTTATTATGCATTCCAGGCTTGATGTCTTCGAATTTATTAATTAGCTTATATATTGAAACCTCACCGATTCTACAGGTTTCATAACTTCCATCTGTGGTTGAGGCATCGTTGTCTCGTCTAAGTACAAACACAAGTTTAATTATCATTATTAGATGTTCTTGCTTGACTAGCAAAATGATGTTATTATTCAACTGTTTTTGTTTGTAGTTACTTTTCAAGAACGACACAGTTTAACTCAAATAAAATAATAAAACACACACTTATAAAGTTATATTTTGTTCACTTGTTCACATATATGATATATCAACATGTATATGTTATATATTCAGTTACTTACGGTTCTCTGACGAGATCTTCGTACTGGCCAGTCGGGTGGGTATGCGTTTGGTATTTTTTGGAACCATTTTGCCCTGAAATAAATTATGTAACTATGCTGTTTCTGATAGAAACAAGTCTCAGTCTAAGTAATTTTTATAATATGCTATGCATGGTGCAAGATTGTGTTATTGTTATTTTAATTTGATAATTCCTAAGCAGCCAGTTTCATGGTTAAGCCCGAAATACTCAAATACATGTGTTAAAAAAAATGTAAATTTATATCTTCTAGGCTCGTCCTGCTGCCCAACACATAACTATATTTTATATTATTATCATGGAATTATTAGTTGTGAAATAAATTGATAGAAATGTACGTTGTTATATTTGTTCACTTAAAATCCCATGTTTGCAATTCTTTCAATAATTAGTAGTAGTAGTGGCCAGTAGTCAAGAGTTTAGAGTAAAGTAGTTCAATCAGCGTAATTCGTTCTGTTACCACCAAATAATCCATGCTTCACTTCAAATCAGTTCGAGTTTACCATTTTGCAAGATTTTCTTTTTATATGCAAATTTAAATTGACCATTGGCGATTTTCTGAAGTACAGCGATTCACGTTTTCACGTCATTCGTTGTTCTTCGTTACATCTATACAGATGTGTATTTATAATTTATATTATAAATAATATTATTATTTACAAGTAATTATAATTAGCTTATAAATTATATGCCGCGTTTGTAATACTGTATTACGTGTAATATCTTATATTTGTGTGTAAATCTGTATTTTGATATTTGTATTTATTGTCTTTGTATTTTATAGTGTTACGTAGTCGGTACACACAACCAACATGAATCATATTTAACGTACATTCGTAGTTCTTCTTAACATCTATACAGATGTTTATTTATAATTTTATATTATATATAATTATATTATTTACAGCCTTGGCACGAGTTATTGTTTTCCCCACCTTCGTCGCTTGAAAGTTAACTCAATACCAACCCCGGCAACACTAATGTCATCTATAAAACCACAAACCAATAGATGAAATGAACATTGTTTTCCCCACCTTCGTCGCTTGAAAGTTAACTCAATCCCAACCCCGGCAAAACTAATGTCATCTATAAAACCACAAACCAATAGATGAAATGAACATGTACATATATATGCAACGGTTATACAACGCACAACAATGCAATATAGATTTACCATGCGACCTGTATTTCCATAAAAGGATGGATACAGTAATGATGAAAACAACCCCCAAGAGGCCACCTACTACACCGCCAACAGACGAGGGTGCAGAACCACTGTCAACTGTAAAAAACGCGTTTCATTACACACATTTTGTGACAATTGAACCATTTAACTTTATTTTCATATCGTTGTTAAGAATATCTCGTTATTTAGTAATAATATACAAAGCAGTATCCAGACTATGTACCTGTGTCCACTAGGGTTGTTTCCGTTATTTCTTTAGTCCATTCTGATTTGCCTAATTTGTTTTCTGCCAGCATTTTGATTTGGTAAGTCGTGCCAGGTTTTAATCCCCCAATTGTCCAGGTATGGATAACAACAGAACCTGCTACGTAGATATCTCTCCAGATTTCAATATCGACTTCTTTGTATCGAATAGTGAAGTTCTGATCCTGGCCGCTATTAAAACCAGGAACCCATGTAATAACAATGTCCGTTTTTCCTACTCGGTCAATAAGCAAGTCCTTCGGAACATATGGTCTGGCTAAAATATGTATACTGGTTTAATAAGTAAAACATGTGTATATACATATGCGATTATACTTGTGAATCAACTAACTTTATCAATATTTAACTCCAGTAAAGTGTTACTATGTGTTAAGTTACAGCATACTTAACAAAATCAACGTTGAAATAGATACATACACTGTGGGTGTAAGGTAAACACTTCCGCTACTGAACCCAATGTGTTGGAAACGTTCGCCATGTATTCTGCATAATCTCCAACCTGCACACGGAGAATCATCAGTTGTGTCTGCATGTTGTCATCAGAGGTATTTATCAGAAAGTTGTTGGAGTCACTGGACACATCTTTCCATCCATCATCTACACGTTTGTACCAACTGAAGTCTGAAGATTTTGGCTCAGGATAGGCCATGATTGTGAAGGTAAACACAACCGAGTCGTTAGGAGCTCTGTACTGTTCTGTTATAGCAGGTGAAAAGGGCGACGCTCTTGGTGCACCTGTGCAAGAACACAGTTGTATTGTATGCACTTTAAAATATGTATAGCCAATATATTTACTCGTTACTGAGTACGGTATGATATACATGTGTACCTCATTACTTACAGTTAACGTATAGACCCAGTGACTGTTTGTGTTGTCCATGGTTAAAACGGTTGTTAGCGAGGCATTTATAGCTTCCAGCATCATATTCACATCTTGCTCGATGTATGTAAGATTTGGCTTTATGTGCTTCAGTCTCAACAAGGATTGTTTCATTTCCACGAGTTGCATTGACGATACGAACAGTCGGTTGAGGGTCACCATCGGCATCACATACCAGCTCTAATGTTTCGCCTTGGTCAACAGTGATGTTAGTGCTTGATTCATTTGCTTTGAATGCCCGTATATATGCCCCGTCTGGAAGAAAACTTGCTTGTGAAATATACATTTGAACACCAATATAACACTACAAACTTGTTGAATAAAGTGGCTATTGTATGATACAAAACAAGAACTATTTAGGAAAATTTGGTAGAAATAACGGATTATTAATTACAGTTAATTGTGGTTAATATCGCTTCGGTCAATTA
Source organism: Congeria kusceri (assembly GCA_027627225.1). NCBI lineage: Eukaryota > Metazoa > Mollusca > Bivalvia > Myida > Dreissenidae > Congeria > Congeria kusceri. Next base: position 5,932,818 of record CM051029.1, on the reverse strand, counting down.
TACATTAATTTTCCAAAAGTTAACAAGGCTGGGACAGAAAGCAAAACACGGAGTGGCGAATAAACATTATAATAAAAACCTATTGCATCATGCAAGTTATTTGCAATAGAAACATTAAACACCCATTCTCTGACGTTTTGCTCACCACTTCAACAAACGCCGGAATGGTTTGAACTTAGATACGTGTTAGTCTTGATAATTAAGCAACTTTATATGTGTGATGTCAACAGAATGAATGTTATTTCCATATAAATGTCTAATGAAAATAACATCAGTTAAATAAAAACATAGTAATTATTTAACTTACATTCAACATTTATAAAGAATGTCGATTGACTAAATCCGTACACAACCTCATTTCCAATAGGCTGCATTATGTTTGATGCATTACATTGGTATTCCCCTTCATCGGTCAATCCAGTGTTGCTGATTGTTAGTGTTTGTTCTGTACCCACCACGGTACTCGTGTCTTTCCTTATCCATGTAAAGGTCGAGGCTGGTGGATTACCAACATTTGTTAAGGTGCATGGAACCGTTAGAGACGTGTTGAGTAGAGCGCTTTGGTTCTGCAAACGTTCAACAGTCGGTGGGTCTGTAGCATCAATTAATCGTATCATACATTTGTAAAACTAAGCAATTTATATATAGGTATACATGCAGTTATTTATGGAAACCATTTTTATGTTATGAATATTCGAATGTAATACAATCGCAAGAAGGAAATCAATAATTGGTATTCATAATCAAAATCTAGAACAAGTTTGATATTAAAATAAACCAATCTCTGTACAAATCAAGTCAATTTTGGCTAATATTACTTACATAGTATATCAAGGGTAATTGTTAGGCGCGCTGTCTTGATTACGCTATGTCCTACGCTATCTATCATGGTGTTAACTGCGTTGCATGTTAAATTTCTGTCCATGCTAGTGCTCGCATTGGTAATAGACAGGACATTTCCTTCTGGAGCTCCAGGGCCATACCAAGAAAGACTAGGAGCTGGATTACTGCTTGCAAAACATGCTATTGTGAACGACCAGCCTTTAATAACTTTAAGTACTTGGTCTATCTGTTTGATGTTGTTGAATTTTGCTTCTATATTCTCAGGACCATCTAAAAGGTAATAATTATTGGCTAATAAATTGATAAAAAACAACTATATTTGTAATGCCTTGATAGTGAACGGTGAAGAAAATAGTCGACTATAATACTTACACAGTAAGTTTAGGTTTACTGATGAATGGTTGCTACCATTAACGTTTCCTTTAAATGTGGTGTTCATGATATTCTTTACCGTGCATGTGTAGTTCTTGACCGTTGTGCGCGTGATATTAGATATGTTTCGAATGTTCCCGTCGTGTCCGGAGCCCCATGAGTATATTGAAGTTGGCACACTGTCTTCTGAACACATCAGCCGAACAGTACTTCCTACTATAACTCTTATGGTTTCGTTTGTTGCAATCCAGCATTTATCTGAGTGTTGTAGAATGCTATACGTGATCGTAGGAACGACAGGACCGTCTACGAAACAAATAATATTTTGATTTATAGTTAATTGTTACATATAAGGAAATGTTTAACTATTTACTAAACAATTAACTCAAACATTCTAACAACAAATTGAAAAATATCCAAAGAATCGAAATGCACTTCGCGTTATCGCATGTTAGTGGTTTTATACATGTCTGAATGCTACTGGCGGACTCAGGATTCCGTAAAATGCATCGCTAATATTTAACAAAAATAAAAAGCGAGAACAACATACATAATTTGGTATGAACGGTGCAAGTGTAGCATTTTACTAGGAATAAAATATGTTATTGATTGTTTCCTTATCCGAACCAGTAATGCAACATCTATATTTTACAAATGTAAACGTGCATTGAGGCCGTGTTTGAAAGGATGATGATACTTCCTCCGTAACAAATCATATGATCATATACTGAAAGAAGATCAGTCACGCATCTGGTAAATTATAATACGTATACGAATTGTTAACTTTTACTCAACATATGGGTATTGCAATTACACAATACTGTAGCGGACACGTTTCTGGTCACAGTGCCTGTTGATGTCGTTCCGTCAGTTTCTGTCATAGTGTTTGTTGCTGTGCATGTCCAGACTGTATCATGCAGTACACTGTTCACTGTCAGTGTAGAGTAATTGAAATTCTGTCCTTGCCAGAATACAGTAGCCGGGGGATTGGCGTCACTCGCACATTCAATGCCGATGTTATCACCCCTCAGTACTCTGATATTGATATCAACGATTTCTAAATTGATGTCCTTATTTAATAATCGTGTAATGGATGGTGGATCTGTAATTGCAGAAATCACAATATAGTATTCAATGATAATTTCAGTAGAATAAGAGATACATGTTGGAAGTTCTAAGAACATTGAACATTATACATTTCAACATAGCACTGAAAACTGCTTACATAGTAAATTTATATCGAGTTGGGTAAAGTTCTGTGTGGAATGTGTACTGCTGGTTCCATTCAATGAATACATGAAGTTCAATGCCATGCATGAAAAGCGTCCGTTACTGCGAGTGACGTTTAACGACAGCAGGGCACCGACGGACTTTCCTCCTGGGTAGGTCCAGTAATAAGAGGGAGGTGGATATCCGGAGGAGGAACAATTCAAATGTATAAGTCTGCCTTCTCGTATAGTGATCGTGCTAGATATACTTATGTTGTTGACAGTCAAAATCGGTTTGGAAACGGGGACTGGATAAAAAGAAAACATGACAACGTCTCAAATATTTAGCTGAAAGTAAATTGATCCGTTGAATAAACGATTATCCACTGTTTTGTTCGAATAACCAGACATATTTTGGTGTTCCATCATTTCTGTATTAACACAATAAAATACAGAATGGCATTAACACGACGCATACAATCATGCACAATACAGACAGCAAGTAAATTTAAACAGTAATAAAGTACTTACATTGTACGCGAATGCTCTTGGTGGTTGTTAGAACTGTGATGATGGCTTTGAACTCATAACTTGCAACACAGGATAAATTTCCTCCACTATACTCGTACGAGGTCGGTGTATATTGCAAACTGCTCATTGCGACGTCAGCGGAGTATGTATATTTAGCCAGGTTGGTGATGTTCACCTTATCAATAAACCATTCAATGCTAGGCGCAGGTCGGCTCTGTGAAGTGATGCATGTGAACGTCGATGGGACATTGAGAACAGGGTACGAAAGGGGTGTCTCTGGTTGAATGGTCAAAGAAGTGAGCGGCACTGGAAATAAAACAATTTACAAAAACCATACATTTGGTAGAATGTCATTATGTATTTATGTATTTTAAATCGGAACAAAACCTCAGTTACGATTGACGCGCCACACATGAATCAAATGAGCTTTGATTTTCGAAATAATCAGAATTAATGCTTAACTTTTGTTTCGAACACTGTACAAAATGGAAATTTCATTCACCATGTCCTTATTGCTTATGTATGTATATTCCGTTGTTAAATTTTATTTTATTAAGAAGCGAAGCAACACTTCTGCCAAAGACATGTACTGGAAATAGTGTGTCATTGATAAAGAAACAGCAATTGTAATAGCTAACATGGTTAGTGGAACAGACTTTACATCCAGTGATGGTATGTTCCTGCCACAGCTTTTAACTGTTCTTTTTTTATAGAATATTTAGCTTGGTTAGTGATGAGTTTTAGTGTTTGCAGATACCTATATTTCGACATTTAAAGAAATGAATAAAAAAGCAACAAGAACATGTAATTAAGTTATTTTAAAGTCTTTATCTGAGATAATAGATAAGATTTGAAACAAAGCAGAAGCATACAAGACCCCCAAGCCGAAAGTAAAAGTCTACATTTGGAATCGCTGCGTCAACGAAGGAAATACACGAAAGATAATGGATGATATCTTCCTATTGCAATGCAAAAAAATCAAACGTGTAGAGAAATTATTTTATTTATTAGATGTGGACATTGTTCACATAATGGAAAAACATATAATCAGAATCGGGAAATAGAATGAAGTATAACACAGAAGGTCGGAATCTTTCAAATCAGCAGTAGTTGTGTGAAGGGCAAGCACGTTTTGTTGTACGTTGTGAAATTCGTGTTGTGTCGCACACGGGTCCCGAGGAAAACATTCACAACATGAATAAAATTAAAATAGTTATTTTTAGCAAATAGCGATAGTCAAACACAGAAATCAATTAAAAGCCACCATGGAGGAAATAAAACATAAAAACGCATTGACCAACACGACTACTTGTGTTTTATCAAATCTCTGAAAATTTGCGAGCATTATGGAATCCTGTTTTCTTCTTTTTATATGTCTTTGTAAAAAGTTGATTTTTATACCCGATTCAGCTAAAAGGTACACCCAAAAATCATATACTAATGGACCAGCAAACATGTTATACAACTGAGACATGTTGTGGAAAATATTTAATCGCGATGGTTTGGGGCAAATAGTCCGAAGTAATTACGTATTGTTCGCTTATACTTGTTATATTATACTGAAGTTCCAAATAGTAAATGTAGAGCCATATACATCATGACGTTAACGATGCATGTAATTTAAGCAACATTTGGCATCAACTCATATTTGACTAGATTTTTTATGTTATATATATCAATTACAAAAACAAATATTATCAATATTAAAGAAAAATTAAACATGTCCAACGTTGTATAATCAGTACGTACGTATATATTGTTTATTTTAAACCATACAATGGTAATAGTATACCCCAAGCACGACAGACGTGTGCTCTGCTTAAAAGCTGTATAAGGCCAAGGCAACTGTATGTGTATTAACACGATGCTTCTTGTTATATATTTTGATAAAATACAAAATACAACACTGTGAACGTGCGTGACCAAGTAATTTCAAAACTCCAAACAGTATCAATGCTTTGCCTCAATTCGAACAAAAGAAGCTCGAGACAACCCGGTTGTTTGCATACTGCGTTAGCGGATTCAGTTTTCAACGTCTGAATCGAATTGTTCATTGCAGTAACTTGGTATTTTTATGTCAACATACATTGTTGAAATATCTACCGAATGTTAACAAAATACAGCCATAAATAAATTAAAAATAATAACTAACATAATGAATTTGCCCTCTGGTAAATACATGTACCTTAATATATAAAATATGACCAAAATATACGCCAAAAAGATACGTTGGATATATAAAATGGACAAAAACAACTAAATTGTGTGGATATTATGAGTAAAAAATCAAGGACAAACAGCTGGTCAAAACCGTCGGAAATGTAAAAGAAAGTAAACTCATTTGACATATTCCAGACACCCAATTTTGCACATGCTTTATCATCAATATAATCCTTTAACTAACAGTTTTGTCTGCTGATATTACGACAATGAATGCTGACAAACAAACAGCTCGTTGTGTTTTCACAATCAGAAGTTTGATAAAACATGTTAAAAAATTGCCGAGTCGGAACACATATGGCATGACTTTCCCGACTAGTTATTAGCGATTTACAATTTGGGTCATAAATTATGTGCTCTGTACTTAAACTGGAATCCGAAGAGTGTCTAATTCACGTCTATATCAGTACCCATTGCTTATTATGATATGGTGTCAGGAAAATATCGACGTTTATCCTAAACTGAGACTTATTAATGAAAAAAACAAATCCGGTGCGGGTCAAAACTGTAGCTGTGAGCCCAGAAAAAAAACAAGAACAGATTTTTGTTACGTCAACTTTTACGCGTTTAAGGTTCGGAAAATCCGACGAACATCTGATCAATTTGTTGTGGTAAAATGGGGTCTGATGAGCGTGGGAGAGGGCTCGGTATTATTCGGCGCCGAAAGTTCAGAATGTGACGTGCACTTGCACCGATGTATCCAAAACTTCCGACAAACAATCGCAATCATAGTGCGGGGTGGCGCAGACCAATCACGTACTGGCGCGAAACATTAGCGACTATAGCAAACGTTTGGATCCAACGTCTCTCTCTCTCTAGAAGTAGTAGTCGTCGTCGTCGTCGTCGTCGTCGTCGTCGTCGTCGTCGTCGTCGTAGTAGTAGAAGTAGTAGTAGTAGTAATAGTAGTAGTAGTAGTAGTAGTAGTAGTAGTAGTAGTAGTAATAGTAGTAGTAGTAGTAGTAGTAGTAGTAGTAGTAGTAGTAGTAGTAGTAGTAGTAGTAGTAGTAGTAGTAGTACTAGTAGTAGTAGTAGTAGTAATAGTAGTAGTAGTAGTAGTAGCAGTATTTGTTGGTGTAGTTGAAGTTGTAGTAGAAGTATTTGTGACAGAAAAGAAGCAGAATAAAAAATGAATGAGATTGGGACAATAAACATGTATTACTTTATTACATACTTACATATTAATCCGAACGTAAAAATGTTGCTAGCCTGATATACTGTATCGAATACAGCTTTGCAAAGCCATGTTTGACCGTCATTTGCTAAAGTCACTGACGGAATTGAACATGTATAGATCTGTGAAGACTTACACGAACATTGCATATTCATATTGTCTAGAGCGCATGTCTTTGTGTCTTCTTTCCACTTTTGATTAACGACATTTGTTTCTGCAGCGGAACCTTTATCTGTTTTATACCAGCCAACAAGAATCGGTGCAGTTGACGTTGAGCATGTGAATGTTACACTGCTATTGACGAAAACATCATTGGTATCCACATTCAGTTCAGGGGTTGTTGCGTCACCTGTATTAAATAGTAATGGTTTGGTTTTGATACCTTAGCACTTGGATGAAATCAACACGGAGCATACTATGTCCTTGATGCAATTATATGTAAGTGATTATATTTAAATACAAATGAATGTTTTGCCAAACACAAAACGGCGCTAATATGTATACATTTATATTAACATTTTAAAATATACATTGCAACCAATTTAGCCCTTTTATATAAAGAATAAAGACAAACACAAAGCTTTCCATAATTAGTATTCGTCTTGAAAGTTAATTCCAACTTCCTCTGTGGCAACCTAAGGGCTAATGTCGTTATGAATTGTATTGGCCGCTGTCTAGTCCGCACCCCGCATTATAAATATCACATAGGTCACGACAGTTGCATATTCACTACATACGCCACGGTTAAGGGTAGAACGATATTTAACAAATATATAATGCTGTTTATAGTAATTTTGCAAATTCGGGATGTAAATTGAACGTCCAACATACATATTTAAAACCATGCTACTTAGAATGTTTTCAAATATAATTCATTTATTCTGTCGCATGCCGACTAGATCCGAATGACACATAATGTTTAAATACTAAATCGTATTTTCGCCTCCTGACATACCATTGTATATTTTACGTACCTCGTGCATGTGTTTTTTCATTGGTCTAGGCATTGGTTTTGTTTTCTGAGACAGCTTTGTGGATTGTTTTAAACTTCATTTTATACAATGTTTTATATAACATCTTGTCCAAATCCAATGGTTACGTATTTTTAAGACATTCCATTTACTGCTTCTTATAATACGACTACTTTTATAAAATTAGGTCACACATTTGTTTGCTTCTTAAGCTTTTTCTGCTCGTTGTTTGTGCCCTAAATTGTGTCTTCACAATGTTTAAAAGACAGAGCTAATTGTTGTTTGAAGAAATGCTATCCCCCGGCAGACTCCAAAATGCGTACTGCAACCATCAAAATAGTTTTGATAGTTTAAAACCTTTTATAATATGATAAATACGCAATACAAACCGAAATACATGGGGTATTCATGAAATTCCGGTTTTCCTTACGTTTATTATTTATTAATAGTTCATGTTTTAGTTCCGCGCTGTATACGAGCATAATGTGTGTGCCGAAAAACAACCATGTATTAACAGTTTATTAAGCGGTAGCCCTACAACGTATGGTAAAAGCTTGGTAACTAGATGTATTGTATAAAATATTGTTAATTACACTCATATGAAAAACGCTAAATAAAACTTACCCGGGTACCTGTAACAATGTTTGTTTGTGTTTCATACGTACAGACATGTACACTATCCTAAGCCCTTTTTTATAGTCTATATGTATAGAAACAGTACATACAGATAGTTACATATATCTGTGCCACGATGTAAATGTGCAATATTAAGTCCCGTTCAGCAATGAAACATCACAACATTATTTCGCCTTATAATTTTGTTTATGTATAGAATTACCTTTATTTTTGTCAAATATCCAATTAAATATTCAAGTGTCAATCCTGTCGATATTTACGTCGTTTCTGGAACGGGAACATACCTATTATTGTAAAAATGTATTATCTACCCAATTGCAACAATTTTGACCCATTCACCAAAATGAAAATAATGCATGATTGCGCAATATAACCACGTCATAACAGAGAATACGTCAACCACTTATATCGCTTTTAGATATCGCCATCGTTATTGAGATTTTCAAGAATTGAAATTAGTCTGTATGGCAATTGCCTATTGGAATCAACATCGCTTAGTAATAAACTTCAACCTGTGGGTATATGCGTACGTTGAGTGGGTACCTGTCTAACAATAGACCAATTGCGAACGTTAAATGCCTAGACAGTTTAGAAACAGATGGACATTTGGAATACAGTGATTATATAATCAAACACTTGGTGACAAACGGGCCATTAAATGTATAAGGAATCTTACATGATAGTTGTATCCCGGTTGCATGTATCTATGTATACCACTAGACTGCAGGGACATACATGCTAACTCAAAAATGTTATTTTGTATATGTTCATCAGATATTTTCAAATGTTAACAACTTGCTCGATTCCAAAAACTGCATGTATGAGTCACATATTTGATTGTTATAGATACAATGATCATATATTAAAACAGTTATTTACTACATGGCCATACAATATTATACAAATATGGACTTTTTAGCTGTGCAATATCTTGTGATGGTGCACAGCAAAATCCATATTGAACGAGGCGACAGCCGAGGCGAAAGCCGAGTTCAATAAGGAAGTTTGCTGTGTAACATCACGCGAGATTTCACAGCTCAAAAGTCCATACTTGTTTTATTATAATACTTATAAAATAAACCACAGCTGATGAGCTTTTAAGAAAACACGCATCTGATTGTTTCAATCATAATATGAAAACAAAAATACAAGAAAGGCAAGTAAATATATTGCTTATCTTAACTCCCTTTACGTTTCTTCCTAGAGGCACCGTTACAACAGTTGTTTTATTATAATCAACTTTTATTATTCAAATTCCCTATCGTTAAAGACAATAAAAGTCAGCTATTGCGATGTATTGTGCTTTTAAAATCCAACATACATAAAAATGACCCAATAATATCTACTGAACATAGCATATAAAATCCAACCGGAGCTAATGTTTTGACATAGTCGTAAATGACGTCGTATTATGACGTCATCTTTGTAAAAATCTACGTCCTGTGCAATATCATCTGATATTTGCACGAAGGAGGATACAGCTGTGCACTATAATGTATGATTTTCTTTCGAGGGTGTGTCGCTTAGACAATCAAAGAACGTTTATTTATAAGTCATATCATAATATGTGATAAACACAGGGAGAATAATATATTGACCTTGGCTACCGCATTGGTTAATAGCACATGCTTCCAGTAAATATCGCATCATATTAAATGCCCCACAATTCAATAACTGTCTTATACATATCGATTTGTATGCGAAACTTAATGTCCTGTTTAAATCGTGATAGCATGATCTGAGAACAGATATATTTCGACGTCATATTGTGATAAGTCAAATTCTTAGCTCCCAGTTTAATTATCATACCTGATAGCCGAAGTACTGAAATTTATTAATGTTGTAGACTATCATAAACAAAATATGCATGCAGAGCTTTGATTTTTGTTTACACTCTGATACGTGTTAACAGTGTGTGTACTCTTGAAAGGAGAACAAAGTAAACGGTAAATGGCGTCGTCCATTTTCGTTGGAGTATTCATTATTCTCATGGTAACGTACCATCTTGCAGGTAAACAGTGTTGTTATTTTATTTACAAATATATAATAAAAATATACATAATGCGTTTTTATAACAAATACATGCAATAAACACATCGATCAGTATACGTTGCCGTAAGCGGACTATTTCAAATGTTGAAGTTTACTTTCAGGTACATGCACAGAACAATTTGTTGCTGCTGGCAAACAAAATGTACAGTTGGTGTTTAGTTTGGGTTGGAATAATGGAGAAACAATAAAAGTTCACTGTTTCCATGGAAATAACAAAATAGGTGATTATTTGGATTTAGCTGGTATTACTTGTCAACTTCTTCCAACTAGTTCTAGTGTATACACTATGTCTTCAAATGGAGACCTTACAGAGGTGTATGTCACCATAGTATCGTTCAATAACACAACGTCGGGAAACTACAGTTGTTCTAAAGACACTGGCACTACGACAATCACCATTTGTGTTATGGACTTAGGTACACGTTTGTTTGTTTGTGTTTAACTGACTATATCATTATGGTGGTGTTATTTTTGTCAAAGCCAATATCAAAATTATGAGAATTTGGATGTCGGTATGTTTAAAATACAGAAATATATTTGACTGTCAGCAATATGTAATGGCCTTAAATAAAGAAGTCATTGTCGTTTTCTAATATGTTTTTAATCATATTGCCAAAATAACAGTTATCGAACACTTGTGTAGAAACAACATTAAATATATATTTATAGGAATATTTTTTAATTATATTTGTTTAAAATGCGTTTAATCAGAATGTCCATTACATTGCTGCTAAAATATGTATGTTATTGTTTTAGCAACAACTGCATCGACTCCAAATGATGGAGGTAATTTCTTCTTTTTATTCGTCTATGTATTATTAATATTATTATTATTATTATTAATTTATTGTTATTATTTATTAATATTACTATTTTTATTATTATTATTATTATTATTATGATGATGATTATTATTATTATTATTATTATTATATCTACGGTAGTACTAGTATAAGTTTATTAGTAGTAGAAGTAGCAGTAGTAGCAATTTGAAATACAATAATGATGATGTTGATGAAGATGATGATAATGATGATGATGACGATGGTGATGATGATGATGATGATGAAAATATATGTATTGTACAATTTTTTTGATCTGGCATTCATTAATGTATGGTAGCGCTCGGCTGTTTTATTTATAACGGTTTAACGTGTAAAGCACTGATTTCACAGTCATAGAACAAATGCCCTCTAGCAACAAGTGTCAGGAAGAATAGCGCGCTGTATAATGTTTTACACTTTGAATCACAATGACTGTGGTTCGAATCCTGCCAAGATATTTCAGGCTTTTTGTTATTTTCTTTTACTTTAACATCTCTTATTATTCTGACATTTTTTCTTTATTTTTGTTTGGTTTCATTTTTTCTTAGTTCTATTATTTTATCTACATAACAATGCAATCACAAAGACTCTGTTTCGTTCGCAGTATCGATGCAGTTCTCTTCTGTGTCAGAATCGGGGTTGATGATGAGATTCCGTGTCATGACGTCAGTAAAATTATCAATTAAATAAATTAAAACAAATAAATAAATTGAATACATTAAAAGTGCCTGTTTTGGGATTCGAACCCAAAACTTCACGCTTACAAACTGTTCGTACTTACCACTGCACTACAGTTTTAACTGTTACGTATTGATGATTTAATCAATACATATTCATGTCTGAGTCTCATATCTTGGTTAGTAGCTTAAAATAGATTAACGAAAATACTCGGAATATTCATGAGTGCCAGGTTAATAAAATCGCACAATAACTGCATTTTTTTTATTGTTATACTATTATATAGATTAAAATTATACATATTCAAATAAATCGTTATTTTTCACTAAGCTTAAATCGCAGGACATTTCGTGTCGTTTCAGAAACCACAACTACACCAACCTCATTTGACATTACAGCCAATCGCACAACACATAATCTGATTTGGATTATTGCCCCTATTTGCATTGGAATTGTATTCATAACTGAACTTACGTGTGTGGTCTATTTCAAGATAAAACACAAAAACGTTTAAGTTACATAAACTATAACGTGATAAATATTAATGTTTTAGTATAACGTATCTTTAAAAATATGTCCTTAGTTGATTCTCTTCTTGTAAGTTGACACTTTTTCAAACATTATATGTATTTATGTAAATAGATTACAATAATACTTTTACATAATTTAATCTTTTTTTAAGATGTATTGTATTAATGTACATGCGTGTTTATCAATTACGTGATTAAAATAAATATACATGTATTACAATATTTTGTGTGTGGATATTTTACATGTAGCTCACCTGAACACAAACTGAACGGTGAAATATTGGTATACAGGAACTCTCCTTCGTCGTCCGTCGGATGCCAATAAAGTTACCTGTTTTGTGAAGCATTTTTATTCAAATTGTATTGTAAATGTTTGATAACACTTTTATATTTAATCATTCTCAAGCGCATGTGAAAAGTGGACAAACCAGTCAATTCATGACATATTATAGCTTATAAAATATTGTGCTAGTATGGTGTTCTGAGAACTTCCATCGGTCGAGTTGATTGTGCTACGTCGTAGACTGATACAAGTTCTCAGACTAGTGTAATATTCAATTTACCGTTTCCTGAATTTCATTATTTCAATTCACAAAACAAGTAACGTGATAATTTATGATACATAAATAATGTTTTATAGGATATGATTTTTGTAATGGTGACGTCATTATGTGACGTTGAACGACTATGGCAAAACATTTGCTTTCAGACATTGATCGGACCAGGGCCCATATTCACAAGGCTCCTTAGGGATAACTTGAAGAGATTTCTTAAATTCAGATAACTCCTTAAATCTGTATTTCATGTAATTGTGATTTTACATAAAAATGGTCCAAAATAGTAAATATCGCTTATGTCTTTCATATTTAACTAATTGGAAAACATATCATTGGATTTTATATAAATTACATAGAATTCTGACTTAATTTCACCTTTGTCTAAGATATTAGGAGCTTTGTGAATACCGACTTAGTAACGCTATGTTGTTGTCCCATTCAGTCTACGGCGTTTTATTCTCAGAGTGATGTGCGTTATACACTGAAGTTTAGTTTTTATAAGCAAAGGTGTAGGATAGAAATGAATTAGGACAGTTAATCAACTGGGTGTATAATAAGTCATGATGTTATTAAATTTTTATCATTTGTTCATACCGGCACCAAAACTATTATTACTTAAGGCCAACATGTTAGCAACTGTCTGAACTCAGATGAGCGATTTGGAACGTCGTTTCACGATTATTATTTAAAATAAATAAATTTGTTTTTTACTCCCCATATAAAACAGGTTGGACCATACAATGCACTTTGGGCACAGTGTTTGGATGTATCGGTGTCATCTTGATGCTTGTCTGGATAAGTCTTTGTTATAAAGAAAAAAACATGACAGGTACTGTATTGAGTAGCTTTTTTACCTGTTTAAACACATGTTTTGATTTAAATAACATAATTAACGAACTTACATAAAGCATCACTGTTATTTTTAAAAACTACGCAAATTGGAATTAATATTCTTATTTTTCGGTATTTATATTCATGTAATAAGAATATCAACATGTGAATCTTTATTTTTTATCTTGTTCTCTAAATGTTTCGGCTTACCATATACATGACTTTTAGACGTGTGTGGACCACTTACTATAAATAGTGCTATAGAACTGGCAATGTATTTTTGTACCTCACTATTTGAAATATAATACCATTTACACATTTTGCTTTACATGCACGTGTTGTTGATTTCATCCGTTTAATATTGCTTAATACATTGCTAATTCGCAGCAGACCCTTACCTTAGCATAATTCTTGCGTCTAAAGGTAAATATGGTTTACTAACATAAGGATTGGATGAAACGTGTGCTGTGCATCGAACCAGTACCGCTATGTTGTTGTCCCGTTCGTTCTCCGACGGCAAGTTTTGTTCTTAAAGCGATGAGGTTTATAGACTGAAGAGTTGTTTTAATAATCAAAGGCGTAAGATACAGTTAAGTAGGACAGTTAATCAACCGGATGTATACTAAGTCATGATATCATTTAATTTTCATTTTTTGTTCAAACTTTTGAACCAAACCTGTTATTACTTACGTCCTACATTTAAGCATCAGTCTGTACTCAGATGCGCGATTTGGGACATCATATCACTCGTATTATTTAAATTGTATTAGGCTTGTCGTTATTCTCTATATAAAACAGGTAGGGCCGCAAGATATACTCGCATCATAGGCCCTGGATTTATCGGTGTCTGCTTGTTGATTGCGATGATTGTTCTTCTTGCAGTACGTGACTATTGCAAACAAGGTACTGTATTGGGTAGCTTATTGTTTCATGTTTGAATACATTGACGTGTTTAGATTCAAGTTACGTAACGAACAACCAGTAATAAACACCTTCATCATTGATAAATAATATGTACATTTTAATTAGTTCAATTAATATGTTTTCTTCTTATTTATTTATTTATTTATATTCATGAACAAATATCAACATACGAAAATTTGATCTTCTACTCTAAGCGGTTTCAGGCTTACTAGTTACCTTTAAACGTGTGCGGAGCACATAATATTACTTGTGCTATAGAACTGTCAATATATATTCGTAGCTCACTTTTCGGGATATAATTCCGTTTACGCATTTTGCTTTACGTGAACATGTTGCTATGTACACACCTCATTTACAAAAGACCTACACTTATGCATTAGTTACCATGAATCAAACATTACTTTTCGACAAAAATAGTTATGGTTTGATCACATTTAAAATTGGCTGGAACGATGGTCGGATCAGTAACACCATGATGTTGCCCCATTTGTTCTCCAACGATAAGTTTTGTCCTCAAAGCGATGTGCGTTATGAAATGAGGTTTTGATTTGATATAAATAAGTGTAAGATAGAAGTAATGTAGGACGGTTACTCAACTTGATGTATGTCAAGTCATGATGCCGTTCAATTGTCGTCTTTATGTTCATGCTAGCACCATGCCTGTCCTACATATCATGTCAGCGGATGTCTGTTCTTAGATGAGCCATTTGGGATATTATTCCAAAAGTATTATTTATATTAATTTTGCATTTGATTCCATATATAAAACAGCTAGTACCGCACAAACCACTGTCGGCATAGTACTTGGATCTATCGGTGACAGCTTGTTGATTGCGGCGTGTATTCCTCTTATGACGAGGCTATACAGGTGCTGTATTGAATAGCCTATTGCTACATGGTTGAATAATTGTTTATAGTTAAAGTACACAAATAGGCAATTTAAAATGTATATGCTTTCTTGTTCTGTATTTATATTCGTGTTATAACATAACTTGTGAATATTTGAACTTGTATTCTAACGGTTTCAGCCTTAACACATAGTTTTAGAAGTTTGTGGAATACTTAATGTAACTAGAACTGTAAAAAATACATTCGCATTTCACTATATGAACAATAATTCCGTTTACGTATTTTGCTTTACATGCACAGTTTGTTGATTTCATTAGTCTAATATTGCTAAATAGACGACTGATTTGCATTTGTGCCACGAATCAAGCATGAGTCTACCGTCAAATATTAGTTATGGGTGCTAAATTAAAATTTGGCTGAAACGAGGGGTGTAGAAGCGTGCACGTTACGTAAGCAAGTATTGTTTGTTTGTTTTTTCGAAAAATGGTTGTTGGAAGTAAACGTTAATAACTCAAATGATAATTTTGTACACATATAGATCTACATTCTCGAGAACGAACATCTACATGTTTGTGTTATAGAACGTGAAGTCATTATTTGATTGATGAAACCATTGCTTTAACTAGTATATAATTTGTCTTCATTTTTATACTAAACAAACTATGTATTGTTTTTGTTGCAATTAAGGTATTTAAGATCGAGATTATTGTGTCAAGAG
>CM051029.1:5748953-5916703 GCA_027627225.1 Congeria kusceri | reverse complement strand
TCTATATATTTCCTCTAATATTATTTAATGCATAATACATTGTGTTAAATATTGACCAGCATGTGACAAAAATATCAAAATATGCAAACCTGAAGTGGTGGTATGACAGCAGATTTGGGGCGGGCTTGAATAGGCGATCCAGAAACTCTGTCCAATTGTTAAGCTTAAATGGTTGTTCTGGATCCTGTACCAGGTGTATGATGTTGTGGCCATTGCGGGTTGATGCCCTGATGATCTCCGAGATATCCTCCAATGTATTTACATTGGATGTTTTCTAACGCATCTTCAATTATAATGGAAAATTTCATTCAGACCCCAAATACACATTAATGTCTCTATATATTACTTTATACATGACTGTAATTGATACGTTATCAAGTAATTTTATAAAAAATCAAAAGACTAATGATAATCGATTATTTTGTGTTTCATTTTCGGGAAAAGAATCAAATTTAATATTAAGTAATTTTATAAATAATAAACAAGAGACTACAGTAATGATAATCAACTATTTTTGGTTCAGTTTCAGGAAAATAATTAAATTCACTTTGAAGTAATTTTAGAAATAGTAAGCAAGAGGCTAATGATAATCAATGACTTGTGTGCTTCAGTTTCAGCAAAAAATCAAATTAAAATTCATTATAATCATCTTCATACTCAATCGTTCACATTGCCAATTTTCACTGACTATTTCCAATTCCACAAGAAAAGCTGTGTTTTTATGGGAGATAAGTTCAGCCGATACATTAATTTATTATTAGATGATAACTGACTGTCAGTCATATCAAAACAGTACGCTTTAATCCAAAGTGCAAACCAATATCGAAATGTGTCAGACGTGAGTTTGGCAAATGTTATTAAGGGCAATGGTTTACTGTTGTAAAAGGACAGAAATCAGTTCATAACGCAATCAACATGTCAAAGTCAACAGGTTCAGTAAGAATATACATTAAACAACACAAGTAAGCTAACAATTGTATTTCTTTGAAAAGAAAAAAATATTAAAGATAAGAGGCAATTAAAATTAAATTCAGTTCAAATTTTGTGACATCATTTCAAACGACGTTTTCTCTAAAACAACGATTGCCGAATCAGGACCAGAGTCCCAGAACACGCCAGAAATGATGAATGGCTAAATGTTCCTGAGACAACATACAGTTGTAGGTTGTCCAGTGTCAACAAACAGTAGACTATAGTCCGTTTAAATTGTGTAAATATCGAGGGTCTAAACACATTTACTTTAAAAAGGTGGAATCGAAATCCTCTGTTTATAAACACTCAGCAATTGTCTGTATATATAAATCGTCTGATTTACCTGCCAAGTGTATAGATTTGTCCATGTTTATAACGGTTCTCAATTTCATATTTTCATACTATAATTGTCACAATTACTACAAAATAAAAACAAAAACTGCGTAAATCACCTGTTTTAAGGTACGTGACCAGAACACACACGTAAATCCCGAAGTGTTTGTTCATGCGACTATCGATAGAATGTAAGAGCGTTCTTGTTGCAAATACATACAACAAATTGATACATATATACACAATATATATATAACTATTGTGTAATAGCTTAATGCAAGCGTGTTGGTTTCGATATAACATGTGAATTTATAATTAATTTATTATAATGACTTAATATACACAATAATAACTATATTTGCTATAACCGTTTGTATACATTTATACATAAGATACTGATCCTACATCAAATAACAAGAAGTTGTTGTTTTTTGTTGTTCGCAGAACATCAATATGTACCGCTTCTAAAATCTACAGGTTAGATTCACTATGATTTTAACTCATGTATTATTACGCGAAAGTAAGGAGTGCCATTTTGAATATCATTAACGTTTCCAAAATGCATCTTTGTTGTGAAGAATGTGATTAGAACATAATATGTTTAAAACAAACTAAGCAATGTCGTGTTATTCACAGCTTTTGGTTGTAGGATCAAATTTTGAGACTAAAATCGCGGAAGAAAGTAGTCTAATCCACTTCGCAGTGTTCTAGGTCGGATATATTAAATCCTAAACTATTTTTGTTGATAATAGCCTGGCTATTTTTAACGAAAGTAAGCCTCAGCAATCAGTAAATGCCCCCCCCCCCCCCCCATCAAGAATCAAGATTAATCTAAGTGAGTGTGTATGCAAGCCTGCTACGTTCGTCTTTCTGTCCTGGTGTCTGTCTGCCACAAAGTTTGTTCGCACCATACATTTTAACCACTTTAAAAGGAAGTCGATGAAATATGACAGTGATGTGTTTCAATCGACATTATTTGCCTTTATATCGCATATCTTTCTTGTTTGATATTTGTTTTGTACCTAACAAAATAATACTATTATTCATTTAATAAATTCCTTAGTATAAATAGATAAATTCATTATATCTATGCGAAATGTAATTTCAACACAACTAGATTGGACTCTAAAATTGGTATTTTCGCATAAAGACAGTCTACAGTTAAATGCTTCTCTATTCGAAGTCATTGATAAATGGATTATTTGGTCACGATCCAAGTTACGTAGAATCATGGACATATTACAATCCTAATCCTCCCTCCCTCCCTCCCTCCCTCCCTCCCTCCCTCCCTCCCTCCCTCCCTCACTCACTCACTCACTCACTCACTCACTCACTCACTCACTCACCCACTCATTCACTTACTCACTCACTCACTCACCCACCCACTCACTCACTCACTCAGTTATGTAGTAATGTATTTATTGTATAATAAATTTAACAAACATTAATTTAGTTTTAAAAAATGTTAAAATGAACTATTCATACTATCTTAACAGACGTCCAATAAGGCAACTCATTGAGCATTTACTTACAGGTGACATTAATAAGGTAGGAATTGCTGTATTTTATTCCCACAACGCCAGCTTTGACCGTCATTTGACTTTTTAATCTCTTTAATAGCACATGAATAATTAGTGACTGACAAGCAAACACATTCCAAATATTCCGGGAGCTGTGACGGAGATGAAATACAGGTGCCAGTATTAAAACTTAGCACTGCGGGCGTATCCTCATGTGTACTCCGATTGTCCCGTTTTTAGCCAGTCCACACTTACTACGGGCGATTTAAAAGCGCAAGTAAAATTGAGTTTACTTCCAAGTACTACTTTTTCCACATCTGCGGTCAGTCGTAGTTGTTGTTCAACAGAGAATTAATTGGTAAGAAATTAATTAATGCCAGGTACTTATTGGATGCATCTGTTTCAAGCGCAATTCAACATCTGAATTGGACAGCAAAACAAAACAATGAAATAGTATAATCTAAAGGAAATACTTGTGAATATTCACATACTTGTTGAAAAAATATGCAGTTATAATTAAAAGTGTATGCATATAGCCATCCAGTATCACATATAGTTGAGCTGTAACCAGGCGATCTGTTTGTAGTATTGGATTTGTCGGTTAGAGCAGGTGTCGTTCTAATATCTAATATCTAATTTTAGAGCGATAAGGACCGTTGTCGTTCCGCTGTAAAAGTATAAAATGGACAAAAAGCATCTCGTTTAACTGTGCCAAATAAGGGAATACGTATCGCACTATTGTCTTACCGTCATAAATATGTGTGACTAACCACATCACATAGGTTAACAAATTCATCATATTTAAGTGTGAATAGTGTTTAAAAGTATCAAAAGAAATGAAATTTTAAACTAGGTCTTTGAAAATGCATCGTTTTTTACTTTGTATTTTTTGCACAACCGCCATGATATCAGGTGTTCAAATATATTATAATTCTGTTAAAAGTTATTATACGTTTAATTTGTATTAAACACGTATTTGGCAACGATATATATATATATATATATATATATATATATATCGTTGTAATATAAACACCTTACAACATGTGTGGGTTTGTAGTGTGTGTTTATGCGTGTGTATGCGTGTGTGTTGTTAAAAGGTGTATTTAGTTAGTTAATGATACTATAGTTTGCTACATACATAGAACATTTGTTTAAGCGTATTATAAAGTAAGTATTTTTGGGGTTTAAATGAACTGATACTTTTTTTGCATTGAACAAAATGACTGGTATGCAAATCAAAACGATGACGTCTTTGAAAAAGTTTGTTGATACACGGAAGCCTTGGGGATATATGCGCAAACTATTAAAATAGAAATATAACATGTGTTTAAAAAATAAAACTATATTTAACATAGTGCATCATATGCACAATATGCATTGTATATGTATGGATAACTACGACTTACATGGCAGATGCGGACTATACGCGTTTTGTATTAGGGCACATGCTAATATTTCCATCAAATTAATGTATTCAATAAGATCTTGAAAAACAAGTTAAGTTCATTTGACTCCTATTGTAAAATTATTTGATTTTGACTTCAATCACATGTTAACAACTGAAGAAAAATCCATAAGGCATGCTTTCGGTCTCTTACTGACATACATGAAGGTGAAAGCATGTGTACCCATCCGGTAAAGCTTACATTGGACAATCTCATGGTATTGAGAACACATTATGATCTGCCATTTAAGTCAAATCGTATGAAAATTGGAAAACTATACGCGAATAAACAGGTAGACTATATAACAGATCATTTTAACATCGTATGGCCTTGGTATTGATAAAATATTGCAAATCCTTTTTAAATCCTATTTTATACATTTCAAAAAATGTTTACTCCACATGTGTTTGGCGTATTGTAAATATATGACTAGCACTCTTAATAAACCTAATTCGTGTCATTTTAAAGAATATAGCTTTTAATTGTTCATGTTATGCAGTGAGAGTACATAATAGTAGTGAATGAAACACGATCATTTTTCCTTTCGACAAAGTGAAATGAAACATTGGATATCATTTGGATTTGTTCATTATATGTATCATTTATGAATACTCGTTGGATTATGTAAGATAAAATAAAATTACTTGGTTACTGTTTTGTCGTCGCAACTATTGTGAAATAAAATAATTAGTATGAGTAGGATTATTTGTAAATTGATTTGATTCACGTTATTGTGTCCGTAGTTTAACAAGTACACACACTGAAATGAAGAAATCCTTAACCGAATCCTGCAAATACGCAAACTATGTCACATGTGGAAAACAATCGTCTAGCATTCTTACGTAGTGTGTTGTCATATTATATTTTCTTAAGAATATTCTCAGTGTTCACAAAGTCAAACATCACATTTGTCGCTACTAAATAAAAATATCTTATTAAATGATATATATTCGTCGGACACGATACATAAAGGAATTATAATTTGAATCGGATCAACGAAAGAATCAGTTCCTCGTCGCAAGCTCGACTTTGAGTTTTCCATGGGGGGGGAAATATTGAGAGTTTTCCAATTGCAAAACACAGTATGTATTCTTGAAGAAAACAAAACAAGCTGGAAATAAAATAAAAGAATCAATCCGTTGTCTGAACCACTGACATGAAATAAAATACGAAATACACTGAATTCAACAATATCCTATTTTTATTAGGAAATAGTTTACTTCTACTACAAGTTTAAATACTGCATACGATGTTTATCATCTACTGAAAGATTTGATCATCCAATCTTATTTTGGATAAATATTCAATTTCAGAAACACGATCTCATTAGAAATGCACTCAGAGCTTTGATGTTCATTTTGATTTAAACTGACATAAATACACACACAGCCGTTTTTACCAAATAAGTCGATTGGATAAGTACAGCTCGTTCGTAAACAAAACTGAAATTCTAATAGAAATATTGTAAAAACACAGAATGGCGATCTTGTGTTTAATATATTTAGCATTTTTTTATGTTAAGAGTATGCAGCTATGAGCAATTAGCTCAGGTTGGAGAACAAAACGTGCGGTTGTCGTTCGATTATAGATGGAATAGCAATGCAGTTATAAAGGTGGAATGTTACAGAGAAGGTACACGCATAGGAACTTGCAATGTATTTCAATGTAAAATCGAGACAAACTATGTCGGTGTGTTCAATATGTCTTCAACACCGGGCGTATCGACAGTGTTGTTGATATAATAACATTCAATAACAACACATCTGGAACTTACAGATGTTCAAAAGAAAGCGGCGACGAGTCGATGACCATCAATATTCAAATAGCAAGTAAGTAATTACAATTGCATTTGTTTCAAATACTGCCACCATTACCTAATTTTACAAAAAATATTCTACTACTGTCATCACCACCTATACCACCAATGCCACCACCGCCACAACAACAACGACAACAACACAAAAAATACTAATACTACTAGTAGTGTTCGTATCAGTAGTAGACGTAGTGGTAGTAGTAACAGTAGAAGTAGTAGTAGTAGTAGAAGAAGAAGAAGTAGTAGTTGTATGAGTAGAAGTAGTAGTAGTATCAGTAAAAGTAGCAGCAGCAGCAGCAGTAATAGTAGTAGTAGTTGTAGTAGTAGTAGTAATAGTAATAGAAGTAGTAGTAGTAGTCGTTGTAGTAGTAGTAGAAGTAGTAGTAGTATTAGTAGTAGTAGTAGTAGTAATAGTAACAATAGTAGTATTAGTAGTAGTAGTAGTAGAAGATTTAGTAGAATAGGTAGTAGTTCTTCTAGTTATTGATGGTGGTGTGGTTGTTTAAAGTAAAAGTAGTAGCAGTAGTACTAGTGTTAGTAGTAGTAGTAGTACATGTTGTAGTAGTTGTGCTTGTAGTAGTAGAAGTGGTAGTAGTAGTAGTAGTAGTAAGCAGTAGTAAGCAGTAGAAAATTGTTGTTTTTACTGTTGTTGTTGTTTTTTGTAGAAGTTATATTAGTACTAGTTGTTGCTGCTTTAGATAGTTGTTGTAGAATGAGTAGCAGTAGTAAAGGACACTGCAATGATATAATAGCGGTACATGTATTGACGT
Organism: Congeria kusceri; assembly: GCA_027627225.1. NCBI lineage: Eukaryota > Metazoa > Mollusca > Bivalvia > Myida > Dreissenidae > Congeria > Congeria kusceri. Next base: position 5,909,844 of record CM051029.1, on the reverse strand, counting down.
CTTTACGAATTACGACTAAAATTCGTACATCATGACTTTCATAATTTACATTTTCAGTGCAACTCACCTCGTTGGAAATGCATCCACCGACTAACTTTACGTACCCTGTTTACAGTGAGCTATCGACCTATACGTGTTCCACTTCACAAACAAGACCTGCTTCAACTATTCAGTGGTTAATTTATAACATGACAATTACAGACCGTGTTGAATATGTATACAGGTCTGAAAGAGCAACAAGCATTTTAACATATATTCCATCAGCACATGTCAGAAAACATGTGTCATGTGTTTCGACATATGTGTATAAAACTGTCAATATTACACTTCATACCACTACTCAAATGGAAATTCAATGTAAGTTATTCGAAGTATATACTACTTTTATCAATGTATTATGCATGTGATAGAAATCGTATAAATAGCGTGTTAAAAGTTAATGTGTCATTTAAACTCGTTACTAAAACGCCACACAAAATTATAACTGTGATACTAGATTTGTATTGGTAATATATACGGAAATCAATAAGTTGCGAGAATAATAACAAGTTTGACAAGATTAAACTCTTACGCTAAATAGTTTGTTGACCAGCATATATAGTGAGTGTTTATTAAATATGTGTGCCTGGTGGCGTGCGGCATTATAGTGTTGTTTTATTCAGTATCACTATACAATATTTTTGTTTTCCTTTTCATGTGAGAAATGCTTGTACATATCTTCGTACACATGCATGCTCGTTGTTTACTTCTCAAGGTGGATGCGTTGTGTCATATAAACATGATTCTTTTCAGAGTCAATATATTGTATTCTTGTTTTAGTTAGTGTTTCCAAACATACCGTTACAATGAATAACGTTGATGTATCGGGAATGGTAACTGTAATAGAAGGTAGATCGGTGGAGTTGAAATGTTCGTCTTCAGGGTATCCATCTCCATCATACCGATGGAGTTATCTCAGCGAAGCAGTTAATGGCGCCATTTTAGCTAGACAGTACAATCGTTCTTCCAATGGTTTGAACGTCTCTTGTGAAGCCCCAGCAACATGTTCTATTTTCTAAATGAAACCACGAGTACAAGGTCTACGAAATCCAATACTTCCCTTACATTGAATGTGCTATGTAAGTTCATGTATTGCATGTAATGCGTATGTGTATAAATAACATGCAATGCTTAGTTGTAATCCCCGTTAACAACAATCCGTGTTAGAAAAATTATTTCGTTCAATCGTTAAATTATTAACAATTGTAAGCATGGAAACGTACATGATGCCATCAACACACATTGTTTTATTTACACCTTCAGATCCCCCTTCAACGGTGCACTTTAGTGTGTATCAGTCCACCAAGACAGACCTTGCTGATTCCAATATCAGTGTAGTGAGAGGAGTCAACTTTAGCATTCTATGTGAATCAGTTGCCAATCCAAAAGCTACAGTATTCTGGAACAGACAACAAACCAACACATCAATACTGACAGTTACCAATATACAGCATGACATGGTGTGGATATGTTACGCCTTTAACATTATGGAAGGAACTACACAGGAAACTACGACAGATACACTATTTGCCACTGTTTTATGTATCGTTAATTGTTATTCATATACAAGTACATGTATTAGTTAATACAACAATATAGGAGCCTATTTCTTCTTGCGGAAAACGTTTCAATCTCTACAAATTCAATAATGCACGATATACTTGATTTAGTGAATTATGAAAACATTTAAAATATAACTCCAATACCGTCATATCAACACTTGCAGATGCTCCTGGCGTCCCCGCTATCTCGTTTGGCTTACCTGACCAACCCAGCATCGTGAATGTAACGACCGGTGGCATTATAACCGTGATAGAAGGCAGCTCTCTTCGGCTGGTGTGCTCTGCTAACAGCCGACCAGCGTCCATACTTTCCTGGGGTTCTGGACACAATGGAAATATTCTCAGCATATTCAATATCACAAGAACGACATAAGAAACTATACGTGCATTGCGCAGAATACAATGGACTCTTCTTTGAAATTTAACGTTTCTGGAATGAGCTATTCATCAATTTATCTACGAGTATTATGTAAGGAACTATTCATTAAAGCACAATATTCAAGTTCTTTCAAATAAGTCCTTTCATTGCGTTGGTTTTCTTCAAAGTGTTGTCTTTCTGTAGATGGCCCCCATAATCTGACGGCGATCTACAACACAACCACAACGATAGACCGCGATCTAAGGGTTATGGAAGGCTGGTCATTTAATATTTCATGCTTCTCCAGCAGTGTGCCAGCTGCTGCCATTTCTTGGCTCGGGCCTGGAACACATCAGGATTATGTTCTGTTCATTAATGATGTGACAATATCTATGAGCAAGGTTCTCACATGTACTGCCACAAACTATATGACAGATGATCTCGGAGAACAGAAAACTAAATCAGCACCCTCCAGATTAATATTGATGTGCTATGTAAGTGTTCAGTATGAAAATAGACTTAGTACCATTAATTCGTTCATTCAGTAAATATCATTTTAATATAATTATACTATCCCTGAGTGACAATATAAGGTCATTATTATATACACGTACATATTTTTAACGGCAGACAGGGTTTTGCTTGAATTATTTATATGTGAAATAAAAGGATCACTCTTTTGAATTATTATGTTGCTTTCAATAAAGGACAACTGTTCAAGTGCTAAACTGTTTCAGATCCCCCAGTAGTTCAACTTACAGAAAAGCTTCAGGTGCTCATCCGCACAACTCTAACTGTGCTGTGCAACTTGTCCCGTGCCGGTAACCCTCCAGCCACAGACTTTAACTGGGTAAAAGTTGGCACAAACACTAGTATCAGTTCAGAGCAATCATTAGTTTTCGAAAACGTTAGCTTAACGAATGAAGGCGAATACAGATGCTACTCAACAAATAAAATGCAGCCTATCAGAAGAAAAGCAGAATATGGTACCAGCAAATCGCAGTTTTTCTTAGATGTTCAGTGTAAGTTTATATATTCATGTTTTATATGATTTCTGAAATTTATGAGTTATAACGAATAAGGATATTTCACTTATTTGTAATCACGACTTTGTTCACATTGTAAACTGTTTCGTAATTGTTAGACGTACTATTAACAAGAAAAATATGTCCACACAATGGATGATTGTGTGAATGGTTTAACTTGATTATCGATGAATGTCTTACTGTTCGTATTGCATACAAATGACAACATTGTGCAGTATGATAGCAACATAATACTTCCATGCGATATATTGCTTGCGTAAAGGCTAATAAGTTGTATCTGATTATCAAGACGTATATAACACGTATTTTAACATCCGCTAAAATAAAAAAATAATAATTTCAGACGGCGCAAGCATAGGACGATTAAAAGGAAACGGTTGTCAAAGCACCATCACTGTTGACCAAGGTGAACCCATAGAAATTGTGTGTGATACAGACGGTGACCCGGTGCCTGTTGTTCGTATCGTTAATGCAACAATGGGCAGTGAAACACTTTTAATAGAGAAAGAAGCGCAGACAGCCAAATCTTACATTCACCGAGCGAGATGTGAATATGATGCCGGCAACTATAAATGCCTTGCAAAAAATAGTCTTAACAAAGAACCACAGGAGCAGATAATTGCTGTGTCCGTTAACTGTAAGTATTATTGTTATTATATAGTGCTGAGTAAGACATGAATATATACATCATCAAGCAACTGAATTTGTATTTAAAAGTTTCTTCCTGCAAAGGTTGACCAAGAGCGTCGCCCTTTTCACCTCCTATAAAACAACAATATAGTGCTTCTAACGACTCGGTTGTGTTCACATTCACACTAAAGGCCTTTCCTGCCCCCAATACTTCGGACTATACTTGGTACAAGCATGAAGATGGTGAATGGAAGGTTTTATCCGATGAAAGAAATATTCTTATCAATATCTCTGATAGCAAAATGCAGACGCAGTTGACGATACTACGTTTGTACGTTGACGATTATGCAGAATATATGGTCAACGTTTCCAATACAGTGGGTCCAATATCGGAATCCTTTACTTTACATGCACGTTGTAGGTATTTATTGTACTAATTTTTAACACAATCAATGCATACATTTGGTTGCATTTTATTTGAAAACAAAATTGAAGGCAATATACTGAAGTATTATTGATGTCGATACTGTAATATAAATACCTGTATTTCATTGCTTGTATATACTGTTATAGCCAGACCGCAAGTCCCAAAATAATTGCATGTAAGCCAAGTAGGAAACACGGAACTAGTTGTTGAATGGGTTCCTGGTTTTAATGGTGGAGATGAACAGAATTTTACTGTTCGGTACAAAGAAGTCGATGTTGAAAACTTGAGGGATATCCACATAGCAAGTTCTGAAGGCTACATCTGGACAATTGAAGGGTTAAAACCTAATACGGCTTACCAACTAAAAATGCTGGCGCAAAATACAATTGGCAAATCAGATTGGACGGAAGAAATAACAGAAACTACGCTTGTGGATGCAGGTAATTTGAAATGTTGAAGACAAGTACTTAAACTGGCAACTGTAGACCGGAAAAGAAAAATCCTATGATGTTTGTATATTATTGTTCTTTTTATTGTTCTGTTTGTTATATTACAGTTGACAAGAGCTCGGCTGCACCTGCTATTGTTGGTACAATAGTTGCGGCTGCATGAGTTGGCATAATTATCGCGCTGTTATAGTTGCGATATGGAGATACAGAGTCTCGGGTAAAAGCAATTTTATAATAATGATCCCTCTAGTATAGAGTACTGTCGGACTTAATTGCCACATGACTGTTCGTTTTCAAAAGATGTTATTAAATCTTACATACATATGTATTGCATATGTTGTAGTTTCTTCATTATACTACTTCTGCTGTAGGATTGAAACGTTCAGCGTTGGTGCAAATTATTCGCAACGGTAAGCTATGATTTATAAATGCGGCTAATAATTGGTAACACATACATAAATATAATTAAAAAATGAAAGCTTAAATGTCAGTTATTACCTGGCATATATATAATACAAATCACTCTCAAAATACTCCAACAACAATATGTTTAATAATTTCATATTATTGTGACTGTATGTAACTCAGCAATATGTTTTGTCTGTACGGATTAACGATCACGTTCAGCAGGTAACGAATGTACAACAGGCTAACACTTTGTAGTTCGTTTGTGCTCGTTGTTTGTGTATATATAAAGTTTCACAAGAGCAGTATTCAACTGTTTTCAAGAATCTGTTATTTTATTTATCGACCGAAACAATGCAATAATTGTGTTAAAAGATATAATAAGACATACGTGGATATTATATATTTGTCATTTCAGTATTAACGAATATATTGTATGTTTGTTTCTAGGAGATAGCACATGATACTCTCGTGCATTATTCATACAGACTACAATGCAAACAATCTTTCAATTATTACAGGCCAAGTATCTTCCAAAACATATCAAACACCTGCTAACTCAGCAGGACAGCATGAAGACCTCGTAAGAGAGCCGTAAGTGAGATAATTGCATTCTGAAAAGTAACACTTAAACACTAAATATGTTTCTATTCAGTTGTCTAGTTTTGTTATTCTGAACAGAGTTGTTTACATACAGAAACGATGTATTATATGATAACTGGCATTTGCTTCCTTAAAGCATGTTTGAAAGTCCTAAGAATATTAAAAAGTAAATTAGTTTGTGCTTGTATTCAGGCGCAAGGACATAACATCCGACCCAGACGGAAGTTATGCCACCTGCAGATTTGGAAAATAATGTATATGCTATGTAACATCATAATAACAACAAAAGTGTATAGGACCTCTGACATAGAATAAGTATCACCAATGTATTATTTGAAGCAAACGCTGAATCCATCGAGCAAATGATAAACATTTACGCGTATCATCATTCCATGTACGACGTTGTTGCAATCTAGTTCGTCGCGTTTATATTAGTAATGCATTTAATTTTGGTTGTGTTCATGGGATTATGAATGCAATGGTCAAACTGTTAATTTCATGATGTGCGCTAGCGCATCGTACATAATCTGCCAGTTTGACCATTGTTTTCATAATCGCATGAACGCAATCAAAATTAATTTTAATCCTGATATTTACATTATACTGGTATTATTTCAAAGTCTTCCTTTATATTGTTTTGTTGATTATATATGTTATTGCCAGTCTAAGAGAAATAACACGCACGGCAGTTTATGTATTGCTAAAGCTTAGTACCGCACTTTGTAACCGAATTACACAAAACAGAATGCAAAATGAGATTAACAAAATAGTTCCCTACACAAATCCCTTTATTTCCTCATTTTACCTTCGATTTGCTGCGACAAATGAAATTTAATGTGAACATATCTTTTTTATTAATATTTCAATTTCAATCTTAGGTTTGCGACTAAACAATTTAAGACAGCTTTTTACCAGTCTCAAACACCTACAGTACATCTATATAAAGCTTACAATGGAGAACACCGATTTGTACTGAATAAATCATATTAATACAAAACTTAAAATGTAACTAACATATGCAAAAATACCTGTGACATCAAGTATAGCTCTTATTTCGGCCGATGTAGCCAACAGGCAGAAAGCATGAGAAAATACTTTAGTATCATATAAGATGTGCTTTCCTGGTAAGCCTACAGTAAATCCACATTATTAATACTTCTAGATCTAGACCACAATTGTTTTGCCACGTCAAAATATCACAATTCCTATGCTATTTAGCAGATCCTGGACAATCCTGTTTAATTACTTACACAACAGATGAAAACTTAAATGCTTTTAATCCGCCTCTTAAAATTTCACACAACTGCATATTCTTTTCATATACAATCGTAAAATAAAATCTACACCATACAGTAGCATTGTATCGAAATTTCAACTCGTCGCGAAACATACAAAAACAACAACAACAACACAAATGACATCACTAAACAAGTGATGACGTGTAAGCTATGTCATTGATGGCATCCACACGGGTGTATCTAAGCACCTCTGCTTTGCATGGGCATAACTTGTCATTGAAAGGATAACATTTTAATATAAATCTTTTTTTCTTAGTGTACATCTTGAACAAATCATCATTATAATCTGTGATATAATGCAAAATAAACTAGACAACGATATACATGCAGAGAAATTAGATACATCAATGTGAAATCAAATCCGTTTTAAAGTAACGTTCGTGATCCGGTGTTAGGTCATGAGGAGTTTTTGTTGTTGCTTCTGAGAAAATTAGTGTTTACTTTAAATACCTGTACATATTAGATACTAGCCAAATGTTATTTTATAATAATACTTGTAGACCTTGAATGACAAAAATCTATCCAGTAAAAGTGAAACAAAAGTAAAATGTATTGTTGCAGGAGTAAAACTTGAAAGAAATGTTTATGTTTTAATATTATGTATTAAAACGTTGAATCGAACGTTAACGATAAACGCCAAAAAAGGTTAACATAGAACATTATAAAACATGTAAATAAGAATAACATGTCAAAATATAATTTACATACAAAATAAACAACATACATATATTACTACGTCGGTGATGAGGCATTGCGTTTATACTATTATGAATGCATAGCCCTTCTCTATTAAAATGCCTATGCAATGTTAATATTTTGCAACACGCAATTTGATTTTTACTTTATTTGTGTTCCTTAGATTCTTTAAATCCGTATCCAGAAAATAAATATGAAACATTTGCCGATATAGATATCCGTGAATATTCGAGGCTACATGTATCTACTGAATACAGTCGACAGTCAGGACAAGAGATCAGATATATGTCCTCTTTTGGAGAAACTGTATCAACACGTGATTGCGAATACGTTAATATGAGCATTTCTGAAGTTTAAATGATGTGGTTAGCTTATGAGTGTTGATGTGTGAACAATAAACAAAATCATATATATTTAACATATTGGTATGTTAGCATAGTGTTGATAACATATCTTGAGCTTGCTTGCTCTTGATATTTTATTTAGTTTTTCGAAAAGTTTTTCCGTGTTCAATATGTGACTTTACGAATCGTTTTTGCATTAATACATATGTGAATGTGATTAACTTTATACACATCATCATTCTTCGGTATAGAGTTTTTGATGATACTAAATAGAAGCAACAACTTGCGGAAAAGAAACTGAGCTCAATGATAAGGTTTTAAAATGAGACCTTTGTTGTAAATGCGTTCGATAATGTTCTCATTATGTTTGCAAAATGAACATTAAGTTGGTGAATCTGCCAATTTCGCTTTGCAACAAATGATATTTTCCAATCATCATGTATATAATTATGTACAGAAATAAGTTTTATTGTACATTCGTATTAAATGCCAATATAACAAACACTATAGTTTACATTCATTATCAGTTATTTCATTTGCATGTATGGATGTTTGTATAGTTATCATCAACATAAATAAAAAAAATAAAAAATATTATATTGTTATGAATATTCCCAATTAGTATCAAATAAATCACATCGAAACATCCAGAAAACGAGATATTGAAATATATACATGTACTTTTATATGATAAGACTTTCATGTATCACAAGAACCCACGCAAACGTGCAAATAACAATTTAATACCAGTTCCCACCAATTTCTACTAATTCGATAATATATACACTAACTGCATATTAATCATAACATAATGTAACATATTTTGCAAAGATGACAGTATCTGGTTAAAGTTTGAGGTGGTAACCTGTTATTACTAGTACATAATTATATACAACAGATAACTTTTGAAAACAATATGACAACAAGAAAATAAACTTATAATACTTTATAACTCGTTTGCTTTAAATTTAGAACCAGCCAAGTTTTACTGTCTACACATAAATCTAGAAAAGGATAGGAACGTTCAAGGCAGTGTAAAATATTCCAGAATTATACGTATTTTGAACCAAATATTTTACTGGGAATCAAACAGCTCGGACGAAACATACAGTAATATACAGTTATTTACTCGTATTTAAATATAAGGTGAAAGCTTTTAAAGACTGCTTGGTCCACCAGCAGTTATATGTTTTTCACAATAACTCTCATTTCATAGCATCTTTGCAGAGCCTCATTCTATTAGTGTGCAGGGAATTAGATGTGTGCTCTTAGATTGTGACTCGGGTACGAAATGCAACTTTTCACTGAGACGTATATACTTTAAGCAAACTTTTCACTTATTCAGATAACACAAAATATTATGGACAAGAAACTATTTTATTGAAAACAGAATATTTCAAATATTTAATGTTCGTCCTTAAATGGAGCGATTCGTTATACTTATATTTTAACCATCAATTCCCACAGAATTTTATGTTGATATTAATATTATTTAATAATAATAATTAATTAATAATTACAACTCGTAATTAAAAAGTTATAACAATAATAGTTATGCAAATTAAAACCCTAAACTTCGACTTTGTTATTCAAATATTCAATACACTTAAATCCGATGGCTGTTCGGAAAGTTTTGGGACGAGTGCCATAACATATTTTATGTTTTGATTTGTTTTTTCGATGACATTCTCCAGAAACATAGCTACATATATGTTCTTTTAATTAATTGCCATTATATTTGTTAATGGTACCAATAGCCCGCTAATTCTTAATGCCACAGAAAAGTCATCCAGATGTGAGCGGGGCAAAATTGAGTGCAGAAAACACGTAGTTGTTGCACATAACGGTAAAACAGTCAACTTGTTAATACTGAACATACTACTGGTATATATGGATCCAATTTTCAAAACAGTATTTAACACTTTATGGAGCTATTGCTCTGTTTCCTTCTCGATCAACGACATGCATATCATAAATTATCTAAACGCGACCTCTCAAATCTCACCTTATTAAACACAAATTAAATGGCGCCAGGTCTGGAGAGAAAGCGAGGAGAGTAGGCGGGGAGAGTAAGCGGGGTGTCTGAAAGTGTCAATGTCTAACTCAGTGCTGCCCTGGTTATCACGTACATGTGTTCGTATGTAGAGTAGCGTCCATTCAGCTCTGGTATATTTTGTACAACCAACAAAACTAGTGTTGTGTTGCACGTTTAAGCATCGATTGCTGTTACATAATATTCTCTTAGTGTATTTTTTATCTTAGTACGCTAATGATTCATTTACAAATAACGAACGATTTTACGATTGTCTCTCTTGCCAGTAAATGTATGAATAAAAAAAAAATGTTTGTTACTCTATGCAACAACTTTAAATAATGATATTAATCAGAATGAGTTCAGCTTTGTTCACTGATATTAGTAAACTGCATTGTGCCATGATTATTGTTTTTGTGAGTACCCAGCAGGTAGACCAACGCACAAGTATTAAGATTGTGTTTTGTTCCCTTTTCTATAGATACAGTTAATAAATAATAAAAAATCAAAACAACAATATCATGTTTTCTGGTTAAAGGCGTAGTTTAATCTTCTTTATTTGACCCCCCCCCCACAACATTTGGGGTATTATTATGTGTTTTTTTTTTTTTTTTTTGGGGGGGGGTGTCAAATGCCCTGTGTATTGGCACCCTACTGTGGTCGCAGTGTGGTGACGCTTATCAGCTGAGATAATACACTTATGTAGAGGTAGATATATATTGAAACAGTGCACCAAGCCATTGCTCAGTCAGCTGAGAGAAAAAATTGCAGAGTATGATAACACGGAATGGAGAACCCCACGGAGTGGCCAGACATTCCTTTAACTAGGCTGTTAACACAACAAATTTAAATTACATAGTATCACATGGTATTTTAGATACTTTGATATCTTCCATTACACACTATAGTATCATAATTTGTTTTACATGTTGTGCTGCTTTTTTGTATTAAGTGTGCTTTCGATTGAAGTACATGTCAAGATGTGTAGTGAAATTATTGTTTTGTCAGCCTCTCTGTTTTTGACAAAAAATGTCACATGGAAGAAATCTTATAATAATGTGGTCCATTAGTCACATGGAATAAATCTTATAATAATGTGCGCCATTACACCATATAACCATGCGTGTATATTTTTGTCTTGTAACTTGTGTTCGCTTTTTGTTTTAGCTCACCTAAGCACAACGTGCTCATGGTGAGCTTTTGTGATCGCCTTTTGTCCGTCGTTTGTTCTGCGTCGTATGTCGACAACATTTACCATGCCTAACATTTACCTAAATTAAAAAATGAAGAAGGTAATGAAATAACTGACAAAACTTACTCTTAACACAATAGCTACATAGTATCAGTCACTTTATAATCAGACTATGAATGTAGTGTTGAAGATTTCAACACATTTGTTAATGAAATAAATCGTCCAAAATTAAACCAGAATGAGTCAAAATCAATTAAAGGTTATATAAGTATAGAAGAAGCTTCAGCAGTTTTAAAAACTATGTCACATAGCAAAGCCCTGGTAGTTCTAGTTTTAGTGTAGATTTTTATAAAATGTTCTGAACAAAAATGTATGCTTTTGTCGTAAGAGCCTTAACAAAATTGTCAACCTGATGATATATTATCACGAAAAGAAAAGAAAACTTTCAAAAAATTGTAAAATATCAACATTGGTGCATTATATAGATTAAAACAATATTTATGATACATAATATCACTTGAACATTAAAATTTTACCTGGGTATGTCTACCAGGTAAAACTATATGTAAAGTGTATATGTTTGACACTATCATCTCGTGATTATCCTACGCGCGAAAGGGCATGCGCAGTTGTTTCAGTGGCTTTACTTTAAACATGTTATTTCCAAAATGAAGTACATGTACAAATGACATAAATTACACACACACACACACACACACACACACACACACACACATATATATATATATATGTGTGTGTGCGTGTGTGTGTAATTTATGTCATTTGTACATGTCAGTCTATTCATTAAAACATAGTGGTAATTTGCACAAGTCCCATTCTTTTTTATGAGATTTTTACTTTGAACAGTAAAATAAATTGTCATAAACGGGACAAGTCATTTTGTAGGCCGTCTATGAAACATGTTGTACATTATTTGAAGTTTGAAATATATAATACACTCAACAATTTACACAATCAAAATCACATGTTTTGTTTCTAAACGCTTGTAAGTAAATTTGAACAGTTAAACCGTGTTACTTTATTTATAATTGCCTATGTGTTCTCAATGTCTTAACTCAATCTTGATACCACACTAGCATAGGTTTATTAGACGACCCATGACAGTGAAATACCTTACTGACCACAATGACAGGATTTCTCCGTGCAAACATTATGCCTATCAAAACAATTCCTTTTATGGGAAACTAGGACACTTCTCGAAACTACTTTTCGTAGTCAAGGAATGTCGCTTGCGTCGTTAAAATATAAACAACGAATAGATCTGTACAATTAAAACATTATCAAGAAATAAGTGATTACAGCAAATAAGCATTATGCAAAAACATGCATCTACAGCACAGAACAACAGCCAATAAAACCTTAAAAGCTGATATTTTTGAAAGCTGAAACATGTACAATCAGATATCACAAACATTGAAATTCATTAAAGAATTTGGTTTCATTTTGTGCCTGCGTATTTTATCTAAACAGAACATATGGCGAATAATCACTCAGACCATAAATTGTATTAACAATTAAAAAGAACTGCAAAGTAGCTAATTATAAGTCAATACCTATACACAATCACATAGGTTCAGGGAAAACATTGTTGTTGATACAGTACAGTGTATGTGTAAGTCTTATAAAAATAAATACTAAATTCATGTGTTTGTGTCACTTCAATACAAATGCAACCTTTTAGGAAAATGCTATTACGAGTAGTATTTGTATATATATATATACACTTAAATTTAAATATTGTAATCATAAGAAATCAAAGCCAGGTTATTCGTTATTTTAATGATTTTAAATGTATGTTTATTTTCATTTTTCGGAACTGTTTTAAATGTAGAGAAACAGCAATTGTGAGATAGTGATCTATCTGAGGATATCGATCTGTGTTTGTTACGCTATCGATGTTTAACAACTGTACACACGGACTTCCGAATAAAAAAACTAATATTAATAGAACTTTGAAAATATTGCCGCTCTAATTGCAAGTGTTGGCAACAACATCATGTGTGTTTTCTGTACATGTACTTAACACGGACTTCCGAATAAAAAAACTAATATTAATAGAACTTTGCAAATATTGCCGCTCTAATTGCAAGTGTTGGCAACAATATCATGTGTGTTTTCTGTACATGTACTTAACAGTTAATCATTTGATAATCACATTAAAAAACACATAAATAGAAGTATGTTTAAATTTGGCAGACACTTGCGAAAAATCTATTGTTATTTTTATTTGTATAATATAATTATGTTTCGCTAGGTACAAGACGGCGTTAATATAAGACGCAAACAGACGCCACACATTCAACTCATTAAATTATATCTGATTAATTTTGTTAATTATTTTAATAAATTAAATATTAATGCATTGAATGCAACTGTTAAGAACTACCGTTTTGTTATATTCTACAGAAGTTATGCCAATCTCACATTCTTGATCTGGATGAAGCCGAAACAGATGGCGACTGCATTAATGTGTTAGATGGCGAAAAACCCGAACATATGAATACTAATGTTGATCCATGCGCTGTTCCAGGTAGGACTTGTTTTTTTAATATTGCTATATTGTATGTATATTGTTATTTCAGAGACAATCATTTTTAAATATGTTTCCTCAACCACATGTATTCGCTCATTTAATACATGAATACATTTGCAAAATGGTTTATACGTTCAAAATACATCGTCTTTTGTAGAGGACAAATATCGCCCTGTACTCAGCATGACTGTGAATAACAAGGGGCACACTGATTATATAAACGCCGTGTACATCTCGGTGAGTAAACAGTGTTACATACCAACACATTTAGAAAACTAATTAGCGTCATGTTGAAAGTAGCACAAAGTGTATATAGTCCTGATTTTTGGCTCCTATATATTGTATATTATAGACGTTTCGAGATGCAGACAGGTTGATCCTAACCCAGACAGCGAAAACAAGTTCAGATACAGATTTCGTGCGGTTGCTACATGACCATTATGTTAGGACAGCTGTGACACTCGGTGACCAGGTAAAAGTAAAGAATTTACAATAATTAAAAATAAGTATGGGGTTTCGTATTTTACACGATATGTCTAGAATGTTATATTTAGAAGATGATCACCATCGGTAATGTATGATACTTTACATGGTTTTGTTTCGTTCATTGTATTAGTGTTTGGTATATTTTGTCCTACTATATATGATGTACATATCTGGCGACATGTGTATACAGATGAATGATTTGCTAAATGTTTCGGTGGAGCCCTTCATGCCAGCGAGCGGAAAGGACCGTTATTGGACCGTTAACAGCGTTGGTAGTCTCCAATACAACTACAAATCATATTCGTGTTTCTGTCGTCAGATTTAAACGCATCGTCGAGGTTCAAAAGCCAGAATAACACGGGTTTAACATGATATATTTGTATTACCATAAAATGAAGGAATATCATGATCTATTTGTATTACCATAAAATAAAGGAATTATGTTGTGATGTTTATGATTGCATAGAAAGTTAATCTGCTAATACTATTTTAAATTATGATTCCTTTCATTTTCAGCACGTAAGTTTCGAAGTCCGCATATTTAAAATTACAAATTGATCTAAACAATTTGATGTCTGAGAGAGAGAGACGCAATGCTGAGCATGTTAATCGAAAAGCTTCGTCTGAAGGTCCAATCGTGAGTCAGTGCCGATAACCATTATTTTCTTCATTTAATGTGCAGTTAACCCCAAATCAAACAAAACAAAATACTGTTATACCTAACAATTATACCTGGACAGGTAGAGCATATGCTAATCATTGAGCCCCTTATTCCAGCTACGGTTACAGCCGCAGTGGTCTGGTGGCTGTTCTGTGATGCCTCATGAACGAGTGATCAGGCGAAGAAGAGAGCAAGTCATACAAAACGAGGTATTAAATCCCATTTTAGTCATGCCAAGACAATTCATATTTCAAACATGAGTACTAGGCCCATTGCAAATTATTAAAAATAATGTGGATTAAAATGAAATATAATCGACATTTAAATGATTTACTATTTAAAGACACTATTATGTTATTCATTTTATTTACTATTAGACAAAATTGTATAAGGCACGTTAACAACTGTTGTATTATGTGTCAGTCGATAAATGAATTACGAAACGACAAAGTGTAAGTACATGACTCAATAATAAATTAATAGTTATCCTAATAAATACACAAATGAAGAACAAACCCCTGTTTAACAAGTGGTCCTTATTACTTGTTGAGAATTATGTATTTAACAGTGATATAAAAACATTTAGGCATATACTAAGTCCATATGTTTCTTATGTAAAGTAAATATAACGTACGTGACCTTATACGCGTAACCCTCTTAGTTACCATAGAAGATACTTAATTTAATCATACACAATTTTCATTACATTCATGAAATGTTTGTTCAAGCACAGTACCGGTTTTGCCATGAGTTCATACAGGAGAATGTCGATAGATTTCTGGTGTATGCAAACTCATGATTAGTCTGGGACTACTGAACAATGCAAAAGCATACCAAGTTTACCTGTTCAAGTATTCATATGAAACAAGTGTACAGTGACTGAAAGTAGCTGACAAAATAAAATCCATTCATTTGTAATCAAGGACTCTGTTATGTCATTGTTACATTCAGTCTTATCTAACTTAGTTTGTGTATATATATTTTACATATATATTCTGCAAGTTTATCAACAACTGTTTTCATGGCGAAGCATGTATTTATATGTGTGTACTGGTAGTTACTTGAAAACTGTGTTATTGATAGAATATAATTATTGTTTATGTCTGACTCTATATAGTATTTGCTATGTTTATTTGGATATTCGACATATTAATGAAGCCATTGTGTTTAACTTGCATTTTACCCCACAACATATTCATCCGCTATTGACTGTATCAGTATCTGTATACTTATATAACATTCTTACATGTATATTATATGTATAATATATATGCGTTTTTCAAGCAACGTTTGCGTTATATTTAACTCTATCATTTTCGTTTTAGTTTTTAAATCTTATTTTTTCATAAACTATCTCAAAAATACGGTTACATATCAAACGTATCATGATAAATGTACATGAAATTTACGCTATCATATTTAGTGACGTAATCTTCCTTAAAATACTTAATACTGAATTATTAAACAATTAATATACATGCACATACTCGTCTTCTTGTAATATTAAAAAAAGATAAGTGTATATTAAACAGATAAACTTTATCAGTTCGTCCTTTTATACGCATGCGTATCTTCGGTGAACAAAGGGCAGTTTTATTTTCAAACAAGATGCCCTGGTGGCCCTATAGTTCCCACCCGAGTATTAAGATCTGGGGTTTGTGGTTTCAGAGGAGAAGTGTTTTCACGTCAGTTTCCTATTAAAGTCTATATAAACCATGTGAAGCCTGTGGCGTGGCCATTTGACCCCAGTGGCATAATTTGAAAAATCTTTGCAGAGGACCAATATACCATGTTACATGTCTAATATTAAACCTCTGGGCTTTGCAGTACCAAAGGAGAATATTTTCAAAGTCCTCTTGCCATACATGTTTATAGAAACCGAGAAACCCCGGGTGCTTGGCTTCTTTTTTCCCCAGGGGGCATAATTTAGGGCATGACCATGGCAAAATATGAACGATCTGTGTTGAGGACCATTATAAAATGTCACATATAAAATACGAACTCACTTGACCTTGTTGTTACAGAGGAGAAGAATTTTAAGTTCCACCTGCAGTATAAGTCTTTAGAAAATATGTGACCCCTGGGCGAGGCTTCTTTTTACCACAGGGGCATAATTTGAACAATCTTTGTAAAGGACAAGTATACAATGTTTCAGGCCAAATACAAAATCGTTGGGCCCTGCTGTTTCCGAGAAGAAGATTTATAAAGTCCACTTGACATAAAAGAAAACATGTGCCGTAGGGGCCTAGCTTCTTTTTACCCTAAGAACTATCTTGGTATAGGACCACTATAGTATTGTACATACCAAAATATCTCTTGGCCTTGCGGTTTCAGAGGGCAAGCTTTTTAAAGTCAGTTTGCTATTTAAGTCTATATAAACCATCTGATGCCAGGGACGTGGTCACTTTTTACCGCAGGGTAATATTTAAATAATCTTCGTAAAAAACTACAATACAATGTTACACCTCCTCTGGACCTTGCGGTTTCAGAGGTGAAAATATTTAATGCAATTTTGCTTTTAAGTCTCTGTAAACCATGTGCCCGCCAGGCCGTGGTCAGTTTTAAACCTATGGGCATATGAACAATCTTTGTAGAGAACCACTATACCTTGATTCTTATAAATACTAAACCTCTAGGCCCTGCGGTTTCAGAGGATAAGATGTCAAAAGCAGTTTTGCTATTTAAGTCTTTATAAACCATGTGACCCCCGGGGCGTGGCCAGTTTTGATCCCATTGTCATAATTTGAGCCACCTTTGTAAAGGACTACTTTACACTGTTTCAAGCCCAGTATGAAACTTCTAGGCCTTGCGGTTTCAGAGGAGACGATATTTAAACCCACTTGCTATAAAGCCTATTGAAATCATATGACCACCAGGGCGTGGCCATTTTTACCCCAGGGGCATAATTTGAACAATCTTTGTAGAGGACCACTACATAATTCTTTACACCATGCAAAACCTCTGGGTCTTATGGTTTCAGATGGGAAGATGTTTTAAATCAATTAACTATTTAAATCTTTGTAAGACATGTGACCCCGGGGCGTGGTCACTTTTTACCCCACGAGCATACTTTAAACAATCTGTGTAGAGGACCACTATTACATTCTGAATTCCGTTTATAATGTTTAGCCGCGACGATTCAGCTAACAAAACAAAACAGTGTTCGAGCAAAGGCATTTTCCGGTATAAACACACGTATTTCGCATGCTCGTCGGAAGTCACGCGTTATTTAAATTTGATACACCAGTTCAGTCAACGATGGCCTAATTTAAGTTATCATAGCAATAAGAGCGGTAAATAAGCATACGTATGTTTAAACACAGATTTGTGTATCCAGTTCAAATAATCCTTAATTATAGCCAATAAGAGCGGAAACTATACATACTGAAGTTAAAACACAGATTTTTTTATCTATTTCAACTTAATAAAATATATTTAAATATCACGATTCAAGAATGTAAATTTAAAAGTCATAAATTATGTCCGATTGTTTCCATAGTTTGACAGTTCGTTTGCTTTACACACCGTTCATACCATAGAAGTAACGTGACTATTATGTCCAGCTGTAGTACAGTAAAAAAGTGACAACAGTTTAAGTATTGCTTACATGTGTTTTATTCTTCATAAAGATGTTTAATCAATAAAGACAGTATTTTCACGAATGCAAATACAAATGTCCGGGCGTATTCTAGCGTAAGTGTTCTACTAGAGGTCCGAACAGAAAGTATGAATGTATATATTTGAAAGAGGCATACCGAGCAGTGGAAGAGGATTGTATACCTGTTGAGAGAGCTGCCGCGGTGTTTCTAGAGCCTATTACCACATTAAAAGATTGTGAAAAAGGCAGGGTCGAAATATATACATTGAGGTTTAGGCCATCGACTGTGTGTAGTCAGGAAAATGAAGCGTTCTTAGCTAACCATCTGCAAACCATGGCTGAATTGGAGTTTGGCTTTTGAAGGAAAGAGATGTAGGAATAAGACAAGTCGCAAACCTTAGGTTTTGATTGGTTTTATGGCTTTATGTCTAGGTGGCCTAATTTGAATATAACAAAACCGACACGTCTTAAAATATCTCGTTCAATGTCTGCAAATCCAAATGTCATCAACAAGAACTGCTCAACATCATACAGAAATATGACCTTGCAATTAAGCCAGGATGCATTTATAATATTGATGTGAAAAACCTGAATATTGCTATGTGTAAATATGCGAACTGCACTGTATTAACGTGGTGGTATACGTTAAGAATGGTTATGATATAATAATAAGTAATGAAAAAAAATAAAAAAATGCATTTCACCTTATAAACACAAGTCACGGAGCATTTTTTGTTTGTTTTAGATTTGACAGAATACAATAAATATGAAACCTTTACATACATAACTGCTTTCCGTGAGTATTCGAGTACTTCATCAGGCAACACACCGTATGGATAATCAACACGTTGCTGGCAATTCAACGTCCTAAGCATATTTCACAAATAAAAGTAAACAATTTGAAAGTTTGAAAATGTCATAAATCGACCGTGATTTTTTGAAATATTATGACACGATAATGGTATACACGTACACGTTCTATCGTCGATACGTATTTGTTTGGATTACTTGGTTGTAAAATCTTCTGCAGTAGAAGTATCTCGATATTTAGGACTTATTTGGATCTCTATAAATCCTGGTAAATGTGTGAATATAGCCTATAGAAGTATGTCTTTCATGTAACGAATACGCGTGTGAGATGAAACGAGGATATAAAGGTGTATATGTATGAGTATAACAAAAACCTATTTAACAGCTCTGTTACGTTATGTATGCTTTTGTTTAATTAAAAACGTGCCATTTAACGTTTAAACAATTTCAAAAACGAATATTTAACTGTTAACTTTCATATGTCGCTATGTCAAATGTTGATTACCATTTGTGCTAGCTAATTTAAAATAAACATATTCTGATAACATTCTAATCTTAAACATATTAACATATACACGGAAGTAAAAATAAATGGGGTAGTTGTATTATTGCATGTGATTATTTTATCGATATTCGTACTCTATTGATATGTCTTATATCCATGTAGAGAGACGAGTTTCACAAACGATTATTTAGTAATGCAGTGGCAAGATAAATTGAGACACTTTTGTTAAACATATTATTACTACACTGTGTTTACAAACCACTATATAATGAGTATATACCATATTGGATGTTTATTGATATGCGCCACTTGTGTACAACAAGGTATGTGGCGTTTGGTCTTATTTGTGGACATTGTTGTCTAATTCATTGGCTTTATTAAACCAGCAATCATTCGTTACAATTTAATTGGTAAATGTGCGATATAAAGCAGTTAGTAAACGCTTATACAGCTGCGAAGTTATACATGTATTGAAATATAGAGCAATAACGTGGTTTACCATAATACAAAAAGTAGTGTTACTATTATTATTATTTTTATTATTATTATTATTATTATTATTACACGATGGTCGGATTTGCTGTTTTAATAGTTGCATTATACGCTTATTGAATATGTTATATTTGATTTTATCATCAAACGATCATAAAATAAATGTTTTGCTATGTTAATATAATGATAATACATCTGTGAAAAAAAAAAACAACAACATGAAAACGACAACTGTGAAAAACAATACTTGAGTTTAAAGTTCAACCCTTACATGCAAATGTTTAAAATATTTTTTCAAGCATTTTCATTGGCTAGACTCATCACTTATTTATATACGTCATACATTGCAAGTCTGAAGTCACCAACATTTCTGCGGTTGATAGTTTGTTTGGTTGCTATTTATTCGTGTTGTTCGATATTAATGCAAATATTATCCATCAATGTTTTTAAAGGGACTATGTCAACGAAAAGGGCTCCGAAGGGGGAATTGCAGTAAAATTCAGAAAAAATTATATTAATATTGACATATAATAAACTAATTAACATACAGTGGAAAAAGAGTGTCTGCATTCTGAGAAAAAAAAAGCATTATATAATTGAGGATGTGTTAGTTTGGCCTTTTTCTTGTTTACACTTTGACGTCCGATTTGTATTTATCTTATGTAAGCATAGAACGCTCATTCATTTTCGCAAGTCAGAATAGTCCGGTTGGTTACAGCGCTGTCTAGTATTGGCATGTGTTCTGACGACTCCAGCGTCGTGAGTTCGATACCCACACAGGTTTTTTTATTTTTTTTCAACATTCTTATAATGTAGCAAAGTGTATACATGTTTTGTATTTATATCCCTTGTATTACTCATTTCTTGAACCTAATAACATTAACATTGCTAAATGATATCACTCTTTGACCCTTTTAAGGCATTTGCGAAATTAAATAAGACGAAATATTTACACGTTTGTCGATTATATTCAGAATTAATTTTAAGCGCAACGATGAATTTCGGGCGAAGTAATTTGGCTGTCAATATATTTAGGTCAGAAACTGTAACGAAGTGAGTAAAGCTGCAATATTACGCGGTTTGAGAATGTGATGAACAAAATCGGTAACTTGTCATTTTATACACGACTTTATTAAACTCGCTTACTAAAACATTTCCTGATCTCGTATTATATTACAACTCTTACTAAATCCTATATATCCAGGTTTGGGTTTAAATCAGTTGTGCAGTGTATTGATTGAAGTATGTGACTTATGTATCAAGATATATGTACGAGTTGATAAGGATGATACATAAATGAGTTTGCATAAACGAAATCGAAAATTCTCTATACATATATATACGACGACATAAACTAGAAAATGTCTTCAACGGAAATATCGGAACGTATCTAAATTTAAAATGATATCATGGTAGCGCATTATTCTTAAGTTGAGGAAATGGGTTGTAATTTAATTTAAGCACACAATAATGATGGTTGATGTACGAATTTTATCCTATATAATAATTAATTACTTGTGTGGTATGCAACTGATAATACATTTAAAGAGATAAATCGAAACGATGCCTGTGATTCGCCTCTGTTTTTATTATTCGTACTTAGTTTACTCGTAGATATCAATGTATTTAGTTTTATTACATTTTAAACATTTGTTTTTGTTTTTTGTTGTTGTTGTTTTTGCAAAGACAAGAACACAAATTATAAGTTTTCACTCTCTAATTGATATTTGAGCAATAATGCGAGTGTATGTATTGCTTCGGCTAACTATTTAGTTCGTTTCCGAATTGGAGTTACAATATTATCGGTCGCATGAAATTAGTTTGTGTTCAGACTGTTTAATTGTGTTTGACTGACTACTTTGACAAAACACAAGTACGTACATATGCGGCTGCCTAATCCCAGTGGAAAAAGTTAAGTTTCAAATGTATTTAATCGGACGTTAAGCTTCGTCCCAGGAAACGAGCGTAGCAATTTATATTAGCCGTTACGGTAGCGAACACGAACGACTGGTGGTACAACTGTTGATGGAACGTCCCCCAGGTGTTGTTCTGTCTTGAACTTCAGAATAATCCCTAGATTATAATCCACTTAGCATTCATGTTAAAAAAACAACATTGTCTGCACTAGAATACCAATTTTAAACATAGTCGATTCAGTATATCAGAATTTGCACATTTCATGAATGATCGTTTGCCATCAAAAATAGTGCACACACTCAGCCTTAACAATGGTCAATAAATAGCGGTCGCAACACACACACACACACGCACACGCACACACACACACACGCACACACACACACACACACACACACACACACACACACACACACACACACACACACACACACACACACACACACACACACACACACATGCTTGTATTGCCGTCCTAGAGAGGTATCGTTTGTTAAAGTGGATAAATTTAAATTTGTTAAACATAGCCGTCTTAAAAACGTTCCGGCTTTAATCATTCCAACCGCCTGTCCACGTTCTGCAATGTTTATTCTTGCCATTTTGAATGTTTTATGTCGAGCGGATGTACGAAAGACAAAACGAGTACATGTGAATTGTTGCCATGTTCTGCACGAGGAACTCGAACCGGAATTGCGACAATGACCGACCCGTTAATGATCAGTATGAATAGTTAAGAAATGTATACATGAATAGTTAAGTACGACACATACAATTGCCCAAAATTTTATGTAATTTCGTCGATTCAGTTGTCAGAAAATCAAAAATTAAAAATGACCAATTAGAAAACTTGTTGAGTGTTTATATTGATAATGCGATCTCTTACAGATATAAGACGTGTACGTTTTGTAATCTTTCCATGTGTCATTTAACTGACAATGCAACAACCAGATAAAGATTTATATTGTCTATGTATTATACTAGCTAAAAACATAAGAACCGTTTAACTAGATATTCCTATGATAAAGATTAATCTAGAGTTATTTCTATCCGTTGCGAAACTTGTGTTATGGAAACTGACCCAAACAATTTCATCGACTTATATTAAGAGAAAAGCGATGTTGCCTATATATAATATATAGGCCTACATGTCGAATATTTGTAATGATGAATAGTGTGTGCGTACTTAATGAATGGTGCTTTTCTACTACACGAGTTGTACAAATTACCGTACTTATTGTATATTATTTTCAATGTACTGACATCAGAATTTCAGTTAATAAAATCTTATGATATATATATAGCTTTATTTCCTCCATTTTCTGGAGATGTACAAAAAATAATACACATACATGGAACATGGTAAACAGAAACATATATACAATTGCATAATAATAGAGTTTAAGTAAATTATACACACGAAGCGTCGCAATATATAATCGTCAGAGATTGTAATGTGCATCGAAGCATATAAGAACGTAGGTCAGTTTTATAACAGTGAAGTAGTTTGATCTTAAGTGGTATTTAAGAGCAAATGTTCTTACGATGACAATGCACGTATGCGATAAATGTTATGTCCTATTTACATCGAACATGAAGATTCATCGAAAGCGAAAATAGAATCCACTGTTTTAGGATCAACACAAATCGAATTATCGTTAATCGTTTTAATACGTTCGTTACTGTCGTTTACGTGAGGACTGGCGTGTTTTGTTCAGTTACATTTGGTATAAGTTACTGCACAATTTAGCACATTGTATAAGAAAGTCAGGGTAGACCGCTACATCTAGTACGCTGGTCAGGTCGTCGTCGATTTTACCAAGGATGTACTGTACAAATGTCTGGTTTGGAATCACAATGAGTAGGTCGTAGAGGGGGTACCGAAAGTTTTCACACGATCCATGAACGCGCGGCGTTTTAGAACGTGGTCGCTCGAGTCGCACTTGAACATCAGGTGCTGGAGTTCCCTGTTGCAGTGTCGATGACACCTGCGGCACTCCGTCGACTGCTCTGGTGGCCGCTAAAAGAACAGACACGCCAAAAGTTTCATGAGGGTCAGACTCTCGGGACGGGCTCATGCAACGGACCACACACTAGATAGACGCAGCTGTGGATGGACTTGCTTGAATAGGTCAAAGTCAGAGCAAGAGTCCATTCTTTCTTTCCACAAGGTCGCTTCGCGGTTGTAGACGGCTGTCTTACACGTTGGTTTCCAAGAATATTTGCTTGGAAAATTATCATTTGTGAAGTTTGACGTATACTACTGAAGTCCGTATTTTTCAAGAATACGAAGTATATCTGGGACAAATCCTAGTTTTGACGATGCACAGTACCTGTTTGAAAAAGTCTAATTAACAGAAGCTGTCTGGCAAGGCTATGCGCTGGAGCTCGACACAGTGAGCCGTAAAACGTTAGCTTCCAGCGAGGTACTTCCAACTAGACCTGTCGCCATGTCTGATCTGGTGAGGTAGGGTATGCACTGGGCTCTGTTCAAGCAGAAATGATGGGCCACTTCTAGCTGCTGAATATCAGAGCTTGTAAGACTGTTCCAAAGTTCGCAACCAAACAATGTCCTCGGTAAGACACACGTGTAATACAGCTTCATTGCCGTAGCCGGATTTGGACCTACTTGACCGGACACTTTTCCCGTTAGAGATAGAGATAAGTACCCCGTATTTGCGTTTCAGGACATCAACGTCGTGTGGATGTTTACCATTTGAGGATTGCATTATTCCGAGATGCTTGTACACATCAGTCTCTGGGATAATCGTGTTTCCGTACTTTGCCGGCGGGGGATTGGACACGATGACTTTTCTCCTGCGCAAGACTGAAGCCGCACATTTTGATGGATTATACAGGTAGCGCCAAGTGTTCGCATATCTGTAGCAAATGTTCAGCAGCTCATTTAAGCCACGTCGGAAGGTGGATAGTAGGACAATATCGTCCGCTTTGGTTGGAGAGCTTAGCTTAAGGTCGCCGATCCGTAGTCCGTGTTGGGAGGCTTGCAGCTCGTCCAGAAGAGCGTTGACGTACACGTTGTAATAGAACGGCGCGCAGATACTTCCTTGCCGCGTCCCCTGCTCTATTCGGAAGGATTCTGATCATAAATATTAACTAGATAAGATTTGACATAATTATCTTGTGTTTATAAGATAATGCGGAAGATCTCGCACACATAGTGTGTGATAACTCAAATGTTAACTGGTAAAGATTTGCGTTGTACGATAATTATCTGGAAACACAAACTTTCCTCAAACATATTCGTGTTAGTAATGTAATGCGGGGGACCTTGCGCACAAATTAAGTGGTATTAAGAATGTTAAATAGTTAAGATTTGCGTTGTAAGACAATGTTCGTGATATTATTCGTGGTAGTAAGATAATGCGCAAGACACAAAGTAATGTTCATGATAATATTCGTGGTAGTAAGATAATCTTCAAGACACAAAAAGTAATGTTTTTTCCCCGGACAGTGACTGAAAGGTTTCTCAATTAGCGTATGAGTTTCGAAACAATTGAGCTTAAATTAGTACTTTAAACCAAAATGTGTTGTTTAGGTAATGTCTAGACACATACAATTTTGTGGTGGTTTTTTCACACGGAGGTTGGGCGTCATTATTTATAGGT
Source organism: Congeria kusceri (assembly GCA_027627225.1). Lineage (NCBI taxonomy): Eukaryota > Metazoa > Mollusca > Bivalvia > Myida > Dreissenidae > Congeria > Congeria kusceri. The sequence goes on along the minus strand of CM051029.1, from coordinate 5,884,117 downwards.
TTCATATTCCTATCAGGCAATTCGTGATCATCTATAAAAGATCCATTAATACTGTTCTAACTTATGAAAAAACACATATACTGTGTGTCTTCGATTCTTGCACGCATACGCAGCGAGGTACACAAGATGGTGTGTTTAATAATCACGCATACGCAGCGAGGTACACAAGATGGTGTGTTTAATAATCACGCATACGCAGCGAGGTACACAACATGGTGTGTTTCATATTCAGCTTTACAACAACAAACAGAGGCAATGAATAGCAATTATACAAGTTCAGTCATTACAAGTTACAAAGAGCAAATAAATACAAAAATCATGATATGAACTACAATGAGAATACATATAAGCTTAAAGATGCGCTTCCAGTAGTATTTTTCTTGCGGCAACTGTCATGACTACTCACGAATATACACGATGGACCACGTTGTTGCACGAGGTTTGTTACGATGTTACTACGCTCTTAGTACGTTTGCCTACGTTAGTTCCACAATTATGCATGAGACATCGTGATGTCCAAAATCGCCTAAACTCTTAAGAGCACCGTTAACAATCGTCTGAAATGGCCTGTTACCGTAGCGTATAACTGACGCTAGCGTATTAGAACTGTAGCAGATCGTAACATATCTTGGCGAAACCCTGGTGAATCGGTTGCGGAATCCTACACAAGTGTCGTTGATATTCTTAGTCTCGTCCTACATCCAATGCCAGTATACATAGGAAGACTCATGACGATTGACATGTCTACGATCAATCGTGGACATTAATCGTAGCCAAAATCGTGACAGTGTGGCATAGGCTTAACACTCTACGACTACTTACTTAACTTACTGCGCCAATAGAACTGATCAATATACCCTCGCTTATAATTTAACATATAAATCAGTTATTTTTATATCGGCCCAACAGTGGGCAACGTGAACTTTCGTCAATATGTTTAATATGTTAAAACGGATCGGGCCGTCTCTTAACAAGATAATGAAGTAACCGGAAATATATTTAAATGGAAGTCAGCAGGATCAGGTCAATGATTCCGCACTATCTATTGAATGACATGCTTTAAACGAAGCCGTCTTTGCTACAACCGGTACTTGTAAATAAAATAAAAACTCCCCATTATAAAATCAATCTCGATGTCAGCGACATTTTGCCATCAGCTACAGATCGATACTCGAACATGTGACACCATCAGCCGAACGATGGGTACAATTTTGGTCCAGTAAATTTGTTTTTATATCAGTCGGTTGTCGGTTGGCTTCGGATCCTGGGTCCCGTCAGAAAGACGTCTGACCTTCTGGTGCCGAGTCGGAAATTGCTAGTAGTACTGAGCCTATACTCCATTGAAAATGGAGGAATGATGCTATGTTTTATGTGTAGAGTATCAGCTGCACTGTCGCCGCTCTAGACTGATGGTCTAGAGGCGTGCACAGAAGTTGTTTCGCAAATCACGTTGGGGTCAATCTAGTCGACTTATGAAGATTTTGAAGTCCAGTTTACCAAATATATTACTTGAAATGTATGAATGTATTTTAAAAATGGTACTTGTGTGCATGGAATAAATATTTGGCATTTATATTTGTTATCTTTCCAATTGTAACTGACATTATTTGGCGTTTAACGGTGCCTGGGAGTTTGTCGTTGTGATTGTATAGTGCATTTAAACTAAAATGGTTATATTACTCAGTCATATATAATAGACAGGTAAACATTTAGTTTCCAAATTTATTTGCCAAGTTTAGGATGGTATGCCACAATATCTCATGTACATCACATCAATTTTAAACACTAACATGTGCATATCAAATCAATTTCACTCCTCACATGCCCATCCCATAAATTATGCACTATCACATGGATATCACATCAATTCCACACTATCAACTCACATCACATCAATTCCACACTATCATGTCACATCACATTAATTCCACACTATCACATAAATTCCACACATATGCATAACACTTCCACACTATAACATGCACATCACATCAATTCCACACTATCACATGTACATCACGTCAATTCCACACTATCACATGGACATAACATAAATTCCACACTATCATGTGCACATAACATCAATTCCACACTATCACATGGACATAACATCAATTCCACACTATCACATGGACATAACGTCAATTCCACACTATCACATGGACATAACATCAATTCCACACTATCACATGGACATAACATCAATTCCACACTATTACATGGACATCACATCAATTCCACACTATCATGTCACATCACATCAATTCCACACTATCATGTCACATCACATTAATTCCACACTATCACATAAATTCCACACATATGCATAACACTTCCACACTATAACATGCACATCACATCATTTCCACACTATCACATGTACATAACGTCAATTCCACACTATCACATGGACATAACATCAATTCTACACTATCATGTGCACATAACATCATTTCCACACTATCACATACACATCACATTCACTCCACACTATCATGTGGACATCACATCAAATTTCCTACACGCAACACTTGCATATAAAGGTGGGTAGGTATGTAAAAAATATTGTTTTTATTATATTTTTTTGGAATTTCACATAATAACTAATTATTTTGCCAAAAGAAAAACAAACCAACTGCAAAGTGTATCTATTTAAGAATACTTTACCACAATTGTTTTATTGGACAAACATTTGATTAAATTAAGAAGACCAAAATGGACAACCCCAGGCTGAAAAACGATCTCGTGAACATCAATACCACACTATCAAATGCAAATTCGAACTAGAGCTATCACTAAAGGTGATATAACGCTTTGAAAAAAATTAAGAGCTTTGCAGTTCTATTTCTTTGACACAGGACAATGTATTGACTGGCGAAATGACATGCATAAGAGAAAAAGTGGGCGGGAAATGCAAAAAGAAGAGTACATGCGCAAACAAACACAAACTGTTCATAAATATCTTACCTTTGGCCTTAAATTGTGACCTTGACCTTTGAATGATAAGCATCGGGCATGTGCATGACACATTGTCTAGTCATGTGGAGTAACAATTTGAAGTAATATTAAAATCCTTCCAAGCATTTAGAAGTTATGAAAGGAACGAAATGCAAACATTTAACATTTGACCTTAAATTGTGACCTTGACCTTTGACCTACAAGCATGGGTCATGTACCTGACACATCGTCTGGTCATTGGGAAATATACTCAAAGTAATATTAAAATTCCTTCAGGTAAGATTATAGAACATTTGTGCAAAGTTATTTCAAATATTTCAATGCATGGGGAATTTAGAGCTCAGACAAGCCCTGTTTGACAATAAAGTGCTATGTTTCGCCCTTTAACCTCAAAGTATGACCTTAACCTTGGAAGGTAAAAATCTGGTTCTTGCGCGCGACACACCGTCTCGTATAGGTTAACATGCTAAATCCTTCAATGCATGGGGAACTTAGAGTGCTGCGTTTCGGGACAGACAGACGAACCAAAAGACAGACCGACGAACAGAGTGATTCCTATATAGCTCTCCTACCTACTGGTAGTGAGGGGTATAATTATAAAATGGAAATCAATGTCACACTATCAGATGAACATGAATACCACACTGTCAGATGAACGTCAATACGACATGCGCATCAATTCAACACTATTATGTGCACATCAAATACAAATTATATAATGGAAATCAATGTCATACTATCAGATGAACATGAATACCACACTGTCAGGTGAACGTCAATACCACATGCACACCAATTCAACACTATTATGTGCACATCAATTATCCCATATCCTTCGACGTCAAGCTCGACATAAACTTTCCCTTCAAGTAATTAGGGAATAATCAGTTTAACGATCTTCACAGGATACAAGTCTGAATGTTTTGATCCATTATGTCTGACGGTGTTCTCATCCATATATTCAGACAAAATAATGATTTATGTTCGCTGGAATTCCATACATTCACAGTACAATTACAACTGTTTCAGTCTGCGTTTGTCTGCTGTTATCCAGTTGTGCACAGTATTTTTTATTTTGGTCCATGACAGGTCATTTAAGCACTTGTACGTTTTAATGACATTGATGCAGTCAATCATTTTCAGTTCCCTTCTGTAAGTTACGTTGACTTTAAACAGTTGGTCAAGAAGCTGGCTTTGTTCACTTGTCAACTTCTGAATCTTCTTCCCTGAAATGCAAATTACTTGAGATGTAAATAGTAATTAGTGATGAAAACAGTATTGTACAATTGGTGGTGGCATATTTGGGGATGTTTATTTGATACATTGTAAATAGTTAGGTCGATAAGAAACATGCTTGCTATTTGTTAACCCAACTCAGCTTGTCACTTTAAATAGTTCAGACCTTTGTAATGGTGAAACAAATTATACTCAGGCTAGGTTCCTTGTCTGCCGTTAGGACACAACTTTTACAAACTCCTTTTTTAATGTTTAAAGGAATTCACTAAGTATAAGTACAAAAGGAAGACTCTTTAAGTAGGGCAAAGATTCCAGTGGCATCATTTTATCAATGTTAGTTACACCACTACATGATGCTGAATACCAAATATATAAGTTAATTAACTGTTCACTCTATTTACAATATGGATGGTATACATATTAGTGATGATTCATAATTTCGTTAAATAATCAGGACGAACAGAGCCATGAAGTGACGATGACGATAGGAAAAATTAAACAACGAAAGGTGTACATGTCACTGGTATTATTAGTAATGTATTATGTAGTAAACAGTGTTTTGTAGTTCTAAATTGCTAAATATACCAAGAATAAATAAATAAAATACATAGTATATCCAATGCAATATACATGTACAATGCTATTAAACATTTATTCATAGGTTGTCTGTGTGTCCATTAAAGGATTGTCATAGTGTACATGCATTATAGCACGGATTGGTAAATACTTTATCATTGATCATTTATGTAATATATATTGTGCAAGTAAATGCTTGCCAGTGGTTTTTAAATCATAAAATATGTATTCTACTCATGTGTACATGTACTACGTTATAAAGAGCTTGTACTCAGTTAAGTGAAGAGATGGTATGTCTTTTACTTTCCATGTATAACCAACAAACCACCACAATGCCAAGGGGGAGGGGTGCTGGGTAACATTCTGCTATTACTATTTTGTTTTAACAACAGCAAATCTGCAAATTCAGTCCAATTTTGTTTAAACAAAAACCAAGTATAACAAAATAAATTGATAAACATTTAAATTGGTGCAAACATGATTGGATGAAATATTTTTGTTGAACAATACAAGTCCACATATTTGGTCATCATTATTTGATTAATCAGTCACTTTTGGCTCTGATTAATCAACGAATATTTTCAGGACTGCTTCTAATCACTAATACATACATTATAACAGATACCTGTGTGACAAGTGACATTACATCAACAATTTTACTGCTAATTCTTGTGATACAGACATTTTAAATTGACAAAGTGTATATGGTTGAACAAGGCACTTGCAGCAGTATCGGCATTGAAATTTCTGAACTATTCATGAGTAACATTCAGAACTTCTTGAATGCTTACCTTGTTTTTTTGATAAAGTAGACTTTCCTTTCGTCTTTTGCAGTGAGGAACTGGGACCTGGACACTGACCTGAAATTGACAATGGAAATAAGCTATCCTTATCCTAGAAACTTGAAAGGGTTTAAAACATATATTTTGACCAATTATTTACAACTGATAAAAAACTCCAAGTGCCAGTGCATGTGCACTTTTACGTAAACCTGAAAACCAAACTTTGTAGGCCGCTAGGCATACAGAAAACTGGTGATCTACCAAGATGTCCCCAAGAAGTCCTATAAATATATAACATATAGCCCTGTTAAACATTAAAGAATTTGTGGAACAAATACAAAATATACCTTCTTTGGGGTTAGGAGTTGCTCTACTAGTTGAGCTAATTGACGATGGTTGGCCTTTATTAAAGTTGAAAACATCTACTGATGTCCCTTGAGATGGTTGTTTTGGTTGTGCTGGCCTCTTCATTTTGTTTGTTGAACGTTTACGCTTTGGAATAGTTTGCAGCATATGTGAATCTGTGTCGGTGTCATCTAGAGAATCAGCATCAGTTAATGCACGTGTTGCTGAATCACTGTTGACCTGGTCATCGTCCTCCTCATCATCGGTTTCCTCATCACTTCTAAGCTCTGAAAATAAAGAAATATCAATTGTTTAAAATAATGTGATCACCATATAGTCCGCCACATTAAGACCAAGAAAAATCCCCCAAATATGTAGTAGCAACACCAACAAGACGCTGTGTTTGATAAACACAGATGCCACCGGTGCTGGACAGCAAATTGAATTATAATATTCCAAGTCCAAATTATGTCAAGGTCAAAGTGAGGTTGGGTGATATGGGTGGCTTGGGAATGGTCATAAGCAACAATTGTGTAAATATCCAAGTGTTGTAGTAAGCGGTGTTGGTACTAGACAAAACGGTAAAACCATGCTAAGCAAGAAAAAGTCAATTTAAATTACTATAAGACTAAATGAGGTCATTGTCAACGTGAGGTTGGGTGATATGGGTGGATTGGGAATGATCATTAGCAACAACAGTTGAAGTATCTAAGTGTTGTAGTAAGCAGTGTTGGTGCAAGACAAATGGCAAAGTCTAGTTAACCTCGTACGGAATCACAGACGGACGGATCAACATATGGACGGACAAGATAATCACTATATGCCTCCTGCATCAAGATTCTAGGGTCTTAAAAATGCCAAATACATAAAATAATTAGCATATTGGCCAAGTGCTCAAATGAATATTGACAGAAGAAGAAATTTCTGTCCTAGCACATACATTTTACGGCAGTTTGAAATTATTTTGATTCTACACGAGTGCTGAACAAGCTCAGCTCAACTCCTTAAACTTAAGTACTATACATCAAGAAGGTTACAATAACCCGTACTTCCCCGATCTGGCCCATTATCAAAACAATTTCCAGTTTGTTAGGCCGATGTGTCAACGGTCAACAATAAGGCATGATAGCATATGTTAAGAGTGGACACAACTGAATTATATAAATGATTTGAGGTTATCAGCTAAGCGGAAGTTATTTAGTTTTCAATGCTAAAGTTAACATTAGGGGGAGGGGGTATTTTCATATAACACTAATGTAGTAATTTTGCCAGGACAACAGATTATCTTTCGAGCTATAATACATGTAGGTGCTCGAGTGAATTAAACAAAATGTATGTATGTCATGTTGGAGCTGTGCACCAACTTTCAGAGGTACAAATACACTTGTATGTCTATGATCTACATGCCAACTTTCAGACGTACAAATACACTCGTATGATCTACACACCAACTTTCAGAGGTACAAATAAACACTCTGCTCCCTATACACATATACTATATACAGCGGTTCTAGGTCAAAATAGTAGATTGGTTCCCATTGTCTATCAATTCTATAGTATTTTGTTAATTTATAACTTCCACTTAATACAAGTTTACAAGTTTACAAGTTTATTTCCATTCGTAAACAAAGGCCTCCGGCCCAAAATACATGTCAATATAATAACATAATACGATAATTAGGAGAGTTGTGTCACGTTCATGTATAATGCAATACAATCAAAATGTAATAAACAGTTTCAGTTGAATAGGAAAAATAGTAACAAAATATTAAGTATTTTGAGAGTTAACAATTTGTAGGAGATGATATATATAACATGATACTTGTTTTATTTTTGCTTCGTCATTAGAACCCATTATATTAAAAAAATCATGTATCGAATTACCAGCTCTATACCATGAAGATAAATATCTTAATCTTATTTCATTATATTTATTGCAATGAAAAAAGGCATGATATTCGCAATCCAAAACATGATTTTCATCGGTTGAACAGAGGTTGCATATTCTATTTTCTTTTAGTATATTATTATGTCTGCCCAATTCGATTGATAACTTGTGGTTTGAAGATCGAAATTTTGACATAGCAATTTTATATTTTCTTGGTGTATCAATTGTTAGATATTTTTCTGTATTAAGTAAGCTTTTATAATGTTTATAATAATGACATCGACTTGAGTTTGATACATCATCGTGCCATTTTTGTGTACAGCAATCAATTACACGTTGTTTAAAATTTGATAGAAGTATGTTTTTATCTCCAACTAGGATTGCTAATCCAAACATATCCAAACCCATATATAAATAATAAATGTCGAATTTTCGTTGCCCAACATGTCCGACCAGATTCATCAAGAGATTTAAGTAATAAATAGCAATTTCTAGGATAACGATGAGAGGGTATTTGAAGTAAACTACACCAATATCGTATACAATTTGTATAATAGGTTACACATAGTGGTAATCTACCGCATTCACCCAGAACTATACAATTGTTTGTGGACTTCTTTAATTTAAGGTGCCGTTTACAAAACATAAGGTGAATAGATTCGACAGTCTGTTCATATTCAAACCCCCATATTTGTGACCCATAACAAAGTATTGGCGTAATCATCGAGTCAAATAATTGAAACATTTCATTTAGTGGAAAATGACCAAATGGATTTTGAAATTTGTAAATTGAAAAGATACCCTTTTGTGCCTGAACAGCTAACTTATTAAGTGCTAAGGTCCATGATAGAGAGGGAGTAAACAAAAGTCCCATGTATTTATAACAGGATGTTATTTTTACTTGTTTTCCACGAAAATACCAATTTTCAATATTCTTAAGTGGTCCACCATTGCGAAAAACTATTATCTCAGTTTTATCAAAATTAACTTCCATACCAGTGTCCTGACAAAAAATATCAATATAATTTAGCTGCTGTTGCAGCTTTTGTACAGTTTCTGCGCAATTAGCAATATCGTCAGCAAACATTAAACAAATAATATCGGGGATTTCATTTGTAATAAAGATGCCGGTACCACATTTTTCACGTAAAAGGGTAGATAACTCATCGATAAAAAGAGCAAAAATTGTCGAACTTGTCTTATCTCCCTGACGGGTCCCGCTGTTACATGGAAACCAACTAGTTACCACGTGCTCACCGTTTTTGTTATCACAATCGGACATAATATTTTTGTTAGATAATTTAACACAAGATTTTAAGTTACTATACATTGCTTTTAGAGTACTTAAGAAGTTGCCATGTAGGCCTTTTCTTTCCAAACACTTAAATAATTTAAAGTGGTCAATTTTATCAAATGCTTTACGGAAGTCAACATACAAACAATAAAACCTGCCTTTCTTTTTGGATAGGTATTTTGTATCATAGCTTGTAGACAGAATATATTATCAATTGCCGAATACCCATGTCGAAAACCTACTTGCGATTCATCAAATTTATTGTAGTTCTCGGCCCATGTATATAGTCGTTTATTAATAATTTCAGAAAATATTTTGTACATTGTGTTTGTAATTGATATGCCCCTGTAGTTACCTGCGTCGTTAAGTGATCCCGATTTAAATATGGGGCAGATAACACTTGTACCCCATGACTGTGGGAAATACCCACTTTCTAAAATTTTGTTAAATAGTACACAGAAATATGGCGCAATATCTGTAGAAGTATATTTATAAAATTCCGATGGTATTCCATCAATACCACAACTTTTATTATTAAGAAGTTTTAACAATGATTGTTTTATTTCTTGCAAAGTAAAAGGTTCATTTAGTTCTCCAGCAGTTTCGACGATGAAGTCATTATTGTAATTGATATCAATTCCCGTCGCGTTTTCATCAAACAGTAATTTAGAGAAGTGTGATTGCCACTCATCGGTAGAAATAACTGAATCTAAGCAAGGCTTTACGTTAGCACGTTTAATCATTTTCCAAAAAGATGCTAGTGTACTGCGAATGCGTAGGGGTGAAAAGGTGGGGCTAACGAAGGATGAATTAGTACTGCGCATGCGTAGGGCTGAAAAGGCGGGGTTTATTGATTGGACAACGGTTGAATGGGCGTGGTTTATTTATGTGCGCAATCGATAGCCAATGAAGTTTAATGCGTTGAACGATAACCACGCCCACTAATCATGCCATTTCAATCATGTTACATTTATGTGACAATAGGCTTAATGAAATAAATTTACATGAAATATGCTGCAATTGATTGGCCCAACTGTATTATAAAGCCAGTGATTAAATGTATACAAACAACATTGTTATTCCCATGATTCATGTTTATTCTTTTTTTATTTTAAGATAATATTTATTTTTGATGATTTAAGTTTCGCTGACTGTTCAGCAATTATTTTTTTAATAATAATGAATAATGAAAAAATGATAAAAATAGCTTTAAACTTCAAGAATTAACACATTAATTAATGTATTTTAAGTCAGAACTAACTGAATTAATTACAAATTAAATATTAAAAATCAATAAAATCTTATTAAAACATATTAAATATCATTAAGAGCATTACTATATACACCCATGAACTTTACAGAATTAATTCACAAATATGTTCTACCTCATAAGTTGAATTTATATTCTATAAACATGAGTAATTAAATTATTATTTTAAAATATGAATTTTACAGCCACTATTTTTTAATAATGTTACTGTGTACGCAAATGTCGCCTGCAATTTACTTTCCCGAAACAACATTTTTTGATTAATGCCGCTACTTTGAAAGATGGCGCTCAATTCATACAGATACTAATACTTTTAAAACGGGAATTTTTTTTTTGTAAGAAAATGTGTATTTCCTCATTTTCTATCTACGCAATGTATTTCTGTTTATGCTATTCAATGTTTACCCGTGATACCAGTCGAGCAGACAACTGCTTGAGCGATACTGTACATTTTTTGTCAGCTAGTTATAATATTAAAGTGTTAATACAATTATGCATATTATGCCTAATTCGAACGTCGATTCATGTGTGTCATCTATCAATCAGTAAACAATAAAATAAGGTCAGTTTAATATTTAAAACAGTAAAGTTTGTTTCGTGAAACCCGAGAACACGTTCAAATTTTGGACACACATCATCCCACTCAGTTGATGGCGTTTCAAACAAGGAAATGTACGAGTAATTATGTTTGTCATGTACTTATTGTTCTTCTATTATATATTTAATAGTCAAATAAAAATAACACAAATACCTTCAGATATCTTGCAACATTTCCTAAAGTTTGAATAAGTATTAACGGAATACATGTATGTCAATACAGAAGCTAGATTTGGATCGTTTTAAATCGATTGCTGGTAAAAAAGAATTGTAAATGAAATTTTAAATTATAAACAGTGTACACAAATCAATTTCTTGACCATTAGTTACAGCATATTTCAAATAGCTAGAATTTGATAATTCAAAAATACGCAACAAAGCTGACCAGTTTTGAAACTTCATATGCCCTCAATCCCCGTCTATCGCCATATAATTAAAAAGTACATGTTTAAAATCACGCGTATATCAGAAACCATCAGCACTTTTAAATTCAGTGCCTGTGATACCGCATTTTAGCTTAATACGTCAAACCGTAAATAGCTCGATGCCCGAACCTAATCAGACAGCCGCGGGAACCTCAAGCGCTCCTACTGGATGTAACCCGACGCCTCCGTTGAATAGAGAGAGCTAGCAATTGCGCAACGCTGCTTTACTACCCATGTATATTCCTATTGATATGCAGGCAAAATGTATCAACGCCAAACGGTTTGAACATCGATGCCCTGACCTAAACAGGCAGCCGCGAGAACCTAAAGCACTCCTTTCGGACGTGGTCCGACGCCTCTCGGCCCCACTGTTCCCGAGAAACGCATTGATATAGTCTAAATACTCAAAACGCATCCTGGCGCACGTGTTGCGAAACACTACTTCCGGTCTGCACGCATTAGTATTAATATATTGTATAGATCGAAAACATTATCCTGACAATGACCATTAATCCGGAACTGGAAAGTCAGCCGCAGGAGCTTCTTAAGTGGTCCAACACCTCTCCGCCGCATCGTTCCCAAGAAAGGCGCTCTGTTAGCAGCATTGCACCGCTGTCTTACTTACCGTGTATATTCATTCGTTTTAATATGTACACGATTTGAGCATTAGTTATGAAAATAGCATTATTAATTAAAATAATTGAGTCACAATAATTACTGTTTAGCTTAAATACACATGGTGATATAATGTACATACTTCCACGTTGTATCATATACCATATACACGACGTGTGTGTATGATAATATTTTGAATCAAATAACGTTAAATAAGATTTCAGCTAAATAAATAAAATATCATAAACATACAAAGTATAATATGAAATGTTATGGTATACCAATAATAATTGTACAAATACTGCTGCTGATGATGATGCTGTCACTACTACTACTACTACTATTTCTACTATTACTACTACAAGTACAACAACAACAATTACTACTTCTACTACTACTACTTCTACTACTACTACTATTACTGATTTTATAGCCTGGTTCCGGGGTTGTGCTAAAATAGTACGCCTGGCACAAACCAATGAATGTCGGACGTGATGGTTTGTGTGTAGTAGTGCAATTATTTACAGATTCCACACTTAATATAACATCGCAAATTTATTTCAGCATTCACATTTTGTGAGTGTAACATGCAATATCTTAACACACAAGTTCATGATATATTTATAAAGTCGATCCATACAACTGCAAACATCTGCTTATGTCCTCTTTCATTTAATTTCTTTACCTACACATTTTTCTATAAAGCCAGATTGGCAGACAAGAATCCCGGTTGAATAATCCTGTGTTTAATCGCCAAAAATAAAAGCAAATGCAGTTAAAATAGCATTATTTATGGAAAGAGCATTGTTTATTAAAATAACTCAGTCTTAGTAATTACTTTTTAGATTTAATACGCATTGTGGTATAACCGAGAAAATAATATACATTCTACTTAACTGTATTGGAAACACAAATTTTTTACTAGTTACTATAAGAAATTAGTAAAATGATATATTTTTTCCATTTTTTTTGCATTTTTTAAAGTGTATTTTTAAGTAAAACAGATATGCATACCAATCAAGATATATTCAGTACCAATCAATTTGTTTTATATGTTTAGATTTGCAGTAAACGATGACCCAATTTAACATTTGACAAAACTGGATTTACATTAGTATATATATTTATAGCATATAAATATATTTATAGCATGTCATATTACTACGCACTTCTTATTGAACTATATGTGTTGACATTGTTTTACTAATGTTCAAGTAGATGATTGAGTATACTTATTTTTAAGCAGATTGCACTAAAAAAAATTATAGCATGTCATATTACTACGCACTTCTTATTGAACTATATGTGTTGACATTTTGTTACTAATGTTCAAGTAGATGATTGAGCATACTTATTTTTAAGCAGATTGTACTAAACTAAAATATTGTACTTATGTTCAAGTATATGATTGAGCACACTTCATTTTCAAGCAGATTGTACTGAACTAAAATATTAAAAATAAAGTTAAAGTAGATGATGTGAGCATACTACATTTTCAAGCAGATTGTACTGAACTAGTCCCAAATGTAAAAACTGTAATTGAGAAGTGTATCCTGAACATATTCCATGCTGACTTTGTTGTACTTGAAAGCTCGTGAAATTTGACATACAGTAAAGCCAGACACAACACAAAACATGCTTTATTTTCATCCTCAATACATATAACAGTATAATTGTACAATACTTGAAATTCTGTATATACTTGTAAAAAATGTATCAAAAGAAATAAATTAAGGAAACAATTATCCTTATATATTAAAAAAAGCTTTAGTATTGTAAAGCATTGGTATTGTCAATTAACTAGTTTCCGTTTTGTAACTAGAAATTACCAATGCTCCAGTACTACTACTAGTGCTTCTATTACTGCTGCTGCTGCTGCTGCTACTACTAATACTACTGCTACTTCTACTACTGCTACTACTACTTCTACTACTATTACTACTTTTACTACTACTACTACTACAACTACTACTTCTGCTACTGCTACTACTAATACCACTACTACTACTTCTACTGCTACTATTACTATTACTACTACTAAAACCACTACTACTACTATACTAATAATACTACTACTACCACTACTTCTACTATTATTATTACTACTGCCTCCACTAATACTACTACTACTACTTCTACTACGACTACTACGCAACTACTACGCGACTACTACTAATATAAAAGGGTGCTGCCCCTGATCATGTTTGGTTCCCTCTTGCTGCCCTGCTGGGCTGGTTAGCACATTAATGCTTTATATCTTTTTAAATTAAATATATATTTTTGCAAATATTCAGTGGCAAATAAATATCCTATTGTTAACAATGTTAACTGCAAGAATTAGACAAATAAATACCCGAGTAGTGTGCATGGGATGTGTTCAGTAGGTAGTGTGCATAGGAAGTGTTCAGTATGTAGTGTGCATGGGAAGTGTCAAGTTTGTAATGAGCATGGGCAGTGTCCAGTTAGTTGTGCGCATGGGGAGTGTCTAGTTGTTAGTGTGCATGGAAAGTGTTCAGCTGGTAGTGTGCATGGGAAGTGTCTAGTGTGTACTGTGCTTGGGAAGTGTCCAGTTGGTAATGAGCATGGGAAGTTTTCAGTTTGTAGTGTTCAAAAGAAGTTTTCAGTGGATATTGGAGTGGGCCTGGCAATTTTTCTGTTGCTTGTGTTCATGGGATGTTTTAAGTTTGTAGAGAGCATAGAAAATGTCAATTTTGCACAGTGTATAGGAAGTGTCAAGCTGGTATTGTTCACAGGAAGTGATCAATTGGTAGTCTGCATAGGAACTATCCAGTTGGCAATGTGCATTGTAAGTGTCCAGTTGGAAGTCTCTTAAGACGTGTAAAGTTGATAGGGTGCATAGGACGTATCCAGTAGATAGTGTGCATGGGAAGTTTCCGGCTGATACTGTGCATGGGAAGTATCCGGTTGATAGTGTGCATGGGAAGTATCCAGTTGATAGTGTGCATGGGAAGTATCCAGTTGGTAGTGTGCATGGGAAGTATCCAGTTGATAATGTGCATTATAAGTGTACAGTTGGTAGTGTGCTTGGGAAGTGTCCGGTTGATAGTGTGCATTGGAAGTGTACAGTTAGCATCGTGCATGGGAAGTGTACTGTTGATAGTGTGCATGGGAAGTGTCCGATTGATAGTGTGCATGGGAAGTGTACAGTTAGTATCGTGCATGGGAAATGTACTGTTGATAGTGTGCATGGGAAGTGTCCGGTTGATAATGTGCATGGGAAGTGTACAGTTAGTAGCATGCATGGGATGTGTACTGTTGGTAGTGTGCTTTTGAAGTATCCAGTAGCTAGTATGCATGGGACGTGTCCGGTTGATAGTGTGCATGGGAAGTGTACAGTTAGTAGCGTGCATGGGAAGTGTTCTGTTGGTAGTGTGCATGGGAAGTGTCCGGTTGATAGTATGCATGGAAAGTGTACAGTTAATAGCGTGCATGGGAAGTGTACTGTTGGTTGTGTGCTTGGGAAGTGTCCAGTTGTTAATGAGCATAGGAAGTGTCCAGCTGGTATAGGAAGTGTTCAGTTGGTAGTGTGCTTCGGTAGTGTCCAGTCGATAGTGTGCATCGGTGTTATCCACTTGGTAATTTGCAACGAAAGTATGCAGTTATCAGAGTGAAGTTTAGTAGACAAGTCATTGCCATAAATATTTGTTTAACATTTCTGTGTCTCTTTCTACAGTATTATCATTGTGTGTGCTTATAATTTGAACTAACGCCGACGTGTTATTTAAGTTGTAAACTTGAAATGTGATTTGATTTAAATACCCACTTACCATAGTGTAATGTAATATTCAAACAATAAATAAAAATTATGTACATATATTATTACTAAGACGTTGGAATAAGTCGTGTGTTTCAATATAAATTTGTTATTTCCGTAATATACTTTTATAGTAGTGATTATGTTGTTGAATGTAAAATATATGATATATTGAAGTGTTTTATATAAAAAAAATATTGGTTTTATATGTATACATTACGACGTAGTACACACGTTTGTTGTAGTTGCGTAGTAGCTTCGATTTGCCTCTTCATTATTTAAAACATTAATTCTGGCAAAGCCCATACCACCTTTTAACATTGACTTAAAATGGACAACGTATATCCTTTATGGTGCTTAAACTTGTTGTGTACGGATGACACTTGATCGTTGAAAATACTAGAAGCATATGGTTTGCTAAGTGAGACATTTAAGTAAATGTTGTGGCAGAAAAATGTGAATATTGTATTAGCCTAAAAAGTAAACAGGCTCATTTTGATAAAGACACTTCACTGAAGATTTGAATTATATATGCTGACCATTGCAATACATATCAAGTTTATCATAGTATGGACTATGGTTTTTCAAAGTGCTTAAATAATTGCAAATAATCTACTAGCTGACGAAATTCATAACGTTGCTCAAATGTTTTTCAATGCATTGCTTAGTTTTGGCAGAAACAAGTATTGCATAGTCATCAGCGTATACAAATAGTTTATTAGACATCAACAGACATGTCATTAACATTAATAATGAGGGGCATCGGTATTAAAATAGATCGCTTGAGAACGCTACAAGGAACACTTGCTAGAAATACATGACATAGCAACTGACTGGTGCATATCAGACACTTAGGCCAATTGCTTTCAAATTAATCACAAATCACAAATTAATCACAATAATGGACTGTGTCAAAATTTTCTAAAGGTCTAATAGTACCATGCCAATAATATGACCTTCATCCAATTGAATGAGACAAAACATGTTAGGTGTATCAAACATATATCTCTTGACATGCCATGTCTAATACCAGACTGAAATTCATTCGAAAGATTATTATGAATAAGATATTCTAAGTGATTATAAATGGTCCGTTCGGGTATGCTAGAAACGATGCTTAAAAGTGACTTTACGCTAAAACCGTTTAGCTCTACTGGCCAAAGGGAGCTAATGCGATAGCGTTATGTTCGACGTGAGTGCGTGCGTCCGTGCGACGGTGCGACTGTACGTCAGTTAATACTTAAAACATCTTATCATAAACCTCTCCACTGAGTTCAACCAGAAATGGTTACACAGAAATAATTTATGGTAGATAGAGATTTGAATGTGTTCATATGTTTCCGGTCCATTGTATGATTGTATAATTCGATCACAGGAGCTAAAGTAGTGTTTGGTATTACAACTTCACAAATCTTCTTGTCTTCAATGCCTCGGCGCATAATACTTTGAATGTGGCATAATATATGGTCGAAATACCAAAATTGTTAAAAGTATGCCCCTGAAGTAAAAAATGGCCCCGACCCGGAACTTTAACTATATTTTGCTCAACTTCATTAGGAAACACCTTAAAAATCTTCTTGTCTGAAACTATAAGCCCTGAGCTACGGATAGTTGATATGTAGCATTGCCGTATTGTCCTTTACCAAGATTGATATATGGATGCCCCTGGGTTTAAAAATGGTACCACTTCGCCGCTCAATGTTGTTTACATGTACTTAAAAAGGAAAAACATAATACAAATCATCTCGTCTGAAACTACACGTCCCGGGCCTTTGACATTTGGTATGAAGGGCCTTTGACATTTGGTATGAAGCATTGTCTTATCGTCCTTTACTGACATGTGTTCTATTGATGACACTGGGCTAAAAATGGCCTCGCTCTAAGGCTTTTTTTTTTATATTTAAATGTACTTTAACAGAAAAACTTTTGTTTTCTGAAACTATAAGGTCTTTATGTTGGCTTTTGATATTGAGTGTGTAGCAAAACTGTTCAAATGGTTCTTTGCCGAGAGTGTTAAATGTATGGGCTTAAAGAGTGGCACAACAACAGTGCTCAAATTCTTTAAATTGATTTATTGTCTGAAACTTCAGTGCCTACAGCTTGTATTTTTTTTATGTACCATCACCTTATTCCCCTTATACCTATTGTTCAAATGTTGTGCCTGGGCTAAAAAATGACTCCAACACGGCGGTCACTATTTTATAAAACACATTGATATTTGATATGTAGCATTGTCGTATATGACTATACTAAAGTTGCTAAGGTAGTACCCATATGCCAACAATGGCCTCCCCGGGCTCGATAATTACTTTTAAACTGAAAATACAAATCGTTTTGTCCAAAACTACTTGATGTGCTGCAAACGAACAACGCGAAAACTATATGTCAATGTTGCAGAGCATTGTATTTCGACACAATATTACCTTTTTGTAAACACAAGGAGGACATATATCGGCACCTTTTCCACTCTGTTTTGTACCGTTTTAGAATTTGAAGAAGTACGCAGACATTTACATACTAGAACAGGTCTATAATTGGCAATCATTTATGATGCGTTTTCCTTTCAGCCGTGCCTAGAACGTAAATAATAAAGTACTGGAGATTGAACATTCCCCTGTACACGTTTAAAGTCTGTATTAGTGGAAGGAATGTTTCAAGCTGATTCAAAACAAATATTGTTCACTAATACTGTTGTGTTGCATTCTATTTGGTATGTTGAAACACAGTACATCCTGGTTTCTAAATGGTTTTAAGCTCCAAACATCGTTTAATATAATAATAAGTTTGAATCAAAATATGCGTTCTTATCTAAATGTTCAATATGAAAAGAGAAAACAAGTGTTTTGCCAAAGATATAAAGTATTGATGTGTCTTTAATCAATTAGTCAATTAGTTAATATTAATTAAGAATTTCAAGTTCAATTATAGTTCAATTAACATGGATTAACACGTATGTTAAATAAAATATCAGGTCTACACATGCTTATCAATCATACCCATAAATTCATTAAATTATTGTTGAGATCTGTGCAAATCGGATGTTTATTTAATAATGTGCATATATTGTGTAGGCCGTATTTGTCTTAGGAAACTGTGACACATTTTATATGTTTCGGTTATACTTAATGTGACTTGTAGTGGAAACCACTAAGTACTGTACAATCACCGTGGAACTTATGGGAAGATATGATATTCAATAAACTATTGTACTAGTAACGTGAATACTAGGCAAACAAACCCGTCAATATAAATGAACCATCATCAACGATTGCAGATACATAACATCAAAACTCCAAGTGCGTGTCGTCTACCTGCCTTTCCTCCTCTTTCTCTAAATATATATAAACACATATTATATCGATAATATGGTGGCCATTTTAAGACATATGCAAAACGATCTTTGTCTGAGAACACTGCTTAACACTTAAAATGGCAACCGCATTTTCAGCATGTCAATGAATATAAGCCGGAACACTTTATATTGCCTTTCTCACCACACTGTGCACACGAATATGAATACAACACCTTTATGTGTTAGCCTGTGCAATTGCATTAAAAAATCGTTGATACACAAACATCAAATGACAGTAAATCAATCAATATTAAAAAAAAGTGTATCGTTCTTGCATTCTGCATATCGCCTGAGTTTTGACAATTACTATGTGAGTCCTTCATGTTAAAGTTATGTTTTGCATCAAAACCTATAATGTTCATTGGGGGGTATCATATATAATGTAGCCAAAATTAGTATTCTTGCTGGACTCAATGTCCTATGTCATAATAATGAAGAATCCCTTTTATATTACTCGAGTTGCAACAAATACCATACAATTAAACAGAGGCCATTCATGCAGAAAATATTTGACATTCTGAAAATTGTGTCTAGACTTTATGCTCTTTCTCTGCACAGAGACTAGCACTTAACGACTTTCGATTTGAATTGCGTTAAAACGTGTTTAGATATGATCTTCATAAAACGCAAAGTGTGTGACTTTTCTCAACACGCTTAAATCTCCAGTAAGTAACTGGTGAAGAAAAAAACTATTTAAGAGAGAGTAAGCGCATATTTCAAAGTTATCATTGTTTACATTGTTTACGTCGTTTCAATTGTCTCTACAAATATATGACAATCAATGACCGTGACTGATTGACCATTGTTGGCAGACGTATACCGCTTGCTCTCATTCTTCTCTGTCAGAATCTTCATTAATGGAGTTAATATCGACGGTATTATGCAGAAATGTGGATTTTTATTATACAAGATACAAACTTAGTATCTCGAATATATTTTATACATGGAAGTGTTAGGAAAATACACGTTTATCAGAAGAGCAGTGCAAGCGGTGCTACCGCTCGTCTGATGAACACACTTAGTTTAAGTGACGTCACTGACTTTTGTTTCAAAACATGTTAGATAATAGCATCATATTGCAACACAATCAAGTTTAAAATTACATAAAATACTCACTTTGCACGTCATAGTTACGATTCTTGTCCTACACATTATTTTTGATAATACTGAATAAGTGTTTTGATCGTACAGAAAAAAATATACCAAGTGTGAAGCCTCTATGTTTTATAGTTGTTAGAACATGTGAGTATGTTCGAAAATCTTTGCCAAAATGAATTTCCTAACTTCAAAAAAGGCCATTAAACAATCAACATTGGTGGAAGAGTTAAAGTTATTGTTCTACACCCTTTACGTCTAAACATATTTTATTTCCATCGTGTAACTATATTTGACATCACCATGGTGCGGGTGAACACAAACAGCATATAGAGGGGAAAAGGTTGAACTAAAAGTTATTTCCACATTACTGGCGGTTCGCCCCTGAATATATTGAAATACACAAATAAACTAACACGGTTGGTTGGTTAAACATAACTGAAGAATACATTAAAGAAATAACGGTATTTTTAACAAACTAAAGTATACCAAAGGATATATTGAATAGTACGAATATAACATGATAATTGAAAAAAGAAGTAATATCCTTACTACATTTAAGAATGGAAACGGATGTATGTGTTGCTTAGTCTTGTCCGTAATAAACCAGAATTGATAAACTGTTATTATAGTAAGAATGGTCACAAGTTAAATGAGATGTGTGTTTGAAGCGTGCTGTCGTCTTTTTGTAGATATTGACCCATGTAAATATGAATTAATATAGCTATATTGTTATCAGAACTTAATTCATGATTGCCATAAAGAAGCAGGCCGCATTTGAGCATGTTAAAAAGTGGTTAATTCTTAGTCGTTGGTTTCTGTAGAGATGACAAATAAAAAATAATGATTTACATCTTCTGAAATGTTAGTAATGCTAACAGATGGTTTTGATATAAATAGAAATTCAAATTGCTACACATGTATTTGAGTCGTGCGTGCATAACTGATTCAAACATCTTCCCAATATGATGATACTCGGGAACTTTGTTACATTGTAAAAGCAAGTGTTGTATATAAACTTTGAATTTAGATAGAGAGTCAAAGTTACATAAATATATTTGCAGTTTATTCCATATATTGATAGCAGAGGGACTAAAAAGCTGTGAGCAAAGATGAGATCTCCTACTTACAGCTACATAATCCGAGAAATGCCTTAAGTTTTACGAGGACACCTGATTTACAGTGTTAGGTAAGAGGATCCCGAGAAAATCAGGACACGATATTATATCATAAAACAACAATCGTAATTGAAAACAGATGTTCATACTCTAATGCTGGGATTTGTTCGTCAATATTGTTAAAAAATAGATTTAATTGAATTTCAATGTAAATTATACGTCTATGAAATAGAAAAAAAAATCCCCTTTGAATATGCAATATTTTACTTAGCGTTTTTTTCTGAGTGGCGATATATGGGTTAACAAAAATTAATCTTAATAATATTTATGGTGCACAGTTAATGTATAAAACATAACACTGAATTAAGTTTGTGATTTTCAATGAATATAAATTGATCCTTTAACAATAGCTGCGGAGGAGTTTACACAATCCGCAGCAAAATCCGGATCGGTCTATTGAATCTTGCTCTGTTTAAAATGAAAATCATGCCAGTCAAATTTTAAGATGCCGAAATGAATATGCAATCATTACATAATACAAAATTATAATTATTGTGTTTCTTATTTAATCTGCGATTTATTTTTATATTATTGCAATGCATAGCAACGTATCCAATGTTTTATCATAAATCACTATTACTTTGCCAATAGGAAAATTCATTGAGAATGTTCCGCCAATGTTCCGCCAACTGCTAAGTTACAACATGAAATAATTTGTTTGTTATTTTAAATTATTGAAATTTTAATCAATTATTGTATGTATGACCAGTATATAAATGAATTCAATATATCGTTAAGCAAAATCAAGGTGACAAAACTAAATGTTATATAAATTGTGTATGACATTTTATTGAACATGTTTAATCCACCACTGTTGACCACATTGGGAATATTAATTATTATCGGGTGTAATATTCAGATTTATGCCATTCAAACACATGAATTGAAAATTAAAGCCTTGCTGGCAGCAAAACAATTAAATGTTATTGTTCAATCGACCACTATTGACGTCTTTGAATATTATTAACAGCAAGCAGTTAAAACAATGAGCTAAAACGGGGACGGTTGATAAGTAGACCCTGCCAAAAGAGCAATCGCCCTGGAATTAAAACTCTAATCTTGCCGATGATTATACGCATGTTTTACACTTACAAATGACTGTAAAGATTGCATAAAACATATATTTCTGACCAATCTTGCATTCAATACAACTTTTATTATGCAATCAAGAGGCAATAACTCTTGTGTAAATGACTAACCTGACCTATTTTAATTTTCAATTGCGAACTGCTGGTAATTCACAATCACATCAAGCTGTGTCAAAATGAACAGAACTTGATCCAAAAATGAATTCTCTATTTTTTAAATGCATTAATTAGATGATCAAAATATACCAACATGAATTAACTGACTGATAAATCCAATTCCATGAGTGATGGGCAATAACTCTGGTATTTGACCCGATCTGACCCGATCTGATCTGATCTCCATTTAAATTGTTCTTAATTTAAGTCGTATTAATATGTTTCTAAAGATTTGTTTAGTCCCATACATACTTTGTATTTTAAATTCATATTCCATTTATTTGTTGCATTCTTTCAAGTTTGTATAATTTACCTACCTTTAACGAGAATATGAGCCTATATTTCAATACTAATAACATTGCTGATTAAAACCTGACTAACGTACCTGTTTAATACGTATACATAATTTATACAGTCATGATACATGTCGTTTATTGAAGCTCTTGACAAAATAATCTCCATCTTAAATACCTCAATTGCAACAAAATCAATACACATTTTGTTTTAGTATAAAAATGAAGACAACGTATATACAAGTTAAATCAATGGATTCATCAAATAATGACTTCACTTTCTATAACACAAGCAGATAGTTGTTCGTTCTCGCACATGTAGATCTATTTGTGTATAAAATTATCATTTGAGTTATTAACGTTTACGTGCAACAACCTTCTTTCGAAAAAAAACACAATAATTCCTTACATAACGTGCACGCTTCTACACCCCCTGTTTCAGCCACCCATAACTAATAACATAATTTAGCACCCATAACTAATAGTTGACGGTAGACTCATGCTTGATTCATGGCACAAATGCAAATCAGTCATCTATTTACCAATATTAGACTTATGAAATCAACAACCTGTGCATGTAAAGCAGAATACGAAAACGGAATTCTTGTTGATATAGTGACATGCGAAGATAGTTTACAATTCTATAGCACATGTTACATTAAGTGCTCCTTAAACTTCTAAAAATATGTGTTATGGCTGAAACAATTAAAATACAAGTTCAAATATTCACAAGTTAATATAATAACACGAATATAAATGTATAAGAAGAAAGCATATAAATGTTTAATTGCCTATTTGTTATAAATAATAAGGATGCTGTATTACTTCTTGTTTCTAAGTACTTTAACTATAAACAATTATTCAAACATGTACCAATATGCTTTATATAAATAATACTTTCGAAATGATGTCCCAAATGGCTCATCTTAGTACAGACATCCGCTTACATGTAGGACTTAAGTAAAAATAGGTGTGGTGCTAGTTTGAACAAAATATGGCAACTGAATGGCATCATGACTTGATATACATCAAGTTAATTAACCGTCCTACTTTATTTCTATCATACACCTATTTATATCAAATCAAAACTTCATTTGATCACGCATATTGCTTTGAGAACAAAACTTGTCTTTGGAGAACAAATGGGGCAACAACATGGTGTTACTGATCCGATGTGCGACCATCGTGCCAGCCAATCTTAAATGTGAGCAGCCCATAACTACTTTTGTCGCAAAGTGATGCATGATTCATAGTAACTAATGCTTAAGTATAGGTCTTTTGTAAATGAGGTGTGTATTCAGTAACATGTTCACGTAAAGCAGAATGCGTAAACGGAATTATATCCCAAAAAGTGAGCTACGAATATATATTGACAGTTCTATAGGACAGTTGATATTAAGTGATCCACACACGTTTAAAAGTATCTAGTAAGCCTGAAACCTTTTAGAATAGAAGATCAAATATAAACATGTTGATATTTGTTCATGAATATAAATAAACAAATAAGAAGAAAACATATTTATTGAAATAATTAAATATACATAATCTTTATCAATGATGCGGGTGCATTATTACTGCTTGTTCGTTACGTAACTTAAATCTAAACACGTTAATGTATTCAAACATGTAGCAATAAGCTACCCAATACAGTACCATTTGTGCAATTGTCACGTTCTGCAAGAAGAACAGTCATCGCAATCAACAAGCAGACACCGATAGCTCCAACGACTATACTGAGAGAGAATACTGCGATCCAACCTGTTTTATATGGAGAATAACGACAAGCTTAATACAATTTAAATAATAAGAGTAATGTGATGTCACGAATCGCTCATCTGAGTACAGACTGTTGCTTAAATGTAGGTCGGTGTAATAACAGGTTCGGTGCCAGTTTGAACAAAATATGAAAAGTAAATGACATCATGACTAAGTATACATCCGGTTGATTAAATCTCCTACTGAACTTTATCCTACGCCTTTGATTATTAAAACCAAACTTCAGGTTATAAACCGCATCGCTTTAAAACAAAACTTGTCGTCGGTAAACGAACGGGGCAACAATATAGCGGTATTGGTCCGATGCACAACACAGAGTTCATCCAATCCTTATTTTAGTAAACCATATATACCTGTTGACGCAAAAAGTATGCTAAGCTTAGGGTATGTTGCGAATTAGCAATGTATTAAGTAATATTGAACGGAAAAAGTCAACAACATGTGCATGTAAAGCAGAATGCGTAAATGGTATTATATTTCAAATAGTGAGGTACAAAATACATTGCCAGTTCTATAGCACTATTTACAGAAAGTGATCTACACAAGTCTAACGAATCATATATGTGGTAAGGCCGAAACATTTAGAGAATAAAACCAAAAACAAAGATTCACATGTTGATATTCTTATTACATGAATATAAATAAAGTAAAATAAGAATATAAATTCCAATTTGCATAGTTTTGATAAATGCTAGTGATGCTTTATATAAGTTCGTTCATTATGTTATTAAAACAAGTATTCAAACAGGGAAAAAAAGCTACACAATACAGTACCGTTCATGATTTTTTCTTTAATCAAAAGAATAGTCCAGAAAAGCATCAAGATGACCCCGAAACATCCAACCTCTATGCTGGAAGTGCATTGTTGGTCAAACCTGTTTTATATGGGCAAATAATAATCGTGAAACAACGTTCCAAATCGCTCATCTGAGTTCAGACAGTTGCTAACATGTTGGCCTTAAGTAATAATATGTTTGGTGCCAGTTTGAACAAATGATGAAAATTAAATATTGTCATGAGTTATTATACATCCAGTTCATTAACTGTCCTTATTCACTTCTATCCTACACATTTGCTTATAAAAACAAAACTTCAGTGTATAACGCACATAACTCTGAGAATATAACGCCGTAGACTGAATGGGACAACAACATAGCGTTACTAAGTCGGTATTCACAAAGCCCCTAAGGAATATCTTAAATGAAGGTGAAATTAAGTGAAAATTCTATGTAAAATCCAATTATCTGTTTTCCAATTAGTAAAATATGAAAGACATGAACATGATTTACTAGTTTGGACCAGTTTTATGTAAAATGACAATTATATGAAACACAGACTTAAGGAGTTATCTGAATTTAAGAAATCTCTTCAAGTTTTCCCTAAGGAGCTTTGTTAATACGGGACATGGTCCGATCGAGGTCTGAACGCAAATGTTTTGCCATAGTCGCTCAACGTCATATAATGTCGTCTCAACATCAAATAATGACGTATCCATTACAAAACTCATTTCCTAGAAAACATTATTTATGCATCATAAATTATCACGTGACTTATTTTGTTGATTGAAATAATAAAACTCAGAAAAAATGTCAATTTAATATTTCACTAGTCTGAGAACTTGTATCATTCTCGTTTACGACTTAACACAATCAACTCGACCGATACAAATTCTTAGAACACCATACTAGCACAATATATTATAAGCTATAATCTGCCATAAATTGGCATGTTTGTCCACTTACACATACGCTTGAGAATGGTTAAATATAAAAGTGTTACCAAATATTTATGAATAAAAATGCTTCACAAAACAGGTAACTTTATGGGCATCCCATGGGCGACGCAGGAGAGTTCCTGTATACCAATATTTCACCGTTCACTTTGTGTTTAAGTGAGCTACATGCACAATATACAAAAAATAAAATAATATATGTATATTTATTTTAATCACGTAATTGATAAACACGCATGCACATTAATAAAACAAATTTAAAAACAATATTAAAATATGTAAAAGTATTAGTGTAATTTGTTAACAAAATAACATTGCATGTTTGAACAAGTGTCAACTAACGAGAAGAGAATCAACTAAGGACATATTTTTAAGCATACGTAATACTATAACATTTATATGTATCACTTTATAGTTTATGCAACTTAAACGTTTTCTTGTTTTGTCTTGACCTAGACCACACACATCAGTTCAGTTATGACTACGATTCCAATGCAAATAAGGGCAATAATCCATATCTAATTATGTGTGTGCGATGTGTTGTAATGTCAATTGTGGTGGGTGTTGTGGTTTCTGAAACGACACGAAATGTCGTGCGATTTAAACTAAGTGAAAAATAACGATTTATTTGAATATGTATAATTTTAATCTATATAAGAGAATAACAATAAAAAAAACACTGAAATTAATGTGCGATATTATTGGCCTGGCACTCATGAATATTCCGTGTATTTGTAAATATATTTTAAGCTGCTAACCCAGATAGGAGACTCAGACATGAACATGTATTGATTAAATCCTAAATACGTAACAATTAAACCTGTAGTGCAGTGGTAAGTACGAAACGTTTGTTAGCGTGATGATTTGGGTTCAAATCCCAAAACAGGCACTTTTAATGTATTCAATTTATTTATTTGTTTTAATGTATTTAATTGATCATTTGCTGCCGTCATGATACGGAATCTCATCACCCAATTCTGACACAGAAGAGAGCTGCATCGATACTGCAAACGAAACAGAGTCTTTGTGATTGCATTTTTATGTAGTTAAAATAATTGAAATATGAAAAAAGGAAACAAAACAAGATTAGGAAAAAAAGTCATTTTAATAAGTGATGTTAAAGTAAAAGAAAATAATAAAAAGCCTGAAAGATCTTGGTAGGATTCACAGTCATTGTGATTCAAAGTCTAAAACGCTATCCACCGCGCTTTTCTTCCTGACACTTGTTGATAGGGTTTTTTTGTTATATGACTATGAAATCCGTGATTTACACGCAAGATAAACGTTAAACCGATATAAACAAAACAGCCGAGCGTCACCGGAGATTAATCAGTGCCAGGTCAATACAATTGTACAATACATATATATTATTATCACCATCATCACTATCATCATCATTATTGTCATCATTATTATCATTCAAATTACTAATACTGCTACTTCTACTACTAATACACTTCTACTAGTACTACCGTAGTTATAATAATAATAATAATAATAATAATAATAAAAAAAAAAAATAATAATAATAAAAAATAATAATATAATAATAATAATAATAATCATAATAATAATAAGAATAATAATAATAATAATAATAATAATAATTACAAGAAATAGACAAAGAAGAAAACAAAAAAAATGTAACCTCCACCATTTTGGAGTCGATGCAGTTGAAGCTAAAACAATAACGTATTTTACCAGCAATGTAATGGACATTCTGATTACAACGCATTAAAAAATATATAATTATAAACATTTCCTATAAATATATATTTAATGTTGTTTCTACACCCTCGAAAGAAAATCATACATTATATTGCACAGTTTTAACCTCACCCGTGCAAATATCAGATGATATTGCACAGGACGTTGTTTTGTTCAAAGATGACGTCATAATACGACGTCATTTACGAATATGTCAAAACATTATCTCCGGATGGATTTGTGATGCTCTGTTCAGTAGATAGTATTGGGTCATTTTTATTTATGATGGATCTTAAAAGCACAATACATCGCACTCGCCGACTGTTATTGTCTTTAACGATGGGGATTTTGAATAATAAAAGTTGATTGTAATCAAACAACTTTGGTAAAGGTGCCTCTATGACGAAACGTAAACGGTAGTTAAGATAAGCAATATAATTACTTGCTTTACTTGTATTTTTGTTTGAATATTATGATTGAAACAGTCAGATGTGTGTTTTGTTACTATTTCATCAGCTGTCGTTTATTGTGTAAGTCATATAAAAAAACAAGTATGTCGCCTGGTTCAATATGAATTTTGATGTGCACCATCACACGATATTGCACATATAAAAGTCCTTATTTGTATAATACGGTATGGCCATGCAGTCAATAACTTTTTTATTATATGATAATTGTATCTATAAAAATCAAATATGTGACTCATACATGCAGTTTTTGAAATTGAGCAAGTTGTTAACAATTGAACATATCTGATAGACATATACATCATAATATTATGTCCCTGCAAGCTAGTGGCATACAGAGATACATGCCATCGGGATCAACTATTATGCAAGATTCCATATAAATGTAATAACCCGTATGTCACTAAGTGTTTGATTATATAATCGCTGTATTCCAAATATCAGTCTGATTCTGAACTGCCTAGACATTTAAAATTAGCATTTAGTCCATTGTTAGACAGGTACCCACACAGCGTACGCAGCACATCTTCTGCAAATAACCACGGGTTGAAGTTTGATACTAAACTAAGTTGATTCCAATAGGCAGTTGCCATAAAGACTAATTTCAATTCTTGAAAATCTTAATGACAATTACAAAATCTAAAAGCGATATAAGTGGTTGACGTATTCTCTGTTTATGACGTGGTTATATTGCGTCAATTATACATTATTTTCAGTTTGAAGAATGGATAAGAATGGCTGCAACAGGGTACGTAATTTATTTTTACAACAATAGGTATGTTCCCGTTCCAGAAACGACGCAAATATCGACAGGATTTACACTTAAATAATTACATGAGATATTCGATAAAATAAAGGTTAGTCTGTACATAAAAAACATTTTATAAGGCGGGATTATGTTGTGTTGTTTGATTGCTGAACGGGACTTAGTATTGCACATTTACATCGCGGCACCAATATATGTAACTATCTATCTGTACTGTTTCGATACATCTACACTATAAAAAAAGCTTACTACAGTGTACATATCTATACGAATGGAACACAAACAAACATTGATACAGGTACCCGGGTAAGTTTTATTCAGCGTTTTACATATTAGTGTAATTAACAAAATTTTATACAAATGCCTACCACCTAGTTACCAAGCTTTTACCATATGTGTTTAGGTTTACCGCTTGATAAACTGTTAATACATGGCCGTTTTCTCGGCAAACACATAATGCCCCTACACGGCGCGGAACTAAGACATGAATTATTAATAAAAAATAATTGTGGGGAAAACCGGAATTTCATGAATACCCCATGCATTTCGGTTCGTCGGCAACTGCCGTTTCCAAAGAAATGCGTATTTATCATATAATAAAAGGTTTTAACTTATTTAACTATCAAACATATTCTTATGGTTGCAGTATGCATTTCGGAATCTGCCGAGGGTTAACATTCTGAAAACAACAATTGGCTCTGTCTTTTCAACACTGTGAAGTCCCAAATTAGGTCACTATTGACAAACAACGAGCTTCTAAAGCTTAAAAAACAAACAAATATGTGACCTAATTGAACAAAAGTAGTCGCATTATAAGAAGCAGTTCTGGTAAATGTAATGTTTTACAAATAAGTAGCCATTGGATTTTGACAAGATAAAGCATTGTATAAAATGAAGTTTAAAACAATCCATATAGCTATATCAGAAAACAAATCCAATGCCTAGACCAATGAAAGTGTGCTTATTGTATGATCATTTGATTAATTGGTTTAATTATATTAAATGATCCTTTATTTACTGAATAGAATATTTATTTCTAAAGTTTCAAAAAACACACACATAACTTAGGTAAACTATATAATGGTATATATGCCAGGAGGCGTAAAATACGATTAAGTATTTACAAATTATGTGTCATTCTAATCTAGTCGGCATGCGACAGAATAAATTAATTATAATTGAAAACATTGGAAGTAACCTGGTTTTAAATATGTATGTTTGACGTTCAATATACATCCCTAATTTGCAAAATTACAATAAACAGCAAATATATTCGTTAACTATAGTCCACCCCTTAAACGTGGCGTATATAGTGAAAATGCAACTGTCGTGACCTATGTGATATTTAAAATACGATGTGCGGATAGACAGAGACGAATACTAATTATGGATAGCTTTGTGTTTGTCTTCATACTTTATATAAAAAAGGGCTATACTGGTTGCAAGGTAGATTTAAAAATGTTAATATTAATGTATACATATTAACTCTGTTTTGTGTTTGGCAAAGCATTCATTGGTATTTAAATATAATCGCTTCTATATACTTGCATGAAGGACATAGTATGCTCCATGTTGATGTCATGAAAATGCTAATGTATCAAAACAAATACTAGTTAATACAGGTGACGCAACAAGCCCGGCACTGAATGTGGATACCAATGATGTTTTCGTCAGTAGCAGTGTATCATTCGCACGCTCAACGTCAACTCCATCGACTTTTATTGCCTGGTATAAAAAAGGTAAAGGTCCCACTGCAGAAACAATTGCCATTCATCAACGGTGGAAAGAAGACACAAAAGACATGCTTTACAGACAATAATAATATGCAATGGTCGTGTAATTCTTCACAGACCTATACATGTTCCATTCCGTCAGTGACTTTCGCAAATCACGGTCAATTATGGTATTGCAAAGCTGTAATCAATGGAGTACTACTACTACTCTTACAGCTACTACTACACCAACTACTACTACTACCACTATTATTACTACTACTACTACTACTACTACTACTGCTACTATTACTACTACTACTACTACTACTACTACTACGACGACTACTACTACCACTACTATTACCACTACTACTATTAGTACTACTGCTACTACTAAGTACTACCACAACAAATTGATCAGATGTTCGTCGGATTTGCCGCACCTTAAAAGAGTACATATTGACCTAACAAAAATATGTTGTTGTTTTTTTGCGCTCGCAGCTACAGTTTTGACCCGCACCGGATTGTTTTGTTTGTTTCATTAATGAGTCTCAATTTAGGATAAACGCGGACATTTTCCTGTAACCATATCATAACAAGCAATTGGTACTGATATAGACGTGAATTAGACACTCTTTGGACGCTAGTTTAAGTACAGAGCACATTATTTATGACCCAAACCGTAAATCGCTAATAACTAGACTGTCACATCTGCCATATATTTTTCGACTCATTTTTTATCAAACTATTGATTGTGAAAACACAATGAGCTGTTTGTTTGTCAGCATTCATTGTCTAATTAAAGATGATTGCTAGCAAGCTCTTGTAATATCAGCAGACACAACTGTGAGTAAAAGGATTATCTTGATGATAACGCATGTGTACAATTGGGTGTCTGGAATATGTCAAATGGGGTGATTTTCTTTTACATTTAGGACAGTTTTGACCAGCTGTTTGTCCTTGATTTCCTACTCATAATATCCACACAAGTTGTTTTTGACCCACAAGTTGTTTTTGACATGTCCATTTTATTTATCCAACGTATCTTTCTGGGGTATATTTTGTTCAAATTTATATATTAAGGTACATGTATTTACCAGAGGGCCAATTCATTATGTTAGTTATTAATTTTAATTTATGTATTGCTATATTTTGTTAACATTTGGTAGATATTTGAACAATGTATGTTGACATAAAAATACTTAGCCAAGTTACTGCAATGAACAATTCGAATCCGGTGTTGAAAACTCAATCCGCTAAAGCAGTATGCAAACTATCGGGTTGTCTCAAGCTTTTTTTTAAATTGAGGCAACGCAATTATGATTTTATGAGTGTTGAAATTATAACAGATACTTGGTCACGCACGTTCACAGTGTTGTATTTTGTATTTTATCAATAGCGATGCGATTGATTATTCAAAGTCGCTGCTGAAGTGTAGCTGTTTTATACCACGTTTTATACATGGTAACCGTCGAAAGTGGTATTCTGACTAATTTGTTATTATGTCTTCAATGATACCCGCCATCTAGATGGTTGTACCATATAGGCTCGCAGCACCAGCAACACTTTGTTTTTAGTTTGTGTTACACAAATACGTCTCACCTTTGGCACCGCTGCACAATAGATACAGTGATATATTTCAATATGCGATATTTAAGAAGCATCGTGTTAATAAACATACAGTTGCCTAGGCCTTATACAGCTTTTAAGCAGAGCACAAGGATGACGTGCTTGGGATACACTGTACCATTGTATGAGTTAAAATAAACAATATATACGTACGTACCGATTATACATCGTTGGATATAAACTTATTTTTTTTAAGTTTCTATAGTGTGTTTTGTTAATATCGATAATATTTTTGTGTAATTGATTTACTTAAGTATTTTGAATAATGAATGAGCTGCATACACGTACATTTACTGTCGGTCGTTCATTTATTCACACAATATAACCGTAATTTAACTTTGTGTAAGAGGACATACACGAAATTCTTTAAATTTACATGAACATGTGCGTAGCATTCTAGTGCTATAGACATGCATGTATTGGTTTAAAAAATTCAATACAAAATGTATTAGCATACGTTTTTTGTGGTTTATATATCGGCATGTTTAGTACTTTTTTATGTGTAATATAAACCCGCTATTTCACAAGACTGGACTACGTTTAACGCACTGTTGCACTCAAGGTCAGTTGTGTTTACCATTGGTTAAAATAAGTACAATGCGTATTGTCTGTTCATTTTAATGAAGATAAAGAATATAAACAACTAGTCATATATCAATTGTTGCCAAATGTTGCTTAAATAACATGCATTGTTAACGTCATACATTAAGAAAAACATATGAATCGATACTTTAAAAACATTCGTTCGTTACCTACAACAACTGCATGTAAATATGCTGTCAAAATGTCTGAATATCCAAGTCATAATATTACAATTGGTTCTAGCACAGTATCAACTGACCCGTCCAAGCTTCAGCCTTCCTTTATCAGCCTCTGACCTTGCCTCAAAGTGTTGAATTCATGGCAACAGGAAACGCTCACCCCACCCAGTCACTTCAGCACTACGTCGTAGCAACATTCTTTCGCAAGGTCTAACAACTTTGCATCTTTAATGTTGGCTCTACATTTACTATTTGGAACTTCGGTATAAGATAATCAGTTTGTGATATCCGGAGTGTATCGTTAGATCCACCGAAATGCAGAACAAACAATGCTGGTCAAAACTCCATTCGCGTTGTTTTAAACAGAAAGTGAAAGCGTGTGATTTGCCAGAAATGTAAAAATGTAGTTCCATGAAATAAACATGTATTTGTTTAAAACCTCAGACATACTCAAAGAAAACATGATACAATCATACTCAAAGATATAATATCGTTTAGTTTAACATCATATTGACGATTTAATAAATTAGTCATGTTTTTTTTTTTTAGGAACTGGGAGTAATACACTGACCTTGATAATGGCTAAATTGAAAGCAAAGTAATGAAAGCAATGAATCAATTTAATACGTAACATGTTAGATAACGTGGATAAATATAATATTAGGTAAGTGTTGAATAAAGATAAAGTTTATTATGCTCGGCACGAAAATGAAAAGCACTCGCCAAGACTCGCATGATAAACTTGATCTTAATTCAACACTAACCTTATATTATCTATATAACAAATGAAACAATAAGATATAAATATTCCCTAACATGGAAACACACAACGATGTCGCGAGTCGATTGCAAAATATGCTCCAGAAAAATAAGAGAAGCGTGAGCCCTGGTTTACGGTTTAAATTTTAAACAATGGTGGCCTCCAGTTGCTACGTCGTGTCGTTTAAAGATACATAACTGCAAACATTACATTAAACATAATACCCGACCGTTATGAATGAGATTAGTTTGTAAAGCACAAATCATGATAGCGTTAGCTATTGCAGGCCAGAACGCAGCCATACAGTACGAAATACCAGGCCAATATGGGGGTGAGCAAAAATCATATAATCCGGGTAACGTGATAAATTATTGGATTTGTCCTTGTCTAAGCATATACAGGAAAATAATGCATATTATTATGAATCATTTCAACATGATTTATTAAGTAACGCATATTGCAAATATTACCAAATTATAATGTGTGTTTTATATTCAGGCAAACTAGCAACGCCTAAACACAGACGGATGTTATTAAACCTACATATTGGGTAATGACAATTATTGTTGTTATTGATTTCAAAGTCAGTAAGCCCACTATGTTAGTAAAGTGTATTCACATGCTTCTCATTCTGATATATGTTTGGATGGACACAGCATGTTAAATCGCTAACGCTTAATTCATTTACCCCTTATTACATCAGTCAAATGTCTGAGAGCCACTGTTTGGAAACCCATCCCGTAAACTATGTTGACTGTTTTTCTTTTATGGCAGATGCTCCAGCTACCCGTCATCGCAATAATTATGAGACACTTGAAGAACTAAAAGTCCGTGAATATGCGACTGTTTACTCTGAGGACACTCGGCGAGACATCAACACTTCGTCAGACAGTCAACCTGACATGTCAGGACAAATCGTGTCGGTAGACGACGATCTGGAATACGTTAATAAGAAGCTTTCTGCAAGGTATAAATTTATTTACAATTCGATACTGCTGAACGACAGGAAACAAATCAACACATGTATGTATAGGCAAATGTTTTGTATCAGATGGTATAAGTAGTAATATTTATACAATAATTGCCAAAAATTACATTTTATACACAGCCTGACTGAATGGTCGGGTTAAAGTCATATGCTTCAATTGATCGATTCAAATTCATGTTTCCTTAAATATAGTATTGTACGTGGTAATATATGCTATGAAATCAGTACAAACACGTCAATGTGTAAATTTACATTAAATAAGTTCATTAAATAAAAATCAAATCATTATTTTTTTCTTTCAATATAATCACATGGACATTCGCTCACAAACACTCCACATATTACCAATATTCACAATTTCAGTACACCAATAATGATTATAAATACTAATTTACACCATGCTAATTACGAGTTCAGTATGCGATTACGTAGACATGTATCTGTTTATTATTAATGGTACTCGTCCAAAAAAGATCCAATGAGAAGAACACAGCAGCGTTCATTAAACGATTGCTTCGTCTTTAACGCAATAACATAATTTGACTTACACCACTGAGCATTTAAGGCGACACCTTTGACATCATCAAACAATTGATAAAATATACTTAAATATAGCTCGGACACATTAACCTGACATTCATGAACTCTGGAGTAGACTAAGTAGCACTTCTACACGCCGCCTATATTAATATTCCGTTTTGTTCGTGCACGTTTCTGTTGATGTGATAACTGTATCTTCAGGGGAATATATCGATTCAGCTGGATTGAATTACACAAACCAAATTATATAAAGCATATGAGAATTGACATGTATGCATGCATGAAGGTCAGGTTACTGTGTCCTAACTAAGGTCCAACAATAACTAAACGCGGCCTCATTTTGACAACATTTCTGGCATATACCTTGCATCATGTATATCTTAAAGTAACAATAGTGCATCTGCTGACCATACCGGAATGCGAGCATATATTCTACAATACCATTATTTGCGAAAGTAGTATTAAGACAAGTTCTCCAATTGAAATATGTGTACCCAGTTCATATCTAACACTACAAGTAGTTCATATTGTAAATCAACATATTAATCAAATCCAAAAGGAGAAATATTTACATGCACATCGGTAGAAGTGAGTTCGGAATAACGCTGTCAGTGTACTTCGTTTGGTGGTGAACTGTTCTGATAAATGTCCAATAGCAATACATATAATATTGTGAAGCGATATTTAAATTTAAACGAGTAATTATAATAAAAACATAATTTTGTTACTGCAATATATGCTTTTGGACTTGTATTCGCTAATATTTAAGGCCATGATTTATATTACTCATGTGACCAGGAAGTATTTACGAACATAACATATAACGAGCACTACATGAATGCGGAAGTTTAATTTCATAAAGATAGTCTACACACATTTATACACATTGACATTACCCAGTGCTTATAGACTGATATCGTACAACGTGCACACTTGTTTGAGTGCACATCCATACAGTATGATTAGTACAGTGGACTAAATTGAGAGTATATTCAACCATCGCAGTTCCTTCATTTATGTATGCCATTATTGTTCGTTTGTTTATAATGTATTGCGTGTGGAATTAAGCCGGAACGATGTTCTACTATAAATTGGTGTGGTTATTGATCTTGGCGAGATTTACAGGTAAGTTAACACGTTGTGATGCTTTTGATAAGTTTGCGTTGCAATTATCCGTTGACGTATGCATACATCGTGTTGCTGTTTCAGATACTTATTAATTAAGCGCCTTAACAACATTAGAACTTACGCACAAAAGCAAGTGGCTATAAATAACTAAATAACTAAATCAAATTCCACACTTGTTAGACACGTTCGCTGTGTTGCGATATAATAGAATTCCAGGTTTAGTAAACGTCTATGACTTGTGTTTTATTTACATGTAGAGCTAGGCATGAACACACTTATGATCGGTTGTTACTTATGATTATTGTGTATGAACACACTTAAGATTGGTTGTTACTTATGATTACTGTGTATTGGTTCGTTATGTCTAAAATGTCGTAGAGACTGGTCTGTTTCATTAAAACCGTTTTTCTACGAGGGTAATCTAGTTAGCAAGGGATACAATGCCAAAGGAGTATTGAAGGGCCGATTTTGGCCTCATTTTGAAAATTAACGACATTTATATCACTGAATAGGCCAGTTTTTTTTTCAATTATTAGGATGTAGTTTTTTTCAAAATCTTACAACCACACATATGTTTGCGCAACAACGTGTATTTTTTGGTGTGCCGTTGATGCTTACTACTTACTACCAACAAATTCAACTAATATGTAGTGATACAGATTATAAAAATGTACTGCATGTAAAAGTAACAATGTGGTGTTGCATGTTGAAAGGTCAATGATTTGCAATATTCAGCCTTTTCCGACAATCCTGCATTTTAGAAATAAAATAAATGTATTGTGTTCTTTTTACATCTCGGATCATTCTAAAACAGACAAGGATATACTATTTAATAAAATGTTAGGTGAACTCTTACGAAAAGAACAACACATTACGCAGTATCATTAATATCACAAACATAAACACACGTTAATTTGAATATCACAAACATTACCACGTGCTATGCTGTGTTAAATAGTTTAATTGCTAAACATCTGATATCCAATTGCAATTATTGGATAAAATTGAAGATTAATTTGATTTTGATAGACATTTGTTGAAGTGTCCATTATATGCCGGACGGAACAACGCGTTCTGTATGTCTGTGCACCGCGTGCTTAACAACAGAAAGCGTCTTAGTCAACATTGGATAGATATAGAGCATTATTGCGCATTGAAACTTGACAATGTTCTCGATTAATCTTTTTCCCGAAAAATGTAAAACACATAAACGAAATGACAACTCACTGGTACAGTAAATTTTTGTATATTTATACTACTTTCTATATGAAAAAAATGGCTCGGGCGCAGGGGGGAAGCAGGATTTCGGGTTCGGGACGGGGGCGAACACTTTTGATCCTGCAGTTATAACACCATGTTGCCTTGTTGTCTTTGGGTCTGCAGTGATCTGCTACAGATCCGTATAAAATATATATAATAAAAATATATGCATATCATCATCATCGTCAGCAGCAGCAGCAGCAGCAACATCATAACCATCATCATCATCAAATGCACTTGTTTCACTGATTAAATACTTCACTATATTATGCTTGAACGACATGTTGGTTCATCTGTATGTCATGCACCTGTTTTGGCGGTAAATTGCCCTTGTTTAATGTGCCTGACCACTAAATACATAATTGACATTCAACTTTATATATATCGTGAATATATTTAAACATGTAAAATCAGTAGCTGACTACATTCAAACGAACACGCATCGAACATTATTTGTATTTATCATTTACCAAAGTATCTCTTTTTGAACGTTTTGAGTAAATTAAGCGTACACACTCATGCTCATCAATTGTCTGCAAATGTGCTATAAACTGTGTTTGTGTTCATCGAAAACGAACTAACGGACAGGCAGACGAACATGCTTCTTAAATAAAATATTATGAAGATACTCGTGTGGTTGCGTTATGAACTAATAAGGCAATTGATGCCGACTTTGTGTCAATTTCGCTGAAATATGGTGCCGGCAAAAATATGAAACGCCAGGATTTGGAGCCAACGTTGTGGAAACCCCTCTACTTTATAACGTTATATCTTTCTTATGAATGCAGAAAGCAATTTAAAACTGTGTATCTGTGCCTACGGTGTATTGCATCTGACATCTTTATAAAGTACATTAATTTATAAAATAAAAAATAGCACCCTTGAATAAAGGTATATATTCCCACTGTCTTTAGTTTTTAGTTTTCGCTAAACTTGGGCGCAGGTACAACAGTGTATGTAATAAATCGTAGGCGGCTGGGCTATGTGTTACTGATATAATGTGTATATTTTACAAAACTCTGCGAGCAGAGCGAGCGAAAAAAACAAATTTAGCATATTTGTCCAGTTTTGACTATTTTATATATGCCCATATATGTATGGTCAAGAAGTTTTAAGGGGGGTGGGACGCGCCGGGTGCGCCCCCGCCCCCCCTGGATCCGCTTGTGGAGCAGTAAAGTCGATGCGCGGTATTTTTTAAACCATTTGGATCAAGTAAATAAACAACGATTTGGAGTTAGAATGCGTAAGGATTATACCACGTGGGCGCTACCCCGAATGGTTTAAAAACGCTTATCAGAGCAAATAAGGTTATTATGTTACTGATAACGATAAAATCGAAAATTATTTCCATTCAAACATGATCTCACAACATAAGTTTGTTATTCGTTGCTCCGTAGCCCATTTTTAACACCATTTGTCACCTGAAAGGCGACGTATATGTGCTACTTTTGGCTGCGTCGGTGGCGGCATTGTTTCGGCGGCGTACATGTACATATAAATAAAAACAATGTATCAAGAACAAATCAGAATGGTATTATTGAAATATAGTTATTCTTTCGGAGGCAGAAAACTAGCATGTCCCTTGTTCTTTTTCCGTCCGTTCACTGCACGATTCATCGTGAATGCGGTCACGGACACAGGTAAACCAGACAACGCGAAACCTGTCTTACAGCCAGACATAGGCGTCTTACAAAATGTATAACACACCTAAGTTATATATAGTACCAGTATACTAGGTTAACGTTTGTTTACTAAATAAAGGACTTATAACTCTACAATTAGCTGTATAGCCTACATCATTCAATTAATTATTCAACGGTGTATTTATCATGTATATAACATGTTGTCTTTACGAATGATACTAATTATGGTGACAGCTGATTAAGATATTTCGCGAAGTCTGATATATGAACACGAATGCGGGCTAAAAAACTAACTTTGGACTATAACCTACATTTTGAGCAGAGCTAGACAGTTAATGTTTAAAATAAAAGCGACGTATTTGGATTGATTTATATATCGATCCCGATCTAAATAAAATTTAGATAATTTTTAGAATAGTGGAAGGTACTGTTGGATTTCCCGACCAAATATTCAGAAAGCACAGTCGTACAAGATCAACTTCTGAGACTTCTGATTGGGTAGACAATTGGGACAAACACTAAACATGAATATTACATAATTGAATAAGCATAACAATGTGACGAAACACGTTTAAAACGTGTGGGCGTTAGATATTTTAAGATGAATTCGATGAATTGTAAATCGCCATCTTATAATGAAAATGACCTATTAGCATCTTTAATACATGTAAGATAGGCCCTTTCCATTCTAAGGTGGCGAAATGTAGTTTAATCTTTGAAAAAAATATTTTAAGTATAAATCATAACATCATAACGTTTATATATATATATAGTTTATGCTACCACCATCAATGTTGTAAGGGGCATATTGTGTTGGCCCTGTACGATACTGTATTGTTCGCGCTACGCCATTACAGTTATCATAGGTTAACTATGTGACGTAATAAAATCGTCACAATTTTGGAAAATGACTTCTGACGTAGATCAGAAAGAATCTTTACTCTTGAAAAAAAAACACGAATCAATGTTTCAATGTTTTAGAAATCATGAAATAACATGATTTTGACGAAAGTGTAAGCATGAGAGTATTATAAATCTAAAGCAGAAAATTATGGAATATAATGCCTACTGCACGGTATGTACAAATGTGTCATGGTTAAAATACGCTGCATCATGGAAAATTGTATGTGGCAGTGCTGGTAAATACCGTATTTGGAGCCAGGAAAATCACATAGGAAAGAGTGTCAAACTAGTATAGTGTGTTATGATTATGATCAAATCGAACATAAGTTGATCTAATGCATGTTGGATTATTGATATATCAAATCAGGTAAGATTTTTTTATCTAATGCATGTAGCCTAGGAGGTATTTACCTTATAATATAACCCGATAATGCTAAAAACGGTAGATTTATCTCCTAGCAATGTTCATAATTGTTCATTTAATAGTAATAACATCCGGGGAAACAACTGAACAACACGGTTGAATGCGTGTTAACAACCGTATTCTGTTGAATTACTGGTGTTAAGTGCATTAACAAAAGACGGTAAACTGCAAGTGTTGGTACAACATTCGGCCACGAATGACAAGTTGCTTACTGATCAATTAAGAATTTTTCTTAAAAGCCAATTTTCCCGAATGTCTAAATTTACACAAGTTTATTTTTTAACCAACAGCACATACGAGTACACACAGATAATAACACAACACAAAGGCTGATTAAAATTACATGTCATGACGTCATACGTCCACGCGATGGTTCGATATTCATGTCAACGTCAAGCGCACATAATGATCTAACTACAGGCATGATTGGTATTGTTTGTAAATGAAATTAAAATTTCTTAATTGTATGGGCCAAAATCAGCCCTTATCGACCCTAGTCCTTTAAAATCGCAAAAACTCCACGCAGCGGCTACTTCCCCCTTGGTCTTCTTCATTAACCACTTCCACCGCGATTGAAAAACTTTTAGACTTTACAGGTTTTTGGGAGATTACTATGGGCGATTGGATATTTATTTTTCAGAACGTTTTCATTTTTTTATTATTAAGTACAAAAATGCAATAATAACAACGGAAGGATTTTACGGTGTCCATGATTTTTCTTATGCTTGTCCATGATTTTGATTCGCGCCCTGTGATCTGAATCTGTTCACGTGGAACTTTCTGCCGACAGGAATTTAAAATAGAGCTTCGCTCGGAACCTGTCCAGTTAAATCTCAATCTCATTAAAATCAAATCCTAACGTTCGCTCCATTAGTTGTCGCTGTCAGCGTATAGTATAGCAGCGTCAGACTGGAGATGATTTTAATGAGATTGAGTTAAATCTCTGCCAGGAGGTTGTGAAATCGTGTTAAACACTTAATTATCCGACCCTACTTTTGAATAGTTCATCAATATGTATTAATATGTATTAATATTTAAACAAACCTGAAAGCGAGTTTACAGTAATGTAGTATAGTATGGTAATGTGTAATCATATCGGTTTAGTAGCATTAGTAGAATTACTCAAAAAATAAGTTCAATAAAAATGCAATGACTTCATTTAGTTTTAATAGAGGTTTTGCAACGCTACTTAATGTGAACAACATTGCGGTTATTCAAAGGGCCTTATTAAGTGATTATAATATTAAGTTCATGAACTGACCAAACACTTTCGCAAATATTGAAATATCGACAGCGTAAACGGGCAACTTTATATGTGTTGTGTATATTTGTGTTGTGGGGTCTTTTCTAATTACATGGCATAGGTAAAACGACTGTTTGTGTATACGAGGGTTGTGCAAAGAGGTTATGTACTGCCTGAATTACTCTCATATATTAAGCCAGAAACATAAACAATAAATATGCATGGAAGGCTCAAACTGCCCTCTACAATTATTTGTGACATTTAGTATGTTGCTTATGATTACACAATAACATATAATAATAAAGCGCGGACACAACAGCTCCACCGGAGCACGTCAAGTCGAAATGTAACGTCATAGATTTACGTCAAAGACGTCGCTCTTGTTTAGCATATATAAAATACTGTCATAAAAGACACTTGTGTTTACAAATCCACTTTATGTTATTATCATGACATTACAAGCCGGTTGAAATCTGCAAATTAACGTAGTTTGTTTAAGTCTGCAATTCCAGGTCTCTTCTTCTGAAATGTGTGAACTAAGTCACTACGATTACACAATATACAACAGTATTAACTAACATTGAAAAAATGTTCTTGCTAAATAAATATGATAGCTCAAGTCATTACAATATCTGAATTAATTCTTAATTTAAACTGTATTTAATATATACATGATTTTATATAGTATTGAAATCTGCGTAGTAACTTTAAACTATAGACCCTTTAAAACGCAATTGCTAAATCAAGAGGTTTTGCAGATAAAAAAAATGATTTGAATTTGAAATTGCTATTAAAATTATATTCTTCAATTGTCTGCTGTGTCGTGATTATATTATATTTGGTGCCTATGCTATATATTCAGACAGTTCTGACAGCGCATGGATTGTTCAAGGTGTGTCAATAACGAGTCTGTTTTTGACGTCTGCATATTTCTGACCGACGTTAATTTTCTAGAATATCTATTGTCTTCCAGACCCATTCTTCCTTCACTAAAACGTTTGCGCTACTGAAATATCAGTTTCCGTGACACCGAATACTCACCTCGTTCTTGCAGTATCATTTAATAAGTCAGACGTGGGTGAATTCCAATGTCCCTACAAAAAATTGCATTTGTCATCGTTTAGACATAGGACAACATTGCCCTTAAATATGGGGTTTCTATGTATTATATACTCAATCTTATTCGAACTTGAAAGTTTGTGTTTCAGCGAACAAATAGCGTGCTCGGGTACAGCGTTACCATGGCAACTCAAATGTTGTTATTACGTGCATATTGAATGTTAGCATTCAACTAAGTATAGAATTAGTGCAATGGGCTAACTAAAGTATGAGTTGGGTAGTGGATGTGCGTGTTTTTGCTAATGGTTCTCAAATCGGTT
Source organism: Congeria kusceri (assembly GCA_027627225.1). NCBI lineage: Eukaryota > Metazoa > Mollusca > Bivalvia > Myida > Dreissenidae > Congeria > Congeria kusceri. The sequence goes on along the minus strand of CM051029.1, from coordinate 5,840,373 downwards.
TTCTCGCTATTCTTACCTGATCCTTTTTCATTAAGTCATTGACAATTCTGGAAAATGCACAAACAGTAGATTTTGATGTCGTTTTCGCAAACAGTTTGTGAAAACTAGTTGAAATGTGATAATTGCGATGGCTGTGCTTTAAGGTAAAGTTTTGCTTTTTCTTTGATAATTTTCTTTCCAATGATGATACATGACGTTAATGCAGACTCTGAAGAATTCAAAGTTGCATGTACAAATAACTGCATGCAAGTGGTGCAACTGTTGGAGTTCAAATTCGATCAATCAATTTTTATGGTCATGCGCAAACTGTGTAAGTTATGTCAACATTGAATAAAACATCGTGTGTGCAAGCCAATCATTGATAACTTGTTGATAATATTTTCCAAAAACAAGGGGCAATAACTCTCGTGTTTCTGACCCGATCATGCTTATATTCGACTTCACCTATAGTATTACGTTCATAGACAAACTGTACACGATTGGTGAAGATTGGATGAAAAATGAAGTCTCTATCCTGAATAATGTCCATTTTTGCATATTTTTTCGCAAACAAAGGGCAATAACTCTGGTGATTCTGCTCCAATCATGATTTTAATTGACTTCACCTTTAATATTTTGGTAATAGACAAACTGTGCACGATTGGTGAAGATTAGGTGAAAAAAGAAGTCTCTATCCTGTATAATGTCAATTTTTGTTGTTTCTGGTCCGATCTTATTAATATATTCGACTGCAACTATAATTTCATGGTAATAGACAAACTGTGCAAGATTGGTGAAGATTGGATAAAACATGTCTCTCTCTATCCTGAATAATGTCCTTTTTTTAATATACAGAGGGCAATAACTCTGAAGTTTGAAACATGATCTTGCCAATTTTTGGCGTCTGCTAAAATCTGATAGTCGTACACAAACGGTGAAAGGTTGATTAAGATTTGATGGACAATAAAGGCTATGCGTTGCAAAAGGGCACTTGTGCACCGTTTTTGCATGAAAAAGGGGCAATAACTCTAGTGTTACTGGTCCCATTGGGCCCATTATCGAACTCGTCGCAGATGTCATGGTTATACACAAACCGTGCAATTTCAGTCAAGATTGAATAAACAATGTAGTCTCTATCGCGATAACGGTCCAAATTGTTGACGGCATCTTGACGACGGACGACGGAAGGACGGACGACGCCGGAGATTTCCCCAATACCAATAGCTAACCGAGCACTTCGTGCTCAGGTGAGCTAATAATCCATTATTTCTAACCATTAGCTATACATGAACTTCGTTTTGCAATTTCAGTCAACCAAAGTATCAGTACACATACATTGTGGACTACTCTCGTATGTGTGTGTGGTCTAGGTGGGCTGCATTAATTGCCTCAACATGTGCTAATAAGCATACAGACATCTCTTATTCCAGAAACACGTGAAGTAATTGGTGTTATTGAGAGGTACATTCAATAGAAATTAATTCAAAAAAGAAAACAAAAAGCTGGATGTGATAGTATTGGAACCACGGCTAACATTGTCAGTCTGACACGTTCAAAGGCTATAGGCTAGCCCTAATGGACACATTTTATACGAGTTGTCTTGAGTGTGTGCAATGCTTTACAATTTTGAGGTATTTAAATGAAGAATATTAATTTATCGGCCGTTTTATACATTATATGTGTGTTTTAGCAGGGTCAAACATCTGGCTACTTTTTAATTCTGTGTTATAGTTTGTGACAAAATATAAAAAAAAACGACATTCAGTCCATTTGTGAGGAAGCGCCTTTAGTGAACTGGCCTAAATTCATAAAGTTTTGAAACTATTTTTTTCGAGATGTAAATACTAGTAATCATGTCAAACAAATAGCAACCGTAAGGCGATGCAATTTATAAGAATACGGGATCTACCAAACCTTTACTTATATCAGAATTACCAACATACTTGTATTGTTTTCAAGTTTATATTTGATAACGTCGTACAGACTCTGTTCCGATTATTTGGTATTAATGATGCTTTCAGCTAATTTACATATTGAGTTTTTTACAGTAGGATGCTACATTGTTGCCATTATTAGGTATGGGGACATGTTCTTTACGTTTTACTACCATAGTAGGCGTGAATGTGGAATGCCTTGCCGTGATAGGAAATCTATTTAGACAGATCACAGTAACCTGAGCTGTTTGATACTGATTATAAGGCACTTGTGTTCTAAATTGTTTTCAAACTCAAAGAGGTATTTTGAAGTCACTATTGTTGCCTTTAAGGAAACTCAATAACCTATAAATGACTCAAACACTAGCAGTTATTTTTTATAGGTTTCACTGACATAAGTGATCGTGAGTATGCCTGCAGATTTCATGTAATAGAAGAAATGCAGGAAAAAATTAAATGTATTGGATTACCTAGCAAATGACAAAATTACAAATTACATAGGTGTTTGTCAAATATCAAGTCATTTTTATGATTTGATAAGTGTGGTAGATTTTGAGACAAGTGATTTGATTACAAAAGTCATCGCTGAGATATACAAGAAAGGAAACGGGATGGGTTAATAGAATGTGTTAATTGCCATATTAAATATAGTTCTGTAATTGTTTGGAGTAACTGACAGAGATTATTTGTGCTGGGTCGAGAGCAGTGAAGCAAAAGATTACTTTCACATTCCCGTAATCGAATAATGTAGGAGTTGTCTCCCTTGATAAAGTGAATCGATAATGAAATGTTGAATAAACTAATACAATGTGTTTAAGGAACGTCGTCGCTGTTTTGTTAACTTAAGTATGTATATGTTTAAAAATTCTAAATAATAAGGCACAAATTTGATATATTAATAGTCACAAAATAACCACATCTGCTTTCGAAACTATGTTTATCATTATGATTATATACCTTTTTCAAACGATTATAGATTCAGATCTTAATTTTTGATGATTGGAATGAGTTAATAATTGGTGGAGTTATTGCAGGATGCATACTTAATAGGTAATAAATAAATTAATAAACAGAAGAAGTTCGTTTTTGTTCCGGCTTTGACGGCTTGAGCAATTGAGCAAATAATAGTTTGAAAGAAACATGGTCATTATGTTATTATTATTATTACTATTATTATTTTTATTATTATTATTATTATTATTATTATTATTATTATTATTATTGTTGTTGTGAATAGTAATAAAAAATAAGGATACAATAAATAATAATATTAATATTAATATTATTATTATTATTATTATCATAAATGTGAGGTTCGTGCGCATATAAACCGGTTTAAACACCCAATGCTGTGCATTGCCCGTTCCAAGGCGGTGATCCCAGTCTTATTCATGTGTGTTTTGTGTTTGTAATGTGTTTTTGTGATGTGCTGTGTAAGCTTTTTGTGATTGCCATAAATAAAGGACCTCGGGCTGCTAATAAGAGTTATCTCCTGCTGTCGCAACTGGAGGTTCGCTTTGTTTATTATTATCCATTTATAAACACTACCAAGAATACAATAGAGTTAGTTTTCATTTTAAATTATAACGTTAGTTATTATTGTTGTCAACTATTGTCCTGTAGTAATTGGCAGACAATGACCCGTGTACTTCACACTTGTTGATAACGTAATTGTGACATGTGTTATTTTAAGATTATAACCTGAAATAATTACACATTCCGCTTACGTAATTATGGGCATGTGTAAATACAAGAATGTGATCTAATAATGTGTAATAATTTATAATACTATGTTGGGACAATATGAATTATGTCAGTCTGAAGGAAATAACCTCAGTTTATAGTGCATTGTTTTTTTCATTGTAGAGACTTTATGCTAATCAAAGTGAAACTATATTAAAATGTATCATTACTGTATTATATACAATGTCATTTCTGTTTGTTATGAACTAAATTTAGGAATATTAATTCTCCGATCAAGTATTGTTTCGTGATAATCGCTAAAAAGGGGAATGTGAAACTAGTCTATTAGAGGTTGTGGATTTGCTAGTTCTGTTGGTGGCAGTATAACTGATATTGGAAGTTTGGTGAAGGTGTTGTTGGTGGCAATATGACAGTTGGTTGAAGATCTGATGAATGTGACGCTGGCAGTATGACTTATTGTGGAAGACTCGGTGAGGGTGTTTTTATATGACTGATGCAGTATAACTGATGGTGGAAGATTTGTCGAAGGTGTTGTTGATGACAACATGACTGATGGTAGAATATTTGATGACGGTGATGGTGGCAGTATGACTGATTGTGGAATACTTGAAAAAGGTTTTTGTATATGTCTGATGGTGGAAGATTTGATGGAGGAGATTGTAATAGCATGACTGATTTGAGAAGATTTGGTCAACTTGGTGGTGACAATACGACTGATGAAGGACGAATATGACGTAAGTGTACCTCATACATGTAGCACATTAGCAAAAAGGAGTAAGCTTAAGAATAGGCGTTCTAAATAAATATTACATAACAATTCAACAGTCGAACAATATATATAGAGAATACATGGTTGGTGTCGGGATGGAGAAAGTTTATCTGGCGAGGCTTTGAAAATGAAAATAGGGCGAGCTTTAGCGAGCCCTTTTTTTGTTTTCGGGCCGAACCGGATAAACTTCCTCCTTCCCGGTACTTACCGTGTATTCTATTTATCCTGATTTCTATTCAATTAAATTTAAAAACACTAAATACTAATTAAAGGTTTAAATTAAAAAATATATATATAGACCGGTCTCGAACATAATAACTCGCTTGCATGTATGCGTACTACCCGACAAAAATAGTTATCTATTTCTTAATCACCTTTATCAAAAAGCGAAAGTAAAATATTAATAAATCCTATTTGCTGATGTCAGTACGTCACGAAAATTACGTTGTAAATTTGCTTTCGTTTTAAACCAGATTATATTGGTTTTTAAAGAGTTGAATTACGTTACACCAACTACGTCATTCATTTTGTATTGTAATTTTACACAATGTAGTCAAACCAGAATGCGTTTGTTTTGCAGTTTAAAGTACATGAAATCGGAATAAATATTTAATGTTTCTGTGTTTTGGATAGATTATATTATGCAATAGGATTAAGATAAAAAGTGTATGGAATATTTTCCTCGGATGAAAACGGTGAGATTGATCCCTTTTCAATTTTCTACGATTTACTCGGATAGTTGTGGGTGGAGGACAGTGAAACTGAAAGTGAAATAAATCTAATTAATGTTTTGTTCTACGTTAAAATTACAGATGTAGCCTTTGATGACTTTTTTCATTTCTTTTCATTGGAAATTTATATAAAGGGTTATTTCTTTGATGAATATGCTCTGCTGGTTGAACAAAGAAAGTCTATCCACAAAGAATAACCCGCTTGCATCAGATTCAAGTGTGTCGAAATGGAATGGAACTGTATAGAAGTTGTTGTTAACAAGTTAAATGGAATGTAAGGGCAAACAACTCATTTGTTGTTTAACTATGTTAAACTAGACAACACAAAGTTTGTATGGATGAAAATCTCTGGTAAGTAGACTTTATGCTGTGTCACTCTCGACAATGTTGTTATCCGGCGCGGAGGAATACCTGTTGACGGTTTATCACAGTCACGTGATCTACTGCCGGATATGGTCAAATTTATAAATTTATTTAAATCTAAAAGCTATAAAACTATATTAAACCTTTGTAAATATACATACCATGCTTTTAACAGACGAAAAATTATGATCAATTTCGTCCAATAACTACTCATTTGTTGTTTTCTTTTGTACAAATTTGTCATTCTTCTTTCGTACTTTTTCGTCTATAACTTATAAGTCCCTCCTCGGGGAGTGAATCTTGTTTATAAACTACGTTGTAATTTACTATATATCTACTGTTTGATATTCATATAGAATTATTGAATTATTAACTACGTGTTTGTTAAAATTCTTCTGTTATAAAGTGTGTATATATGTACATATATTATACGTTGCCATGTGTTTATAATTGTTATGCATTGGATCATGTTATGAGGAACATGTATATATGTTAAAGTAACTGAATAAAATATTCTGTTCTGTTCTGTTCTGATATCAACACGTTTATACGGTGACCGCTTTATTAGGTCACTGTTTGGGTTAGTAGCAGGATAAAATAAATGATGCAGTCCATGTATACGACAGGGTTGACAGAGGGTAAGGACTCACCAGTTATAGAACAGAAATCATGGAAAGAGACTATTGAATAAATGTCAAAGTTTCATATCTTCTTCCATCAGTCGTTAAAGGTATGTTGAAATCGTGAAATCCGATGGTTATTCGTATGTGTGGAACGAAACTAATGCAAAAAGAGTGTTTTTGTACGACAGCCTCCATACTTTAATTAAGAAAAAACGTCGAATTTGCTGCAACACGTTTATATTTTATTATTTTCACAGAATAAAACTAAGCAATATATATCCTATCTAGGTACGATTTAAATTAATTTGACCCATCTTCAATTGAACACAAGTATTTGCGGACAGGTCATACCGTCGATGAGAATGATAGTTTTCATGCTGCAATAGCGTTTGCGTCGAGGCACTCGAAGGAATCATCCATATATTGCCCGTGAAATCTTTCTAGGTGATTTATTTTACTTTTAAATGGTAAATTGTTTGAAAAAAATTAGCTTCGATTACGGGACAGAACACAAAAGTGTATATCAGTGATTTAAGGTGTCTAAAGTTAATAAGTGAAGAGCTAACACGTATCCTTTGTAAGTATCTCTATGACACAACTTACATTTCAGTTGTTAACCAACATACTAGGGTAAGGCGTACAACTGACAGCATACCCGTGCACAACAAATGTCCCACTAACAGCTCAGTAAAGATGCTATCCCCATCTGGTCAGAAAACTACAGTTATCTCATTACATTTGTGTTGATGATCTAATGTTAAAAGCTCACCATATATTGTTTGCACTGTTTCCTCGTAAAAATAATTGTTCTTATATTTTGAATCAGCCTTTAGTCACCTAGTTATGAAATCGAGTTACTTGGAAACTATGCTTAGGATAATCCATAACACATTTTGAGATGTTGATTTTGAACTTGTATTGATAACACTGGACTGTACAGTATATAATACAGATAATTTACTAATGATGGACAGTGAACTTGTTATGGAAAATAAAATTGTATTTTCGGTTATGTTGTGGCGCAGTGTGGTCGAGTTCGTTTCTGAAACGATATAAAATATCAATGATTTTAAAGCCACAACGCTGCATTCCGTTGATTTATTTCAAGTTACTGCTTACACTATATGTAAGTGCTAACTTTCTGACTATTCAAGACGGTTGTAGAAGATACAAAAACTATTATGTGGAACAGCCACGATTATCCCATTACCAGGTCAATATTTGTAATTGGATACATGTGTGCATGGATTTGCATCTTATATCAAAACTAATTTAAAATAAAATGCACTTTACCATTGCTCGTTCCCTGCGGGTTTGTCGCTATAATGAAACATAAAAAAAAACACATTTAAACCGTACAAAAAAAAAGATATTTCATAATAAATCCTGTTCAGAAAAAAATGTATATACTTTTAAAGAGTTCAACAAAGTAATAACATTCTTGGTCGTTTTTGAAGTATATCATAGCAAATAATGACCGTATTTATATATATGTATATGAACAATCTACACCTAAGTAACAGCTTACATGTGATAACTAGCTGACGCGCATTTAATAATACATCCGAAATATATACATATATTATATATATTATAATCTAAATAGTATGGAATCACAAATAGTTAACTTACATGTTATATTAATCGCATATGTATTGCTGTCGATTAGCAGAGTATTAATGGTAGCTGAGCATTTCCATATTGAACCATTGTTTGACAAAGTTACTGACTTGATAATACAGGAATACACTGTAGTTTAATGACAGAAACATTCTAAATATTATGAAAAATCGCTTCAAATCGGGTAACACACGCCATTAGAACACTCTTGAGTCACGACCGTTAATATCGGTGCGCTCTTGGTATCCTGCATTGCCCAAAATACCTTGAATACTTCGGTTTAAATACGGCACATACATGGTAATCGGTCATTAAGCATAATCTTTTCTGTGCCGTGTTCTAACTGCACTGAATCTGCTTCGGCCACTGAAAGAAAATGTATCAGTGTATAAATCAACGCTGCGGTAACAGTTAATAAAACATAATATGGCGTTACATATTTATCTAAACCCATGTTTTTATTCGATAATACCTTTTAAAGATACCATAAAAACACCTGCAACACATACAACTGTTACTGCAACTCGCGAAACCATTTTTACAAGTACACTTAAACTCCACAATGAGGTATAAAACTAAATTAACTGGGCAGTTGTCGATAACAACATGTTATTGTATTTGGGTTACAACTAACAAAATTTACAGGTATCTTTTTGGAGGTATCTCGCCCGTTGTTCAAGTATTTCTAAACACTTATATTTTACCAACACAGATTTTAATAACAAGTCAGTTTGACTGTAATTATGTATACAAATGATACATCAATAGTTAAACGGACTTATTCTACAAAAAGTGATCTCTGGCAGCAATGTGAAGTTTATTATATTATAAAAAATGAGCAATACAAAGGCGTTTAAAAAAAAAAGAAATTAGATCTAGTATGAATAATTTACAACATTATGAGATTTTTTATAAAGACTAATAAACAAAAAAGCAAGAAAAAAGTAAACCGAGCGTGGGTGTCGAACTCACGACGTCGGAGTCGTAAACACATATGAAAATTGACAGTGATCTAACCATCGGCGCTATTCTGACTTGTAAGAATAGATACGCGTTTGTTGGTTATCAAAGATACTCACAATTCTGACGTAAAATGTAAACAAGAAAAGGACCAAACAAACATGACCCAAATAATATAATGATTTTTCTGGATTGAACGATTGTTGATGAATACAGTTGTATCACAGGGATCTTCCATGTACAAAACTAAATATTTACACATTTCAATAAAAACTGCATGAATCAATAGTGTTGTCCGTGCACAACTAGATCAAAAAGAGCTTACCGTTAAAGTTATTGTATGCACTTCCGTATCTCTCCAACTCATGTGTGTCACACAGCATTTTAATTGTATATGGTTATTTATATCTTAAAGGCGATGTGAATTTTTTCCCCCAAATTTGTATTATAAAAGATTTCATAAATAATATTAAGGAAGTTATTATACTTTTTTATGAACACAAATGAGGATTAGAAATATATGTCGCTGACCTCGATGCGAAGACATGCAAACAATAAAAAGAAAATATGGTAAATATAATACCAGTATATCCATTGTTGTTGTTTTTTGCCATTTGAAATATTTTCGGCACACGGGGGAACGTTGAGAAAATTTAGATAAAAAATAACGGACAATGTATTTGTTAGTTCAAATTTAAACACTCACCGGTACCTGTTTGCATGCATATAGTTGATGCTGTCAAAACGCTATCGACATGTTAGTCCTTTATTAACATATACGTTTTTGGTAACTGCGCATCCCAAAAACACTATTCATAATGCAATATAACGGAATAAAAATGAATTGGCTGTATGAAAACAATCGTAATCTTGTATTATGATGTTTTGACATGTTCATATGTCGAATACTAGAAGAAAAGACAATATATCGTTGCTTTAATATTATCATAACCAATTGAAAATCTTATGTTAAGCACAATACAGACACAAATACGCAAAAACACAAATATAAGTTATTAAACAAGCCAAAATTATTCATATAAAATAGCTTAGCTTTAGATACAATTTACACTTATGCGCAATGGCATTACCACAATGTCATAACCATGTTCACTGTTAGGATTTGCTTTGAACAGAGAACATTTTCATACGACAATCGCTTAACAAACAGTACACATGATTACAGATAGGTGTACGTTACTTACTTAAGGTTATTTTAGTTTTCACATTTACATTTTAAGGATATTTCAAGACTGCCTTTGTATTGATTATAAATTGTGGTGTGTTAGCCTGCATTTATTAACCAGTCCGTATTCAGAAGTTGACAGGACGAGTTGTTAGTGGTGTGTATCCTAATTCATCTCAATCATTAACTTAGGTGAAAACATCATTTGATGTAAACAAACCTGTGTCAACGAACACAGTGGAACAACTTATATTTAATAGTGTCGGACTAATTATTTCTCTCTTGATGAATATTCACCTGACAGGTATACCTGACAAGTATCAATGTATTGATATTGATTAAAGTTTTAAGCAAACTATCAAATGTCGTCTCTTATTTTAATACAAACTTAATCATGTCTAGGTTCGTACGATCAGCTAGCAGAAATCGGACAACAAAACGTGCAGTTGCCTTTTACCTTCAGCTGGACTACAGAAATACAGAAAATCGTTGATTGTTACAAAGATGATGTGTTCATAGGTCGGTGTTCTGGCAGATATGTGATAGATTGTGCAAAAAGTGTAAATGCAATTGCTAATTTATCTACAATAAACGACCTCTCCGCTGTAAATATCACTATTCTGACATTCAATGAAACAACAGCAGGGACATATAGCTGCTCAAAAGAAAACAACGTTCAAAGGACGGCAATCTCACTTCTGGCGCAAGGTACACTTAGTTTATGTGTCTGTGGTGTATTTACGTGCGTACATGTAAATCCAAACACTCGCTAATGAACACTATTACAAACTAATTTGCCTATTATGATCTTCCAGAAATGTGAATAATAGATCCCAATGTTAAATAAATACAACATTGTCACAAAGCCACTATATTTATTAATCCATTAAATTGACTTAAGATATAATTAGCATAATTACGCACTTGAATTATAATCAATATTTATACGTGTTTAATGATAGCCTTACTGTAGTTTTAATGGCATACCCTTCCGTCGATATAACTTTCAGTACGGATTTGTGATACACATTACCGTAAGAACTCTTAAGTTTTCGGACATCCTCTTGTTAAGACTGAATAGTTATTTTTTGTTTGTAACTCTTTATTTTTGGACAGTCATCTTAAAAAAGTATGACTCTATATTTTCGGACACTGCTTTAAAGTGGGGTATACTAATCAAAAGATGTTGACTTTGTTGTCGTTTGGTTTTGTTGTGTTGTAATATTACAATCAAGGTTCTTGCATAAATCCGTACGGTAATTAATATAAAATTAAAAAAAGTATGCACACATTATAAATTACCGGTAACTTAAATGGTTTGTGTGTCTATGAAACATGTCGGAACATGAACATTACGTATATTTTGTCCGCCCAAATTAAAATCTCCTTCTCACCCTTAAAATGTCTTTAAGAACATAACATAATTAATGTTCTATCGATAGCGCTTGCATTGTTTCGCTACAGTTGTATCAATCGATGCTTTTTGACACCGACCACCTCTAGGCGTGTTATACGCTTTCAGATACAAACTACTAGACAGAGCCGCAGTTCGGCAGTCACATCAAATACTTTTTAAGTTAAAACGACACTTTTGCTATGAGTGTTACTATAGCCTTGAAGAGTTGGATGCCTGGCTATTGGGTGGTGTCACTCTGTTTCAGTCAGTAGTTTTAAGAGTTGTCATTATTAACGCGTCGTGTTTTTAACGGATTTGTTTGTTTGTTCAAATTGGGTAATACTATTCCATTGTACTAAAACTGCATTACAACGTTATTAAATAGACTATTATTAATTATAAACGAACGAAATATTATAATTTAAAAACCGATTTTTCAAAAAAAAGAAAACCAGACATATACGGACGTAATTGAAATATTTTCCCTGTGTCTCTAAATATTCGGACACCCAAAATATTGGAACAAATTATATCTATAAATTTTCGGACTCAAACACAAAATATGTTTAAGTGTCCGATACATTGAGTTTTTACGGTATATTCATGTTCATGTATGCAAGGTTGGTGTCATACTTATGTGTGCAAGCTATCCAACAAATATCCAGCAACTAACGAAACAAAACGCTCGCGTTTAAGGAGTGCTGCGGCAGTTTTGGCTATTTTTTTCCAATATTAGATCAATTTTTAAATTTGTCTGCAACAAATGAAATAAAATCTTATGGTTACGAGTCTTGTTTTTATATTTTATATGCATTTGTATAACATGCAATTATGCATTAAAACCGCGAAATGTCTGTGTGTGTCAAAATTGACTAAAATCACCAAGAAAAGATAAAAATTGCAAAATTAGGGTATGATGTTAGTTTGTGTGTAGCAATAAACATTGAATGAAAGCAAACATTACCAAAAATTTCAGTTCAAAAGGTGAATGCTAAGAAATCGCACTTTATATATTCAGTGTGACCGACATCGGCAAAGAAATTTTAACTATATCAACAACATTCGTTTTAATTATAAAATGTTCTACATAATATAATTCTGCCAAACTACTTGCATGCGTTCATCGATATTTTCTCATCCTCAAACACACATACAAGGTAAATGTTGCCTCAATATTATTGAAATAAAACAAATAATTGTTCAATAAATTACATGTAATTATTTACAATATACAGCGGTTAAAGAGACCTAAGTGCACAGCTGCAGAACAAAAACAAATTGATATTGAATGACCCATTCATTGATATATAAGTTTACTTTGTCAGAATCAGTTAGCCTAACAATAAACAAGAAAACACTATTTATGCCAATGGGAGAGAAGAAACAAGGGTGGAAACAACTTGGACACGAAACAGCTAGGGAAGAACATTACTTGGGCGCGTTTCGGTACAACTAAACACCGGGAACCCGTGGAAATCCACAAAAGCCCACGAACACGAAAGAAATGAAAAGAAACGGCTAGAAAGCCTAAACGTAATTGTGGAAACTTACAAAAAGCTACGTAAACCATCTTCAAATAACAAAAACCCATGTTTAGCGACGATATTCCAATAATGGCGTACAGTTCTTAAGTTTCCATTAGCTTTAGTGTGGTTAATGTTGTTTACGCGTATTGCCGTTTGTTTATGTAAGTTTCGTTGGGTTTTCGCAGGTTTGAATAGGGTTTCGTATGTTTCTGAGCGTTTTCGCTGATGAGTGTGATGGCTTTATTGGGGATGTGCATGTTTACGTTAATTAAATAAGTTTTTTGCGGATTATTGCTGGTTTTCGGTGTTTAGTTATACCCGCGCAAAACGCTCGATGAACTTGTGATAATAGTAAATTAAGCGGCGAGAGGTTAAAAATACCCTCGAAATAAAACAAAAAAAAATGCCGCAATTTGTTTTACGCTAAACATTTTGTGAATATTTCAAGCATAAACAAACTACCAACAAGAACTTTTGCTTTAAATATTTAGCGACGTTTTGTTTTTTCTACAAACAGAAACAATAAAACGGGTAAAAAGAACGTTGCGAACACAGTCTATTATATGTGTTAATATTTTTATGTTCGAAAATAGTAAATATGGACATTGCATTAAATTAATATTTTTTTACTGAATGCATCTCGTATACCTTAGATTTTCTTCGTGGGCGGTGAAGTTAAGAAAACACTAGGAACTACATTTATTTTAAAGATAAAGTACAGTAGAACCTGTCTAAACCTGTCGTTCGAGAGGTGTTCGGTTTTTTAAATGTCATTGTCATTTAAAAATGTACGTTCTATTATATATAATAAGACAATACAACATATTAATGTTTACACTTTTATAATTGTTTATTATTTTTGTTATTTGCAAGTAAATAATACGTATCGAGATGTATGTAGCTGTTTACGATTATACATAAATTCCGTTATATCAACGAAATCGTAAATGCATAACACATAAATATACGACTACATAAATTATGGTGTTCGTTTACCGATAAAATCATGACGCAGTCTAAAAGTTTGACAAGACGTCATTTTCGCGCGATCTTTCAACGCATACGAAGTGTAAACAAACATGGCGGAGAGGAAGCCAAACAACAAAAACTGGTCTTACCAGGAAACATCTGAATTAGTTGACAGGTGTGTTAACGAAAACGCCATTTTGATCGATTCACACAAAATGGGGTTAAATGAGGTCGGCAAGGATAGATATTGGACTGAAACTGTAGATATGTGAGTTTGTAATATGTCAGTAAGTGTCGGTCGTCCTTTTTTGTGTACGTGTGTTGTTATTTCAAATTGAATATGTGTTATCAAATAATATACTTACCCGACAGTGAATGGCTGTCATTGTATTTGTTCGTCACTAGCTGGTCTTTAATCAAAATAGATTGTATATATATTATATATATATATATATATATATATATGTTTCGTTATAGGATTAACGCTGTTGGACTAGGCCGCACTATTGCGGAAGTGAAGAGAAAATGGATTGAACTGAAGGTGCATACATATTTACTTTGCATATGCATTGGTTTTTTCTTCGATAACTGTACGGGTCTCACTATGGGGCATTGTCGTTTAATATAATTCAGTTCCTAATGGAATATTCCGCACTTATCAAGATATCATTGTCGTAGAACTTAAATGATTGTTCATTATGTTACTACCTAACAATTGTGGCAATCATTAGTACAGAGTGAACCAAAGAAAAAGGAGCAGCACAGGGCAAGGGAGAGTCGAGGCACTGGTGGATGGCCAGCTCTCTCAAAATTGAAACCTTTGCAGGAGAAGGTAGATAACTACACTTTGTGAAGTTGAACTGGAATTTTGACAGTAAAGTTGTAGATCTGTGTATCCTAGCATATGTGATGCGCAATCATTTGTTTAGTAAACACGGTATTGATGAAGTTCATATTTAATGGGAATTTGTTATTTGACGATAATCGTGAACCATCAAAGCTTGTAAATAAATGTAAAGAAAAAATGTCTTTTGAGTAATATTGAACATTTATTATGCCGTATTTCTTATTATTTATTTTTCTTTTTTTTGTAGGTTTTTACTATTATTCCACTTTGCTCCCTCTCAGGAGTCACTGATCATGGTGACATATTCCTCGATAACTCCAATGGTAAGTGTGACTGCACAACATGAATCAGATGTAGGGAGAAAATGGCAGTATAAATTATTTAATGACCAATAGCCACACACGTTATGTGGCGGGCGTTTCAACTCGTGAACCCATATAGAAAATCCAGCGTTCTACCAATTGAGCTAGCTGGGTCATAATTGTGTACTACTAATAACTTCAATTTCTTTAATACAGATACAATTAAATTCAAGGAAGTTAAATGTTTGTACATTTTTGGAAAGTCAGCGTAATAGTATCATTGTCATTTTTTTATTTTATCAAGATTTGCACACAGAAGATTTGTCCTCCTGTGAAATAACTGTGGATCCTGAACAAGGTATGACCCACTATATGTTTACATCAATAAGTGAAATTCTAAAATGTATTATTACTTATACCATTGTCTGCAGTTATCAGGGGTTCTGTGTTACTGCTGTTTTGTATAACCATTACATGCTGTTAAACAGAATGTGGTCTTTAAAACTATGCTTACTAACTCATTTGTTGTAAACATATTTTAAACGTTTTTCATCAGATCTTGCTTCATTCGAGCAAGTGTTGGACAGTCCAAAAGCGGGTCCCAGTCGTGGTAAAGAGAAGTGTCTTCATGGACAAAGAGGAATTCTGAAGGTCAGTTTAATCAAAACAAAAAGTATAGACTTGAAAATAAAATTTGAAAAAAAACTGTACATTAATTTAACATCAATAATTTACACGCATATTAAAATATTCGAAACTATTGACACACTGACTTGCAAGTTTTTGACATTTTGAAGGCCAATTAACCATTAAAACATTTTTAGAACAACTACAATCATTTAAAAACTTAACATTTGCGATATGTTTTGTAATTTATTTATACGCATATATGTATATATGTGTACATATACATACATCAATACATACATACATATGCATGCACATACATTTCCATACATACATATATACGTACACACACACACACACTATATTTTGAAAAATGTGCACTTACATTCAGGATCTGATGATTGGTACAGACTAGAGAACGTACAGATCGAAATAGAGAGGATAGAGGTGTCCAGGAAAAGAAACGAGTTCTTGTGCGATATAAGCAACAAAATCGAAACGCTAATTTCACTCAAAAATTGAAAATGTTGAGTGAGAACCAACTGATGCCAGAACATTAAACGATACTCACATATTGTTTAAGTGTGTATGTACGATCTATCATATTGGTTACTATAAAAGCATATTAACGTGACAACATTTACTTGAAAACAAAACACAGGTGTAAAATGGCACTGAGTCGCTAACCCGAGTTTAATGAATCATGGCTCATTTCCGGGAAATTATTTGAAAATCCAGATTGTGATTATAGAGTGTTTTAAAGTTTTCAATTGGTTGTCTTTTCAGATGAAACAAACACTGTCATTTGATGTGTGTACATATATGTATACAAACATAAACATTACATCGGAAGAAACATCGTTCACAAGCATTTCCATAGGACCAAAAATAATAGTTGAGACCCATACTGGTAGTTGTTAATTTATCTTAAGCAACAGAACATTTTTTGTTTACTTGAATGAGATTTGAGTTAATGTATTTTTTTATACCTAAAACGTGATTTGAGGACACCGAATGTCCTCTCTACCACCATCCGTTCCTTCACCAAGGCTGCATTGAACTGTTCCTCTGCAGGTGTAGTTTGATTTAACACCGGTGTCATCAGGCACGTTCTCAGAGGGTAACCACTATCGCCTAGAAGATATCCAATACCCTGCCTGCTCCAGTGTTCCTAAGTAGTAATCAATAATTTAATTATAATTGTCAAGAGAAAAAAATGAGCATAAAAATAGAAACAATGCAACTGCAATATAAAAAACTGTTGTACTAGGACTGGAATAATTTGAGGATTATACAAAAAATGTTTTAGCTATAAAAATCTTTCTAATAACATGTTTTTGTAGCAATGCAAACTGACCGGTAAACATGCCATTTTAATTGTTAAACAAGAGGCCCTATGTCGCTCACATGAATTTAAGGCGTCATAATGGTTTTGAAAAATTTAACAGCAAGTACATAGATGTATTAAGTGAAATGTAAACACACATGATAACGATGGACTGCACACCACACATAGTCGAATAAGAAAACTGTCTTGCTTTCTGGAAGCCTTGTTATTAAACACTAAAAGGATTAGAGGATTATCAATGGAAATTTACTGTGAAATTATTTTCAAATCCAGCAAGTGGTTTGTTACATGGAGATTGTCAAAGTTGCGAATATGGCTTTTTACGATAGAACTTCTCCACACCCTTGCGGGTATGTTTTTTAACAAATCAAACTTATTTACAAATATTTGGGAGATGGGCAGGTCACCCAATAAATGTTGTTTTGTGAAATTATTTTCAGGCCAATGGTTTCTGACAAAAAATATGTTTTTAAGTTTGTCAGTTTTTTAAGCTTTCTGTTGCCATAGCAATTATAATTTTCAATATATTCAAACATATCAAAGGACTTTATTAAAGGACCACCCCATGAACATTGCTGCCCAGTTTGGTTAAAATTAACTCAGTTGTTTCAGAGTTGTTTAATTGAAAAACTAACCTTCAGTCCACAGTTATCAATAACAGACGCATCATGTGTTGCTCCCGGCCATCGAGCAACTACATCGATAAATCTGAATTAAAAAAAGAAACAAAATTAATGATTATAAATGAATGTTGAAAGTCTGAAACAAGATGGGTGAAATGAAAACACGCATTTACACAATTATAACACAATGTGAGAACATGTGTCTATTTATTTTATGCTTTTCGGTGATTTATAGGGATATATAAGTGAAAGAAAATTGATAATTTACTGTTTTATAACAGTGAAAATCACCACTTTGGTAATTTTCACTTTCACACTGGTTCCCGATTCAATATCTGAAATGAATTAGACGCTCAACGCCTGCCTTTAAACGGTGTGGAAAAAGGCACCACACGTAAAAATATTAATTTATATTACCACTGGTGAATTTAAATCGATATTCTACAAAAAACAACAGATATCCTCTATTTATATCAATTTTTTTCATTTGACAACAATTTCATACTGACTAAAATACACCGCTAACATTTGCTTTTGATCTGTCTATGTGCTTAACTTTCAGCAGTTTAGACATTTAATGACATTTTTCAAAAATACTAAAATATGTGGATACGTCACTTTAAGACAGTACATCATAGTTATTTAAAGAAATCTACTTTAATTAACCTTTAATTGGAATCAACAACTGCTTGAATGTTCAAAGCATGATAGCTTTTTTCTGCACACATATGCATCTTCATTGACTTGTGGAGTACAGATCGGAATTAATGTTCCAGCAACTGCACCGACCATACTTGGCAGTCTACACGTTCTGTAAAATGCATTCTTGCAACCTAATAATTCAGGTCCATGTGGAAATCTAAAAAAAAAAAAAAAAAAAGAAGTGTATGTATTGTATTTTAATTAAATTGAATAAGGAGACTCACACATTTATTGAGAACTCCAAACAGTATGACACGATATGTTTAAGGTTTTTCCTTATATAGCCAAATATTGAAATAAGGAAATCTGCTCCGCACCCCTGGTGTCATTGTTTTTAACATTTCAAAAATATCTAAAGGTATTTACTGGAGCTGCACTCAAGGAACATTTATGTTTAGAGCTGCACTCAAAGAGCATTTATGGTTAATTATTTCAAAATCCATTCCAAAGTTTAAAACAATAAGATTTAAAATGTTTTTCTGTTTTTGAGCTGACATAGCAACCAGATTTTTATATGTATTTTATTGTATTGCAGGAATTTCCGAAAAAAACACCTGTGTTGTTTTAACATGTTTTTATAAGTGATTAAAGTCATTTTTTTATAAAAATGCAACGTACTTCGCACAATTCATTTAATTAATGAATTACCTTATGAGTTCACTGCCCCGACAAAGCGATGTAATTTTTTTTCAAAAACTTACTGATCCCATGCAGATCAGCAATTTCGGAGTAAAAGTCTCCCTTTCCAAAGTAGCGCAGGGAAGCAAGAATCTGCAAAAAGGAAATTTTGGTAGTATTCAAAACATACTAACCCAACTGAATATTGTTAATAAATGAAGAACGGAGGAATAATTATATTCAGACACATTTGGTAGCATACATGATATAATTTCATATTCAAATCATAACTTGTATTCATGTCAATCAATACATAATTACACATGTATGAATTATCTGATTGTTTATTTAATTACAGTACTGTACTATCCCTATTTTTTTAAATAGTGTTTTAATTTTTTTTTACTATTAATTTAAATTTAAAGACAAGCAAATGGTTAAATATCACTAAATGCAAAATGTCAAAGCATGACATTTCTTGGGGGCGAAACATTATGTCACCTGATTTTAAACTCTAGCTTTTGCATGATAAATATCGATTTATGAAACTATTAGAAATTATCTGAAAAAAATACTAGCCTAATAAAATGATAGACGGTTGCATTTGTTACATTTTAAACTTGCATATTTTATTGTTTAAAAAAACATTGAAAAATCAATTTAGTGAATTTTTATATCCACTTGTTTCTGGTTACGCATGCGCAAATAAATCCTACATTGTTACATATAAAATATACAATGTTTGATCTCAATTTTCACCATGACCAAGCTACTTTTCAATATATCACCATACATCGTTGGAAAGATAAGGCCATAACCTTTTGAACAAACAGCATGTCAAAATATTATATGTGTTGTAACTCAAACTATTTACCTTAGAATAAACACACCGGTTTTGACGGGCATGGAGGCTGCCATTTTGTCCATGAATACATGGGCAAAAAGTTATGAAGCTGGGAAACACTAAGAACAAAGTAGTGCCAACAAACTTTTTTTATTTTATTTCTTACATATATACCTTTGAACTGATACCAAAACATATCATTTAAACTGTATTTTAAAAATCGTATGGATTATACACTGAATTATATGTGTTTATTATCTAACTGACAGCATGTAACGCTGAGGATGTGACTTCCGTTTTGGGGTAATTAAACCTTCTTCCACAAATGACCTTGACCTGTCAAATTATGAGCGGTATTCAACCTAAAGAAAGTAATTACAAGCAGTAAAAGGCAAAAATGAACTTTATAGCCGCAAATCTGTACCTGTGTTATTGGTTCTATTGCGGATGACCGCTTACATGTCAGAGCCCAGTCATCGCCTATTAATTCGAGCAGTTCTAGAATCGACTGTCGGTTCAGTCGATACCTTGAGATCAAATCTTCTTCATGAAGATGATGTAACGTCACCCGCGGTTTAAAAAGGCCAGGAATGGGTCTTTTTCGACCCCTTCTTTCAACAATAAGAACATCGAACGCCGCCATTACATACATATACGACTGCTCTTACCCAGTCGTAGATTTATGTATGAAATTTATGAACTCGGACGTACGATTTGTTTGATGAAACGCGTTTTCGGTGTACAGCAGTAACGTCGTAAATTATGTAAGTCGTAGCGTACGACTGGTAGTACTACCGTTGATCAAACGCCTCCCAGGCTTCGTACACAGTTATACGAAACAATATTATTTCTACCAATTTCAGTTAACCTCACGACGGCGACTCTTCTACCACAGACGTCCATTTCCTATCCAGTATATAAAGAAGCATCGACCTTTACATGTTACACGTCAAAGAGCAGACCCTTGGCTAGCATTGATTGGTTTGAGGATCAGCAAACCATTACAGATTCTTCCAATTATACATACACATCTGATGTAGCGACGAGCGTTCTACTATATATTCCAACTTCGTACAATGGAAGAAATTTGTTTTGTATCGCCCGATATGTATACACGACAATTAACATAACTGCACATCGTGTTGTAGAATTACAAATACAATGTAAGTATATTCTTTGCGTTTTTTTCAAGACTTTTTCAAGACCAAAATCCAGCCAACAATTCATAACATATTATGTTTTCCGGTCAGATTGCAATTCATGTGTATGTTTTCTAAAACTAGGTTAACGAAATGGACAAATAAATTGTACAATATTGAATGCAAATATAATGATCAGCAGTTATCGACGAAACATACATTTCTATTACATTCGAGTACAAATTATTCTATGATTTAGGTTTTCATATATTATATAGAATAACTAAATAATTTTTGGAATATTATTGTTAACATTTTTCAGAATTGTCTAGATTATGTTTTCATTCTTGTGGTATTTAAAAACGCTCGTTTAAGTTCCCTTCACTGTTTATTTATATGTATATTGTTAAATAATCTATACATGACTATCTAAACTGGAAACATTCACCGGTTATATATTCGTTATTGAACGAACAGCAATAATTTGTAATGGATCATTACATAGTTGATAATGTGAATTAATTGAAATTAACTAGATATTGTATTATTAATATAAGCTTGCGTGCTTGTTCGATATCGGACCTTATCACAACCACGAAAACCATGTATAAATGATTTATTTTATAATTTGTGCAGTCCCTGTTACCAAACCCAGCGTTGCTATAAACAACAAAAACGTCACGGATAGTGTGACATTCCGAGAAAACGTTTCTGTGGAGTTCAGATGCTCTTCCTCCGGATATCCGCCTCCTTCGTACAGTTGGGTATACCCAGGCGGGACCGCAACAGGAGATGTGGTGATGTTACAGTTCGGTCGGACTTCAAATTTACAACACATTTCATGTGAGGCAAAAAACACGTATCTTTCACTTAATGGATCGCTGAACAATCGACCTACACAAAACGTGACCACCTTAATGTTGAACGTGTCATGTACGTTTTCATTGATTTGATTAGTAATGTGGATAAACACTGACCAGTTCTTGTATAAAAGTATGCATTCTGCGTTTTAGTAATGTGGATATGCAATAACCAGTTGTTGTATTTCTGTGTCTTTCTGTGGTATGCATTGTAATTGATTCTTTAAGCATGTGTGTTCAAATGTTCAAATATAGTCCCTATTGTTAAGAAGTATGTTAAGTATGATAATACTTTCAGATCCCCCCAACTTCAAACGCTACATTGACAAAAACAACAGTTTCACTATAAGTGACAACTTAAAAGTAGTGAGAGGTGACAACATCAATGTTGTCTGCGAGTGGGACGCTAACCCTGCTGCTACGGTATACTGGCAGGGACAGCAGGCAAATTCGTCTACATTGACTGTCACTAACATACAGCAGGACACGGTGTGGACATGCCTTGCTTCTAACTTTATTCTAGAAGCAAATGGAATGAAAACACTAGAAACTTCAGCCAGTAACTTCTCAGCAGCTGTCTTATGTAAGAATATGAGATGATGTTAATATACGTCAAATTTTAAAACCAAACAACATAAATTATGAGTTGGATTATATGCACTCCTTGTCTGTACGATATTATTACACGTATAAACTATCTATTGTTAAATTATTGCAGCTATTGTTTATTCCAGATGGTCCTGGTGTCCCTATAATCAAGTACAGTGTGCTATCGAATCTGTCAAGGACCGAAACTGTGCCAGCGAATGGGCTAATACAGTTAATCGAAGGCAGTAGCGTGCAGTTAATGTGCGCGGCGGACAGTAGACCGAATTCTACATATTCATGGGGTCCGGGATATAACAACGATACTTATGTCATATCAAATGTTTCGAGAAACGCAGAAATGTCATTCACATGCAAAGTGAATAATATTATGGATACTATCAGAGGAAACATTTCGGGAAGTAATAATTCAACTATACATATGGATGTGCTCTGTAAGTATCACACGTATCTGACCATACACAAAATTTCTGCCATTAAAGTAGACAGACGGTATGTTTTCAGCGTTAATCATTTTAAAACAACATATTGTATTGTTATTATTCTAAATTTAGATGGACCTGGAATTCCTGCCGCTAAGTACAACGATATCTACTATATACACGATGTACTCAAAGTGATAAATGGTCGGTCATTCACAATATCGTGTTTGGCTACCAGTAACCCGAATTCTAGCATTGATTGGCATGGTCCTGGAACACAAGTAGAAAATAACCTATTTATTAACAACGTTGACACAACCATGCTTAAGAACCTCACGTGCACCGCAACGAACACTATGTTAGATAGTCTGGAACATAGAGAAAGCAAGTCATCAAGTCTGACTTTTACCCTCGATGTTCTCTGTAAGTTGTACTTTCGTTAGTTAATCTACTTATATACGAGATTGTATTAACGGTATACATGTTTTATGCATGCAATTTGTTATGTGGGTCGATTTATAGATTTTCAAGCAAATCTAAGTTTGGCACATTAAAAAATGTTTAATATTCTATACATGATACATAATGATTTGTTGTAGATCCACCTGTGGTTCAACAAATACAGAATCAAACCATTCTACAAAACAGAACTCTCACTATTGCGTGCAGTTTGTTCAAAGCTGGTAACCCAGGAGCCACGAACTTTACATGGACCAGGATTGATACGAATACTAGTGTCGGTACAGGACAAACTCTCTCAATCAACAGTATTAAAATAACGGATGAAGGTGAATACCAGTGTACGGCAACGAACGCAATGCAACAAATTGGCAACGAAACAGAATATGGAGTTAGCCAATTAGTATTCAGTGTAGATGTTCAATGTAAGTTTAGTATTAGTGAGTTTTTCTCTTTGATATATAATTATATATAGATATATTAAATGATGTATACATTTAAAATGAGCCTATATTGCATATCGGCATACAATCGTTAATATTAAAGGCACACACACAATAATTATCAGAATAGACGATATTCCATATTTTGACAAACGCATTTGCGGATGCATTTTTTTTATCGCAACCATG
Organism: Congeria kusceri; assembly: GCA_027627225.1. Lineage (NCBI taxonomy): Eukaryota > Metazoa > Mollusca > Bivalvia > Myida > Dreissenidae > Congeria > Congeria kusceri. Next base: position 5,816,584 of record CM051029.1, on the reverse strand, counting down.
TGGTAAATTAAGAAATACAAATGGAAAGTGTTTAATTCTTGAAAGACGATTTCTACTTTTTTTTCCTTTCATTCTTTATTTACCCTTTCACATATTGTGCAGATCTTTAAAAATGTAATACAATAAAACGACAAAAAGTGGGGGTCACCGAAATAGCTTTAATAGAATGGCAATGTAAATAAACATACCCATAAATGCTTTTTAGAAAACATTGCTTTAGTTTTGCAAATGAAGTTTTATTGGCCATTTATTGGTAAAAGTACTGCAGTTTTGAGCGGCTTTATTGACCAACTGTAAGAAAACGATACCTTACACGGTTAATAAATTGATATGTGATATGCAATAGTTGCTTTGTTCTTTAATGGTATGCAAAACAACACCACGCTTTAAACGAACTATTTTGATTATAGAAAAAAAATGTGTCGTGAAAAAAAGCATGTTCAATATTTTATGCATAATTTTATGCTTAATACACAATTATTATGTTATTATTTACTGATATAACGTCATTGTCGTCCGCTACTATCTACGTAGCAAAACAAGTCCGGGAAACGGTTAAAATCTAGCATTAATGTCAAGTAAATTAGTTGATAAATGCATGTATTATGTATATAATATAACAGTCGTGACAACAGTTTTAACTGTTCTCAAAACGCATTAGAAATAATTATACACTAGTCGAAAATAACAGTATACATTATATGTATTAGATAGTACATGGCAAAACACTACTTATTTTTGAAGAGTTAAATCAACTGCACTGATGCGCAAAGGTGCGTGCAAAAAAACACTCCCAGTCGTCTTTAAAAAAATGAAAAAGGGGATGATACAAAAATACCAGTTATTAATTATAGATCATGTGCCTTCTTTTCTTCATTAAATCAAATCCACTAATGTATGAACTACAGAAGTCGGCTTAAAAAATTGACCAACGGAATGATAGCAAAATAACACTTATCAATAAGAATTTATGCGATTTGTTTACTTGAATTACCATATCCCGTGAAATAACGATACATGTATTGAATAACTGTATTATTATATTCTTAATTAGGTCTTAGTATGCATTATAGTAAATATACATATTTATAAATACGTTTTATACTTCCGTTAGATGGGGCAAACATAGAAACATTCAACGCCAATGGTTCTGTTACCAGCCTTGAGGTTGACCAAATGGAAATGATACAACTTGTATGTTATGCCAGTGGTGACCCTGAGCCTGTTGTAAGCATCGTTAACGCAACCCGTGGACGTGAACATCTCCTAATAGAAAAAGAAGCGCTGACAGTTACATCTAAAATACAGCCAGCAAGATGTGAATATGATGCTGGACGATATAAATGTCTGGCATATGATAGTTATAACAGAGCACTTGAACAATTTGTGGATGTCTCCGTAAAATGTAAGTGATTATTAGGTTATATCGTATTGAGGTAGCAGTAGTAGCATTATAAGTGTATCAGTTCACATTGTAAGTGTAAGTAAATACAGCTGTTTTTGTTTTGTAGGTTCTCCAAGGGCATCCCCCTTTTCTCCACCAATAACAAAACAGTACAGAGCTCCCAACGACTCTGTGATGTTCACCTTCGAAATAATTGCCTATCCTGAACCCAAGATGGCAGACTTCACTTGGTTCAAGCGTGTAGATGATGGATGGATGGGCCTGTCCAATGACAGCAACTTTCAGATCAATATCTCAGAAACTAGCATTCGGACACAACTAACAATCCTCCATATAAAATTGGAAGATTTTACAGAATATATGGTGAACGTTTCTAGTACATTGGGTTCAATATCGGAAGTATTTTCTTTATACACACAATGTAAGAATCAGTATGACGCCAGTAGCGTATAATTGTATTGTAATAATTGAATGTAAATATATATTATGGTATATTCGAAAAACGACAAACACACTGATTTTTAAAGTGTTGTAGAGGGTAAGAATTTAGTCTGTACCAAATACGCGTTTGTGTGTATACCATTAATATTTAATATTGTTCTAGCGATACCAGAAGTCCCGAAAGAAATTCGTGTAATACGAGTAGGAAAAACGGAAATAGCGATTGAATGGATTCCTGGTTTTAATGGTGGTGAAGATCAAAACTTTATTATTCGGTACAAGGACGTAGATCTGGAAAGCTGGACCGATATACATGTAGCGGAGGCTGCAAAAAAACAACACATGGACGATAGCAGGATTAAAACCAAGTACGATTTATCAAATCAAAATCCTGGCACAAAACAAAATTGGCAACTCAGTATGGACTAAAGAAATTACACATACCACTCTTGGCGATACAGGTAATTTTATCTCAACTGCAGACGCAATCGATGCCCAGTACCCCAATAACAATTGCATGCAGTAAATAAGTATTGCCATGTATGACGTAAGTTTATGTGTAATTATAGGTGACAATCGCTCGGATTCACCTGTAGTTGGTGGAACAATAGGCGGTGCTACAGTGGTAGGTATAATTGCAGCTTTCACTATATGGAGATACAGGAAAAGAGGTATATTGTTATCATATAAAGGTTATATGTAAAACGTTTCCCCTAAACGCAGTTATTCCACTTAAGTAAATATTGTATTAACATGTATATCAAACAAAATAAATGTGTATCTTGTACATTGTTCCTCATTATATCTTTGTTTCGTGTATTTTATATTCACTTTACACTTGTGTTTTAGCAATGAAACAATCTGATTCGAAACAAACACTAACGAGAAGGTATAATTCAGTTATCATTTATTTTGCATCATAGCATCAAATAAAATGAAATTAATAATTTTAATTTTCTATTTATAAAAATATGTACGCGTGATTGATTAATGTTTTGCAATGGAGCCAATGTTATGAAGCAGTTGTATAAGTTGTATTTGTACAATGTGTATAATTTAAAAATTGATAGTATAATGTATTTAATAGCATTTTATGTATTAAAACTATGTTGAAGGTCCATAGATCATGCAAACGGAACATACGAAAATATAGGTAGGTAATGATTAATTCATTTATATTTACTATAGCTTTATCCATTGCAACCAGTCACTAAAATGTTTCATTACGAAATGTATTACTCTAGTAATTAAAGATTAAAGATACATGTTGTAAACTTCAATGCAATGAACAATTAAGCAGAACCATTATACAAATATAACAAAAACATGTATGCTTCTTGATTTTAAAGTATATTCATGTCAGAGTCGCGCACAAACATTACGCAATACATAATACCCGACCGCTATGAATGAGACTGTATACAATAGCCTGATTTCGATATTCATTACAGGCCAGAGTGCAGCCATACAATACGAAATGCCAGGCCAATATGAGGATCTCGTGATGGAAACGTAAGTATTTGTATGACCGACATTACTATACATTGTTAGAAATCATATAAATTGGGTAATGTGATCTAGTATTGGGTCTGTCGTCCTCTACGCATATAAAGATAAATGATGCCTATTAGTATGAATCATCTCAACGCATGGTAATAAGTAACGCATATTGCAAATATTATAACTATCATTCTTTTTAATATACATTCAGGCAAAATAGCAACGCCTCAAACACAGACGGAGATTACTCAACCTACAAATTGGGTAATGAAAATAATTGCCGTTATTTATTTACAAGACGGTAAAATAATCACAGTATGTTAATAATGTATATTTACCTGCTACTTATTCTGATATCTCTGATCATGTTTCATCTGTAACGCTGTATTCATCTTACCCTTATTAAATAAGTGACCGCTTAGGAGAGCCACTATTAGAATAACTCTCGTGCATTATGTTCAATCTTGTTTCGTTTTATGGCAGATGCTTCAGCTACTCGTTATGACAATAAGTATGAGGCACTTGAAGAATTAGGATTCCGTGAATATGCAACACTACACTCGAAGGACACTCGGCGCGACAAAACAACTTCTTCTGACATACAGCTTGGGGTGTCGGAACACACAGTGCCAGCCGACGATCGGGAATACGTTAATATGAAGCTGTCTACTCTTTAATTGTGTTATATAAGATTCGATTATGCTGCCTGTATACTATACGACATAAATCAAATCAACGCATGTACCTTACGGCAAATGTTTTATATCGGATGTTTTCATATAATACATTTTATATATAACCTAACTGAATGGTCAGGTAAAAGTCATATGTGTTAACATAATTGTATCGAACGATGTCGGTTATTTCATTTTTCACGTTAATGTGTTTTGTTGTTCATTTATGTGGCAATAACTGAGATATCAATACAAATTCATCGATATGTATTGCAGAGGATACTGCATATTTACATTTAATGATAAAGTCGAATGTGGTTTGAACAAATTTCGTTCGTTTTGTGTTGACCATAATCAAATATGCAGACGCTCACAAATGATGTACATATCTTCAATAGTCACAATTCCATCATCGGTGTAATGATTTTAAATACTAATGTACGTCGAGTCGATCACAAATTCAGTATTCGAGTTCGTTAAAATGTTGCTTTTATTAATGGTATTCGCGCATTAGTGATGCAAGGACAAGGAATCATAGGTTGACTGCATGAGTTCGTATCAACCACTTCAATTTATTCATAATTATGGTAAATCAACTTATTTTTTAAATCCCAAAAGAAAATGTACATGCACATCGATAAAGGTGAGTTCGGAATAGCGCTGTCAGTGTACTTCGCTTAGTGGTGAACTGTTCTAATTGAGAAATGTGCAATAGCGATCCATAAAACATGTACATGCACATCGATAAAGGTGAGTTCGGAATAGCGCTGTCAGTGTACTTCGCTTAGTGGTGAACTGTTCTTATTGAGAAATGTGCAATAGCGATCCATAAAATATGTACATGCACATCGATAAAGGTGAGTTCGGAATAGCGCTGTCAGTGCACTTCGCTTAGTGGTGAACTGTTCTAATTGAGAAATGTGCAATAGCGATCCATAAAACATGTACATACACATCGATAAAGGTGAGTACGGAATAGCGCTGTCAGTGTACTTCGCTTAGTGGTGAACTGTTCTAATTGAGAAATGTGCAATAGCGATCCATAAAACATGTACATGCACATCGATAAAGGTGAGTTCGGAATAGCGCTGTCAGTGTACTTCGCTTAGTGGTGAACTGTTCTAATTGAGAAATGTGCAATAGCGATCCATAAAATATGGTTTTGCATTATCTAATTTTAAACGATTACTAATCAAGAAATACTTGTGTTACTGCAACATATTATTTTGCACCTGTATTTGCTTAAATTTAAATAAGGCCATAATAAAATAAATACTACTCATAAGACGAGGAAACATTTACGAACATACTTTATAGCGTGTACTGAATACATGTGGAAGTTCAATTTCATAAAGAATGTCTACACTCATGTATGTAAATTGAGAAAAAATACAACACTGCTGATATACTGCATGCACAATATTGAATGTGCAAAGGAGAAGGGATGATAGGGTCGATTGTTGCCTCTTCTAAAAGATGCACACAAATTGGACATCTGCATATATCGTTGTTTACACTTCAAGGATTGAATATTTTCAAACCATAAACGAAAAACATATTTTTGCGTCACATCGTCAAACATGACCGATGTATTGAAGTGCCTTACCTCTTACTTTCCTTGGGTGTTCCTGTCGTATTGGGCCAAGGAAACTAGCAGACAATGCCTTGTGGTTTTACTCACAATGCATCGTAGCTGGTCACCTTGGTCCAAACTTTATTTTAACATCCTTCGTACGTATTTATCCACTGCAATTGAATAATTCCCGCATATTACACTTGTTCTTGTTGACAGTTGCTGACATCGTAAATAGTCTCCTTTTGTTGACACTATTGCTGTCTGGCGATTGCTTGTGTCTAATATGAATCCAACATACTGTCAAGTAATTATTGAGCTTTATTTAACACATATATATATGTTACCTTGTTAGTGTGAACATCCAGTGATCCCACTAAAGTATTTTAGTAGTTAATACGTTATGTAAGAAGTGATCAGCGTTCTGTTCTCCGCCATTTTGTTTCGATGGCCGAATTGTGGCCTATTTGTGGCCGAAATGTGTACGGTTGTCCGCGGCCAGTTTCGATTCTTGGTTGGCCGTTTTGTGTTCGATCGGCCCAAAAACGAACGTCCGGCCAAGATTCGATCATTAGATAGTCAGTATAAGATTCGTGTTCAAGGAGATTGCAGCAACATCAGCATGCTCCCGAATAATATAAACCTTTAGATTCTATGTATTTATAATCCTATTGTGAATGTGAAGAACACGTATAGAGAACACTTTTATGTTAAAGTAAATTCTTTTGTACACAATTTCACTGTGCTTATTCGTCAGATGACATTTAAACGAACTTCGTTCATCTTTCAAGAAGTCTGCGTAAAACACATGTGCATTCATTTTAATCCATCGATTTTGTAAACTTCGCGTGTGTCCACGTCGTTACGCATATGCAGATGCTATTTTTAAACTGGGAGGAGAACTGAACGCACTCTTTCACTTTTATTTTCTATATTCCGAAATAACAATTTGATTAAACTAAAGAGCTGAATATCATTGAACGTGTACCTTAGTTTAACGTTTTAAAACTTAAATAAAATATAGAAAGCTGAATTATGCGTTGACTATTAATACTGTATAGACCTCTACTGTACATCACAGACCGTTGTACCGTAAACACGCTACCATACTGAGTAACATGATAATGCCTAGGCCCCAACAGTATAACCGTTTTGACGTCATTTGACGTTACTGTTATAAGTTGACGTCGTTACGTTTTTTTTAACTTCTGTGTGATGTATACACTTCTTCCAGCCAACTGCACAAGTCCGGTAATGCAGACTTCAGGGTTAAAGAAACAGATCTTTAAAAGTGTGCGTGTAAAAAACAACAATTATATTTTTGTTACTTTTCGAAAACGTTGCCGTTGCAGTAAGAGATCAAAAGTACAGGCCGTTCTGAGTATCCCGAGCTTTAGAGATAAAATATTGATTTTCTGTGGGGTTTTTATGCAGGTTGAATCATTACAAACACATGCACGGTGATATTTTAATTTCTGAACGATATGTCTTACTGAATTTTAAACATGCGAAAGCGAAATTCTCGAGTAACATAACAAATAGTATGACACTGTATCAGACACTTTGACGCAAACCGAGCATTGTCGCATGGTCCGCTTGTTATAACGGCACATTTAACTTTTTTATAACGGTATGTTTCAAAGTTTTATTTTGATTTGAATACATAGTGGTATTCTTTACAACACAATACTTTATACGAAATAATACATTCATTATCACGGACCTTGGTATATCTACAAAGTATGCAATACGAGTAAGAACAAAATAACATAAGAAGTGTCGGTATAGTTTACCTATGCATCGATGACATTATGTTGGTCACGCTAATTGTTACAACGCATAAACAAACTCCTTCACAAAGATTGTGTTCTTTTTATTGAAGTGAATTGTTTGAGTCTAGTGAGATTTAAGTGTAAATGTCTATAATTATTATGTACGTGTAAGTGTAAAGGTCTATAATTATTATGTACGTGTACAATATAATTAGATCTTACTTATAAAGGTTTACCTCTATAAGACCATATTCGCGGTAGTAGAGTATAAACAATACCAGCATATCATAGGCGGGTTTAGTGGTTATCGGGAGCAGCGTACGCCCCCTCTAAAATTTTCCAACAATGGATTTTTAAACCTCATAATATCTTAAAACATATGTATTTGGTTGTCATTCAATCAATGTATTGTAATAATCAAGTCAATTATTCAGTATTGTCTTTAAATTGATTCATTTAGTCCATATCGCACATTTCCGATATCTATCCAAACATGCAAAAGATAAAAAGAAGTTGGCATTATTTCAGTAACTGAATATTTCCGCCCGCTCTAACTTAAAATCCTGCACTCGCGTCTGCATATTACAATATACATTATGAAACATCGCTTAAATACGCTTTCTTTATTTCTATGAACTGAGAGTGTAATATCATTTATCCTGCTACTAACCCAAACAGTGACCTAATAAAGCGGTGACCGTATAAACGTGTTGATATCCGGCAGTAGATCGCGTGACTGTGATATACCGTCAATAGGTAGTCCTACGCGCCGGATAACAACATTGTCGAGAATGACATGGCATAAAGTCTACTTACCGGAGTTTTTCATCGATACAAACTTTTTTCATCGATACAAACAAATGAGTTCTTTGTCCTCACGATCCATATGACTGGTTAACAACAACTTCCTTCCAGTTCCATTCCATTTCAGCACACTTGAATCTGATGCAAGCGGGTTATTCTTTGTGGATATACTTTCTTTGGTCAACCAACAGAGCATTCATCAAAGAATGACCTTTTATATTAATTTTGGATGAAAAGAAATGAAAAAAACAGTTATCAAAATGTTAACGTAGAACTAAACATTTCATGATTTATTTCACTTTTAGTTACACTGTTTTCCACCCACAACTATCCGAGTAAATCGTAGAAATTTGAAAAGCCTCAAAAGGGATCAACCTCACCGTTTCCATTCGAGGCAAATATTCCATACACCTTTTATCTGAATGCTATTGCAAAATATAATCCATCCGAAACACAGAAACACTAAATATTAATTCCGATTTCATGTATTTTAAACTGCAAAACACTCGCGTTCTGGTTTGACTACATTGTGTAAACTTATATATCTACAACTCAAAATGAATGACGTAGTTGGTGTGACGTAATTTAACTTTTTAAAAACCAATATAATCTGGTTTAAAACAAAAGCAGATTTACTACGTCATTTTCGGGTCGCACTGACATCAGCAAATAAGATTCATTAATATTTTACTGTTGCTTTTTAAAAAAGGCGATTAGGAAATAGAGAACTGTTTTTTCCGGGTAGTACGCATTCATGCAAAAATTTACTCACGCAAGCACTGTGTAAACGATTCGTTTGTATTCAAAAATACAAACGATAAGAACAGAAGGAATCATTTCGTTCAATCGCTTTGCATTATGTACACAAACTATTCATAATTAATACATTTCAGCTGTTGATTATTCATTTAACAACAAGTTATTTTTGAGATTCTTTATAAGTATACTTATAATTTTTGGTCACAAATGATTCTTGAAGTTTTAAAAGAACGAGTTTAATATGCATTTAATTTATTTGTGCAAAAGTACTTTAATTCCTCTTCTGACCTACACTAAGACAGAGAGCATTGACAGTTTGGAGATAACATGATAATATAACGAAATGGGCTTTAGACGCGCCCTGTTTTGCTGCAATGTTGCCCTCATTACTACTACATGTAAATGCACTTGTAGGCAACGATTATATACAACGAATCATTGATGAAAAATCTTCATAATTGTATTACAAGGCAGACAGCTCGATTCTGCGCGTTAAATGTCGGTTCTTATTCGTTCGTGATACGAACACTATTTTATTTTAAATGGAAAGGCACATTATATTTCAACCAGGGCTATACGTTGTTCAACATGTATACATCTCCATTGCATATTTTACATATACAATATAGCGTTGATTATGTTACATAAAGTATAGATCTGGAATGCATTACGATATTTACACTTATATACGATGCTTATGCTAGGTTGCAACTGTCGTGCGACCCGTAACGAACTCCACGATTTGCCACTCGTATCGTGGTCTTTCTCTGAGATGTCAGTCTTGGATACGATGCGATGCGAGTCAATAAGTTGTCATACGATGTTTTGCGCTCGGTTTCCATCTGGTCACTATTTTTTAAATTACAGGTGTCTCGATCTGTCACTGTCTGATCTGCAGTTCAGATACGATTACGTTGGGTTTGTTTCGATCGAGTCCACGATTGGGTCTCGGTCTGCAATGATCATCTCCATCGGGTTCCAAGAATAGGGACGTTCTAGTACGTGCAGATAAGTTCCGATACCACAATTTATCACAAATTAATGCGCTCAGTTTTGACAGGGTACGATTGTGGTCGCGATGCCTTTCACGATCAAGATCGATGGTGATTATGATTTGAGCTACGACTGAACCCGAGTGATATAAATACAGCGCGACTGACTATTGATTTCATTAATTCTTGCCATTACAATACGTTTCAACAGAGCTTGGTGTTTGCTTTGCCTAAGATCGACCACGATCACCACGATATCGAAGCACGATTTGATACGATTTGTGGGGCTTTGTTTTGATACAATACGATCTGATACGATGCCTCTAATGGATTGCGTTAATCGTTAACAACTTTGGAACCGTTCAAAACTTGTCTACGATTAGCACGACTGCCATAACTGACCTCAAGATCTGATAGGATCACCACGATTAGTGCAAGATTAAAACCACGATTTCAATCGTGCCGCTGATCGTGATAGTGGGAACCTAGCATTACAGAACTAGATAAAATGTACGAAAGCATCAGTTTTTAAGTAGGTCTAATCAAATAAAGGGATCAACATTAAGGACGCGGGTCACATGTATGGATTTAATGAGCTCATTTTTCTCAGTGTTTCCTGTTACAACATTTAAAACATCCATGATTAGATATCAGCGGTTTGTTAAGGGCAAATACATGAAATTATAAATATGCCACCACGCACGAAGGACTCGTGTAAAGTGGAACCTGTTTATAACAAAAATGTATTGAAATCAATCATAATCATAAATAAATAAAATAACATTTTGAAATTACCTTTTGAGCATTTTCAAGAACACGTGGGTTGAAACTTGCCAACTTATCCATCATTGTTTGATTGATTCATTTCCTATAACTGGAAACAGTATTGCTACGCCTCTAATTATCCTGAAGCTATATGACGTAATAGAATCGTCACATACATTAGAAAATATAAGTTGTGACGTAGATCAACCGAGTTTACACAAGTTTTAGGTAACGCTAGGATGTGTAGATCTAGATAAACACGTAATAGAAGAAACTGTGACATTGAATTTCGAAATATATAAAAACAAAAAGAACGCTTTAATATAAACGTTTAAGCATGTGGGCAACAATATGCAATCAAATGTGGATTTTTCTTAATTTCATAATGAAAAAATATGTGTGTAGAATTTAGCACTAGGTTAAAGACAAGTGAAATGCGTGACCTAGATTCGATATGTTGTATTTCAAGCACGGCCATGGAGTCTGGAAGATACAGTAGTCACATCACTGTCAGATTTATCATATAAGGGCATTACCAAAGGCGGTATCATGTAATACAGGTTCAATGTAGCTAAGATGAACCCGGATGTACGTGAAACAAAGTCTGAAGTATATTTAATAATTCACAAAGTGTGTACTACTATTCCGAAATTGTCACTCAATTTCGATCATATCAAGGGATGTAATGCGATGCATGTTACTAAAGTACTGCGCACGGGATTATTGCCCCTTTACATTTATCACAGTTTTAACGCTAAGAGCAAGAAACTGATCACTTAAATTAACTAGTTTGTCACTACCTGCTGAGCTTGCGTACGTGTAGTGTGTATATTAACAATAAACCATTACTAATCCAATGAAGCAAGGCGATGTTGCCTAACAATGCTATTGTTTATGTCACTATTGTGCTCATGTATGTGTTGTTTGTATGTTAAACATTAAACCATAACTAAAACTTCGACATAAATGCACATGTTAACATTCAGAACGTAAAACTCGTTTCAAACCTTGTATAACTATTACAATGACAACTATATTGATATTTATTTATTGATTGATTTATTTATTAATTTCATATAAGTGTTTATTTTCTTCACATGTTTATATGTTTGTTTCATACTTTATAATGTGTATGTGTCGTTATGTACGTGTCATATGTATATGCATATGCACTAAATGCAACTGAACTCTTTTCGTTCGTTAAACGTGTAATATGCGCGTAATGTGAAATAGGCTTGTTTACATGGTTTTAAGATTTGTGTCATGTTATGTAAAGCGGTTGTTGTATGCTTACTTGTAATCAAATCTGCGTAAAAACATAATTACTGCCAAATGTATATATTTTTTTTTTATATTCAACCTACTTTATTAATTGCCATTGCAACCATTTTATAGTTGTGTATGACATTTTAATGCCGGGTTAAATGTATGATTTAATGTTAATGTTTAATGATTGTGTTACTAGTGCTATGCTTACATGTACCCATGATCTGCCCTCAAATAGTATGCCAAATACCAGTGATTAAGATTGATACATGTGTGTAGTTCAGTATGCCATTAGCATATAATCATTGAGCACGTAAACGCGGAAGATTAATTAGAAGCAATTATACATGTATGCGTTTTCTTAAATCACTAGTGCTTGTATTGAATTCTTTTTGTGTTGACAAAAAATAGTTACGTGTACTCCAAGGAATATTACGAAAATGTACACATATAGGAAGTATAGTTTAAAGTTAATTAGCAGCTGAAAGTATTACAATATGAACACAGGCTGCAGTAAACCAAGCATGCTTCACCTCCAATGTGTATCGATCTGTGTCGCGCATTTACTACTAGGTATTTACATTTGCTTATATATGTATACAAACAACAATTCAACAAGTACATATCATATCACACAGTGCATTGAATTTATCTAAACTCTTATTATTGTCATCCTTTACTCTTTCGGTTGTATTCATCTTATTATACCTGTTCACTTGCGCGTAAAAAACCGAATCGATTGGTACATGTGTATTGTATTTCCTGTCGTAATACTGGATTGCTCTCACGTTGCTGCAAATGCCAATTAAACATTAGTGTGACCAATATTATTATAAAAATCAACGTTAAAGCACATATTATTTATTTATTTTTTAGGTCGTTCGCTCGGTATCACACCCGTTTACTCGCTCACTCACTTACTTATTCAGTTACTAACTTACTCACTCTCTCACAGAAGCACGATGAATGTTTTGTTTGGACATCGCAATTTAAAACAGCACGAAATATAAGGTGTTATGTTTATTCAATCATGTCGCATTAAGTTACATATGGTAATTATGTTTACTTGGTAAAATATATCACAGCTACATAAACTCAGTTTAAATAGTAACCTTTCCCCATTGGCTTTGTATCGGTCTGTGCGCAATATATATACCTTCATGCAAACACATGAACACACTTGCCGACGTTGGCTAAACTCTTTATGCTAATAAATTGTTAGAAAACCCATTTGTACACATAATAAGTGGCAATAAAGCTTGCATCTTTCTCGCCACTATTTTTGGTAGTGTAGTGCATATTATATTTAATATAAACAACTGTAAGTAACTGATTAAAATGTATGAAATGGAAATGAAACGATGATGCATGCTATTGATTATATTAGCTGTGCTTCGTAAATGCTGTTTTGCATAAATATATAACAACTATTAAAAATTAAGACACTCGTTTACAATGTAGTTTTAATTCGCAATATATATGACAACGATATATACCCACGTTGGCATCGTTTTTTGTTTCTAATCATGCGAAACTAATTCATGACCAGACATTGTTAGTTGACACAAGAGTTGTATTTTTTTTAAATAATATAATCTAAACACACACTGGGAAATATTATGTGTATCCGAGTATTCGACAAATGAAAGATGTATTGCATTGTAAGTTTATATATAATTAAGCGACGCTGTTTACCGGTACTTCGGTGTGCCAATATAAATTATACGTATTAACAACCGATCTATTAGCTGATTTAAGATCGTTCTTTGTACTGGATTCATAATTTGTCAGCGATGTTTCTCAACTACGTATGTCATCGTTAATATTGATGCATAGTTCACAGTTAAACGTGCCCTATCGTGAAAGCATGTTTGAAAATTCATTTCAAATATATTTGCAAATGGATACTTGCATAATATTAATAGCCGTAGCCTCGCCGAATGGTTATCACATCAACACCAATAAATAAAACTCGTAGACGGATTGCAAACAAGCTTGCAAATGCATAAACACTTTGACAGCTAAGTAAATATATAATATACGTTGTGTTAAATTTATACCCAATAATTTATAACATACAAGTACGTCACTAAATAAACACACGCACGGTACTAATCAAACAGGCCAGAAATGATTGCGTTTTCATAAATCCATTTCTTTTATCAAATGTTTGCATTTCGGCAATTGACAAAATATAAAGAAATGCGTGTATAAATAACAATTCATTCTATTGTTCATATTGTCAAAACAGCAATAGGACATTTCTCCAGTATGAACAAATCTATGTACTATTTTGATAAACAATTCCTAGAGCATGTTATATTCGTAAAACATGTAATTGCATTTGAAATGAAAATAAATACAAGTTGTTTATTGTTAGATTTTATTTTTTAACGATATGTTGCACTTAAAAATAGTTCATCTTTATTTTTCTTCAGTACAGTGATTGTTGATCTATGCAATATTTAGAAGTTGTTGTTATGCATTTCAGTTACTAAATGAAATGGTCCTGTTTTATTGTAAGTCGATAAATTATTGTTAAATGTGATAGGATCCATTTTAACGGCAATATAGTGCACTTGTCAATACATTTTCATTATAGCAGCCTAATTAATGGTGCGTCACAAAACTGTTACCACAACGAACATAATGAACCTCATCCAATTAATGTCATTATGTTGTGCTAACGGCTAAATGTATGTTCATTATTTTGGAATGTATGTTCCTTCTTGTTTGTGCATTTTGTCGCTCTTTGCAACTGATTCAAAAGCTGCAGATAGACAAAATATTGTATTAATAAACACTTTAAAAACAAGAATATTTCTATCGTATATCACAGTGGGTGTTTTAATAAGTCGCATTTACCACATATGCTCACTTTGTAAAGACACTTTAAATTGTAAGATAATGCATATGTATATGATTTGATACAACCATCGTACATATTGTATGCAGTCGTTGTCAAAACTAGTGCATATTTGCTAATTTGATTAAGTGTGTATTGGTAATTTATGTTTCATGAAATATAGTTTGCATTGTTATTTTGTTTTGTTTTTTAATTCGAAAAAAAACAGTGGGAACAAAATGTTATTTTATTAATTAACAAGAAAAAATAGCTTGGGTTAGTCAAAATATTGTGTTGTTTAATATTACTGAATATCTTTATAAGCGTTTTCTAAATTTTTATATTTTTGAATTTTCCCACTGCATTTTTTTCCCACTTCCGAAATGAAGGACATTTTTACCTTTTTAAAAATGGAAAAATGTGCCCACTTTTAAAACGGGATTATTTTATTTTGTAAGAACATGTGTATTTCCTCATTTTTCGTAACGCATTACTGTTTAAACTATGATATTCAATGTCTAAATTATCAACATTCCATTGTGCAAACGCATGATAAGTAGCGTAGAACCTGTGATACCTAGGTCGAACGCAGACAACTGCTTGACCGATACGGGAAATTTTCTTTCAGCTAGTTAGAATATTTGTGTGTTGATACAATTATTGCATATTACGCTTAATTCGAACGTTGATTCATTTTTGTCATCTTTCAATCACTGAATAATACAATAAGGTTAGCTTAACAGTAAAATTGGTTTCGTGAAACCCGAGAACACGTTTAAATTTGGGACACACATGAGTCCGCTCAGTTGGTGACGACACTCAAATAAAGAAATGAACGGGTAATTAAAGTACCGTATGTCATGTACTAATGTTCATCTATTAGATATTTAATAATGTATAAATACAAATAATACAAATAACTTGAGATCTCTTGTAACATTTCCCAAGTTTGAATAAGTATTAACGAAATGTATGTGGATATGGAAACTATATTTGGGTCGTTTTAAATCGATTGCTGCTCCAATAAAATTGCTAAACTTTTTACAATGTACAAAAGTCAATTTCTTGATCATTAGTTCCAGCATATTTCAAATAGCTATAATTTGATAATTCGAAAATTCGCAACAAAGCCGACCAGTTTTGATGACGATGATGATAATGATGATTATGAGTATTATAATGATCATAATAATGATGATGATGATGATGATGATGGTGATGATAATGAAGATGATAATGACGATGACGATGATGATGATGATGATTATGATGATTATAATGATGATGATAATGATGATGATGATGATAATGATGATATTGATGATAATGATGATGATGATGAAACACTTACAGATACATAATTGTAATTGTATTATAGCGTTGATGATTATGATGATGATGATGTTGATAATGATGATGAAGATGTTGTTGTTGTTGATGATGATGATGATGCTGATGGTGATGATGGTGATGGTGATGATGATGATGATGATGATGATGATGATGATGATGATGATGATGATGATGATGATGATGATGATGTTTATGATGATGATTATGATCATCATCATCATCATTATGAGTATGATGAGCCTATTTGAATTGTTATAAGTGCAAATTAGGTCAAGGTCAAGGTAACAATGAGGTTGGGTGATTTGGGTGGATAAAAAATTGTCATAGGCATCAACTGTGTAATTATTCAAGTGTTGTAGTAAGCGGTGTTGGTGCTAGACGAAACGGTAAAATCTACTTGACATTCTGCCACCGGGTTGACAATATCAATGTCACACACGTTGCCATATGATATGTATATAATGTCATGTGTGTGTTTTCGCCTTTTCATATAGATAATGTACTTTTCTTTTTAGGATCTGCTACGTAAATAGGTTCCATTATAACGATCTTCGATAATACAAAAGCGAAGAAAACATCTTTAAATAATTTCCGAAGTGCGTAATGTATATCTAGATGGCGAACTGGTGTAAATAGGTATCGACGTAACACATTCTAGTTACTCTTCCTCGGCAGCTGTTAATGTATTCCTTTTAAACGCATTCAGCATAAAACATGTACAAATGTTAAACTATTACATATTAAGAAAACTCAAACATAACACCATTGTACGCGTATCGATTTTGTATTGCTAGATATTCTACAATACATTGTTGAACAAAGGCATATGTGGTTTAATTAACCTTTCCTGAATCCGAATTATTGTTTGAAGTAAAGATGCATGTATATATCGAATTTCATTTGTTTTTTCATTTTTGCAGTATTTAACAACATATTTGATTGCAAAATAATCAATCTTTCATTTCACAAACAATTCACAATGAAACAGTATGTTTATGTTATGCATAATTAAACACCTTTGAATCATAAAACATTAAATGTGTTGTCCAATATTTAACTAAGGAAAGTGTGGATCAGTAAAAGTTCTAATAACTGAATAGCAAGAAACACACCTTGGGCATCAGTTTGTGTGTGCTTAATACCTTAACAGTTAATACCAATTCAGATTTCAATTGGTATTATGACAAAAATGAACAGAGTTATCCGTGGCATTACTATTTTAATTACAATCACCACGAAAACTACCACAAACATTTGTACACTGAGTTTGTCTCACTAAAAAGTTATGATGTGTTTTCAATAGTTCAACAATCCTATTTGGACGCACATGACGACGGTGTGTTTGCCTTCGAAGAAGAAGACTGTACTTCTTCGAGCACTCTGCAATACGCTAGCATAAGTGTTTGTATGCAGATCACAGCATGTAATCAATGGTGAGCTTTTGTGGCCACCTTTTGTCCGTCGTCCGTCGTTCGTCGTTAATCGCTAATCGTCAACATATACCTTTTGAACACTCTAGAGGTCACATTTTTTGCACAATCTTCATGAAACTTGCTCGGACAATTTCTCTAAATGATTTCTCAAACGAGTTCGAAACTGGGTCATATAAGTCTAAAGCTAGGTCACCAGGTCAAATTGAAGAAAAAGCTTTTGAACACTCTGTAAGCCGCATTGTTGTGGCCCATTTTTCTTGAAACTTGCTCAGAACATTTGTTTCGGTGATATCTTAGACGAGTTTGAAACTAGCTCACTTGGGGTCAAAAACTAGCTTACCTGGCTAAATGAGGAAAAAGTCTGTGAGCTCTCTAGAGACCATATTTATAGCCAAATCATCATTAAACTTGCTGAGAATATTTGTCATAATAATAAATAGGAACAATTCAAAACGGGGCACATAGGGTCAATAACTAGGTCACCAGGTTAAATTTGAAAAAAAAATTTGCGAACACTCTTGAGGCTACATGTATAGCCCAATAATCAAGACACTTGCTCAAAACATTTGTCCCAATGATATCTTTGACGAGTTCGAAACTGGTTCATGTGGGGTAGAAAAAACTAGGTCACCATGCCAAATTAAGGACAAAGCTTTTGAACACTCTAGAGGCCACATGTATAGCCTAATCATCACGAAACTTGCTAAGAACATTTGTCCAATGATTTCTCGGACAGGTTTGAAACCGGGTCACATGGGGTCAGGCCAAATTAAAAAAAAACTGCTGGTGAAAACTCTAGAGGCTACATTTATAGCCCAATCATCATGAAACTTGCTCAAAACATTTGTCTTAATAATATCTTGGACGAGTTTGAAACTGGGTCACGTGGGAAAAAATCTAGGTCACCAAGCTAAATTATCAGGTTAGCGACCTGGGGCCTTATTGGCCGCTTATTTTGTTGTGTTTTTAGAAATAGCAATAAGGACAATATGTTGCTAGTCTGAAAATATTATTTCAATAAAACTAATGCGTATTATCGAATGTTATGAATTTAAAAGTTTTTACATAGTGGTGACTGAACCAGATACGTGACGGGGAGCATGTATAAAGACCTAATTATCACATAGAAGTGCTAATAATTACATACAACATTTGCTTTCAATCGTGTTATTTTCTGCAATACATGTACACACAATGTTAGAATTTTGTCGATTTATCACAAATATACATGTAGTTTCACTTAGTTCGTCGGGCAAAAGCAATGGAAGTTGCGCTCAGACTCAGATGTGGAGCTAATGGACGATATAGTAATCGTTGTCTACAAACACAATTAATACACATGGGGCTTAATATAAAAATTCGTGTTTAGTTTAATCAATCGAACCATTTTTTTTAACTCCGATCGTTCAAGGAACAAAATATTAACCTTCAAATTTTCAGTCGTAATATATTAACCACACCAACATGTATATCTGTACGTTCCCGTATTGAAAGATTCGGTCATATGTACAAACAAATATTTAAAATAAATCTTACCCAACCTATAAATATTCTTATCGTAAATCAGCTTAAAACATTAAATTATGTTAAACAATGTTATAAAATATCACATAAAATGCTTCTGACTTATGTTCGATTGTTAATATATGTACATGAACATGTAAGCAAACATTTCAGAAAATTTAATTTAGAAAATATCTATCAAAATGCCAGTAAGTGTGCGTCCGTGTGTGTGTGTGTGTGAGCGCGCATACATACGTTGCGTGCAAATGCATGTTTGCGAGCGCGTGTGTGGAATTAGTATATGCCTTCAATAAGTTAATTGGCGTAAAAGTGCAGGGCAGCTTTTTGGTTTGTTTCCTTAAAGTATATAAGGATTCTCTGCTGGTGATGTGGTGATGTCTTTCATTATCCTTATATTTAACGTAATTATGCTTACACAGGCAAAATCGCATGACTACGTACATGAATTGGTTTGATTTTGGTGGTGAGGTATGTTTGGTGGATTAAATGAAGCCGATTGAAACATTTTATAATATATAACGGCTGTCAGTTAGCCTAACATTCTCAGATGTATACAAAGTCCTTTTAATGACAATCAAAATGAGTATATATCTTATTGTACATTTCCCATGATGGCAAGCTATAAAATCATGGGTCAAATGTAATTACAAAGTAATTAAGTAGATCGAATATAACAAGAACTGTTTGTAAAACAGATTAAACATGTGCTAATTATAGGTCCAACGTAGGGATGGCAAAACTTATCGAATATTCGAATATTCGATTGAATGGTCGTTATTCGAATAGTTGAAACGCTATTCGAATATTCGCAAATGTGTATTGCTTTTTAAAGCATTATTTTTTGATTGTAGAAAGCAGTTTTCTTTCAACCTAAAAGCAGTATTTCACCAGTATCTACATACTTCACTAGTAGATACATAACACCGTGTTTTCAACAGATTAGCACCGTGTCATGTTTCAGACAAAGATATTGAATATACGGGTCCGTGTCAGTGGTCAGCGTCTAGTGGCCAGTAATACAGAACTAAAGCGGACATTATAAAGCCATAACATTTTAAATGTAATAAAACCTGTGAAAATAATTATTAATAAAACAAATAATTACTTAAGTGAGATCAGACATTTGGCAGTCATTATAGCCGATAAATGCTGCTCAAATTTGCCGATAAACATATATGTATGGAAGCATCCTAGTGCCACAGACTATATTATTTTTGCTTTCCATTATCTCATAATTAGGAGATACTAAGTCCTAATTAGGAGATACTATATCCTAATTAGGAGATAGTAAGTCCTAATTAGGACATAATGTATCGTAATTAGGAGATATTTTTCAACTAATTAGGAGATACTAAGTCCTAATTAAGAGATACTAAGTCCAAATTAGGAGATACTAGGTCCTAATTAGGAGATACACAGTCCTAATTATGAGATAGTATCTAATAATTAGGCGATAGTAAGTCCTAATTATGAGATACTCACTTCTCATTAAGGGATATTATCTCATAATTAGGATATATTAAGTTCTAATTAGGAGATAGTATATCCTTATTAGGAGATAGTATATCCTTATTAAGAGATAATAAGTCCTTATAACGAGATTCTAAGTCCTAAGTAGGATATATTATCTCCTAATTAAAGTATCTCCTAATTAGAAGATACTAAGTTCTAATTAGGAAATACTAAGTCCTAGTTAGGAGATACTAAATCCTAAAAGTAGGAGATAATAAGTCTTAATTAGGATATAGTATCCCGTTATAGGACTTATTATATCCTAATCAGGTGTTAAAATCTCCAAATTTAGGACTTACTATCTCCTAATTAGAAGATGCTATGTCCTAATTAGGACTTAGTATCTCCTAACTAGGCTTATTATCTTGTAATTATGAAGTAATTATCCTAATTAGGAAATATCTCCGTAATAAGACTTAATGCCATTAACGCATTGATATGATATTGCAATTTGTTAACGATGATACTGCTAAAATGTGAACTAAAACGATGTACCATTATTTACATGGTGTCGACTAGGTAACAAAAGCTAAATATGAATCAATGCAAATATTTTCGAATATACGATTGAATTAAAAAGCGAATATTCGAATAGCTATTTTAGTAGTCGATGCCATCCATAGTCCAAAGCAATCTCTATACACAATTGCAAAGATGACAAGTAAAATAACACTTTTTCAATTATTGTTCAGTTTGACATTGACCTTTGACCATTATGACGGATATACTTTTAGTTATAACCAACCAAACCACTTTTACGAATCTAAGGGTTCCATAGGCATTGCCAGGAAAAAGAGTTTACAACAGTTACTATTGGTCGGATTGAGATTGACATTTGACTAAAGGACTCCAAAATCAAACCTTTGCTAGTCATGAACAACCTACCTACACAGTTTAAAAAACCTGTTTTATAGATAGTTTAAAACTGAAAATTCAAATTGAGAAAGAAATAGCCCTTGGTAATGATACATTAAATATGTTTGAACAAAAATGCAATCGCACCAGATTTCCACAATGCCAGTCCATTTGTATACTATTCACCCTTTGTAACAACTATCACTCTAGTTATTTTTTTCCGGTTTTTTAGCGTTATCAAAATCTATATAGCGAAATACACGTCATTAATATTATTATTGTTATTACTACCCAAGGCCAAAAAATCCAAAGCATATTATTGTATATCCATTTGTCTTGTAAATCAAATATTGTTTTGTATATGGAATTATGTATGCAATATATGTTTTACATGGAATAAAAAAAAAGTTAAAAAACCTAAGCATAAGAGTTTTGAAATTGTTGTCCAGACATAGTTACATACTTGTTGTCCGGACAAACTTTTGCAATTGTTGGATGGTTTTCTATAATCTGTCTTTTTAACTTGACCATTGACCCGAGGATCCCACAATTAATAGGGATCTTCCATATGTCATGACCAACCTACCTGCCAAATGTGAAGAGCACATGCCTTGGTTCTGTTGTTTAAATATTGGGTCTTTTTTATAAGATTTGGTCATTCTTGACCTTGACATGTGACCCAAGGACCAAATAATCAGTAGGGATCCTTCATAAGTCAGGACCAACGCACCTGTTACGTTTTAAGAACATAGGTCCAATAGTTGCTAAATAATTGCCCGGACAATGGTTTTACCATTATTCGGGTATTTGTATCATCTCTTGTTCAGGTTCACCTTGACCTTTGCCACAATAACCCAACAATCAAAAGGGATACTCTACTAGTCATGGCTAACCTTTCTACTAAGGTTTAACAATCTAGGCCCAGGGACCTCTTTGTTTTTACCCGGACAAGCTTTAACAAGTATTGTGTGTTTTTTAATCTTTTGATCGGTTTGACCTTGGTCATTGACACACGGACTCAATAATCAATATGAATCCTCTAATAGTCAATACCAACCTACCTTCCAAGTCTGAAAAAGCTATGCCTAAGGGTTCTGTAAATTCGTCTACCGACAAATCGATGGACATACGAACCGACCGGTATTTGCAAAGCAATATATCCCGCATCGTCGATGAAGGGTTGGAAGAGTTGGGGAGTTGGGGCATAAATATGTTGATACAAGTGTCATCACTTTCAGGTGACATATGATCTCAAATGCTTTTCAGTAAGTGCGACATTTACACCAAAATTGGTCTTTGCAAATGAAAAATGTAAACTTAAATTATTCAGTAAAGATGGCTGAATTGAAAAAAACTTTAAAACAAAAATGTCAAAAAGGGTATAAATCTGTCAACAAACAAAACATAGTTATGGGATTTGCTTTTCCTTGGGGGAGACTTTGATAGTTAAGAAAGTTTTTAATTGTCAAGTACATAGCTTTGAAAGTAGTTAATATATTGGATTTGATGAAAAGCTTTAACAACAAATTATTTGTTAAAAATGGGCATACATCTGCCAAAACAGATTTATGGGGTTGTTATCCCTGTTGGAGTTTCAATTAAATAACTTTGATAGTATTCAAGATATTGGGCATTATAAAATACTTTGCCGAACAGACTAATGGTCGGACGGACAGACGGACAGACGAGAGCACAGACCGTTCGATTTTAATATGCCCTCTTTCAGGCATATCATTAACCGGGCATGATTATTAATCAAAGAGTAACTAATATTTACAGTTATGCAACTATTGATGACCACGTATTAGTTATTGTTTATTATTATGAACATATAAATTAAGCAGCAGCAGTCACATTATTTAATCAGCGTCGTCTATTGGCTGAAAATACACGTAGAGCAATACTCCATTGGGCAAAACTGCACATAGAGCCCCACAATACCCATAATAAACGGGTCATCTGTTGGAATTGTAGGTCTTCCATTGGTTCAAACCAATGTAAGTAAGCATTTAATAGCTCCATCTCCGGGAGATAGAGTAATATAATGGTTCATAGGGTATTAAAACAATGGACATAGAGCAAAATATTATGCGAACACTTTTTCTATGACTTCAGAATCTATTTTAAGACGATACCATATTGTAAAGCTCGTGATGACGATTCAATATAAAAAGTATCAATTTTGACAAAAATGGAGATAGAGAACTATGATAATCGGGCAAAGATAGGCTCTTGCATAACGAACTAACTGTGAAATATAAATGCCATACGAAGGACTCTTAGGAAGATTACCATCTAAGAAAGGAAAAATTAACAATATCATGATTGAAATAATCATTTTGGCATACGGACTAGTTTGCATTTGTTGTTACTATTAGTTAGACGTAAATCTAGGAATGCAGCATCAGTGCCCGAAGAACACGATTTGTTAATTGTTAATTATTTGGGTAAATATGTTTTTTATGTTTTTTTGTTGTTTTTTCAAAATATTTTATTTAACACGTCATCACTATCTACTTGTTTGCTTAAAGCTTTGAATTAAACTTTACTGTCTTTCTTAAGACAAATTAAGCATAAAATCCCTTTCATAACAGCAAAACAATATATATGCTTTAAGCGGTTCACAATTAATGCCCATAGGAACCCAAATTATTTGCTTAAATAAGTTACCATTGATTTTAACCAAAACAAATCTAATAGAAAATTGAGAGCAGAACATAAATCTAGGCAAGTCCAAATAATGTATTTATCGAATACTTCATTATTTAAGAATGCTGTTTTGTTATTTACTGTAACAGCTAACAACATTTTTCTCTTGCAAATGTTTTTTCAATGAGCGTTACAAGTTTATCTTTAATAAGATTGTGCGGTAGCGTGGTGTATGACGTAGAGAAATACAAATACATTCAGATTATTTTTATTAACCTTAATAAGTTAACATAACTATTCTCATAAACCTTATTGCTATATTTAATTATTTGATATCGTACAGCACTGTGTTCAGCAGTGAGACAAATGCGATAAATTGAAATTTGTTTTATAGTACAAGAAACAGCATTTGCAATAAAACGACTCTTATATATATAATTGTATGAAGTTTTCGGAATCCAGTACATAGATGGTATTTTCAAGTTATTACTTTGAATTTTAACATTTAATTTGATGCACTTCTTAATTTGTTCAGATATGATTTCATTAGAATCGTTCTTAAATTCAGTATATGATGTCGTTTGTGATAATTAATTCAATATTGTTTGGACATAAACAAATATCGCTGTATAATAATGTTTTTAGGCGCTTTATCTGCAGGAAGCAATACCGATTTTAAGTGAAGTTCATTAAGAGACTTGAATGAAAAGAACGTGAATGAATAGACTTGAATGAATGCAAACATGCATTCATATTTGAACGAACCTCATACTACCTCTACTAAAACTATTCCTTCTTCTACTACTTCTCCTACTAATTTTGTCTCGCAAGATCCACTTTAAAGTCGCAACAATTGCTCACATACTAGTTTCGTCGTTATTATGCTACCCAAAAGCATATAGTCGCCGCTTTGTCCGTCCGTCCGAATTCTAATTGAATTTATCTGGGTTGAAAGCGCATTCCCTGACAATTGTTTCCATCATATTCGATGTCCGTCCGTCCGCCATGCCGTCCGTTCGGTACTTCGTTTCAGCTCGAAATCTTAGGAACTAATGACTCGAATTCAATGAAACCTTACATGCAACATACCTATAGAGCGGACATGCGTTCATTGTCATGTCATTTCGGTCTGATGATTTTTCACGGAGTTATTGGCCTTTAATTGTAAAGAAGGGCACTTTAATAGGAAATGTTCGTTTCCGCGATAGATCGGAACTACTAACTCGAACTCAATGAAACTTTTTTGCAGCATCCCTATCAAGAGGACATGCGCATATTGTCAGTTTTGGTCTGCTGATTTCTCAGCGAGTTATTGTCCATTTTATAGGAAAAATAAGAAATGTTAACATATGTTTTGTTTTCCGCGCGAGATCACAGGAACTAATGACTCGAATTTAATCTAACTTTACACGCATTATCCATACCAAGAGGACATGCTCATATTGTCGGAACGCTCTGGTCAAATGATTTTATAGGGAGTTATTGCCCTTTTTATTATAAATACGACATTTTAATAGGATTTTTTTCCGCGCAAAATTGCAGGAAGTAATCACTCGTAATTAATGAAACGTTATATGCATCATCCCTACTATTAGGACATGTACATATTGTCAGGTCGTTCCGATCTGATGATTTATTTCAGGACGTAATTGCCCTTAGAATGTAAGGCTTTTTGGTTAGTCCACACTCTGACTTGGCTATAAAAGGAGGGATTTTAAAACTACTTGGCAAACATGTTTGCTGGAATTAGCTGGTTTGAACAGGTCAATGTAAAAGCTCAAAATTGGCACTTTGCTTGTTCGTGCTTTAACTGGCCATGAATTTAACAGCTACTTAGCAAAAAATGTTAACACGAATGAGACTGTGTGAAGCGCACATAAACCTGGTCCGTACGTCAAAGGTCAAAGTCACACTTAGAGGTCAAATGTCAAAACTGGCTTTTTGCTTGTTTGGAGTATAACTTAGCCCTGGATTGAGAGATTTTCCAATTACTTGGCACAATGTTTCGCTAAATAAGACGGCATGCCGAGCGCATGAATCAGGTCTGTAGATCAAAGGTCAAAGTCAAAGGTCAAACGTCGAAATTGGCTTTTGCTTGTCGGGACGTATAACTTGGCCATGAATGAATGGGATTTCTCTGTATTAATCAAGTCCATAGGTTCAAGATGAAGGCCACAATTAGATGGCAAAGCGGCATCTTGGATCATTCATCGGTTCTACAAATATTATTATTGTTATGACATATACACTTTCAGTCCCCATTATGCTTTTTTGTCGATTAATCATACTTATATTTTATAGAATTATGCTGTTCATGTAAGATGAACTATATTATAATTTTATTAGACGTTTTGCCAAAGTTGCCGAATCCGATGCTGTAACCTATCCGCTAAAGCAGTACGCAAACCACGGGGTGGTATAAAGCTTTTTTACTAACTGAGTCAACGCAATGATAATGTTTGGATTTTCGGAATTATAATAAACACGTGGTCACGTGTGGTATTTTTTAATAATAATTAAAGTAATTGATTATTCAAAGTCGCTTCTCAAATGTAGCCGTATTAAATAGGGCAACCGCCAAAAAGTGGTAACCCGTCTGTTTTTTTTCTTATAGCTTCAATGATATCCTACCATCTAGTTGGGTGTACATATATACCCGCAACACCAGCAACACTCCTTCCTTATTTTGTGTTACAGAACAACGTCTCCTCTGTAGCACAGCTGCTATATACTTAAAGTGATATATTTCAATAAGCAATATATTAAAAGAAGCATCGTGTAAATAGGCCTTTACCTTACAGAGCTATTATGAAGGGAATGTATATGTCGTGCTTCGGGCTTGTAATTGATTTACTGAATATTGAAGTATTTTAAACAAACAATGAGCTGCATACATTTGCTTTTTATCGTCGTTCGTTTATTCGTCTAATATAACCTTTATGAAACTTCATGTTACATGACATACACAACAACTTTTTAATAAAAATGAGCATGCGTGTAGCAGTGCAGTTCTATAAAAAATATATGCATTGGTTTAAGATGTTTAATACAAAATATATTGGCACACGTTTTTGTGGTTTATATATAGATGCGTTCACTTCTTTATTTTTATTATAAACCCATTATTTCACTAGACGATATGGACAACAAATAAGCGACGCATGCAGTTCTCTTTGTTATTGTCAATTATCCCACCACAAACCGACAATGTAGAAGATTAGAAACGAGTTATTATTGCAACAAAGCGGTATAATATCTACCAAACAACATGCGACTCCTGAAAGCACACATTCAGTTAACTGTTACAAATAAACCTTTCGACAATGGGCATAACAAATAGGGATACAACGGGTTCCCGAAAATACCTGCATTCTAGGTCCATTAAAATTTAACTCGAAATCGGTTTCTCATTTGAAAATTCGGGTCGGGCATTAAAATAATAGTGTTATATTATATATTATTAAATAAATTATTTTTGATTTATCGCTGTTTATCGGCCAATAAAACAACGATTTGGAATTCTGATGACTAGTAACTAAACCACGAGGGTGTCAGCCCGAGCGGTTTAATAGCCACGCCTCAGAATGGCAAAGAGTTGTTTATTGGCCGATACAAAAACTAATGCGAACATTATTTCGATTCTAACATGATTTGACAAATATTTTTTTTGCAATTGTAATAAAAACTACATATTACTATTATTCGCTCAGAACCGGGACTACTTTCTATGTTGTTAATTTGGGATATTTTAACAACGATAACTTTGCTCTCAGTCTATATCAAAAATAGCGAGTATCATGTTAGAATATGTATCGTATAATAATAAAAAACGTCTTTAACCAAACCGTCTAGTTAAAACGTCTAAGTATGGCAGAGTGCATTGGCTTGTAACGGAAATGAAAATAAACTCAGAGCACCGTTAAGCATATGACAAAACCTAAGTAAATGTCAAATTTGCCGTTAATGAAAAGAAGTGATTAAATTTTATAACGAATGAAGCAGGTGGGTGGGCGGGTATTCCCCCTTTCTTTTTGCAACGTCATATCTTATATCCGTCGAATGCACACCTTGAATCAATATCCTAGCAGAGTTGTCTTTCGTCGCACTCACAATACAACTCTGCAACGGGCTCAATGACATGAATCGTGTCAAAACGGAAAACATGTTTTTACCGCACATTAAAGTTGATTTAGTAATCATAAATATAGAAACAAATAACACATGGTTTTAAACAATCATAAATGAAGAAAACATTTTTTGTATTAATATTAATGGAAATATCTTCATGCCCATTTACGCAGATGGAATCAGTTCGTAGCTGTAAACAAAATAGACCGAGTGGAAAATATTACGATTTTGAATTATATTATTATTATTATTCTTTGACTAAAACCAAGTAAGTTGGGACTACATTATATATATATGCGACGTGGAACGCGACTTTTACCCTCATGGCGCTAACGTCATGTCAGAGCAAACGCGAGAAAACGGCAAACGATCAATTATGTTCTGATTTAACTCACAATTATAACTTAAAACAACAACAACGGGGCATATTCACAAATTGATTCAGATGCATTCAACACACATCTTAGTTTTAAAATGGTGACATGTAACCACGGAAGTTAATTGTCATGATGCGGAACTGACTTGTTTATAGCAACAGGAAATAATGACACAAACTGTACAAAATCATTAACATAAATGCGTCAACTAAGTTAAGCAAGTATTATTTCAACTGATCTTTGTTAAACCCAAGTCGAACAATTTTAACTTAATTTAGTTGGCCGGCTTTACAAAATATGAGACAATTTTTAATGCAGCTGTCAGCAGTGCTGATGACAAGAAAATCGCACAAAATTCATTTAATTAATTACTTATACAAATAATATTAATTGTAATTTAATTGAAAAGTTTCTAATTAGATTAAAAATGAATAATTACTTTAAAAAAAATGGACTTGTCTGCATATTGCTAGTAATACCTTTAGCAAGTCGTTTGTGCGATCGTTAGTACGCATTGACAAATCTAGGGTCAAGCACGCGGGTGAAAGGGCTTTTGCATTCCTTATATATATTGGATATATCAGTTATAAATAAAGGAATTCAATAAGCCCTTTCAATCCCTATAAATGAATTACTTTCAAACTCAACAAAATAATATGTTATTCCATTTATTTCAACATATAACCCTAAGAATAAAGACATATTTGGCGTTCTTAAAAACAACACAGACATTTTAAAAACGGACTCTGTTATGAACAAAATAATTTCAGATAATAGAATAATAAAATGCAAAAGACAGCCACCAAATTTAAAACGTCTACTAACTAAATCTAGATTTTCCTCTAAAGAACCTAAAGTAACCAAATGCAATGACCCTAGATGTGTCCTCCGTTACTATATTATTGAAGGAAATTAATTTAATTAATTTAATTTTAACGGTAAACTGTTTAATATAAAAACTAATATGTCGTGTGATATTACAAATGTTATTTATGTGTCAGTATGCAAAGGATGGAAGACAATTTATATTGGACAAACTGGCGATAAACTTATACATAGAAGATCTCTTCATAAACAACAAATGCGAGATCCCTCAACAAGATAGATGCTTTAAGATAGATGCTTATGTGTGTGTGTCGTCCCGGATTAGACTGTGTAGTCCGCACAAGCTAATCCAGGACGACACTCCGCCTTTATGGTATTTTCTTATTCAAGGACATCTCTTCTAAATATAAATCCATTGTAGGCGGCAAGTGTCGCCCCGGATTAGCATAGGCCAATGCGGGACGACACTTTGCGCACATGCATTCAGCCCCGTTTTCTCAAGACACGCCTCATTTATGAACAATTCTGAAATGAATGTTAATGTGCGTTAATGTTAATGATGACGGATGCGTGCATAAGAGAGTCAAGAATCAACTCGGCTACATATAAATCAACTATCCTGTTTTACATATTTTGCGTTTAATGTAAATGTGTGCATATCTTAACTTTATACATACTAATATCTTCTATTGAAATAATGCTTCTAAATCTTTTCTAAAATTGAAAGGACCTGTCAGACATTGGATTAAAAGACACAGGTGGTATAAAATACCAACGGCGTTTGTGTGCCTAGTATTCAGGTACAGTGGGGTTAGGGATTTTGTTCCGCAAATTAGGGTTTACTAAGGGATTAATTTGAATGGTGAATTTTTAGGGATTAATCTCTAATAATCCCGTTTTCAGCGAGTTTTTAGAGGTTGTTTGGGGTTTTTAGCGGTTATTAGGGATTATTAGAGATGCTAGAGTACTGCGCATGCGTAGGGGTGAAAAGTTGGGGTTCACGAAGTTAGCTAAACATATACTTTTTACTGCGCAAGCGTAGGGCAGAAAAGGCGTGGTTTATATAATGGACCACTGTTGAAGCAGATGAATTGGCGTGGGTTATTTATGAGCGAAATCGTTAACCAACGAAGTTGATTGGGTTGAGCGATAACCCCGCCCACTAATTATGCGATTACAAATTATATTTATATTACATAGGAATAATACAATAATACTTTTGTAACAAACAATATGTTGTAATTGATTCGCCCATCTGTGTTTTAAAAACAGTGGTTAAAGGTATAAAAACTGATTTTTATTCGCAAGATTCGTGTTACAAATATGTTATTATTATATTTTAAAATAAAATTTATTTATGATGATTTCATTTTCGCTGTCTGTTCAGATATTATGTTTTTTTAGATAATATGTAATACCCAACTGAAAACAAAGTTTCAATAAAAAAAATACTAATTAATTTATTGATTTTAAGAAAAGAATATGTTAATTAATTGCATATTAAATATCAAAATCATTAAAATCGTAAATTCAAAATATATTTAAATAGCATTAAGAACACTAACAAATACACTATAACTGCACTGTATAGAATTAATTCACAAATATATTGTAACTTATAAATTGAATTAAATTCTTTAAAAATGAGCAATTGGCTTATTTTAAAATATGAATTGTATAGCCACTATTTAGAAAAAATCATTGTGAAGCTAAATAATTCGAAAAAAGACATATTTAAATCAACCCGAAAATATAAATATCAAAATGTTACTTAAATGATTATTATAGTTTAAATAAAGGTGAAAGTGACATGTCGACACACATGCGGTATATATTGTTCGTGTATTGATCGAGCAATTAGTTTTCCGGTTGTCAGTCGTATTAAAACTGATTCATGTGTTAAAACTGAAGACTGTCGTGAACACAGTCATATTACTTCATAACGATACTGTGTAAAACTCTGTCCTGTTTTAAGTTGACACATGTTTCTCATGAATTGTGTGAACATTTTAGACACATTTATGCGCGCTTGCATTGTCATCAATTCGTGTTTACTTCACGTGAATTATACAATTCGGATAGGCGTTTCCGATTTCGAATTGATTATGCGCGATTTGAAATTAATTAACAGGAATATTATTATATTTTTATATAGAAATGGAATATTTTACATATGGATATAACACATTATGAATGTTAACAACAATGAAAAGCTGAGTTAATTACGTTTATGACGGTACTTAAATGTACGAAAACGTTGATAATTTAATTTAATGATATTTTACAAGTAATCTGCACATGTATTTCATGTAAATCCTTTCTTCTGGTAGAAACAAACGCGCGACAATTATGCTGTCATGTACAACGTCACGTCAGTCGCATGGAAAACGTGGGTGCATTTATTGCTTTATAAAAAACTGTGACGCGCAGAGAGCATTGAGATCTTTACTTTTGTATAAAAGTTTCGTACCGCATAACAAACACAACTGCTTTTCTATAACACAGTTGCGCAAATGCACGATTTTTTATACTCGTAAAACAATAAAAAGTAAAAGGAGAATAAAAACGACACTTATATATGTATATAACAATAGTACAGTAATCTCTGAAACACAGATTGGAAATGCCCGTCTGTGAAAGGAAGGAATTGCTTATTTACCCTCTTTAGCGCCCCCGATGTTGAGCCGAAAAAAAGTATTTGAATCGGCATTTCATTAACAACAAGGTGTCAATTTGACATCAAGTGATATCAAGTATATATTTTCTCGCCTGAATATGCGTCCCATATTTTTCAGAAGTGGTCCACTGTTGTCATTTATGAGCCTAATCCGGTACTAATACACGTGTTTATTGCAACAAACAAGATGGAGGACCCTTCATTGGGGATCTGCCCGCTTGGTCGTTTTACTGCAAAATTGACACGTACTTTGTGTAAAACCCGATTCTCGATATGTTTTCAAAATTGTACTTGCGCGAAGTTAAGACCGCGCGAATATGTCCGCGATTGCAAGTGCGCACAATTTGTACCCGTGAATTTAAGTGATTCCAAAGCAAACGATCGTACATGGCCACTTCTAACGACATGGACATACAATATAAGGATCAAGCCCGGCATTAAAGAAAAGCAAATTCAAAAAAAAGAAGAAAAAAAACAAAAACATATTTAAGGACAAAAGGTACACAGTGATGCGGTAGGGGCAATTACGCACACAGTCACGTGCACAAACAATTGGTCACGTGCTAAATGAGATACACATTTATTAAATGGTAATGTATGCATATTTACTTTCAATACGAATTCACAAACATCCTATTTAACAAAAGTACACCGACTATATTACCAGTGTAACTGATTTACTGAACTGGCAGTTTTTAGAGATAAAATTTTAAGCGACAAATATCTATTTTGCCCATCGAGTAAAGGAGACCTTAATCTGTATATGTATTACGCGGTGAGCATTCCTACGTAACAAAGCCCCGGAAAGATAGATTTAAACGGTTTGAGACAGTTGATAGGTTTATATACAACCTAAAAATGTGTTACAACAAAACCACAGACAAACTGTCGTTTGTATTAGCGTAGAAGTACATAAAACAGTGCAGCCCTTGTGATGCATCTTTTTATTTTAAAAATATGCATCAAGGCCACCGATAATCTTTATGCAAATCCAAAAACAAAGATGCACTTTTTGATAATCGAAACGCGATAGAGAAAATACCTCTTCTTTGGAGTGAAACGTATGATAAAAATATCACCCTGACTGTCTACATACAATTAGGGAGAATGATACCAAAGAAATATGCAAAGAAGTGTGATTAAAATTAATTAATAGTAGGGTTTTAAATTCCATGACTTCCAACATACTATTTAGGAGAAAGATACCAAAGAAAAATGCACATTTTGCAAACAAAGTCAATACTTATTTACAATTAAAAACAGTTTACAATATAGCGAAAATTCTCGTGCAGCACTGGTAATTCGATTTAAACCAGGATACCACAAATGATCGATCGCGGCCGTAACATAAATAAACATTATAAGGTTTTTTATAAACAATGTCAACTTAAATAGTACAGTGGGTTAAAATGCAAGTGAGAAAATTATCAAACACGAATCGAGACAGGTAAATCACTAATTTATAAATACAGATGACTGCATCATGTTTCATAAACGGAACGTCATGATTCTCTCAGAAAAATGTTTATCTTCTCAATATCAACACAATTAAATCATCATAGTTAAACATCAAATTTCAAATGAGCGAAATCCTCGTGCAGCACACTCAAAAACTTATTGCTAATTGCTTTTAATTACAACTTTTCTGCGCTGAAATGTTTTCATTTTTCATCTTGGTGTTTAGAGCACAACATTTCTAAATGATTTTGGAACTTACTGAAATTATCTCTTGAGAGTATGTACTTGACTTTTAGTAATATTTTCCTTTTTAATAAAATAATTGCAATACACATTGCAAAACAATGAAACATAGGAATTTTTCGCACTCAACATTTGCCTGTTTTTAAATCAAGGTATATTGGTGAGCGAGTATTTGTCGGACGAAATACGCATTTATTTTGTGACAGTTTTAATTCATGAACAAACTCAAGGATGAAAATTCGCTTGCAACATCCTGGGTTGATCACCCGTTTGCGTATGTAAACAAAATAGGTTTCACTTGTGCGCATGCGCAACAATAGAGGCCCTAGAGGGGTACATAAAACACGGTCTTTTTTACGTTGACAGTAGTATTTTCCGGACGTTTTTTAAAACAGTGAAATATACGGAGAAATGCTTAATAACTTTATTTAATCTATATTAGACAACAAATAAATAAGCAGATGCGTAATTTATATCAAAATAATACCACTTTATCAAATGATTTAATGATAACTAGAGAATTTAACTAAGGCGTTGAAACAAATACGGGAGCATGACGTTTTAAAGAGTTTACTAGACGTTATGTATCTATGTAGCTACTACGCACGTCCTTTACGTCATAGCGGGTTAAATAATGTTCTGCCAGAGTTCGTCTGCTATAATGAGCAAATAGCCAAAACTATCACAAACCCTGTATGGGCCCTAAATTGGGATTTTATCGCGCATGCGCACGTCATTTTACTTCCCCAGACGACATTTGCATGCGTTTCAGACTATTTGGGGTTTAAAAAAAAATTAAACTCACTATTTTCGAAGAAAAACGAAACGTACATGAACATATAAGCGTTTATTTGTATCATGATGATAAAATACGAAAAGCCGTTACGAAACGCGAATATTTAAAAACGTCCGGATAATACTACTGTCCGACAAATACTCGCTAACCAGTATTTCAAAGAAGTTCTGAATGACATGTTAAATATGTTGAAAAGCATTCACAAGTAGATACATTGTTATGTTTATTAAAATTTAAATGGATCAAAATTATATAGTTCCACATCTGTGAAAACAGCGCTTTGAATGATAATTACACTTTTAAGATAATTACTTTAATAATTGTATGACAAGACAATGACTGTATTTTAGCTCAGGTGATATAATAATGCCATTTCAAAATCTTATTAATTATTAAAAATGTACTTCGAAAATTAGTGTGTATGTTATATGCCCGGTATAACTGGTTATATACAATATTAACAAGAGAAGGCTCGGTCTTGTTCTTGATTATCAGCTGTTACGGTGTCAAATTAACGAGTTGACACCAGTCAGCAGCCTATGCTGTTAATATAACGTTTTACTTATTATCTGAGATCTGTAGACAAATACTTAGACGTTAATACAAAACTCACCTTCAATTACAGGGATAGCTGTTTTAAGAGAACTGTACATACCCATAAAACCATGAAGTGATTAGGGTTTTACCATTTAATTGAAAAACACATCAATGTAAAATAGTGTCAACATTTATTCTTATGTAAATTCTTAAAAAATAAGACATGAGGTACTAGGGCTGCATCTATATATGGCAAAATCAGTGCTGCTTATATATTTGAAAATGGCAAAATACATGTAATGGAAATATTGCAATATACTGAGACTTATAAATACAATTTTGAAAAGTGTCAAGATGAAATAGTGAATTTAACATAAAGCATTGTCTATATTATACAGATTATTAACAATTATGACTACAGTCGTATAAAATGTTTTTTTTTTTAGATACTTGTGGCACAAGTGTAACAAACAACTCTGATCTGACAAGCAGTTTCCAACTACCTTACATCCAACCAGCACAATTACATGTAACAACTAACTCACACCTAACTAAAACAAATACAAACTAACTCACAATCTCACAAGCACAGTTACCAACTAATTCACTTCTAACAAACACAGTTACCAACTAACTCATATCTTACAAGCACAGTTACCAACTAACTTGCTTCTCACAAACACAGTTACAAACTAACTCGCATTTCACAAGCACAGTTACCAACTAACTCACGTCTCACAAACACAGTTACCAACTAACTCGCATTTCACAACCACAGTTACCAACTAACTCACATCTCACAAGCATAGTTACCAACTAACTCTCATTTCACAACCACAGTTACAAACTAATTTACTTCTCCTAAGCATAGTTTCCAAGTAACTAGATTCCATAACGAGGTGATAAAGGTTGATTCAAAATATAAGAAAAGTCATTTTCACTAGGAAGCAGGGCAAACAATATATGGTGAGCTTTTAAAAATAGATCATCAACACACAATGTAATGAGATTGCTGTAGTTTTCTGAAAAGACGGGGATAGCATATTTCCTGAGCTGTTAGGGGGATATTTGTTTTGCACTGGTATTCTGTCAGCTGTACGTCCTTTGGCTTTCACTAATTAACTTTAGACACCTTGTATCACTAATATACACTTGTATCTGTCCCGTAATCGAAGTTAAAATTCTTCAAACAATTAACTATTATATAGTAAAATAAATCACCTAGAGACATTGCACTGACAAAATATGGGTGATTGCGTCGAGTGCCGCGCTAATGCTATGGCAGCATGAACACTATCATTCTCATCGAAGGTATGACCTCTCGTTAAATACTTGTGTTCGATAGAAGATGGGTCAACTTAATTTAAATCATACCCTAGAATGGAAATATATTGCTTATTTGTGTTATGTGAAAACAAGTTATCATAATAAAAAAAAACGTTGTGTATGCTTGCAACTCTACCAAGTAACATTTAAGGGCAGAGTAGTACTGGCAATTGTCAAAACCCGGAATAAAAACGAACTGCTTCTGTTTATAAATTTAGCAATTACTGATTAAGTATGCGAACTGCAATAACTTCAACAATTGTTGACTTGTTCCAATCATCAACAATTTAGATCTGAATATGTAATTGTTTGAAAAAGCCATATAATTTTAATGATAAACATTGTTTCATACGCAGATTTGGTTATTTTGTGTCTGTTAATATATCAATTTTGTGCCTTATTATTTATTTATTTTTAAACATGTCCGCATATACATAATTTAGTTAACAAACAGCGACGACTTTCATAAAACACAACAACATTTGATTAGTTTATTAAACATTTCATTCTCGATTCACCTTATCAAGGGATACAACTCCTACAGTATTCAATTAAGGGGAATGTGAAAGTAGTATATTGCTACACTGCTCTCGAGCCAACACAAATAATCTCTGTCAGTTACTCCAAAACGATTACAGTACTCTCTTTTATATGGCAATTAACACCTTCTACTAACCCCTTGATATCAAGACCACGGAATTTAGCTACGTTACTAGATTAAATCCCATAGGCACCATCATCCGAAACTACTATAACTGTCATTAGATTGAACTCCAACAAACATGTTTAAATGGTTTCCTACTTTCCCGTTTCCTTTCCTGTATATCTCAGCAATGACTTTTGTAATCAAATCACTTGCCACAAAATCTATCACACTTGTCAAATCATAAAAATGACTTGATATTTGACAAACACCTATGTACTTTGTCATTTTGTCATTTGTTAGGTAATCTAATACATGTATGTTTTCCTGCATTTCTTCAATTGCATGAAATCTGCAGGCATACTCACTATGTTCACATCACTTTCTTTAATTGTCTCGTTCTCCCATACAGAACAACACGTAGATCACAAACTCACACCTATTAAGGGAGGCCGGTTAGAACTTTTGGATCAAAGGGCATAGGATTGTCAAGTATGTCAATATCAGATTTCGATATTGAGTGTTTATGTTCAATTCCGTCTCTGCTGACTGACTTGAACATTTTATTGTTTAGATTTCAATTCAGAACCTTTGACAATGTCCAGCTCACGCTTTCTGAAACAATATCTCGATAATCCACTGCGAATAGCACGCGTGGTGCGTCTCTTGTAAGTTTGATCCCGAAGGTAGGTCTATAACGTCTCACAGTTTCTAATTGTACATGTATTTTTCCTCCCAAATTTTGTTGAACCGTAGAAATAGCAAATTTAGTTGCTTGTATTGTTCCCATCTTTTTTGTCAACGATAGTTTTTTTCTGTTCCTCCGTTAATCTGGTCAACCTACCGCCGACATTATAGCAGCTTGCAAAAACAATGCCGGAATAAAATGTACTACTCAGTACCTCGGTTACAAACAACAAGAACTGTGCGGACACCCAGACGAAATAATGGTCCCCACCCTGGCTCCGGGCACGTTACTATTTAGTCTGCCCGCTAAAATGGCATTTTGAAATTAACCTATATAACGGACCAGTGATTTTTATAAACGCGAAAATTAAAATTATTTATATAATGTGTAATATTTTCAAAAAGTTGTATAGTTTGGCAAAGGTACACGTATTTTTGTTTATTATGATCGACATATACAGAACTGTACAGTTGCCGTTCCTAACACATATAAAGGAAGTTTCCCATGAAGGGAATTTCCTATCCTTTAATATCGGCATTTAATAATCGATACCATCACATGACAATTACTTATATCTTTAGATTTACTTGACATTAAATAGTAATTACGTGTGGGCCGGATGATAAACAAGTGTAAAATTGAGATCAACAGAATATTAAAAGAACTTGAATTAATTGTGATTCCATTTGTACGCATTTTGTAAGATAGTAATAAATAACTATTCTAGACATTGAAGGTTCATAATCATTTCCATGTATTACCTACTTTACTACATAAATGCTAATTATGCGTGGTTTACTGTTTACCACTTTGTTGAAACAAGCTCCTCCGAACCGGCAACATTTCGTGATCTTTCATGGTTTTCTATCCTTATGTTGCCATAATCATTAATCAAAGGGGTAGCAACCTGCGCAGACCGTTGAACAATGTAACTTAATGGTTAATTTTATCTTCGCAAACATGCAATGCTCACAAGCATCATTACAAAAACAAATTATTATTTATTAAGGTTAAATTGGACATGTGTTCGAATGTAATTTCCAATTCTCTGACTGCTACTGACTGTTGTAAAAAGCAGAGCCCAAATTAATTGTTCTATAACGAGGCTGTTTTGAGTCACACCCATCGTATGTTAGTTTTCATGTTAAATAAAATATTTAATTGTTGTTATTTTTGGTATATTATTGGAAGTAGATAATAAAGGTGATAATTTGTTGGCATTTAGGATCAGTCAAATTGTTTTAACTCAGTATAGGGAGCAACATTTTGAACTGAATTTTCCAACGTTTCTCCCTCTACTTTGGGAGGACAATTTGACTGCTCCCAAATGCCAATATAATAAATGCATATCATTGTATGTAAATATAGCTCCATGGTATTTTACTGCATTTTAAACACACACGCATAATAAATGTGCGATTGTCCCATCAACCATCAATATAAATTGTCTATAGTTATTGCTGTTTTATAATTTAACTGTGTTTTTTTAGTTCCCATAATATCGTGAAGAACAGGTATAATTATAACATATCTTAATAGAGCGACAATGCACTAACCATGCAAGCAAATAGCATAACAATATTAAAACATACCACTGGAAAAAGGAAGCGATAAATCAACTTACCTTCAAAAGTCAACACGACACAAACCAACACAAATATAAAGTAGAACATCGAAACGGCTTAAATCCACTTTATATGTTAAATTTACGAAATATAATGACACTCCTAAATGCGAATGCGACTTGGTATTTATAGATAATATCCACTAAATGTGTCAGTGTTTTGTCTGTTTATCTGCAACATGTATGCACACGGTGTGCACACGTTATATGAACACTGAGTTATTTAAATTGTCAAACCAGTGTGTACACTATCTCAAAATTAAACTTCCGCATTTATTTAGAGCACTCATTTCATGTGGACTATTTTTAAGTTCTAGTATGCACTGGTTTATAGGCTTATCGAATAAACTTTGGCTAAGTACACGTTACAGGTGTATTTGCGAGTCGAGCTGAATTCGAAAAAAACAGACAAAAACAATCATGCATGTAAAATTAATGTATTCATGTAATTCGTGTATGGCTGGCCATCAGGAGATTTAAGTTACAGTGTCACTTCATCTAGACAGGTATATGACAGGTTTGCGACTCAGCATTGTTAATGAGTACTTCGTGTTCTTATGTATGGCTCAAAATCAAGCGTACCTGGAGGCACGATTCTTGCATAGCATTGCGTTAACTAGCGCAAGACGTAGGACGTCCTATGTGATGCCCTATTCTGTTGTTAAGAATTCTGACATTCAAGAAGTCGTACGTCGACATAACAAAGGACCTATTTAGCCCTGCGTTAACGTGCGTTGGTGTCATACATTGCGATACATAGCTCCTGCGTCGACGTAAACAGCATTTTGCTGTCCTGCGTCGCCGCAATAGTCGCTGTGTCCATGTATGTCTACGCCTACGCCGAGAACACCCGCGCTTCGTATGGAACTGCTGAAATTAATTTGATAACGTCTGGAAACCCATTTATTATAGTTATTAATATTATAGTTAATTTAATATGTCGTTACCCTGATTTGAACTGATAGTAGTACACATTGCTTCACGACTCGAAAATTGATATATTTGTTACTGCCTACTGTATTAAATGACCTAATAAATACAAATTACAATACCGGTATTTGAGCTGAAAATACCGTTCTATCTAAGAATACAATAATGAACAGTTAATTTTATTTCAGAGTTCATGTATTACCATTAAAATAATAAACAAATGCACATTATTTAATAGGGACAACACATTAATTATTACCAGCAAAATGTTTTGCGCGCTGTTTCTAATGCAATTTTCTATTTGTTCAGTACGCTGTGCAGATACATTGTGTGACTGAGCTTACTAGTGAATATATTTGTAAGAGCATATTTATCCAAATATCTGTTTCAGTTTTGTTTCCTTATAATAATTGTTTTAACATGGTTTTGCAACGTTTTAGTTCATAAACATTCTTATCTGTCTGGCTTCTGAGTGTGAATTATTGCCGCCCTGATAATTACTATATTGTAAAATTGCATCCCAGAGATAATGGTAATGTGTAATGTCGCCCTTTTGGCAACTAGGAAAATGCGTGAGAATAAATTGTTCAACAAAAAAGACGAAATAATGAACAGGCATATATCTCAGGAGACAATCTGTGTGTTACGCTAAATCGTACGTCGGAATAGAAATCAACTTATGACGACGCAGATTATGGTGCGCTGACGTACGTAGTCGTATTTCTGTAGCATAAAACTACATGTCAACGTTGGCTTACTTCACTCCGCGTGGTCCAGCGTCCTAAACGTACGATAACTTACGTCAACCTACGGCGAGTTGACCTGCGTTGTCTTTCAATACAACTTGCGTTGGCGCAAGACAAACGCAGGGCCAACGCAGCACTTAATTGTTGTTTTGTTTTTGTCTCCCTAGTCTTGCAACTTTGTATAATATGTCTGAATTCTTAAGAGTCCTGCGACTCGAAAGTCTACGACTCATTGTGACTGGGGCTTATCCAACAGATAAATGGATAAAACGTCCTGACACTGAAGAACTTTATTTAACGCTTGAACATGTGTGCTTTAATGCGAAGTGTTAATGTGTAGCATACAGATTTTATTCCACCAATGCTTTCCGAATTCGTCCTCTAAGTTAATGTACACTTTATTACTCGTGTTTCCTGCGATTGAAAAACACTGCAATTATAAAAAAACCAGACATGTTGAACGTTCGCATAATTTTTAAAATGAACTATTTTAATAGTTGGTTGTAGTTTATCCAATGTATAAGCAGACAGCAGCCAAGCAAATTATTGGCATAAAAAGCTTTCTCGACAGCAACAAGATTGTTTTATGAATTGATTTATTTAAAAAGACAGATTAGTAAACAGAAAACAGACGTAACAAAACATAATAATGCTTTATTAAATTGGGATCGAACGTCAATGCTAACAGAAATCACATGATATTGTGTCAATTCGTCTTACGTTATACATACATGACGCACTGTGTTTTGTGTATGTAGACAATATTTCAAAAGAAAAAAATACAACCCTGCTCATTGTAAAATGAAGTTAAATAATGATAAATATGTTGACTTGTATAAGTTAATTCGTTACGCCTATTTTATATTGATACACATTTAATTATTTACTGAACTTTAAAAGAACCAAACGTATATGTATTTAGTGTTATTAAACTGTCAGTATAAACGTTATATGTGCATATGTTCATTACAAAGCAATCAGCTCATGTATGTTGATATAAATTCAATGTGCATGGTATAATTCATATGGCCCATTCTTCAGTATTTTATTCGTACACTTCATATCCGGATTAGCAACATGCGGCTAACTTAAACGCACTCAATACAATTCATATACTTTAACATAATGAAACTACAATAAACATCACGTGTCGCTGCAAGTATATTATGTATAATACTTCTTTTATCATCCGAAGATCCGTTTATGCAATGCTTAATGTTGCATTTATCACCCAATAGTTCAACTACGTTCTGTATGATATTTTATATATCAGCCAACAATTCAAGTCAGTTATGCACTTTATTTCATATTTCACCAATAATTTCAATTCAATTATGCATAATATTTCATATATCACCCACTAATTCAATTCGCTTATGCATGAAATTATGTATATCACGCAGTAATTCATTTAAATATTGCATACTGTTTCATATATATAAACGGCAATTTAGATAATGTTAGCATTATACATGTGCATTTCATATATCAGCCGACAATTCAATTGACGTATGTTACACATATTGCTTCATTTATCAGCCGACATTTCAATTGAGATATGCATAATACTCTAATCAAATAATGCTATAAGGCAATGCGTGTCTTTACATATAACATCCAACATTCAATAATATATTATATATATATAATTTTACATCATTTCGAGGCATTTCAATAACTGCATGGAAAAACCCAATAATAAACAATTGCCTACAAAACATTTTTTTGTCTGATTAAGTAACAATCTTCAGCAAATCTCTTGCATAACTTTTAAAGAGTGTACAGCTTCATATTAACGTATTCTCTATAATCAGTTCACACCACAGTTTGTCCTAATTCGGGTATCCTAGACTATCTGTAGAAGTCGTATTGTCTCGACGAGTTTCAAAAGAAGAGAGCTTCGAGTATTCACGGAATTCTAGTTCTGCAAGTGTCTCATACGTATTGCCTTGACGACAAGCTGAAGCATCTGGTAGAACAAATGAATGGAAAGAAACAATACAGTGTATGTGTACAGCTATAGCTCTACAATCCGAATACGTGTTTGTCCAGCTATGTTTGTGAAGTCGGAAATGTCATTCGATCATAGGAATGTGTAATCATGTCAGATTATGGAGACGACAAATGGCCACTAACAGACTTAAATTAACGTTTAACTTACCTCTAATTCTTGACATGATCAATATCCACACAAAGGTTAAGTACAACAACGTATCGGCTTATTTCCGCAATAGATGCCTAACACATTAAAGGTTATGCCATAGTTACTCATATGTAAAAAACTAGATATTTGATTATTCTGAATATCAATTCCATTTAACCACTACCTTAATTATCTTGACTATTTACATGTATATGAACTACATTGACATACTGTTATTTCATGTGCATACCTGTGTGTACTTTGTCTTTATAAAATTAAACATCCGCATGTATTAAGTGCTCTCAATCAGTGTGTTAACATTGTAATTTAAAAGTTTTCCATTCACATATTGGTTTACTAAATATTTATAGGCTAAACATCCGTTCACATAATACGGTAAAGTAAATGTAGACGGTTTATATCTTCGTGCATGCTCCTTAATTGTTCTTTATGCGCTTTGAACTAACAAGGTCCAGTATTGAAACTGAGTATGTTATACGAAGACATACAGCCATCTTATTTGATACAAACATCGCCATGTATTGATGATGTTTGTGTACACATGTGAACATTCAAGAAAGTAGTAACAGTTGTTGTTGTTAGGAAGAAGTAGCAGTAGCAACAGTAGCAAATGTACTATAAATAGTAGAAATAGAAGTAGTAGTAGAAGTAGTAGTTGCAGTAGAAGTAGTAGCAGTAGTAGTAGTAGTAGTAGCAGTAGTAGTAGCAGTAGTAATAGTAGTAGTAGCAGTAGTAGTAGTAGTAGTAGTAGTAGTAGTAGTAGTAGTAGTAGTAGTAGTAGTAGTAGTAGTAGTAGTAGTAGTAGTAGTAGAAGTAGTAGTAGTAGTAATATAAGTAGTAGTAGTTATAGTAGTAGTAGCAGTAGTAGTAGTAGTATAAGTAGTAGTAGTTGCAGTAGTAGTAGTAGTAGTGGTAGTAGTAGCAGTAGTAGTAGTAGTAGTGGTAGTAGTAGTAGTAGTAGCAGCAGTAGTAGTAGTACTAGTAGTAGTAGCAATGTAGTAATATCAGTAGTAGCAGCAGTCGTAGCAGCAGTAGCGGCAGTATCAGTAGCAATAGCAGTGGTAGCAGTAACAGTAGCAATAGCCAAAGCAGTTTTACTTGCATGCAAACCTTGACCTGAATTTTCATAGTACACAAAGTGGCATAATCATGCAAAAGTGCGGGTTAGAGTAATAGTGGTAGTAGTAGTACATTCTGAAATAGGAGTAGTAATTGGTATTGTAGTGGTTTTAATAAGTAGCAATGGTATAGGAAGAACACATATTGATAGATGTAGTATTAGTTTGAGTTTTACTGCGAAAATAAACTGATGATAACTTACATATTAATGTGAATGTGGATTGTGTGCTCTCATAACGGTATCCATCTAGAACAGCTTCGCAATACCATCGTTGACCATCATTTGATACAGTCACTGGCTTTATTGAACATTTGTAGGTCTGTAATGAATTGCAGGAACAGTCCATGTTTCATCC
This sequence comes from Congeria kusceri, assembly GCA_027627225.1. Classification (NCBI taxonomy): domain Eukaryota; kingdom Metazoa; phylum Mollusca; class Bivalvia; order Myida; family Dreissenidae; genus Congeria; species Congeria kusceri. The sequence goes on along the minus strand of CM051029.1, from coordinate 5,771,825 downwards.
TTTTTGCATATGGGTGTATTTTCTTCCCACCACTGAGTAATGACCTTCACTTTTGTATTGGAACCTTTATCTTTTTTATACCATATAACGGCAGTCGCTGGACTTGACGTGTAGCAGGTGAATGATACACTGCCATTGACGAAAACATCAGTCGTATTCACATTCAGTGTCGGTGGTGCTGCGTCACCTGTGGTATATAGTAATGATTATGTTTTTAATACCTTAGCAGTAACGTAGCTGTCACATCGACAATTATGTGCTCTATGAGCGTTTATACTTAAAATACAAATGCATATCGTCTAACACAAGGAAGAGCAAACGCATATTTGACCCTTTATACTAAGAAACAAAATAGTTTTAAAATATACCTTGCAATAAAAGTAGCATGTTTATATAAAACACAAAGGCACATTTTGAGACATCCATCATTAGTCAGCGTCTTGAGTGATACAATATAACTTCCTATATTATATTTAATGCGGGCTAATGTCGTTATGAATGTTATTCGCCTATATCCATTTCGAACCCCATTCTGTAAATAGCATTTGCGTCACAGACATGGACCTCTATACTATGAAAACCTAATGTATTGTTCCTACATACGCGACGATAAAGGGAGAAAATATACTTTCGAAAATAGTTAACAAACTTACTTAAAAAAATCTTTTTTCTTCTTTAACGAACGACACATGGTGCAACTATATTCATTAACGCTAAAGCGTTTACTTTTTTACATGTCAGTTTGCTTTTTAATTAAGATATTATTGACGGGTAATCGTTGGTTATTGCGGTAATATTCAGTGGTTTTGAGTTCCGATGCGTAGGAATAAAAACATGAGGGCAATAGCAGCAGTGGTTTTATAACACGCTTCGGAATGGCAACCCGTTATTACCGCAATAACCAACCTTACCCGTCATTAATTTCGAATCAAACACGATCTTATATGAAATTCGTCTTTAGTTTCAGATGCTATGAATGATAATAATAATTATTTATACTCCGCCCATATTACCGCAAAGTTCATTCACACGTTCGTTTCGGTAACGGCAATAAATCATAACATTTTAAAATGACGAAAAATTCATTGATAAACATTGAGCAAATGACGTCATACTTATTTATAAGTACAGTGAAAATATCACGCTAACAAGCATATATAGATACCGTATAGCGAGTCCTCGCTTGGATTGGCATATGGGGCAAGTGGGATCAAGGTCAATGCCATTTTTACTAAATATATAATGTAGAATATATAAAAACCTTATAGTACGATCGCTGTTGGGATTGCAAATGGGTAGGGTGGCATCAAGGTCTAGGTCCCTGTTATAAAGAATATAAAAATGATGTCCGCTCAATAACTCGATATCAAAGTAAGATATTGTTATAAAATGCCCTATATAGATACCTCATATATAGACCTCGAATGGGGCTGCAAATGCGGTGGGTGGGGTTAAGGTCAAGTCAAGGTCACTGTTATTTAAAATGGAAAATCGGTTCCAGATCATTAATTTGAGTACAAATTAATATATTATGATGGAACTTCATTTATTATACACGTGGATACCTTATATCGAGACCTCGCTTGGGAGCGGGGACTTCAACCAACTTGCTCTAATCAAAATAAAATTCATTACTTAATTAATTGGTCCCATATGCAACCTTCCGATAAAACACAAGACAGACTGATATCATAGAAATCGCATGCTTAACACTGAATAATATAAAAAAGAACAGTTGTCCATGCAGAGCTTTGATTTTTGTTTACACTACGATACGTGTTAACAGTAGTGTATTCTTCATAGGCACAGTGCAAGTTGGTAAATGGCGTCTTCTATTTTGATTGAAGTGTTTATTATTCTCATGGTAATGAACGTTATTTCAGGTAACATGCTCTGTTTTATCTATAATAATATTACACTAATACAATTCACATTTTGATCTTTACATATACAAAAAATAAACACAGAGATCCAAATACATATTAGTACGCTTACATTTTGAATAAATTATAATTTCCATATTTTAAAGGTTGATTTGATTTCAGGTATATGCACAGAGCAATTTGTTGACATTGGCAAACACAATGTGCAGCTGGAGTTTAAGTTCGGTGGGATTCTTGGCGGAATAAACGCAACAATCTGTTTTCATGGAAGTACCGAAATAGGAAACTGTTTTAAGTTAGGTGCCAGTAGTATCTGTCCGCTTCGTTTATCGAGTAAAGGTGTTTACACTATGTCTTCAAATGCGGACTTAACCCCTGTATATGTTACCATAATAACATTCAATAGCACAACGTCGGGAAACTACAGTTGTTCTATAGACACTGGCATGACAATTACCATATGTGTTAAAGGTACACATGTATTTGTTTCTGTTTTTTGTTTCAACGATTTCATTCACTATAGCTGTTGTGTGTGTTTTAGTATAATTTAAAATAGTATAATTTTAAGCGTATGCATGTCAGCAGTTTAAAAAATATATTTTAATGACAGCGAGATAAATTGCCCTGAAATAAATAAGTCATTGTCGTTTTCTAATATTATTATTATTATTATTATTATTATTATTCGTACTATTATTATTATTCGTACTATTATTATTATTATTATTATTATTATTATTATTAGTAGTAGTAGTAGTAGTAGTAGTAGTAGTAGTAGTATTTAGTATAGTAGTGTTAGTAGTAATAGGCGTGTAGTAGAAGTAGTAGTAGCAGTAGTTTTAATGATGATGATGATGATGATAATGATGATGATGATGATGATGATGATGATGATGATGATGATGATGATGATGATGACGACGTGTAATGCTGTGTTTAGTGGATGATATTGTGTCCTTAATTATTGTGTCTTTTTAATTTATGAGGATTATATAAACGATATATTGCTACAGCTGTATGTTTTTCGCAGTTTTCTTGTGTTAATCAAGGATGACTTAAAATAATAATGGATGATGGTGAGCAGTAGAAAATGTGGTTTGTTTGCTGAAAGATGCCGAAGAAAAGCTGTGCCAGAGTTAAGTTCAGTAAATCGTCAATTTGTTCTAATTAATTGACAAAATCGTATGTAAAACTAGATCTACATACACTTTTGAAATTGTAAGAATGCATTCAGATAATTACAGATTTCGACCGCGTGTTTGTTTTGACATAAAAAGCAATAACAGTTATACAACTACTAGTATAATACGGAAACACAAAACGCTGGTAGCGGATACGGATTTTGCGATCCACCTACCCGTATATGAATGTTTTAGACATTATACATTCATGATAGAAAAAATATATGAACGATATAGTAAAATACAATAACTCCAAATAACATCACGTTATGGTTCCTGATCAGTACTATTCTGGTCCATTAGCGTACACTGGCACATACACGCATTATTGGAAATGTCCCGTTGCCATTGCCAATCGGATCAACCTGATCAAACCCGGTCAAACAACCGAGAACACATTCAGCAGAAGTGGCCGATTGAAAGGTTTTCTACAGTTTTGACACGTCAACAGCAATAAAAAAGAGATGATGAAGTCAATCGCTTCAACCTATCGACTGTAATCGGGAAGTTTGAAAAAAAAATCGTATAGCGATATGATTTATTTTGTGTCTGGATACAAAAAAGCATACACTAATTTTATTGACGCAAACTTTACAGTTTTTGTCATTTACAGGCAGTGCATGCATATATATTACAATTTGATAGCGAACACACATTCTTATTAGTAAAACATGTATTAACATAAATACTTGAATTATGTTTGTTACATAAATAACTTAATAATATCATATAAATCATTACGCTGGTTACCCGAGCGTTTCTCGATAGCAATCGATAACTAAATAGATTAGATTATACGATGTGAAAGTCAGCCTTTTCCTGTGACCTTATCGAGCTAATCGTGTATCCACGAAAATAATATGAATTAAAATTGCTTTCGGCTTCTGCGATTAGTCATATGTTTAGTAATTATTTAAAAGTAGTAATGACGCAGCCTGTCTGGTGGGGATTGTAGTTATTTCGTCTGATTAGTTTATGTCTTACAATATCATTATTTGAACGTTTATGCACATTTTTGATTAACTGATATGATTTTCAGTAAACCTGTGATTGTGTATCCCCAAACAACAAGAATTGTCAAAGTTAAGGTATTCAACCCATAATTAGCTCGTTAATTTCCGTGTAATTTCGACAAAAGCCGTAGCCGCCCGTACTTTACCGTTCGCATTCGGAATACATACACAACTTCTTTTAAAATTAGATATTTCTGTAGCTACACCGTAGCATTTGTTCCAGATTTTAATATCGTCGCTTTTAAAAGCAAATTAGATATAAAATAACTATTAAAATGTAACAAGTATAATTAAAACAAAAGTAGAATCGGAGTTTGTTCCCATTGGAAATCATGATCATTTGAACGCTTATTGAATTATATGTGCATATGACAGCGTTTATTTACCTTGATATAAATCATTCTGACAGACGAAAACGTAATAAAAGAGGTAGATTTTCAAGAGAAAAAGACACAGTAACAATGTTAATTTTGTCGGCTATGATCAGCTGCCATGATCTGTGACAGTGTGGTTGGAACATTACCTAGAAGCATATTAGTTTGACTGTTTATGTCTACGTGAAATATTGTAACATTGACTAATGAGATGTCAATAATGTTCTCTATTGGAAAACTGACAAATAAACCAAGTCAAACGGCAAGCCTAATACAAAGCTGTGTACGGGTAAGTATCAGTTCGTTATATAATTTTAAAGCCATTTGTTTGTATGGTAATAGTTACTAAGATAATGACAACTCGTGAATGGTCGTCAAAATATTTTTATTTATACACGGGACATAAAGTTTGGAAATATAGTAAGATGAAGTACAAGTACTAGTTTCCAAGCTTATTTAACAAAGTTCTTTGTTTTGACATTATGATGTAATTATGTTACACTATACATATTGAAAATGCCATCAATTTTGCTCTGTCATTCTGTTAAGTGTTATAACATAACGTTTGAAGTCGGTTACTAAAACATGTCTAAACATTCAACTTTGGCATTACATTTTGCTCAACTGACATCGGTACCATATCAGACAAATATTAATGCAAGAATAGTTTGTGTAAATTAATATCAGTCTGTAAATAGAATCTACTGTAAAACTGGTACTGAAAACTTATTTTTAGTGATGCTGCTGTCCAGAAAAGCAAACACACATCCAGTACGACGGGCGACATGTTAGATGCCGACCAGGCTGTTAGTGTTCAACCAGAGGTATCGCTAGTAGCGGTCGCATTTCCATATTCATCAACAGCTGGGCACAGCCAGCTGATGTTCAAAAATGAGAAGGCCAGAAACATTGATTCTCTGGGTCTTCTTGCCTATACTGACGTGATAAAAATACTACGGCAGAGGACATCGCTGGCTCCGGTTTATGTACCATCGAAACATTCAACTATGAAGGCGCGGACAGTTTATTTACTATTTAACATGTAAATAAAATGGATGGGAAGCCTTATATTACAGTTGCAAAAAGGACGTTGGAAACTTTTATAACACAAATGAGCGGATTTTTTTGAAAAACAGCCATTTTTTAAAACCCAGTAAAGCTCATAATGGACATGGCCTGGAACATTACATTTTTTTAGATGAAAATGTGTTAATGCAGCACATATTGGCTCTGTCTATTATGCTTATATTTATTTCATTTATAAAATGTAGTAATTGTTAATTTAGTTAATACAACTCTTTTGTTCATATTCTAGATTATGTGTTTTAGACTTTTTTAATAAATATTGTTTACAAAGAATATACAATGATGAAAGTAAGTTTAATTGTAATGTTTCATATTCAAAAGTTATGGAACTAATTTTATATATTGCTTGCATGTTGTATTTAAAAACTTTTTAAAGTTTCGTGGGAGTATCTTTCTTAGGTTCTAAATAATTATTGAAAAATATTAAAACACGGTCTCTGAAAAAAAATAAAATCCGGCGTAACTTTTTATGGGGGTAGTGTTAAAAACTGTTTTAATTTTTTAAATGTGCATGGTAAAATTTATTTGTTTTGCCTTCAGTGTGTGGCTTATAGTCCAAGAATAAAATATCTTATGGTTTAGATTCAGAACATGCATAAAATAAGCAAGTTTATCACGTGTTTTTCATGGCTTTAAAAAATAGAACAGGAAAATTCTCATCAATCATAAATATAATTAGCAATATGAGTACATTTTACTTCCATATAAATTCATTCAAGAATAATTGTTGATTATTTTCATAATATGCGTTCAATATACCATTCATAAATGTATATTTATATGAAGTTTATGATATATTAATAAAGTATTTCACATGTAAATATGCCTATAGCTTTTTAGTTTGTGATGTGTTTAGCAATAAAGGGGGTATAGTAATTAAAAAACTATAACTGACAAACCAAACGGTAAAATCTCCTAAAATTTTGCAGAAGAGTCCAGATATGAATGAGGCTCAAGAAAATAATATGATTTGTGGTGTTCTAGACATTGAGTATTATGGGTTGAATACCTTAATTCTAACAACGAAAACCAGTTTAAATAATTTGCTTTCAGACATAGTCCTAAGACTGGACCAGTAGCACACTGTTGTGGGCCCCTTCTCCGACGATAACATTTGTTCTCAATGTGGTGCGCGTTGTACTCTGACGTTTTGCTTTGATAATCAAAAGTGTAGGATAGAAGTAAAGTTGGACAGCTAACCAACCGGATCTATAATAAGTCATGCTGACATTCACTTCCCAGCTTCTGTTCCAACTGGCAGCAACCTGTTAATACTTAAGGTCTACACGTAAGCTGATGTCTGTACTCAGATGAGCGATTTGGGACACCGTTTTACTCGTATTATTGATATTCTACTAAGTATGTCTTTCATTCCCTATATAAAACAGGTTGGACCGAAGTATGCATTTCCGGTCTAGTCGTTGGATGTCTCGGTGTCTGCTCTGCTTGCTGATTGCGGTGACTGTGCTTGACAGAGGTTGTGAACGGCCCATAATAGGTACTGTATTGAATAGCTTATTTGTACATGTTTTACTACTTGTTTAGATTGTAAAAATATATAATGGATAAGAATTAATAAAGAACCTGTATCATACCACTATGCTAATATCTACCTGATTGTAAGATGCCTGATATATTTGTATAAGCCTCACCTGATATATTACACAATACTAGGCAGTAACCTTCAAGAAAATAATATGATTTATATTTGCGCACAAGGTACTGTATTGGAGATCTAATTGTTACATGTTATAATGCTTGTTTGGATTCAATTATTCAATTCGCAGGAAGTAATAATGCACATTCATCAAGTATACAAAATATGCAACATGAATTTAATGTGAGTTCTTCTTCTTTATTAATATTCATGTAATAACATCGGCATGTGAATATTTGTTTTGTTATTCTTCGCGATTTCAGCCCGACCACATACTTTTTATAGTGTGTGGATCACATAATATAAATAGCGCTAAAGAACTGTCAATATGTCAATATGTACCTGTAGATAACTACTTGAAATTAAATTCCGTTTTCTCATTCTGCTTTACGTACACATGTTGTTGATTACGTCGGTAGAATACTGCTTAAACACGGTTATTTTTCAACGAACCCATACTATTATGTACAATGGATTAACCATGACTTTTGCGTCAAAACGTAGTTATTGAGTGCTAAAAATAAAAGTTCGTTAAAACGGTGATCATAGATCGTTTCAGTAACGTTATGTTGTTGGCTCATTCGGCCAGTGTTCTCAAAGTGTTGTGCGTTAAACACTGAAGTTTAGTTGTGATAATTAAAGTTGTAGAATAAAAATAAAGTAGGGCAGTAAAATAACCGAATATATAATATGTCACGATGGCATTCTTTTTTCAGCTTTTGTTCAAACTGGGACCAACCCTGTTAGTACTTAAGGTTTACATGTAAGCGGATGTTTGTACTCAGATGAGTGAAGGAAGGACATACGTTTACTCTTATTATTGATATTGTAATACGTTTTATTTTATTTCCTATAAAAACAGGCTGGACCGATATAAACATTGCCGGCATAGTCGTTGGATGTTTCGGTGACTGCTTTCTGATTGTTCTTCTTGGGATTCATATAAAACGCAAAATAGGTACTGCATTGATAAACGTATTAATCACCAACTGGTAAAACCGGTTGGAGACTATAGGTTTTTGCGTGTCCGTATGCCCTCCGTCTATCCTACCGTCCGTCCCATTACTTTTACGCTCTATAAATCTGTCATTTCTGGACGGATTGTAAAATTACTTAGCAAAAATGTTCACCGTCATGGGACGATCTGCCGGACGCAAGATCCAGGTCCGAACCCCCAAGGTCATGGTCACACTTAGTGGACAAAGGTCAAAGATGGGGTATACTTTTCTTGTCTGGTCAATAACTCTGAATGTCATTTCTTGATTGATTTTGAAATTACTTGGCGGAAATGAGACCATATACCGATATATGTTAGTGTTGTTTGTATTCCTTAATTTTGTTCCATAGATCTACTTGTAATAAACATGGGTTTTTGTTTTAATTCTGCAGGATACGAAACCGATTTTTTTTTAAATAAAAGTTGCATGTAAACATTAATAAATTCCATTATAATTTTGTACATTTTCCAGCACGAAATGTGTGTGTAATAGAAAATAAAAACATTATTTGATTGATGAATCCATTTAATGAACTAGAATTTAGTAGGTCTTATATACAAACATATTAGTATAGTATTTATTGAAGAAGAGTAATTAAAGATCGAACAAATGTTAGAATGCTTGCTTGGATTCAATTATTCAATTAGCAGGAAGTAATAAAGCACATTCATCAAGTATACAAAATATGCATGAATGACAGCTATCGTGCCCACAACTTTATCAATTAGGTATACGTGTTAAATAGTAAATTGATTTGGTATTCGTCCGGTTGTTTGTATTTCAAGCGAAAATATATGGACCCTTGTTTACGTTTTAAAACATTTGAGTGACAGTTCACGTGTAGATAAGAAAATAAATTGCAAATATAAGATACAATTTGAAATGCAAACATGGTCATATGTTTGCAAACAAATATATGTAGAGGACTAGATACCATCTCTCCATAATACATTTGATATTCACTTGAAAGTTCATATTTTGATAGATGGACTTGAGTTGTAGTTCCTAATACAAGATCCTAATACTGAATACATTGTATACGGCCCTTTAAATAAGAATCTGCATTTGGCCCATAAAGGGGCCAATCGACGTTGGTTTGACAAAAACATGTTATTTTGTTTAAAATGTAGAAGAAATGTCTTGGGCTGGTTAAAACTTTGTATTGTTTTATATTTCTGAGTATTTTTATAAGTGTTTTCTTAATTTTGAAATTTCGGATTTTCCCACTTTTAAAAGCGTGAAAAATGTTCCCACTTTTAAAAAGGGGAACATTTTCACACTTTCAAAAAGGGATTATTTTATTTTGTAACATAATGCGTATTTCCTCATTTTCTATCTACGTTATGAATTACTGATAGAACTATGCAATTCAGCCTCTAAATTATTAGAATTCCATTGTTTAAATGCATGACAAGTATAGTAGAACCTGCGATACCGCGGTCGAGCGCAGACAACTGTTCGTTTTGTTTCAGCTAGTTATAATATTAAAGTGTTAATACACTTATTGCATATTATGCTTAATTTTAACGTCGATTTAGTGTTGTTATCTATCAATCAACGATAAAGTGTGGTTAGTTTAATATCTCAAACAATAAAGATTGTGTTCGTGAAACCCGAGAAAACGTTTAAATTTGGTACACACGTCATTCCAATCAATTGATGAAGACACTGAAATAATTAAATGTACGAGTAAATTAATTACCGTATGTCATGTACTTATTGTTCCTCTATTATATATTTAATAATTTATAAATAAAATTAAAACAAATGACTTAAGATCTCTTGTAAATTTCCCCAAGTTAGAATAAGTATTAACGAAATACAGGTATATGAATACAGAAACCAGATTTGAATCTTTTTAAGTCAATTGCTGCTAAAATAGGCTTGTAAATTCAATATTAAACGTTATACATTGCACATAAAATCAATATATTGATCATTAGACCATTAGATACAACATATTTCAAATAGCTGTAATTTGATTCATCGAAAATGTGTGACAAAGCCGTTTTGAAACTATATATTCACACAATTTCCTTCTTATCGCCAAATAATTAAATACTGCATATTTAATTACACGCATATATCAGAAACCATCAACACTTTTCAGTGTGTGTGTGATATCGCGTTTTAGCTTAATACGTACAACCATGAATAGCGCAATTTATTACTGAAGCTGCGGGGACAAACAGTAAAGTGAAAACGTATCTTGCTGCACAATGTGTTTATTGCCAACATTTTGTTTACTGCCAACATAGTTAACATAGTCAAATGGTCTCCTGGCGCTACTACTACTATTAATAATAATAATAATAATAATAATAATAATAATTTGTGCGTATATTATTTTAAATAAACAAGTCAATTGTCTACATTAGGCATTCAGGGAAATAAAATAACTTTATATTAAAACATTTTTTGCTGCTCAGTGTCTAACTGATAATTAAAATATTGACCTGCCCAAAATTACATTCATATTAAGCTTAAAAAGTATATATCTGATATGCTCGATATTGTGGGAAACCTTTAAACGGAAAATATGTATTGTGTTATTGTTGATTTATATTTTTTTTGTCAAGTATAACTTCACATTCAAATTGTCACCCGCAGAGGTTGATGACACTAAATGTTATCTGTTACTAAAGAAACAGAGTCGATTGTATTGCCGAATACTGTTGCCTGTTAGAAAAAAAGAAAATCAGGACATGTTTTTGTCCAAAACATTTTGAAACTTATAATTTAACATAATAACCGTCTGTGATGAAATCATACAAAACATTCATATGCACCTGTGACAAATGGAGTAATTTAGTTGCTGAAGTGAGTGAGTGAGCGAGTAAGCTAGTTTGATGGGGACCAAAACAATGAATGAACGATTTATGCTTTATGAAAGATTTGTATAATGATATTATTCATACTAATGCTAAATTGACATTTTCCGCAACGTGATAGCAATCCAGTATTACGGCAAGAAATACAGTACACTTGTACTTATCGATTTGTTGTATTTTTTCGCGCATTTGAAAGCATATGTATACATCCAAAAGTGCAAAGCATGACATGTGTAAGAGACTTTACAGATAAGATCACTGTAATGTCTGATGTGATATATACTTGTTGAATTATCGTTTGTATAAATATAAACAAATGTACATACCTAGTAGTAAATACGCGACAAAGATCAATACACATCGAAGGTGTAGCATGCTTGGTTTACTGCAGCCTGTGTTCATATTGTAATAATGTCCGTAAAATCGCTTTCAACCAAAACGCAGGCACCTGCTAATTAACAATAAACTAAACTGCCCCAATGTGTAAATTTTCGAAACATTCCTTTGATACGTAGATACTTCAAATGTCAACAAAACGAAGAACTCGATAAAATCACTCGTGATTTAAGTTAACGCATACATGTATGTTTGCTTCTAATTAATCTTCCGTGTTTACGTTCTTAATGGGTATGTGTTTTGCATGTTAAACTAAACACGTGTATTAATATTGTATTCATATATCACTACTATTTGACATATGAATTGTGGGAAGTTCATGGTTACATGTAAAATGTTACTGTAGCACAATTAACACAATCACGGTAATATCAAATCATACATTTAACCCGGCATTACTATACACAACTATAATCTATAATAAATATATATAATTAATAAACTAAGCCGAATAGCTATATATTTGGAAGTAATAATATTTTACACAGATATGTATTCAACAATAAGCATTCAAAAACCTATTGCAAGACATGACACACACATGTATACACAAGCTTATATCATATTACGCACATATTGAACATTTAACGAAATAACTGAGCAATTAGTTTACTAGCATTATGTGCATTATTTGCTTTTAGTTGCCATATACGTACATAAACAAACATACACACGATAAACTATGGTGAAAATAAAGATGTACAGGAAAAAACACTTCAATGAAATAAATAAATAAATAAATACATGTATATTAACATATGTGTCATTTTACTACTTATTCAAGGAATGATACTAGTTTTACTTTATGAATTTAAACAAGTATTTCGAAGTTGAAATACTCGTGTTGGTCAACATATAATTTATACGTACGTAAGCTCATTAGGGACATATACAATAGCAGGTAACATCTCGTTGCTTCGTGCATGAAAATTGAAAGTGACGAAAAATTGCATAATTATGCAATATATGCATCATTATATAACAAACTATTTATTTTAAATAATCAGTTTTTGAGCGTAGCCTTAAAACCTTTATTAATTGGTTTTATCATTAATTAATTAATAATGAACATAATTATGTGTGTGTCGACGAAAACTGGTGTATAACTACGTCGTTAATCCGTGAAGGTAATTTATAATGAGTTTACCAATTCAGTTTAAATATTTGGATGAAGCCAACAGTTGCTTTTATTTTAATGAGGTACTAATATAGACAGAACAAATGTGCCTTCATCATTCGTGTGCATATTGTTTTTTTCAGAAATTTTCAACTGGGCATACATTTGATTGATCCGCAAGTTCAGTTGTGCGTACATGTAAAGTGCTAGTTTAAATTAATTTCTCTGAAGTTTTAGCATATACTTACGTATAGTATTTAACAGAGAAATGCAGTTATAACCATATGGAATCTTTACTAGCAATTATATAATTAGGAAATTAATTTAAAACACTACGTTATTTAGAATTACGGTATATATTTGATAAAACGAGTCAATTCTTGAAACGCCTTTTTAAGTCGTGTAACTCCTGTACTAATGATATAAAATTTAAGGAGCTAAACATAACACATGTGGACACATGCACTATTTGAATTATTTAAATCGTAAAGTGAACTTTTAACGATGCCTTACCAAATCGTTTAACAAAACATAGTATGTGAATAACAGATCACGCTATATTTAAATAAATTAACAAATACACTGGATAAATAAATGTAGGCTACATCGGTTAATAAATTAAACTAAGATCATTACAATGTATGTGTGAAAGCAAGACATGTGTGTGCGTGAGTATTTAGCTATTTTATATTATGGGAAACTGAGCACTTAACATACATCTCGAGCTATCATTTCGTTTCCATTATTTAAATTGATGGAAACAATCACATTACAAAACGATTGCATTATAAACGTTTTACTCCGGGGTCAACTTCTCTGATTTTGCGGTGGTAAAGCAATTAACCTACATTCGGAGACTGGGCTGAGCCTACCAGACAGTGATTGCTGATACGAGAAGTCAGTTTGTAAACAGAGACAGTGTCTGAACACGAGAGCAGTAAAAAGTGCAACTTTCTTCTCATTCCATCTTTCAGATGAGACCCAGGATGTAAACACTGCACTGAGGTAGCAGCTTTCTACTGGCTGTGTAAAGTTTATGACATTTTTGTGTGCGGGATTATCTTTTCCAAGGAAGTTTGGATTTTCTAGCAGAAAACAAAATATTGTATTTGAAAACAAAGGTAAATGGCTTTTACATAATTTATGTTTAATATGTCTAAAGCTTATCTATTAATTTACTTGTGTGCCCAATTTCATAGAAAAACAATCATTTAAACCAGAGAAAATCGAAAATGTGTTTTCATCCTTCTGCTCCTGACAGACCAGTGTATAACTGAAGAGTAGACATTCTCTAAACCTCAGGCCCTTTTATACTGATACCCCGGTGTTTAAGTTTAAGATGTAACGCATTTGACACAATAATTAATGCTTATCCATAACCGTGTTCACATGTTATAGCTCTGCAATGTGAACTGTGGACCGCACAACTAAAACGTTAAAGTCTGCCTGGTTGCACGTATACAGTAGAGATAAGTTTTCATTTTATTGCGAGTATTTATCTAGTTGTTTTTGTATATTTGTTCGCGGATGGTTTATGTTAAATTTAGGTAAAACTGTATTTCAATCTAAAATACACTCGATGAAACTACAGTACAATCACGATTAATGCACATGTACGTGAATTGCGATTGTGCGAAATGATTGTGTGCTACGATCGAGTGCGGCGGTATTGCAGTTTTGCATTCGTTATTCAATGTAAAAACGATTTTACAAGTATCGGTTATACGAAACTTGCAATGTTACTATCAATTATCATGGTCCGATAAATCCTCAGTCAAATATTCCCGATTATGGCCCCCGAAAGCGTCCCGACAGCACTACGATAGAATTAATAAAAAAAGTGGAGAATATCGGGATGCTGTCGGGACGCCGTCGGGACGCTGTCGGGAGTTGTCGGTACGCTGTCCTAATAATCGGGAATTATCGGGACATGTTCGGCGAGATCGGCCAAGCACTCCCGACAGTTAAGGTTTTCCCTTAAATTAGGGAGATTCAGCCGAATTTGTATAGTCTGGACTCTGTCGCGATTAATACGGCTGTAACGGTTCAAGTTCAGGACGGTGTCGGGACGTTATCGGGACCATGTCCTGTAGAACGGGATTGATAATGCATTATATATTATTTAGAAATATCACGTTTGGAGTATTTCGGAAGTCACAAATTGCCGAATATGGTCGGGAAAATCGGGACGCTGTCTGGACTCTTTCGAAACGCTGTCTGGACGCTGTCTTTGACATATTCGATATTTTGATCAAAAATTGAAAGTCGAGCACCGAATTTTAGAATATTTTCCCTACTTTTGACATATTGTATGCGGGACGCTGTCGGCTAGAGAATGGCAGTAAAAATCGGGAATGTGTGATTGAGGCATAGGAGGTAAATACCGTGCTATATGCCATTATACGAATCGCCGTTTGGCGGTTGTTTTCACGAGTGACAGTCGCCATCCCTTGTTTCGCATAATTCAGATGTTAGCGTTGTAGTTAAAACATACTATGATACAAACAAGAAGCTGACTTGATAGCAACTTAGGCAATTTCTGATAGTCACATCACCAAAATTATACTGCTAAACGATCATACAACAGTTGTAAACTAAGACCAAAATCTGAGCTGTTTATAAATAATAAAGTATATTTACATTGCATAGACATTTTCATAGGGAAGTGGTATGCATGTATAATCGCATGAACGTAATGCCTTATCAAATGTGTAGTAATATAGTATTGTCCTTTTATTATGCATATTATTTTTCGACACGCAATTTATATTTTCAATGAACTAACATGTCTTATACTGTTAAATGTTAATCCTTCCTGCATTTAATGTTAACTTTTGATTATTTTTTATAATGAATAAACCTTAACCATTCGATCAAGTTTTACTTATACAATAATCAATTTGAGCATTTATTTCACTTTTGGTGGATAGGATTCTATCATACAAGGTCTCCAAGTGTTACTATAAAAATAGCAATTTCGCTAGCATGTTATATGTACAGGTTATGCTTTACGTGATGTTAAAGTGGCAAAACTATTTTGTAACCAAGTATAAATGCATGTTGTCGATTTAGACTTGCTAGCAAAGCACCCCCTAATAATATGTGGTGCTTGTAGGCTACATCGGCCGAGCTAGCTGTTCTTCTTGATGCCACACTATCTACCATTGTGTTTACTGCGGTGCATGTTATATTCTTGTTCATGTAAGTGCTAACATTAGTAGTGAACAGGACATTTCCAACCGCTTCTCCAGGGCCATACCAATAAATACTAGGAGCTGGGTTACCGCTGGCAAAACAAGACACTGAAAACGTCGAGCCTTCAATAACTTTGAGTACTTGGTATATCCCTGTGATGTTGTTGTATTTGGCTATTATGTTGTCAGAACCATCTGAAAGTGATTGGCCTATAAATAATTATATAAATCGTGCTATATTTGTGTTACTTCTAATTATTGCAGCCTGAACGATAAAGTCGTCCCAAAACGTACACAGAACATGCAGGTTTACTGATGAAAAGTTGCTTCCAGTAATGTTTCCGTTAAATGTGGTGTCCATGACATTATTAACCGTGCACGTGTAGCTTGTGTCTGTTGTTCGTGTGACATTCGATATGTTTCGAATACTACCTTCGTGTTCGGTTCCCCAGGAATATATCGAAGTCGGAATACTATTTACTGAGCACATAAATATAACAGTACTTCCTTCTATAACTCTTATGGTTTCGTTTGTTGCAATCCAACTTTTATTTGAGTGGGGTAGAATACTATACATGACCGTAGGAAAGGCAGGGCCATCTACAAAGATATGTGACTAATGTCTGTCATTGTGCAACACGTAAGCGTATGCAAATGTACACGTTGACATAGCAAAAGAAATTCAGTTGGATTATATTAAAAACAAACACGTACAAAAACAGTGCGCTGTATTGGTCCAGTGTAATGCTGAATCAATTTTGTACATGAGCACAAGGAAATCCAATACTTTTTGGTTGACACTTTGAGACTTTATTTACTTTAATATTCATTTATTGACACTTGCAAGCCTTTACCCAGTCAGCACGCATATACCGGATAGATATCGGTATATCGATATCGTATTGACAAAAAGGCAAGATATCTACCCGTTATCACTAAACAGCGTGTACACATATATAGATATAGGCCGGTTGTCGGCTATCGATATTATAGTTCGATATCTATCCGTTCTCTATCCGATATAGTTATGGTGAACGATAGAAAAAGACAGCAGATGTATACATTTATTGTATGTGATATATGTTCAATAAATCCATTAATGTGTGGCATTTCTTTCAATATATGTTACTTTATCGTCATTTTAACTAGATATGTCGGATCGATGTAAGACCGATATCGTTCACGGCAAGCAGTAATTTCTCTGTATTCTTTTTAAATTCGTATGTGTATGAATCCGGAAATCCGGAAAGTATTTTATTGAAATAAATGTGTGTTTTATGACTCCACAACTCTTATTTGAAATAGATAAATCTAGCTTCGAAATTAATTTCGTCGAACAAAATCCTGTTCGGTTGGCGCAAAATTTATGTTCGTTTAAACTTCAACCGTCTATTTCCAGAAATTCAAAGTTACGTTAAAATAATCAAATGTTCTGTTACCTGTTCAACGCAGCAAAAAGTTATTAGTTTTGGGTATTTGCAGACATCATGTTTCTTTGCATTATCTATTTAAACATCAAAAAGCCTTGTAGGCGTAGAAAAATTAAGGTTATTGCAATTGATTGAATGTTCTTGTTTATTGTTTATTTATAATAATAATCAATAATAGCACCAATATTATTACGCTACTGTTTTGTCATATATACGAATGTAAGCATTTACAATGCCATTTAGATATACAGCTTAATAAGTTATGTTTACATTTAACATAGTTCAATAAACTCCAACAAATTGCTGTTTTAATTTTCAATTGAATTCTCTTTTCTTTTTTCAATAGTATTGTGTACAACATATTTACAAATTTAAACCGAACACAATATTGTTTTCAGACGGACTACTACTTCGCATTGGTGGCTCTTGGGCTTCTTCGGATAAGGTCTTGGACTTGATAACATTCATCACTGACAAACCGGCTGCATATTATTATTAGAAAGATTAATCAAATTTTAATGTGTTATTTGGACAGATGAAGGTAATTCAATACATGTGTTGAATGCATAACACCATTACGCATCAGGTACAATTTCCCGTAATCTGATTGGATATTATGACATAATATTTGTCCGTGAAATATTGTTACAGTTACATAACATGTAAATGCGCATAGTAAAACAATTATTGCATTGCTTTATTTGACTATAATTATTTATTGACTGAAATACTTGCTGTGACCTAATGTTCTCACACAAAGAATAAACGTATGTTTATTTTACGTACATTCTAGCTCAGCAGCTGCCATACAGTGTCTGCTTTGAACAACGCCATTATCATAATTATATGGAATGCTGCATGAAACACAAGATAAAGAATTTGACTGAGATAAAGAACAGTGGATACAAACATTATACTCATCATCATTAAGACTATAACAGACAACACTCTTAAATGTGTGATAAAGGCTGGACAATTCCAATGTATGTGAAATGGTTAAGGAGTTATTTTTAATTATTATAACCACAATGCTTACTAACAAGTGTACTATGTGTTTTTTTTTTAAACTTAATTTAATGAAACACACTGTTTAATTTAGTTTTAATTTTATCTTTTTTTTGGAAAACATGCATGTCTTTGAACTTTGCCTCTTTTAGAAAGATGTTATGCAATCTAAATATATATTGTAACCAAATTAATTAATATATATTATCTTGACTTAACCATGTTTATATTAACTAAATTTTTCTTCGAAAAATTTCGGTTATAACATTGGCGTATGTCGTTCTGCGGGCGGGTGTACGGGCGTTGTGGCGGCGTCAACTTTTCGTTTCCGCTCTCTAACTTGAGAACGGATTGAGCTACTGTTATGAAACTTCATACATATATACCTAACAGCGAGACCTCGCTTGGGATTGCATACTGTCAATGCTACTTAAAATAGAAACACGGTTTCCGCTTAATAACTTAAGAACGCATTGAGATATTTTAATGGCATTTAATACATATAGATCTTATGTTGAGTTCTTACTTGGGAATGCATATGGGATGGGTTGGGTAAAGGTAAATGTCACTGTTATGAAAAAAAAGAAAAATGGTATCCGCTCAATAACTTGAGAACGCATTGAGATATTTTAATGACCCTTAATATATAGATACCTAATATCGAACACTTGTATGAGATTGCATATGTGATGGGTGGGGCCAATGTCAAGGTCACTGTTACTAAAAATAGATAAACGGTATCCGCTCAATAACTTGAGAACGCATTGATATATTTTAATGAAACTTAATAATATATAGATACCTTGTATTGAGACCTCGCTTGGGTTTGCCTATCGGGTGGGTGGAGTCAAGGTCAATGTCACTGTTACTAAAAATAGGAAAACGGTTTCCGCTCAATATCTTAAGATATACTTGGAATATATTGAAACTTTATATATAGATTTATTATGTTGAGCCCTCGCTGGGGATTGCGTAATGGGTGGGAGAGGTCAAGGTAACTGTTACTAAAAATAGAAAAATATATCCCTTAATAACTTGAGAACGAATTGAGATATTTTAACAAAACTCATACATAAATTCCTTATATTAAGACCTCGCATGTGAATGCGTATTGGGTTGGTGGGGTCAAGGTCACCGTTACTGAAGCATATAAAAACGGTTTCCGCTTAATAACTTGAAAATACATTCAGATATGTTTATGAAACATTATACATAGATGTATTATATCTAGACCTCGCTTGGAATAGCATATGGGGTGGGTAGGGTCAAGGTCAAGGTCATCGTCATTAAAAATAGACAGTTTCCGCTCAATAGCTTGTGAAGACATTGAACTATTTTAATAAAACTTTATTTGTAGATACCTTGTATGTAGACCTCGCTTGGGATTGCATATGGGGATAATGGGGTTAAGGCCAAGATCACCATTACTAAACATTTGATTTATTTTTGGCTGACTTTAATGCATTTGGTTCGGAGAAAAAAAGATTTTTTTGGACGTTCTACGTTTTTAGATTTATTTGCAAAAATATAGGTAAAGGTTTTGTGAGAGAAAAATAGAAACCATTTCATCTAAGATGCTTTTGGAAGCATATTATTGTCAAGTAATTATGCTTTTTTTTGTATTTCAATGTTTTTATTTTAAATTGGAATCGTCTTTGAGTTTGTTTTTATTTCCAGTTTGTTTAAATAAGATTTCCATTTGTTTATATGATTTTTAAATATTTAAGTTAAGGTCACTGAACTGTGGAAATGTTATTTTTATACCAAATTTTAATACAATTAATAGTCAGTTAAGTATTGCGAATTGTTTTTTTTTTTTTTTCAATTTTGTTGAACAGGTTTTATTGCATGCATGATGGTGGATGATGCTAATATTTACAAATAACTTCCATACTGATAGAAAGCATTTACAAACAATATCAGTAGCAATTCAACATACAATAAGTAATTGCATTTCTGAGATTTTCCTTGGTTACTGTCATATCACTGACATGGAAATTATTTTTTTTTTAAAGATTTAAATGTGGCATACATTCTTGATTATTTTGCTATTAATTAGTAACACATTTAAATATTAATTAAAATGCAACTTAATTATAATACTTATTCTGCTGATGATTTATGGAGACGTTGAAATACCAAATCCTTCGTTTAAATAAAAAGTATATATTCACTTGATGATTTTCTATTTTGCTTCTGTTATATTTATCTTTGTGATATTGTTTTCTAAGAGCTTGGTTCTCAAACGTAGTAAATATTTTGAGAAACACAGGATTACAAATACATGCAGCTATTAAAAATGAAAATAATGTACACTTTCTTGAGTTTTGTTGCAAATTGTACATCATTGTAAAATGTAGCATCTAAATAAATCGACAATTGACTGTATTCTTTGGAATCGCTTACTGCAGTGATAAATGTATAGACAATAAACAAAAATGAGAAAATGGAGGGCGCAATAATGTGTCGATATACATGTCGTGTATGTATCACACCAATGTATGTTTGGTCCAGATACGATATCGGTCCGATGTACATCCGACATATATAAGATATGCTTATGTTCCGATGACCGGCCGATCACGTGTCGATGGGCCGAACTAGATCGGCTACATATCGATCACGCTGACGAATCGATATTGGCGGCATCGACGGATAGATAAAGAGCCAATGGAAAGATATTGGCCAGATGTCTACATCCGAAATAAAATGATCCGATATCTATCCGAGTAAAATACTGATGGGCAAAACGTTGACTGGTTAGATGTCGCTTATGATATCGATACGATATTAAACATATCGGATAGATATTGGGCCGACGTAGGTTTGCTTGCTGGGTAATCGACTGCAGCATGTTTAAGATATATATTGAGCAATACATATGACCGAATATCTAGCATACAGCCGATGTTGATTGACCTAAATTACAAATAGTCGATGTAAAAATACTGATATAATGTCCGAATCTTTAATGAACTAAAATAGAAACGTGCGCATCAAGATTTATGATCAGTTAAGGTCATGTTTCTATTTTAAACATGCATCTTGAGTTTTCTTGCTTCTGTTTCCTTAAAACATACACATTTTGCTGAGCTATACGTATACTTGAATTTTACTTAAAATATATGTATGTGCACTTACATAAAACCGTGGCGGACAGGTTTCTTGTTACACTTTCATTTGTTATTGTTCCATCAGTTTCAAGAATGGTGTTGGAAGCACTGCATGTCCAGACCGTGTCATGTTGTATACTGGGAACGGTCAGTGTAGAGGAATGTATCTGCTGATCCTTCCAGTTCACTGCAGACAGAGGATTGGCGTCACTATCACAGATTAGGCTTATGTTGTCGCCTCTAATTACTCGAATATTGTTTTTACCGAAATCTTTGTTTAAGAACGGTTTGATGGAAGGCGGATCTGTAAATGTATAAAGAGTACTGCTGTTATGATAATTCTCGAATCCTAATACTTTTAATTATCTCTGATTGACAGCAAGCTGCTTATAATGCATGTCTTCTTACACATTTACTAACAAAAGCATAGCACCAAGAACTTACACAATACATTTATACTGATTGATGACGCGTTCACTGTAGTCGTTGTATTAATGGTTCCATCCAGTGAAAGATAAGTGTTGGATGCTTTACACGATAAGTTTCCGTCAAAGCGCCTGAACTGCAAAGACATCACTTCACCAACCAACTCTCCGCCAGGGTAGGTCCATCGGTAAGACGGAGACGGATATCCGTAAGAGGAACATTTCAACTGCACGGGTCTCCCCTCTCGTATATTAACGGTGTGGGTGACATTGACATTGTCTATCGCAACAACGGGTTTTGAAACTGGAGCTGAATACGTTAACATCAACGAAGTATATATTGTAATGAAAAGAAATATATAGAGGATATTTGTTGATTTCGGTGTAAGATCGTATTTTATTTCACGAATTGTCATAGAAAATGATATTTTCACGAGTGGGGCAGCCACGAGTAAAAATATTTATTTTATATTATCACGAGAGAAATAAAATACGATCTTACACCGAAATCAACAAATTTTCGTTTTATTTTATGTTTTTGGACTATAAATAAATACAATTGCGCGAGTTAAGCTTAAACTTCATAAGTTCGTGTATTCTGACGTCATAAAAATAACGTCATAAATGCTTCCAAAACTGTCACTCGTTAGTATGGTGGGAAAACGTGCCAGATTGTGTGAGTCGTAGTCGCTAAATTATATTTTTGTTGAATTTTATAATGTGTTTTATGTAAATGCATGCACGCATATACTGTACATGTATATAAATTTGCCAAGGGTTGTAAACCACTACTTGTAGATCGATGCTATTTATGAAAAATAGTCCGTGTTATGTTTTATGTTCACTGCAGTGCAACTATACAATCTTATATTTTCACTGCTCCAACAGAGAAAATATAAAATTGTATTTCACCAATAAAAATCGATAGTACACTGAAAAGCATAGAATAAAAGATGTCAATATTACTTACATTGTCAAAGTAATCTGTCATATTCATCTGAGCCAAACAATAGCTTTCGAAACAGTAGTTACACACAACTGTTTATCATAATAAAAAATGATAAAAATAAAAATTCACTTACACTGCACATGCGTTGTGGTGCTTTTAGTAAGACTGATGTTGATGGCTTAAACACATAATGCGCAATACAGGAAAGATTGCCTCCGAT